>JAKSXM010000247.1:2581875-3190468 GCA_022575985.1 Anagrus nilaparvatae | reverse complement strand
AAATTCTCGTTGTGTAATCCAAGAGAGGATAGAGGAAGTAAAAATAATATTAGAATATGCAGAGAAAAGCTTTGAGTTAAGCTGAACAATTTAAAATGACCGAACAGTAATAGTAGTTCTTGGAAGGATAGAAAACAGCGAACGCGGCAATGCCATTAGTAAAATTACCGCTTTCAATATCGGCGAAAGTGCCAAGTATTTACAAATCCCTCTTTTTTTATTTTCCATATCTCCAATTGAGTCGTTGCCCACTTTTGCAACTTCTTTTATTGCTGTTATATATTTTTTTATATATGCGTGCATTTTACTAGCTATGCTTTCTTCTTTTTTTAATCTTTTAATTTTTCTTTTATTCTTTTTATTCTTTTTTTTGCCCGTTGTTCGCCTAAGTGAATTGAAAAAAAGAGAGAATATTGCGTGGCTGTATAGCCGAGTACGACAACAATAGTGCATTATATCAACGAGCTATAGACTTATTAAGTTGCTATAAAATTTATAAAAGAAAATTACTAAGGTACAAACATGTACAAAAAAAATTACATTATTATCCAAGAATAATAACCTTTTCAAAAGCTTCAAAAAATAATGACTTTTTAAATAATCGATGCTCGTTTAATCGCATAGCTTTTCAATTTTTTCATTCATAGCAAAAAAATAATTAAAGTCCAAAATTGCTTTTACAATAATTTCGAATCCCTGCCGAATTGGGGTATATGGACATTTGTCCTGCTTTTCTTATGTAAACAACGACATTTTTTATACTTCTAACAAATCAATTAATAACTTATAATTAATAATAATCAATCTTCTGATTAGATTTTTCAAAGTAATGTGAATCTTGATTTTCTACAAGGCAGCAATTACCTCAATTTAATAAAAAATTATAGGTATAAATTCATAAATCAGCCACACAACAATAAATAAATAAGGTTCTGTAATCTATAAATGAAACGTTCCAAATTTTCACAATTATGGAGCAAAGTTAATTTTATCCTCTATACCGGTTGCCTTTACCGTATTTCCGGTTGTAGCTACCGGGATTCTAGTCGCTGGCGGTCGAAATTTCTTTTCAAATGACTAACTGAGTAAAAATCTTTTTTTTTTTTTAATTTTCTCTACGCTTCAATCCATTTGCAATCGCTTAAACCAAAACTCTATTTCTATGCATACAAAGCCCCTATAAAATCTACCTTAAAAATTATAAATATTAATATTGTTCTGATCGTCCATAGTTTGCAAATTATTTTTGAATGTAGTTGTTTATTAATGACCATAACTGGGCAGGTTTTATAAAATAATATATATTTTTTTTTTTATCGATTAATTTTTCCCTGGCGATTCATTTCTTTAAGAAAAAAATCATTTTTATTGACGAAATTTCAATTTTTTGGTCAAAAACTGTGTTAAGTAAATTTTGCTACTTACAGTTTTCAAAGGCTTTTGACCTAAAAATTGAAATTTCGTCAATAAAAATAATTTTTTTCCTTAATGAAATGAATTGCCAGGAAAAGATTAATCGATTTAAAAAAAAAAATTTTTATTTTACGATGAAAATCAAGGGAGTAATGCATGTTTGATGTTCAGAAACAGGCTTTTTTCCAACTTTATTTAATAAAATTTCATTCATTTAAGACGAATTTGAGCAAAATCTTAAATTGACGATAACTTGGCTAAAGGCTATTCCCGGATCTATATAGTGAATCGGCCAACGAAAGATATTTAAAAACTAATTGTAATAGGTCAAAGTACACCTAAAAAAATAGGATCCTGAAGTTTTCAGACCTCCAGATGCCTTCAGCTCTGATTGGCAGCCTATTAATGACAAAAAAAAAAGTAAATTTTTAGCGACTTTTTAGTCGTCTTTCTGATGCTCCCGTGGTAAAACGATTCTGTCAAAATGATCTTGCGACCTCTCATTCAAAAGGTTAGACGATATACTTTCAGATAAAATTACTTTTGGAAGTGATTTTAGTGCATCCTTTTGATTGGTAGACCATAAACCGTCAAAAATAAATTTTTTTCCTTCTTAAATTTCAACTTTTGTAGCGATTTAAAAAATGTTAAGAGATATGCCCATTCTATTTTTTTTTAACTAATGAAAAATAAAACAAATTTTCATTTGCGACCATCAGCGCTCAAAAATATTTGGGGCAACATGGTCAAATACTTAATAAACTGAAATAACTTTTGTTTTTAATTTTGCGATTTTTGGAAAAAGGACCCCGCACAAATGAATAGGAAATGGCCGTTCGATCAAATTAGGTGAATTTTTTGTATGTTTTAGATTTTATTATCCTGAAAAAAAGTCTCCCTGGACACAAAGCTTCTAAGTCTCAACTTTGGCTGCTACGGAGCTTGAAAGCTCCATAGCACTATTACACAGGCACACAAAAAAAATAATAAAACTTATAACCGGTTTGTGTACACACAACCAAAATGCATGGAACATGTTTACTTACATCTGTAATCTTACAGCATAGAAACACAAAAAACAATACAATTTCCTATTTTTATAATTTGTAATTATCAACGTTACTAAATTTAAGATTCTAAACCCAAACTATTATGATTTCCTAAACGCGTATTATTCTAGGTCCCTAAATCAAAAAAATTTTCTAAGTCCCTAAACCCAAATTATTCTAAGTCCCAAAATTGAAATTATTCCAAGTCCCATTTGACCCCCCCCCCCCTTAAATGGGACATATTTGACCCCCCCTTAAATGGGACAAATTTGACCCCCCCCCCCTTAATTTTCAAATTCCGAAGTACCCCCTCCCTATAAACATGTTCCATGTTAAAAAAAAATCATGTACCAGAGGGTAGACCCCCTGGTATGGGGGTTTTTGATGGTGCAAAAACCAAATATGGCCATAGAAATGCAATAAATCTAGCCAAATTGTTCCCAACGCCCCCATAAGCCTCCCAAAGGAGTGAAAAAAAATTTTTTTTCGGAAAATGAAAATTCAACTATATACTCATGTTTTTTGAGATGCTTATACCAAAAAAGTATAAAAAAATTTTTTTCACCAACGTTTGGCCTTGTAGACGACTCCAGTGCCCCCATTTTCACCCCCCCCCCCAAACGGGAAAAAATATTTTTATTACAAAAATTAAAACTTAATATGAATTCTTATATTTTTTGGGACGGTGAAACCAAAAATAAATATAAAAAATGTTTTCTACCAATGTCTGGCCCTGTAAACCGCCCCAGTGGCCCCATGCGACCCCCCCCCCCCAAAAAAACGAGATATAAAAGTTTTTATTACAAAAGCTAAAACTCAATGTGTATTGTTATGTTTTTTGAGGCGCTGAAACCAAAGATGAATATAAAAAATGTTTTAACTAATGCTTGGCCCTTTACAGGACCCCAGTGCCCCCTTTCACCCCCCCCCCTTCAAACGTTTCAGTGTCCAAAAAAAATAAGAATACACCTTGAGTTTTAATTTTTGTTATTAAAATATTCTCAACTCGTTTGGGGGGCGGGGTGAATGGGGGCACTGGGGTAGGGTAGAGGGCCAAGCAAGTGTTTTTAACCAAGTTAAAAACATTTTTTATATTCATCTTTGGTTACAGAGTCTCAAAAAGCATAAGAATACACATCGAGTTTGAATTTTCCTAATAAAAATATTTTTAACTCGTTTAGGGGGGGGGGGGGGTGGAGGCACTAGGTTGGCCTAGAGGACCAAGCAATGATTAAACACATTTTTTATATTCATCTTTGGTTTCAGCGCCTCAAAAAACATTACAGTACACATTGAGTTTTAGTTTTTGTAATAAAACTTTTTGTATCTCGTTTTGGGGGGAGGGGGGTGCATGGGGACACTGGGGTGGTTTACAGGGCCAAACTTTGGTAGAAAACATTTTTTATATTCATTTTTGGTTTTACCGTCCCAAAAAATATAAGAATTCATATTAATTTTTAATTTTTGTAATAAAAATATTTTTACCTGTTTGGGGGGCGGGGTATGAATGGGGGCTCTGGGGGTGAATTGGCTAGTTTTATTGAATTTCTATAGCCATATTCGTTTTTAGCACCACCGAAAACTCCCATACCAGGGGGTCTACCCTCTGGTACATAATTTTTTTTTTGTGCCTGTGTAATAGAGCTATGGAGCTTTCAAACTCCGTAGCAGCCAAAGTTGCGACTTTGGAGCTTTGTAACACTGGAGACTTTATTTCTGGATAATAAAATCTGAAACATACAAAAAATTCACCTATTATGATCGAACACACATTTCCTATTAATTTGTTCGTGGTCTTTTTTCGAAAAATCGCAAAATTAAAAACAAAAGTTATTTCAGTTTATTAAGTATTTGACCATGTTGCCCCAAATATTTTTGAGCGCTGATGGTCGCAAATGAAAATTTGTTTTATTTTTCATTAGTTAAAAAAAAAAATAGAATGGGCATATCTCTTAATTTTTTTTAAATTGCTGCCAAAGTTGAAATTTAAAAAGACAAAAAAATTATTTTGGACGGTTTATGGTCTACCAATCAAAAGGATGCACTAAAATCACTTCCAAAAGTAATTTTATCTCAAAGTATATCGTCTAACATTTTGAATAAGAGGTCGCAAGATCATTTTGACAGAATCGTTTTACCACGGGAGCATCAGAAAAACGACTAAAAAGTCGCTAAAAATTTACTTTTTTTTTTGTCATTAATAGGCTGCCAATCAGAGCTGAAGGCATCTGGAGGTCTGAAAACTTTAGGATCCTATTTTTTTTAGGTGTACTTTGACCTAATACAATTAGTTTTTAAATATCTTTCGTGGGCCGATTCACTATATAGATCCGAGCATAGCCTTTCATCGTAAAAAGATAAGTTTTATTTCTGGAGTGTTTTTTTCCTGGCAATCAGATTTTCTTATCTATTTTTAAAACTTTTATTTACCTAAAAAGTTATTTTGAAAATTTGGGGTAGCTCAGATACGAAAAACACGGTTTTTGACATAAAAAAGAAAAAATTTTTTTGGCACCTATCACCGAATCCTTGTTCACGACTTTTGGTTCCTCAATGAGAAATCTTTGTGATAGGTCAAATTTTGATTTTTGATTTTTTGGCATTTAAGCACGTTTTAGGACCTCAGGAAGCTAAAAAACCGGTTTTTAAAAAAAAGTATGTGTGTGTGTGTGTCTGTGTGTGTGTGTGTAACCGGTGAAATTTCACAACCATTATGGAATTAAGACCTAATTTTTTTTTCAAAAATTTTTTTATCAAAAAAGCTTCTGGTACTTTTTTTTTTAATTTGGATGTAATACCTAATTTATTTCCATGAAAGTACTTATATTTGAAAGTACGATTTTTACTCTATATCTCGAATCTGATAATTAATTTTTAAAAAATTTTTTTCCTAAAATTTTCACCACAAAAAAATACAAAAAACATCCATTTTTTTTTCTCTTTGGATGTAGAACCTAATTTATTTCTATGAGAGTACTAGTTTTAGAAAGTTCGTTTACGGCACGAATTGCTCATTTTCCAGAGTCTCCGCGTAACTTCTAACCTTGAAAGTGGCGCAGTCAGGCAATCACAGCTTTCCCTACTTGGCGGTGGCTGATCGAAAACAGCAGGCAACTCGCCTGCAGAGTCTCGTATGGCGTGTACATTTGTAAAATATTCTTGGACACTATGCTTGTCAATATCGCCCATTTAAAACCTTTTGAATCGCCTTCTTTCTATTATTATGATAGAGGCTCTGCAGTCGAGTTGCCGCAGCAATTCGGTCTGCCTCCGTATTTCTTGTGGCTATTCTTGGAGGCCGATTATTATTGTTTGTTCGTCGAACAGTTTGATGTCGATTCTCGTCCATTAGAAAATCTGCCCAAAAAAACAGCAACTTGAGGCACAATTTCCTCTAGTTGCTGTAGATTCACTACACCTTCCAGTATCGTCATTAGCTGAACCTGCTCAGCAGTAGGCTGTTGCCGTCGTGGTATATTGAGACTACCTCGACCAACAGTCACTGTTGGAGGTGCTACAGTTACTGGTGGATTGTGAACGTTTCCATTTGTAGTATGATCAAGAAGGGTGTTTTCCCGGGTCTGTTCGTTCGTTAAGTCACTTGATGTCATAAAACTACCTTCGTTTGTGATACTGGTGTTGGGGGATGTTGTTGCAGAGACATTTATGTCGAAACTCGGGTCACATTTAATTGACGTCATTTGCGTGCACGAGCCATGGCTCTTAGATCGATTTGGCGGCGCGTATTCTGCGTACATGTGCTGGCTGGCACGTGTGGCACGGTCGTGTCTTCTACCGTTGAGCTGGAATCAGTAAGAAAGCTAAATGAAGTAAGAGCTCTCCAAACTGATGATACTGACATTGGTGTAGGAATTGCATCATTGTCAGGTATGTCATCAGCTGTAACGTTAGATGCCTCTAAAGACTGCCTTTCATTTATAGTCGTCGGACCTTCTTCTAAATTGGTGTCAGAGTCAAAATCAAAATTCGGCATTACTTGACTTGCCCTGTCTTCCAATGTGACTACTGTTACTTCGCGCACTGTCTATTTACACTTACCGTTTCCACACGGTTGTTCCGTTCTTCAGATTAAATTCACGGTTCTTCATCTTTGCCATACATAACCATATGACTCGCAGGTTTAATTATATATTTACCGTAAAAAACCGTGTGAAAAAAATTTAAATACTTCAAACGTGTCATTATAAATAAATAAAAAGGAATGCCGTGTCCAACCGTATGATAAAATTTATTTAAAGAACCAACCGTGTTTAACCGAGTCAATATAATAAAAAAGAGCTCAGCCGTGTGTAACCGTATGACAAATGAATTTATAGCTGCTGCCATGTTGAACCGTATCAAAATGAACAATAAAGAGATCAACCGTGTCTACCCGGTTGGGCCCAAGAGGCGCCTGGATGGCCGATTTTATCAGTTAGTATTTATTTTATCTTGTCGGAACGATTTTTTATCTCTATAAGATTTCATTTTTCCATTTTTTACCACTAAAGTCCAAGTACCCGGAGATCAATATGTACATCAGTATCTCATTGTTTCCTGATTGGGCCCAATGGGCCCGGAGATAGCTGATTCTATTTGTTGGTATTGATTTTGTTATTCTCGACCCATGCATTAACGTAACAGTCCATTTTCGTTCCTATGAATCAATTTATACTTCAGAATTTCTTTTTTCCCAGATAGAGCCCAATGGGCCTCTGGATTTTCGAGCCTAGATATCAATTCATACATCAAGATTACATTTTTACTCGGTAGGGCCCAATGGGCCCCTGGTTAGCCGAATGTATCTGGTAGTATTTATCCTATCATGCTGGACCCATTTTTTACCCCTGCAGTCCATTTTCATCCCTGGGGTTCTATTTATACATCAGGATTTCATTTTTTTCCGGTTGGGAAAATCCCTTAAGGGTTATTTTGTTCCTCTGAGTAGCGAATAATTCCCCTGACCATGTTGTGCATCCCTAGGAGGTCCTATTCCACCTATTTCTTACGTGCTAATTAAAAATATTGTTAAAAAAAAAAATATTTCTGTATACTGTATCTATATTTCGTGAAAAACTGTATATAGTTACTGTATACAGTGGCTTTGTACGGGAAGGATAATATAATATCAGTATAACTATGAATTGATTTTAATTGAAAGTAAATAAATAATAAAAGTAGAAGAAAATAAAAATTTGCAGATTAAAAATATATAAAATTTTATTAACGTTTCATTTATTTATATTTATCAATACAAAGGAGAATAATAAGAATATAATTACGTTTATATGGGTAAATACTGCCAAAAGAAAAACTTTTTGTTCAAAAAACTGTTTTAAATATTTAATTCTTGCAGTATTCTTTTAGTTTTTTAATACTTAACAGCTGTTTTTGCCCTTCCGTGCGTTAAACTTAACTCGGAATTTTCGACTCTCGTTTTATGCTTAGGTAGGCAAAAATAGAGACCCTAGATTACCAGAGACAGCCAGATAGGTGGACCGATTTTGATTGGTCAAAAAAATACATGCATTTTAAATTGGAAAGTTGCCATATTACCTAGCAACAATTTTGTGATTGATTGACAAAACGGGACCACGCCCACCCACGTGCGCTTCTGACTGTCTATGGTAATCTAGGGTCTCTAGGCAAAAAAATTGTAAGGCCCTATCTATACATAAGCCGCAAAGGGGGGGTGCAACCACAAGCGCAATTGCGATGCAGAAGATGATGTTGTGGTACTTTGAGTTACATCATCATCATCCTCTATGCATTGCGCTGTGGCTTGCATTATTCAATTATTCGTTGATAGCCAAATATTCAATTATTTAATTGCGTGGCCCAATTTCGAGATTTTGTAAAATTTAGACTCTAGCAGTACTTGATACTTATATACCGACCATTAACTATTGCAGTCTGATGAATTTTTCGACTACTTGTTATTTTAAGCTGTTTGCTGTGTTGTAAAGTATTTTTCATTTCATGATTATATGAGCCTGATTAGGTCCTGATAAGAACAAGAACTTAGAATACTTAGGATAATTTATACTTCTGGATTTATTGTAATTTCGATTTTCTGACTTATAATAATTAGGTTATATAGGTTAAAACTGTTAAGTGAACATGTTCCATGATCGTTAGTTGTGTGAAAACACAAACCATTTGTAAGTTTTTTTTCTTTCTTGCTTTTTCTTGAAAGAAAGTAACACCTTTCAGAAGTAGTTATAACAGAATATACTTTTATATTATACTATAGTATATGCTAACTAACTAACTTACGCATACTACGAAAGAATGTGTAACATATTTTTTGATACTTCTCAAATACCTCCTCCTTACTTTGGGTTATCTTCATATTATTATTTTTTTTTTTTTTGTAGTGAAGTGCGCCAATTTGCATTTTGAAATAAAAAACTATGTGCTTTACAGATATTTAAAATCTTTGTTAATTTGTCAATTCGATAACTGAAAGAAGTTCTGTCCAAAATTGAAAAAGCGTTAATTGAGACTGTTTCTTAAGTTAAAGTATAATAAAAGAAGAATAAAATGGGACGAGGTCTTTCGTAAATTTTTACCTATATAATTGTTATAATAATTCGAAGAAAAGTTTATAAGGTAAAAGTCGAAAGCTTTTGTTATAGAGTAAAAACTAATTAAAGTTTAGATAATTATGATGCTTGTATAAGAGAAATAAAAAATAAAAAAATAAAAAGAAATAAGAGGAAAGAAAGAGAGAAAGAGAAAATTAGCTTAATCAATATTATAACTTTATACAAATGAAAAAAACATTAATTATTTTGAAAGGATCATTAAAATAGCTGAAAGGAGTTTTAAATCAATATAAGGATAATTATTTTCTTTCTCTGGAACATTCTACTAGATAATTAGTGCATTAAGCTTTTGTAAACGTAACAGAAATAATATTTACGTGGCAGTTTATTAGTAAGCCATTAGCTTGATGATTTTCCGAACAAATTATGGAATCCCTCGTGAATATGCTCGTTATTAGCCTAAAAGCTCGATTTTCATCTATAGGTTCGAATCGAATTACAGCCAGAATGGCTCGCTAAATAAATAGCATTGATTTGCATGATTTTCTGTTTACAAAGAAAAAGAAGAAAAAAAACTTGCTAAGCTGCTATCCAGAATAATAGAGGCATTAAAGAGTTTGAACCTTAGTCTGTTTGTAGGAATTAAAGGCATCTAGAATGTACATAATAATACGGACGGTTGATTACTCGTGTCGGAAAAGGATAGAAAATAGAGCCCTTGCGGCTGTTCGTTAGGGGTTGCATTGTCTGTTAACTAAGTACTTATACATAGCTTCGTATTACGTGTACAGAACTTTGAGAAGGAACAACTAAATCTAAACTGCTGCCAGTGAGTTTATCATCTTCTTATTCAGAAATAAACTTGTGAGCAACTCAGTGTCATGTGCCGCTCGACTCTCCTCCTCCTCTATATACCTAAACAATATCTAATTTTATTATCTAAAGTATAAATAAACGCTTTTATTCTCTTTCTCTATTAAATTAATTATTTCATTTTTATTTCAAATTCTGACAAACAAAAAACTTTTATTCTTATAATTTATACAAACGCATACGTTCGACGATAACTAATTTTTTATAACCTCCAGCTATTCCATACAAATTAACAAAACTATATTATTTTATTATCATCTTATTTTATATTATAACTAAATTTTATATGGGATAGTCCAGGTACTTTGACCAGAACCCTTAAGCTTAAAATTTAATTAACTTATTGAATTTTCGAAAATTCATGGATCAGTCCGTGTGTATTATTTTTTATTGTATTGCGAAAACAGAAGTGTGTATCATATAAATGAGTTTTTATTTTTTAATAAAATATGACAGATAGAGATTTTTATTTTTTATTGCTTGAATATACAATTCGTATAAAAAAGCTAATGCATTTTTATTCTGGATCAAAGGCTTTTGTATTTAATTTATTTGGATTTTAATTTCTCACTTATATCGAATAATGATTAATTTTCACTTTTATTTATTTATCTATTTATTACATGTACAATGTAAAAAGTAACTTGCTTAGATTAACAAAAAAATTATAAAATTTTCGAAAAATTAGTAAATTTTCAAAAAAATTTGAAAATATTCGATAAAAATGGTAAATTTACTAAATTTAATATATTATCGAAAAATTCGAGAATTCTCGATTTTTTTATGTGATTTTACGAAAAAAGTTGTGAATTCACAACTATTTTTCGCAAATTTACAACTATATTTGTAAATTTTCGAAAAAAATTGTAAATTATCAATTTTTTGATAATGTTCTAATTTTTTTGTTAATATAAGAAAGTTACTTTTTACAGTGTATATAAAATTATGTTCGTTAAGCAACAAGGGTGCAAGAGTCTCAAAGTCTCAGTGATCACCTAAACTTCTAAAGCTTTTCAATAGTTTTGGATTGATTGTGCTCAGAACGAAATTATAAAAATATTACATTCAGTTTGGCTAAATTGCACGAAAATACCCAAATTGCGATTTTTTACATCATGGGCCAAATACGTTTTTTCTCTGTCTCTCAAACGCGAAATGACGTACTTTTTGACCGATGGCTACTGATAAGGAAATGATTTTTTAGAGATAGAAAATTATGCTAGTTTTAAAGTTTTTTTTCTTTAAAAACTCCAAACTAAGCAAAGGTAATTCATTGTTCTGGCATTGAGAAAGAATTTGGTAGTATAGTTATTTTTAGTTTTCCTAGATTCTTTATGTGAGCGTTGGTTAAGCGTCTTAAAAAAGATTTTTAGTCCTAAATAGAAATTCCTTAAACCATTGCACCGTTGAGGTATTTTCTCCCATATCCCATAGTCATTAGAATTATTTGTATAGATCATTATTAGTAAATATCTAAAGTTGAGCAGTTACTATTAGTTTCTGAACAAGTGTCAATCAGCAATCAGAGATGCATATTATATTAGTGAAGGGAATATTTTAATTTAAAAAAATTATATTCAATGAGCAGAAATAAAAATAAATTGCACAACTATCCAGACAATAATAAAAGTATTCGAAAGAGAATTCGAGCAAGAATGAAATCAACGTTCGTTACGAACGAGCAGCCATATAATCAAGGGACGTCACGGGCAATTTACATTTATAGAATTTCCTCGAGTAGAATTATTTTCTTATAACCTATAAATATAAGAAAACAAGTTCTTTCGTTATAAAAAGCATTATTTATTTTTAAATGAAAGCTGTTTATGTAATAAAAAGATGCTTGTTTATTATGAATAAACAAGTAAATAATGTCAACCAGCGAGATAAAAATATTTAATCTGTTAATAAACTAAGACGATAGAATATTCGATGTATGAATGAAGCTTATATAATCGAAAACTCTCTGAAAATTAATCAAATAAGGCTTAAAACTTTAAAATAATACGATTTGTAATCAATTCAAAATGTTTTCTATTAAAACTTTTCCTCATAACGTTCTACAAATATATCTTGGAAAGTCAATATATTCTATAGAAAATAATAACTTTCGGTTCGTTTAAAAATAGCATACGATACAGATACATATAAATAAAGTGACATCAAATAATTAATTAAGTTTATAATTGCGCACTATACAGATGTGCTTGTAAGATAAGCAAACCACACCGAAAGCATATCTCAGCATTTTCTTTTAAATCTTTGAAAAATTCATTTTCAAGACTTTAGTCAATATTCTCTGATATTAGGTGCCTCAGGTTCTCCAACTGCACATAACTTTACGATTAATCAACAGTAGAACATCAGTAATTGTTAATAAAGCCTAAGGGATAATTGAAAATCTTAGTGATACGACACCACTTTATAAGTTTTTAGATTCAAAGCTTTCAAAATTGAAGCTATTTTTCGATTTTTAAAAATTGTCGAGGAAATTCTCAAATTCACAAATAAAATTTGCTCTAAATAAAACTCAAAAATATTTTCAATAAAATAGGATTTATTAAATCAATTTTTTAGAAAATTCTCAAGGAAAATCAGGTCAAGAAGGATTTTTCTTTCTTTTAATTGGCCTTAAAAGTTGTGTTTTCCCATGTACTTTTTGATGGTAAACATTCATAGTTTTTTAGAAATATTCGCTTTTTAAGTATTTAAGAATTTAAAAACTAAAAAACGAATTGTGAAAATTCTTATCCGATTTTCGTATTCAGATATTAGATCCAACAAATTGAGTAATAACAAATTTCCGAAAACGTACTTTCAAACAAAAAAATTAGGCGTTACGTTCAATGAAAAAACTTACGGATGACTAAAAAATCAAATTCAGTGGAAAATTTTACTTGGGGGTATGTTTTGAAACTATTTTTTGCATGACTAGTCGGTTTTATATGTTTATTACCAAAAAAAGTTTTAAAAAATTGGAAAAATCCCCAAAAAAAACTCAAATGGGCTTAATTTGGACATTTTTGCATCTAGAGGGGTAAAAAATAGGAGGGATTGTATGCAATATATTCAAAAAAATATGAAAATTTTTTGGGCAATCGTTGAAGATCATTTTGGAAGCGTTTTTTTTCATTATTCAAAGTTGGAAGATTGTCATTATTGTTCTCTATAAAAATTATAATTTAGCAACAATTTGAAAATTGGTCATTTTGGACAAAAAATGAACATTTGGTTTACTGACTCTCACGATGAAAGCGTTAGTTAGTGCTTTCAAGTAGATAAGTAAGGTAGTTTTTCACGAGTAGCTCGTATTAATCTGATATATTAATAAAAATAAATATTTTTTTGCAGCTTACCTCAAATATAATGTAAATTTTTGATTTCTTTATCATTATAACTCCATTATCTGTAAATAAAAATAAAAATTAGCTTTTTTGTAAAAAAATATTTTTATCAATTATAAGTTATATCTATATATAATTTTTCTCAAAAGTTAAATTTAAAATTTTAAGTGCCGATTATAAAGTTATTCCAGAGATTCGCGATCTTTAAGTAATTGATTTTGCTCGGATTTTGCTTGAAAAAAATAAAACTAAAAATCAGCACAGTAGTAAGTAATTTATATCTTGAAGCTCGATAATCGACATACAGATTGAAAAGACCGTTTTTGTTTTCAAAGGAGAATTGAAGATCAGTATTCTAGAATGAATAAATAAAATATTATAATAGATTTACATGGCAATGAATCGAATTCTGAGCAAAACGAGTTTTCAGTTTACTTATTAATTTATTTAAATAATTGCGCATTAGATTAAGAATATTATAAGTCTTCCAGTTACCTTGGACTTGGCTATTCAAAGGGTAGATGATTTTCAACTTAGGGATAGAGCGAATGCTTGAAAGTTCAAAATGGTTATTTAGTTTTTTATTTGGTAAAATCCATAAGGTATAAAAGTTATTATTGATAATGTAAACAATAGTGCAATATTACGTGGCAGCGCGTGGCATGCCAAAATTTATCTTAGAAAAAATTCTATTACTTTGGAGGAAAAAACTTTTTTGCAAGCACGTAGCTGTCATAGTTATATTAAAGTTTTATTAACGTTAATCTTAAAATTATATTTCTTTCATGAAATAAAAAATTTATCATAAAATAATATTGGAGTTTTCCAGGTAAAAAAGGTAAGAAGGTAAAATAAAATTAGGAATCTATCTGTGTGGTGTATAAATCATAAAAGTATCCATTGAGTATTCTCGATGCAGGCAATTTCCCAGAGCAGCGTATAAGATTAACATGTTCGTGTATACAATTATTTATCATCGACGAGGCGAGGTATCTGACAAGGATTCCCAATATTATACAGACGAGTCTTTCGATCCAATATCCGAGTTTTTTGACAGCAATTTCGGTCACGTCCGATAATATATTTGGATCATTAATATAAAGCTTCTGCTAGCCCCTCCGTACGAACACTATCTTCCTTGAGGCTCGCAGGAAAATTGCTTTTCAATCCCCCGATAACTCGCAGAGTAAAAGACTATACACATGACACTTTGAGTTTCGAAAAGAGAAAGCGGTATATCGTCAAGGGGCCCCTCTCTCTCTGCTCTGGATCTCTCAATATATATTATGTATTATCGATATTATGAAAATATAATAAAAAATATCTCATAAATCTCAGCTGCGTTATTATTATAGTTAGATATGCCTGCACACCTACATAAATTTCGAAAGAAAGTGCAAAGAGAGTAGGAAGAGTGGGGTGTAATGCTCTTTCTTTCCATATATATTTATAAAGATCCCCTCGATCAGATAAAAAATGTATTATAGAATACAGAGCTCAATACCGCAGTCAGAGTCAGGGTAGGTTTCTCGAGGGGCTTCTATGCACAAGCACGTGGCCACTGCCTAAGTAACTTTGAATTTCGAGGAAAGCTTCGACCAGAATTTTTATTCGACAAGAGAAAATTGAAAAATCCATTTCGAGTGAAATATTAAAAAAGAAGCATATGCTTGCTTTTTCAATTTAATTTTCCATATGTACGTAAGATATCAGTTATTTTAGAATTAGGATATAGATTTGACTTTAGGGTAAATAATCTTCTGGGCTTCGCGACGATGGAAAATTGAAAATATGGATTTTTCCTTTTTTAACCAATCCACGGATCTATGACGTCTACAAGTTTTCGAGCTTTTTTTTAATTAAATCTTGATAAATTGCTCTGCGTGGAGTTTAATTTTGCTAGAATTAAAGCGACTAAATATTTACTTATCTTATAGCCTATTTAATTGAAAAATATAAGAATCATTAATCATCTTGATTTACGTAAGAGTAATATTTAACTACTTAAATTGTCATTTAGGATAAAAAATCTAATTAAAGTTCATTTAAAGCTTTTTCTACATTATAATACGTACATTAACATTAAACTCTAAAACTCTAAAATGCTAATCGGACTCTGCGCTGTCGATTTTATAAAAAAGTGGAAAAGGGCGGGAATGCCATGCTGATGAACCGAATCTAAGAAAGGCGGCAATTCTTTATGTTCCCCAAGGTCTATCCTATATCTTTTTTACAATCCTCATAGTTTTAATCTTCCAAATAGAAGTAAAAAATATATTCGCTCTTTCTATATTTATATAATCGATCTCTTGAGAAACTGCGGGTACTTAATACTTCTGCTTATCCAGCATGGAGGATATTTATATCTAATACCAAACTCTATATTTTCAGCAATTAAATTTCCATTACTACTTGTATCACTAAATTTTACCATCGATTTCATTTATTTAAAAAGAAATTTTATCTTTCAAGCACGTTTATTTAGATTTTTTTCTTTTTTTACTTTTTCGAAGACGAAAAAATTAGAGACATACTTATTTTTAATGGAACTGCTATGTTCCTCTAATAGTATTACCTTATACGTATAATCCAAAACTCTATTTTAATACAAATTTATAATCTCTCACTTTAAAATTTTTTTTTCTCTTAAATTCATTTTTAATGGTGTTAGTTTAACCTTTGTCCTCGTCAAGAGGGTCCAAATCTGCGAATCACAATCTTAAATCCTGATCTATTTTAACTACTAATGATTACAAAAATTTTATACGAATTTACTTTTAAACTTTTTTTATTTCTGATTGTGCATTCTCTCCAGCCAGTCTTCAGTCTTTCATGAACTTTTCTTATAGCTTTTTAACTCTTCCTTGTTTATCTCATCGGGCATCCTTATTTTCATTTTCAACATAAATTTAAACTAAGACTTTACAATTGACAGATAGTGGATCCTGACCTTTTTGCGCCATTTGTCTTACTCTCTAAATACTGACCCTCTATTTTTGTTCTTTACCTCATGGTACTACTGTGGTTTCGAAATGCTCGTTAAACTCATCTCATGTAAAGGTTGAACTGAAATTTCACGTTTTGGATTTCCGAATACCTTTTGATGTTCCCTAATTCTTGTTCACTTCGTAAAATAATTACCACATAAAGGCTATTTACCAGATAAGCATAGTGATCATCCAAAAATTTTTCAAATAATTCACTGATTCTTGTTGGAAATAGACTTTAGGACCACAAAATAATATTAAGATTAATAATTAAGACAAAAAAAATACCAACTAAACATTTTTTTTATAGCCCTGGTGGGGTGAAAAATAATATTTTTTAATTTTTCAGACAATTTCACGGAAGGAGAATCATTTCCTGATATTTGAAAATCCAAAATCTTCTGCCACAATTTACCACGCTTTTTTAAATATGCCATAAAATTTGTATATTAAACCGTTTATTATTGTGTGAAAATGTATTGTATTGTATTTTACTTGTTTATCCTCTATACTAGAGCCCTCAAGGGGTTGTTGATAGCGGTCGCCAAAAAATTACAACTGCAGCCAAATCACTGCACTATTTTCAATTTATTTCTTAAGGAACCGCTATATACATCGGATTCCTTTTGAAACTTTTTTATATTTTAACTATTTAAAATGGGTTTTTCGAGGAATGTGATTGCAATTTCTGCAATTTTTGGAGAGCTATAGGATTAATGAGGGTGGGATAGTTTCTGTTTGGATGTAGGACCAAATACGTCATCAGTCAACTTCAAGGTGTTTGGGCACTTGCTATCACATTTGCACGAGCCAGAAGGGAAATTACAGAAAACCTTCTGAATAGCAAGCTGACTGTATTTTTCCTTCTAGAATGCGATGGAAATATTTTCAAAAATTTAATCTTTTCAGGAAAAAAATCTTGAAATTATTATTGGTGTCAGTGAGATATTATGGTCGATATGTACAAGCGCTTCCCCAAAGCCATACACGCTCTTTATTGTGCGAAAATGTAAAAGGCATATTTAATTAACTGTTTACCAATAGCCACCATACTGTAGTCCTAATCGCCCTATGCTATTGCATCCTTTTATTGAGCCTAATGGATTTCAAAATGAAAAATATACGTAAAAACATACATCAACTTTGCGGACCTTATCCTAGTTTCTGATTTGTACCGATCTGTACTCCGTCTTTAAATCGAACGGCGAAGCTTTATCTCTCGTAAACTTGAGAGTTAACATCTGTTAAATAAATTTGTGCTAGAAAATTCTTCATACAAAACTCTCTTTCGATTCCCTTCTTGAACTCACCTCGCGATCTCAGGATGGTTATCCGTTACTCAAAAGGTCGCAATAAATTTTTTTAATTTTATGTATCCTTGCACGGATTCCTGGGTTATCACCTTGAGACTCTGGAACTGTATGTATTTACTGCATCCCTTGGACGTACTTTTTGTAAAAGTGGCTCCTATACTTAATTTTGTGCGCGCAGATTTTGCATTTGCCTAGGCCAATAGGAATTTTCGTGTTTTTTTTTATTCTGTACGAAATTCTGGAGTTTTGTTCATCAATCAGTTGAAATCAGTAAGAATGAATAAGCCAAAAAGCAAGAAAGGAAAAAATGTTAAACTTGTGCAATTTGTTATACAAGGTCAGAGAAACGAAGAGCGAATGAAAGATAAAAATGATATTTAATAAAAATATCTAATGAAGTAAATAGTATTTTGAAATTTAAGTTCAAGTATCATTTAAAAAAGATGTTAATGGAATGAAAAAACACAGTAGATCAAAGTATAGCCGAAGAATTAATTACCCTTCTATCGTATATGCAGATATTTTTGAAAAAAAGAAAGAAAAAAAATGCTCAAGTATACTTTGAGAATCTTGCACAGCAAGAGCGGGTATTTTTAATTAGTGTATAAACACAACAAGGATGTTTATTCAATTTATATAGTATTTTCTCTGAGTTTATAAAGAAAAAAATTTCTCTTTTATTATTTTATAAATATAATGCAAAAGTAAAGACATCAAAGTAAATATAATTTGCCCGACATCTTCTTATGCTCTCAACTTTGCAAAATAATAAAGAGTATCCGTTGTGTATAACAAGTGAAAAAAATAAAACGAGTCACATAATTAATAATTATACGACATATGCGTTACGAATTTGCGGGAGGTCTAAATTTCTAATTAATAAGTCCAAATAATCTAATTCCTTCGTGGATCATAGGAATTTCAAATCTTTATCCTTTTACTCACTGAAACTGGAATTTTTTAATTTTAGGATTGTAAACGACCTTGAAAACGTTGTCCCTTTGTTGAAAAATAGCTGTTTTATGAGAGTTTTTAACATCTGCTGGGTAGAATCGAGTAACAAGTTAACATATTAATAAGCTTATAAATCCATTTAGATCAATTTGCAAATTATTATTATACAACCAGTATATATTTCATTTTGTGTGCGTCTCATTAAATATTGGTACATTATTTCATTTTAATTACATTGCATTAGAATGAACATTATTCCGTTATTATTACCTTCTATTGCACCATACATTAAATTTACATTACCTCTATCTTATTGCTCTTCGTTTCCTTGCCAATAAAATATTCAAATTTTATTTTTTCATTTTATATTTCATTTGCTCTACCTAATAAAAATTAATGACCTTAATGAATTCCTTCATTTTTAAAGCAATTATTATTTGTATTTTAGTACAGAAATTAAATTAAAGATAAAAACATAAAATTACAGAGACATATTTAACCCGCAGTATTTTTTTCGCAAAAAGTGAAGAATAATTTTTCGTGTATGATTTAATAGTATTTTTTACTTTTTAAAACCTATTAAAAAAAAAAAAACATAATAACCCTGCAAAACCATTGGCAATGAGGTTCCTAAGAATTCTTATACAGCCAGTAATAAATCAATAAAAAATCAGTAGCATTTTTGAAAATTTTTATGGCAAAAATATTGAAAAAAAAGTTTTCATCACAAATTTGGGTGTCAGATCCGAGAAATCAAATAAAAACGAATAAAAAGGATATTTCAAAAAAAAAATTAGGCACTATGTCCCGAAGGAAAAAAAATACTGGTGTTTTTGTATTTTTTAACTTATACTTCGAAATCTACTTCGAAGATATCTGAAAAAATTTTAAGTTTTCTTCTAGATAAACTTTAAATTATCAGATTCCCAAAGAAGGTAAAAGAGTACAAAAAAAAAAGAGGGGAATGTGGACCTATTAATTTGACAAGGAGCAATTTTCGTGTTTGGCCAGCTCGAAGGCAAGATTATATTAGAAAAAACGTTGAGAAAAATTTTTGTTGAGAACGATGAGTTTATTAAATGAATTAGCTAAAGTAAAAAGAAGAAAAAATAAGAATAATAAAGAAGGCAATATTCGAAATAATAAAAGTAGATTATAAAGAGAGTGTAGTATAACGGCGGATAATTCTATTGCACTGGACAACAAATTGATATAAACACTAATGCACTCCGGATGGTGAAAAGTTTTCGCTTGTTACTATATTATATACCTTTTTCTTTTTTTTCACTCCCCGCTAGAATCAAAATAATGGAACCTCGTGATAAAAAGGGAAGAAAAAAAAGCTCGCAACTCGTTAAATCTACTAATGCACGTCGTGCTGCTGCACTATGGTCCATACTCCATTCCCTTGTGACTCCCTCTTCTCTCTTTCTCTCTTTCTCTCTAAACGGATATATAAGTATATATTTAGAGAAATTTTTTTCCTCGTTCTTTCTACTTTTTTTGTTACATTAATTATATTACAGTTCTCTTTTAACACTTTTTTATTATACATACTCTGTTAATCATGCATATATACATAGTTTTGTACTTACAAAAATAATATAATGACTCGAGCATTAACTTTTTATAACTATTAAAATAAAAACTAATTTTTATTATATACTTTTTAATTGCTTTTATTTTTCTCTTTAATATTTATTTTATTATTTTTTCCTTCCAAACTCAAAGCTCGTTTAATAAACTCTTCAAAAATTAAAAACCATCTACTTATCGTCCCATTTAATTTCATCCTGATAATATTTTTTATTTTTTATACATGGCAAATTCCAATACTTAGAAACCCTTTAAAATATTTAACCGATCAAGCTACTTTATTTATAGAACGACGCTGGGATTTCTATCTGGCAAATAAAAATTATCAATTCAATTATTTCTCAAAAACAAACTAATATGCTTGTATAAAAAATATATTGCAATAATAATAAAATAAAATATGTACAAAATTTTAGCTTTATTAGTGTCACCTATTACCATTGTAATTTTATACATCAAGTGAGTTACAAGTAATATAAGTAATAACAAATCTAGTCAAATGAATTAGAGCCCCACTAAAGTAACAAAAAGAAAAAGTACAAGTCAATTTGTATTTAATTCGTAGTAGTTGACTAGGACGTATTCTATAATACAAATTCAAGTTGCAGATTTTATATGTATCTAAGAGTTAACAGATATTTAAATAAATTAAAATTAAAGCTAATTAAAGAAGAAGGAGGAAATTCAACAGTGCTGAGGCTTAGGAAGGGATAATTCTCTAAATCAAAACTGACTTCTAGCATTGTATTTAAGTGTTTGTTTTATGAATAAATGGGTTAAAAAATTAGGTTGATTAAATCCAAGTATTGTCCATGCTGTGATGGCAATAAAAAAACCTACGTCCTAAAAATTTTTAATAAATTTAACGCACGCTCAAATTACAAAGCTTTTAGAGTCAAGCTTTTAGTTTAGTATAGATAGACTTACATCAGGATTGTCTGCTCTACAGTAATCAAGATGAGGCATGATTAAGGCTTGTACTAATTTATTTCGAAGGGCTTCATCAGTGCCATAACGTATAAGCCTGAATCGGTAGAAGTTAACTTAATTTACTATATCTAAAATCATATCGTAGCTTATATCTAGCCTCATTTACAAAAGGAGTAACTGCTCTCCCAATTAAATCAATACTAGGATAATTAAGTTTAGTGATACTAGACCACCTAAAAAGTGGTTTGAAATCCCAAAAAATTTAGAAGTTTTATTTAATGACTGGATCCCCTTTAGTTTTGCATCAAATTTTTATCCAAGAACGCTATTCGGATCGGTAATTTTCTCAGAAACCCTTTTAAAATTTAATTTCCTTTTTTTTTATTCTAATAGGAATCACAGAAATTACATTTAAAAAAACTATTGGAAGGGTCAACAACGGAATTTTTTTGAATTTAAACCCCTTTTTATTACAATCTTAAAGTGGGCTTACAAGCTTTACAAGCGTACCAGTTCCAAAGAAGTGGCTTTAGTTATTTAGTTATTAAAATAACGAAAGGACCTAACGCTGATCTCTAACGAACTCCAAGATTGAAGTAAAGTGGCGTAGAAACGGAAATTCTTGAAATTACTTGCTTCTGCCTATCATGAAGATAATTTTTATTCGATAATAAATTCATCTTGGAGAATCCCATAAATGACAACTTACTCAGTAATTCAGAACATGTGCGGGATTTCAGAAAATTTTTCTGGATGATGAAACATGATTTTTAGGGGTACGAAACAATATTATTACGTGTACTTTATATGGTAATCCAGAAATATTGAGGAGACAAACACCCCTCTTTGACCCCCCCCCCCCTTCATCCCCACGTCGAATATCATTAATAAGCTTAAGCAAGGGGATTTCAGCGCTACTAAAACGTCTAAATCCTATTTGCAGTGGATCAAGTATTTTGCTGCTGTCAAGATGTAGGGGTAGGCGTTTTTTTATGGCAATAAGAAGGGCTTCTTCCAAGCAGAAGAAAAGACACTATTCGAGAGAGAATTGTTATAAATTTTGACCAGAAGGGGCCTAGTGTAGGTAATTATTGTGTCCTAAACTTATGAGGTATGCCATCTGCCCTGATAACATCCTAATATGATTTCCTTGAATTTAAATCCATCATTAGCATTGGTAACTTCAACTTTATTAAGATAAGCAAACTACGAAAAGGATACTCCAGCAAAGTGTTAATTAAGGTAAAAGACATAAAGATCTTTTTGGAACAAGATAGCGTCCAAGATGTCTTAATTTAAGCAAAATGTCCTGTTGATTGTCAAACGCATAATTATTCATTCGCGGTGAAAGTAGTTGAATTTGTTTATTTTTCAATATCTTCAGACAGTTTTATTATCTGTGGAAGAATGGAGGAATTTTTTGTTCTTTAATATAATATACTCCAGTCAAAATACGGGGGGGGGGGGGGTTGTATTTTCACTGGCAAACACGAGATTTGCTTTACTATAGGTTTTATGGGTCGCTGAACACGAAAATCGGGATCATTTCGTAAAGAAATGGGGGATTCACCCTTAAATTTGCAAAAACTACCCCCAAAAAGGTGTTTTTTTACATATTCGCACTTTGAACGCTCAGATTATCACCATGCGGGTTTTTTGGTTCGTTGATCAAGAATTTTGACTTCTTTTTCATAAATAATGAATATTTCACCCTTAAAATAGCTAAAACTACCCCTAAAAGGGGTGCCTTTGATATTTTTGTACTTTCAGCATCCAGGATATGCCCATATAGGTTTTTTTATATTTATAATGCCTTTCCATTTTAACCTTAGAATGAAATTAGCACTACACTGTAAAAAGTAACTTTCTTATATTAACAAAAAAATTAGAATATTTTCGAAA
This sequence comes from Anagrus nilaparvatae, assembly GCA_022575985.1. NCBI lineage: Eukaryota > Metazoa > Arthropoda > Insecta > Hymenoptera > Mymaridae > Anagrus > Anagrus nilaparvatae. The sequence continues at coordinate 3,167,559 of JAKSXM010000247.1, read as the reverse complement.
AATTAGTAAATTTTCGAAAAAATTTGTAAATATTCGAAAAAAATCGTATATTTACTAAATTTAGTATGTTAACAAAAAATTCGAGTATTCTCGATTTTTTTTTTGAATTCGCAAGAAAAATTGATAATTTACCATTTTTTTCTCGAAAATTTGCAAAAAATAGTTGTAAATTTACGAAAAATAATTGTGAATTTACAACTTTTTTCATAAATTCACAAAAAAAATCGAAAATTTTCGAATTTTTCGATAATATACTAAATTTAGTAAATTTACGATTTTTATCGAATATTTACAAAATTTTTTGAAAATTTACTAATTCTTCGAAAAAATTCTATTTTTTTTGTAAATCTAAGAAAGTTACTTTTTACGGTGTAGGTAAGATTCTTTTTGTGCCCTGAAAGTCAATTTTTTCTCTCGGGGTTTAACCTTTACATAAAGAAATTTATCCTTGATTTTCCGAATTTGTCGCGTAGAGTAGTAGTGATTAATATATTTTTTGAGACACGCATTTTTTTTTTCTGCATGCAGTTTTTCTATTACGTCGAAAGCTACAAACAGTAAAGTGATTTTTTATTAGTATAAAAATACTATAAATCACTCAGTTTAGTCATATTGAAAAGAAAACAATAAAGGAGAACATCTTGAATAAATTTAAAATAAAACTAAAAATTTCAAGTAATTTTATGATACCAATACCAAGATATTTAGCTGAGTTGTTGAAATTATCCCACAGAAATATATTTTGAGTAAAGCATTTCAACGCATTAAATAAAAATACTTGATTTTTGAGCTAACAATTTTTCTTTATTTTTGCAATAAATTGCCCACGTTTCGAAGACTTTTAGTCTTCATTATCAAGGCTAAAAATTTTTAATATTTTAAAATTTTGTTTCTCTCAGACTAATAAATTTAATAGTTAAGGAATATGATGTGTGTAAAGCTAAATTAACTTAGAACTTTATGTAGACTACTCTGCTAGTATTTCTAATAACTACTAGCTAGTTTCGCTTATCAATAATATGTAAAAACGCGTTAACAATTTTTATTAAAAGTTGAAAATAAGGTAAATTATGAGAATATATTTGAATACCTTTTATACCTTTTATAAGTACTTGTTCATTATAGTGGAAGCAAATTAGGATTTAATAGTGATGTAAAAGGGAAGTGCAATTTTTTAAGAAAGAATCTGATTTTTTTTGTTTCCCGGAGGACTGCTTCGCCAGATATGGGGCAAAAACTACTTTTTTGCTAAATTTTAAGAAGTATGCTATCGAATTTTGTCATATCTCTGCTGGTTAAAATGGTCATAAAAAAAAAAAAAAAATGGAAAATTTTCGTAATTGGACAGAGACTAGAATTAATTGGGTGGGGTTCTTATTAAAATACACCCTAACCTCCAAAAATCCAATTTTGTCCAATTTAAAAATTTTTTTTAATAACTTGGGCAAAAATAATCAGATTTTTATGAAAATCTCAGGAAATATGTATTTTAATGCTGGGACCATGAGGTAAAATTTTTGTGAAAAATTTTTTTTTTTTTGGCCAAAAATCAAATTTTTTCGCAAAAATTGAGCAATTTTGAAATTAACGCCATTTTATGCAAAAACATGCTAGGGTAATTTTTTTTTTTTTTAAGTTGCCTGTTTGTATGTACTTTAACCTCAGTACGCGCAAGTATTCGTTAGCTCAATTAAAATGCCCATTTTAGGACCAAGAATGAAAAATACCCTATTAATTTTAAAATTTTTTTCATTTTTGCCGTATTTAGTGTAATTTGGGGAATTTTTCGGGCTACTTCTTGCTTATTTTATACAGCATTTAAGTTTTCCTTTTATTCAGTCACAATATTTTTCTTAAAATTTGGCCTAACCTCAAAAATAACGTTTTTTTGGGTCCTGTCGTCAGGCATGCTATTTAATGCCATAAAAGCTCCATGGAAAAAAATGGCTGGAATTTATGTTTTTTTACCCCCTAAACACGAATCCGAGATCCGTTTTGCAAAATTCGTGGTCAATTATTTGTTATTAAAAATTTATTGCAAAATTTGATAACAATCTAAATGTTAAATATCCTGTAGCTAAAACAATTCAAAATTTTGATAAGAACCTGATTTTATTATACATATTTTGACTCACTGAATCCGAATTTCTAATTTATAAGGTCGTATGATTAATTTTTTAAACAATATTTAATTGTTAATAAGTTGTTTAAACAATTTTTTCTTGAAAATTAAGTGTGACACTTTTTTTTATGTATTTTTTGACCCTCTGATCACGATTTTCAGGTTCTTTCTTTTAAAAATCTTACTTATAGTAATTGTTTAAACAATTTTAAAATATGTATAATAAAATCAGGTTCTTATCAAAATTTTGAATTGTTTTAGCTACAGGATATTTAACATTTAGATTGTTATCAAATTTTGCAATAAATTTTTAATAACAAATAATTGACCACGAATTTTGCAAAACGGATCTCGGATTCGTGTTTAGGGGGTAAAAAAACATAAATTCCAGCCATTTTTTTCCATGGAGCTTTTATGGCATTAAATAGCATGCCTGACGACAGGACCCAAAAAAACGTTATTTTTGAGGTTAGGCCAAATTTTAAGAAAAATATTGTGACTGAATAAAAGGAAAACTTAAATGCTGTATAAAATAAGCAAGAAGTAGCCCGAAAAATTCCCCAAATTACACTAAATACGGCAAAAATGAAAAAAATTTTAAAATTAATAGGGTATTTTTCATTCTTGGTCCTAAAATGGGCATTTTAATTGAGCTAACGAATACTTGCGCGTACTGAGGTTAAAGTACATACAAACAGGCAACTTAAAAAAAAAAAAAATTACCCTAGCATGTTTTTGCATAAAATGGCGTTAATTTCAAAATTGCTCAATTTTTGCGAAAAAATTTGATTTTTGGCCAAAAAAAAAAAAAATTTTTCACAAAAATTTTACCTCATGGTCCCAGCATTAAAATACATATTTCCTGAGATTTTCATAAAAATCTGATTATTTTTGCCCAAGTTATTAAAAAAAATTTTTAAATTGGACAAAATTGGATTTTTGGAGGTTAGGGTGTATTTTAATAAGAACCCCACCCAATTAATTCTAGTCTCTGTCCAATTACGAAAATTTTCCATTTTTTTTTTTTTTTTTATGACCATTTTAACCAGCAGAGATATGACAAAATTCGATAGCAAACTTCTTAAAATTTAGCAAAAAAGTAGTTTTTGCCCCATATCTGGCGAAGCAGTCCTCCGGGAAACAAAAAAAATCAGATTCTTTCTTACATATGTATATTAAACACAAAAAAAAAAAAATTGCACTTCCCTTTTACATCCTTTTTCAGTGACTTTTTTGTCTAATTTGCTTCCACTATTATGATTGAAATTTCAAAATTTCATCAATTTCTACATAGAGCGTTTAACCTTGGGAAAATTTTAAAAACAGTCCCTTTTAAAGTTTGTATGTTAAAAGATATAAAATCATGGGTAGAAAATAAAATTTATTTTTCTAATTAATTTTTCAGAGTTCGTCAATTAAAAATATATTGTCAAAAGGAATTTCTCATATCTATAATTCTAAAAATATGTGTGTTTGAATTTGAATGAATATTGCATTTATAGAATTTTCTTATTTATCATACCTTACGTCTAAATAAATGAAAATTTTTGTAATATATGACGTCCTGTGGGACGCGATAAATGACAGAAAGCATAATATATTTTTTTAATTAACTCGATGATTGAAAATAAGTTTTGTATTCTTTTCAGAGCCGACAACGAAATACAATGAATTGTAAAAGCGAAGAGCGAAGATGACGGGACTCGATTTTTAAAAAGTTGAGATTTAATTAATCTGAAATATTAGAATATTGTTTAAAATAAAAATAGTTTAAGCATTTTGTATAAAACTGAAACGATTTAATATATTAAAAGCGGATTATGCCTTTAGTATTGGATAAAGTAGCACTCTTGAAAATTAATGTCTGGAAGCATGTGCGTTTGTACCAGTTGTATATATAGCTATAGGTACTAAAAGCCATTAACCCATACCCTTTTAGTGCGTCTACTAAGGATATGATTCGCGTCTATATACAGATTGAAAAACTTTCTATTAAATCGTTTAAAAATATCGATTAAATAAACTTTTCTAATAATAAATCCACTCATCTAACGTTTTATAAAGAGAGCCATTTTTATCCTCTATCTTTTTCTATTCATTAAGCTTTACATTATTTTCCTTTTTTTTAACTTTTTAATTATCAAACTTATGTACTTATACTTACTAATATCATTCACAAAAAAACTTTCATAATGCTTAAGCTCTATCAAAATAAAAGCTCTGAATAAATCAATCTTATGCTTTATTTTCCATATTACCCGGCATTACGGTGTAATTAAAATAAAAAACCCACGAGCAAGTTACAAACACATTTTTAGTTTTAAATAAAAACATTATGGAACTAATATTTTTGGCTTCCCGCGAAAGGTAGTTTATTTGCCATATGTTTACGGTCACGCGTCGTTATGTCTTATATTTTCTAAAAAATTATTAACTGAACCAACTAACATTAATTACCTATGGATAACCGGGAAAAATTCTTCTCAACAATTAATATATATGAAATATGCTCTCTAAAAATGCCCAAATATCTTATAAGACCCATTTGAATTTTTCGGCATTTTTTCAGTTATGGAATGAAACTTACAAAACCGACTAGATGTTAAAAAAAATAATTTCAAAAGATATCCCTACTTAAAATTTCCCTCTGAATCTAATTTTTCAGTTTCAGCCTACAAAGCGCTAGGACGCCAGAAAATGATGAATTTCGCTGCTGCTTCGCTAATTTGATTTTCTCAGAAGTCTCTAAGTCAAAATGAGAGTCCCGCATAAAAGCTTTATCCAAAAACGTTATTTGGATTAGAAATTTTCTCAGGGTCGTACTATAAAATCTTCAAACTTTAAGTTAAAAAGTTAAGTTATTGCTTGCAGAATAGCACAATTGGCAATGCCGTTGGCTATTGATAAAAATCAGTTTAATAACTATGCTTTTGTACTTTTGACACAATAATAAGCCGTCAATAAGCCGTTTAAAATAAAAATTTTATAACACTTAAAAATTCACGGTTAAACGACGGGAGAAGTATTTGAATTTTCGGGTATTAAAAAATTAAAAAATATGGGTTTTTAACACTATAAAAAATTTAAGGATAGTACATTTTTTTTAGAAAAAATCGATTTTCTAAAAATTCAAAACTGTATTTCAGGGTCTTAAAGGGGCTTAAAAGGTCAAAAAAAAAATTTTTTTTGAAACGGATGAAATGTTAAGTTTTCCTGCCTATTAGCAGAGTATTATGTAATTACGGATCGGAGGAATTAAATAAGATCTAAAAATTCCTCGAAGAATGTTTTTTTTTATGTTTTTGGGGGCCTAGGGGTTTAATTCCAATGGGAATCAGTGAATTTTTTGATAACTTTTTGGATACTACTACTTAGATTAGAATTGGTTCCGTAATCTTTCATTAACTTGTTTTCTCATTAGTATACTTTTCATAAAGTCTAAAGATGATTATTCTACTAGAGCAACGTTAAAAAAATGACAGAAATAAATTTAATGAATTAGTTAGCGGACAGTGGCCTCCATAAAGCCCATTGAGAAAAAGTTGTTCACTTGAAATAAGAAAATGAAATAAGAGTAAAATTGCATTCTGTGTTTACTAAATTTTCTCATGTTCAGATATAATATACATCTACTTGGTAGAAATATAAATGTATAAGTGTGTGTAGTGGTATGTGTATGTTGAGAAACGAATTTAACAGAAAGCCTGAGTAGGATCAACTATGTGACAGGTTTCTAATGGAAACCGTAAGTACTATTCGAAGTGGTTATGTTTTCTAAATGAGACCCCGAAAATTGAGTTTAGAGTTGCGATATCATTTCAAGGCATGAATGTGTGCGCGTGTACACAGAGAGTAATCTAGATGTATACTTGAACCGATGTATCAGAAAATATTGCTAAGCGTTATATATTACAACCTCAAATTATCCTCTTTATGTATACGAATACTAAGAAATTTATAACTGGATGTCAAACAAAATAAATATAGATAAAATAGATGATGTAAAATCAATTTTCATTTTAAAACTAAAGCAATTTTCAACTTATCAAAATTTTTATACGTCATGCTCAGCTTTATTTAATTTTTTGATAGGGAACATAACTTTTTGCTATTATGAAAAATTTTATTTTATTGCACAACTGGGTCAAAAAATTACTAATTTTTCTGAGTACAAATTAGAGTTTATTTTCATTAAAATTCTGTTTATACTTTTAAATAATAAATTAATTTAAAGAATGTAAACTTTTATTAATGAGTAATAATAAATTAATTAAAAAACTTTTGACATAACTAAATAATTTCTTATTTTTTTTCATTTTTCTAGATGTAAAACTAATAAAATTTTAAATATTTTTCATTAAAAAACTTTGAGAAGATCGATAAAAATGAAAAGGGTATACCACGCAACAAATGCTTAAAACTAATAACCATCGGCAGTATTCTTGAATAGATATTATCGCAGGTCGTCGCAGGTCCAAAAAAATATCTTGACCTTCCTCCACAAAATAATGATCCTCCATATTATGTCATCATTTATTATTAATATGAGAGAAAGATAAGGATCGAAACGTTCTTTATGTAAATAAATTATTATTTTCGCTGGTTTAAAGAGGCTATATTTTTTCTGTCCAGCGAGAAAAATGATTCTTTTTATTAATTCGCTCATTGCTTAATTAAGTTTCAAAATGATTAAGTGAAATTCATCGTGTATTATATTTTGCCCCCCCCCCCCCCACATTAATTCTGCACCTTGGTAGGCAAAAAATATTGTAAGTACCATGAAGACTCCGAATTAATAAAAAAAATTGGGTATTCTGTGTTTTATAAATCGCAATGCGTTGTATTTGGCGACTTACAGAAAGAACATTCGGGGACTTCATTTTAAGAGTTTACCGAAACTTTAAAATAAGAGAGAAAAATCCCCACCTTTTTCACCAAATTCTTAGAATAGCCTTTAGCCTTTTTTGCGTTGAGTCGGAGTAATGTTATGTTTGATATAATTTGCAGAAGCGAGAAAATGTTAAAGAATGATCCATATAGAAAATAATTTGAAGAGAGAGAGAGAGAGAGAGAGTTGGAATGATAATAAATATTCCATGGTTTTATTTATTTTTGTGGACCGTGAGAACCGAAGGAGCAATTAGCGAGCTCCTCTCACATGCAAATCTAGCTAATTAGGATGTCATTCGCAGCCGTATGTATCGTAATATTAATTAACAAGGTAACGATTTGTTGCTTGTGTATAGGAGAAATATTTAATTAAAATGAATCTATTCAATTCACAAATTAAAGTGCGCTCTTGTATAAAGAAGGAAAAAATAAAAATAAAAAGAAAAAAAGTAGGACGTATAATGTGAGGTAATTAGCTTAATTAGTTCGTATAATAAAAACAATAAAATGTATAATCAGTTTATGTGTAGGAAATAAAGAAATTTACTTATAAAAATGCATTTAAAATTAATAACGAAAGAACCTTTTGCACTACTTTGCACTACTTTGCACTACTTTGCACTACTTGCTTTCAATTAAAATCTACTTATATTTATATTTATTAAATTAAATTCTCTTATATTTTTTATTTTTATTTTTTTTTTTTACTCAAAAGTAATTAAAGATAATAAGAAAGAAATTGATGTTTCAATTGATAGAAACAAACTTTTTGAGTATATAAAAGTTAATTAAAAATATCGATTATCTTGACTATTTTTTTTAATTATTAATTTAAATTATTATTTTTATTTTTCAACAAACTTTTAAGCTTCTTCGTTATGTCAATTAATGGAAAATTGAAAAAGAAAAAACCAGCCCACGAGAAGTTTATTAAATTAAATTAATATGCAACTTGTATTTCAAGTTCGTTAACTCACACTAATGATATATTAAATTAATACTAGAGTACAAACTTTTTTTCTTATCATTATTTATATCTTGTTAACATATTTTACTTTTTTATCAAAGTCTTATTTCATCTTTTTATTTTCTCTATGAGCAACAACCGGCTTTACGTCATTTACCCCTTCTTTTTTTTCTATATAAATCTATTTAAATAAAAATATTTAGTATATTTTTTAAATATTTAGAAGAAGCTTGCGGTCTCGGGATTGACAAATTTGAATAATTCTCACCATGATATTATGTAATCATGGCAATTATATTTAATTTTATTCTTTTTTTTCTGTTTAATTTTTTATTTAACCTAGGACTTATTTTCAGTTCTATTAAAGATTTAAATTTAAAAAAAATTTTTTTTCCTTATCAATTATCGCATTAAATATCTCGAGAAATATCGAGCATTCGCCAATCATTATTTTTATTCTATGTGTTTTATATTCTACGTCCTTATGTAGTTGCTGGAAAGTATTTTTGACTCTTGCGAGAAAAAAAAAGCATCTAGCGGTAAATGATTAAAACCATGTATCACGATAAATTCAAATTTAAAAAGTAACATTTCAATTCTGCATGTGCATTGTTTTAATTGTCCTTCACTAGGTGCTATGGAGTTTTCAGTTCATTGAGAGTTGACCCATAAAAACTATTTCAGTCAAAAGTTGTCATTTTGGCAGCAATTTAAAAACTGGTCATTCTGGACGAAAAATGTTTCATCGATGATTGCAATGAGAAAATTGGTAATCAAAAATTGCGATTTATGGAGATTGAAAGATGATACTTGGACAAAATAAAAATGAGACCAACTGGAAGATATTTGGTTAAGTTCCTACAATGTAAAATATCTTCTCCGTGTTCACTATCGGGATAGTAAATTATTTTAAACGTTTCATTAAATCGTTAAAAAATAAAAATTGGCATATCAGCTTGAAAAGCTGTCACATAAATTTATCGGTTAATATATTGTTTGTGAATGATTTTATAATAGTTTAACAAAATATTGAAAATTATTTTGAGTAGTGAATTTACTATCCTGATAGTAAATATTCGGATAAGAATTTTCAAAGTGTAGGTACACTGTAAAAGTAACTTCCTTAGATTAACAAAAAAAATAGAATGTTTTCGAAAATTTAAAAAAGTCAATTTTTCTTACGAATTCAGAAAAAAAAATGGAGAATACTCGAATTTTTTGTTAATATACTGAATTTAGTAAATTTATAATTTTTTTCAAACATTTACAAATTTTTTCGAATATTTACTAATTTTTCGAAAACGATCTAATTTTTTTGTTAATCTAAGGAAGTTATTTTTTTTTTAGTATAGTAAAGCTTTTTAAATTATACACAGGGATGTTTTTTTTTTTTTAAATAAACTGCAAGTGAATCATCTTTATTTAGGAGTAATAAAATATTTTACCTTATTTCTTAACTTTTTTAACCATTCAGATAATTTAATTTCGGAGTTTTAAATAATTTATGTTGCAATGCAGATATAAAAAATGTATTAATTAAGGCTAAAAGAATAAAAATAATAATTTGCATAAATAATGCATAAATGAAAAAGCAAATTTAATTAAAAATATATTAATTTGTTTTGTATTTAAATTATTATTATTCATGCTTATTAAATCGTAATAACAAAATTTTCTATTATTAATTAAATCAAAAACTTGAGAATATAAATATAATGTAATTAAATTTCAAAAAGTCCAATTACATTGTTATAATAATAAAAAAATAAATAAAAGATTATTTTAATTAAACTTTACATAATTATAATTTAATTAACTCGTTATGGATTGAATAGATTCTTTGATATATATATACGTTTGGTAGTAGTAGTGTTTCATTGTTTATGAGGTGTACAATTATAATTCTCATTGAATTTTTTTGTTTTTAATTAAAAATAAAAGAGGGAGAGAAGAATAATATGACGATAGTAGAGTTTTTTATTAATTCAATTTTAAAATTAATCATTTGCACTAGAACAGTCCATATACAATGCGCAATAAGAGATTTGATAAATAAAATTGTCCCTCTTCAAAGTAATTATTTTAATTAAACGTCTATAATAAAATATAAATAAATGCATTTTTGCATTTTTCTTTTTTAATTAATTAAATAAAATGAATAATTGATATGCAATGTGCATACATCACTACGAGATGTTAATTAAACTTGCCATTTATAATAATCGCGATATATAATTTTTAATAACTACTACATAAAAATATCAGCTCTTTTTATAACTTGATTCTTTCTCAGCTTTTTTTCATTATTTATTCTCTCCTGTCATTATCTAATTAATTACTTTTTTCTTTTTTCTTTTTTATCAAATAATTCATACCAACCACAAAATATAATATAATGGAGAGAAGAAAAGGATCTTCATCGCGGTAATTGCAAAATTAGCAAAAACAATTTATTGTTTAATCTCGGCCTCGGTCATCGAGGAACGCTCTCTCGCTAATAAAAATCTTATAATTACTTTTTACCTCGCCTAGCCTCTATATACAGCTGAAAGAGAAAATTTTTTAATTAAACTTAAGAATTCCCTTTAACGAAGCACGAGAAAGCGCGCTTATGACGTTCCTCGAGAACAATGATATTATATACAGAGAAAATCGATTATGACCAATTAACCATTGCGTGCATCTTCATTTTACTAACGCTGCTGGACTCTATACCAACCTTCACGAACCCTTCGCGAGATTTACGAGCTGTTGATGTTTCAACACGCCAAAGTCCAATGCACCAATGGCAAAAACCAGAACGCTCGAAATCAAATGCGACCTGCTAATTTAAACCAACGATTTATCAATTTGCACAATTACTATATCATCGCGTTCTCGAGCATGCAATTTGCTTTTTCTACTATACAATTTAAATGTTATTTATTCTCGAAACTTATTAAACTTTCTAATTAATTTTAATTCTTTAACCATTTTTTCGCTTCCTCTTATTTATATTGATATTCAATCTTTTTATGAAAAATTAAATTTATACAAAATTAAAACTATTTGCATGAATTCGCTTCGTGAATGAAAATTCAATCTAACTTAAACTTCAATTAGAATTTTAATTGGATTTATAATTCATTGATTCATTTAGTTAACTTTCAATCAAGTATTCAGAAAAGTTAAATACCGCAATTTTTAAAACTTTAAATACTAATTTCAATTTTTATTTAAATATGCATTTTTTGTTTGCTTCCAAGCACATTTTTATTAACCCCATTCTCATTATCTGGCTGTTGATTTCAATTTTAAATTTTTTAGGCTCGGCACCTGCTGAAATCTCAAAAAAGTCTAGTTTATTGCAAATTTTTCAAAACTAAAAGCTAAGTAAAACTCAAAGTAAGTGAGAGCCCTCTAAATAATACACATAAAAATTCAATTTATCTACATTTTGGGGTTAAAATTTGATTTTTAGGATTTTTAGCTCAAAAAGGACTTTACAAATGGAAAAGCTGACCCTAAAGTCCTATTAGGTAAGATTTTTAGCTTGAAATATTAAGTTTTTAATTATATTAATTTCACCACCTCATCCCCCATTTCATCCCCCCAGCGAAATCTGATATAAAATTTTCTAAGTATACATACGACTTGTTTTTTGACTTTTTCGAAAGTCCTAGTAAACATAAAATTTTTTCTCCAACTACTTTGAAAAAAAATTCCGATTGTGCCAGTGAACATTTATTTTTTGTTTTAAACGATTGCAAGTGGCTTGCAATATTTTTGCAATCGCAAATTTTTTTTATCAACTTTCACTAATTTAAAATTTGAGAAGTGCAGTTATTGGGACTTATTAAATAACTTTATTTGGATTCGCTTCGGGATACTTCCGTTTATGCGCGACTTGGAACATTCTTTATTTTTCTGGCCATGGATCGTAATGTACTATTTTTGACACTATTTTTCAACTTTTCTTTAGGTTTTATCCGAGGTTTTATCTCATCTGCAACATTTTAAAAGACAGAAATTTAAGTTAAGGCAATCACTTTTTTTTCATAACATAGTTTTCATTTTTCTACACTATTCACCCCCTAATAGCCCCAATATACACCCACTGAAAAGGATGACTATTACTAATATATCTGTAATTGATTTTTCAATCTTATAAACAGTTTTAATAATCATTTCCATTGCCTGCTATATTATAGTTTTGTTACTTTTAATAATATTTTAAAGGTATTTTAAAAATTATTTGAAATTTACTCTACTTCAGGAGTTGATATCTCTTTACCTACGGTTGGCAGGTTTGTTTCTACTTCGAAATCAGACTTCGGAAGTAGAATAAATATCGACCCGAAAAACTTATCAGATGAGGTTTTTAGCCCAAAATATACATAGAAAAATTAATTTGTCCAAGAAATGTCGATTGGACGTTAAAAGCTTAATAATGATTTTTATCAGGGAGAGATACATGAAAAACGCACTAAATAAGGGTGGAGGGAATACTCCAGTAAAAATACGGGGGGGGGTTGCACTTACGGTTGCGAATACGAGATTTGCTCTAGTATAGGTTTTTTGGGTCGCTGAACACGAAAATCGGGGTCATTTGGCAAAGAAAATTGCGCATCACCCTTAAATTTGCAAAAACTACCCCCAAAAGGGGGTATTTTTGATGTCATTACCTTCTGAGTTAATAGATTTATCCAAGAATTGGTTTCTAGGGGTTTTTTGGGTCGCTAATTAAGAATCTTGATGATTTTTTAAGGTAACATTAATATTTCACCCCTAATTTAGCTAAAACTACCCCCCAAAAGGGGGTGTTTTCGCCATTTTCGCTCTTTTTGCGTTAAGATTAGGTCTAAAGAGTTTTTTGAGTCGCTGAAAACGATTTTCATGTTTATTTTAATGAATAATTATTATATAACCCCAAAATTACCGAAAACAACCCCCAAAAGGGGTGTTTTTGCTGTTTCTGCACTTTTTACATCAAGAAGAGGTCCAAAAGGTTTTTTGGGTCGCTAAAAACGATTTTCATGGATTTTTTAGTGAAAAATTAATATTTCACTCTTATATTAGCTAAAACTACCCCTGTAAGGGGCGTATTTGCTATATTCAAACTTACTGCGTTCAGAATAGGTCCAAAGGGTTTTTTGGGTCGCTGAAAACGAATTTCATGGATTTTTTAATGAAAAATTCATATTTTACCCTTAATTTAGCTACAACTACCCCTAAAAAGGGTGAAATATAAATTTTTCATCAAAAAATCCATGAAATTCGTTTTCATTGACCCAAAAAACCCTTTGGACCTAATATTGACGTAAAAAGTGCAGAAGCTGCAAAAACTCCCCTCCGAGGGTAGTTTTCGGTAATTTAGGGGTGATATATTAATTATTCATTAAAATAAACATGAAAATCGTTTTCAGCGACCCAAAATACTCTTTAGACCTAGATTATAATCTTGATGCAAAAAGTGCAGAAACAGCAAAAACACCCCTTTTGGAGGTTGTTTTCGGTAATTTAGGGGTGATATAATAATTATTAATTAAAATAAACATGAAAATCGTTTTCAGCGACCCAAAAAACTCTTTAGACCTAATCTTGACGCAAAAAGTGCAGAAACAGCAAAAACACCCCTTTTGGGGTTGTTTTCGGTAATTTAGGGGTAATATAATAATTATTCATTAAAATAAACATGAAAATCGTTTTCAGCGACCCAAAAAACTCTTTAGACCTAATCTTGACGCAAAAAGTGCAGAAACAGCAAAAACACCCCTTTTGGGGTTGTTTTCGGTAATTTAGGGGTAATACAATAATTATTCATTAAAATAAACATAAAAATCGTTTTCAGCGACCCAAAAAACCCTAATGAAACAAATCTGGCAGCAAAAAGTGCGAAAACACCCCTTTTGGGGGGTAGTTTTAGCTAATTTAGGGGTGAAATATTAATGTTACCTTAAAAAGTGATCAAGATTCTTAATTAGCGACCCAAAAAACCCCTAGAAACCAATTCTTGGATAAATCTATTAACTCAGAAGGTAATGACATCAAAAATACCCCCTTTTTGGGGTAGTTTTTGCAAATTTAAGGGTGATGCGCAATTTTCTTTGCCAAATGACCCCGATTTTCGTATTCAGCGACCCAAAAAACCTATACTAGAGCAAATTTCATATTCGCAACCGTAAGTGTAGGCAAACCCGTATTTTTACTGGAGTAGAATGGATATAGAATAATTTAACTTTAGAGACTTAAAATAATTTAGGTTTAAGGACTTATCATAATTTCAATTTACGGACTTGAGTGAATATTTTGTATGACAAAAAAAATGAACCTTTGTTTTTTTCCAGTATTTATTTGTTTGTATATATTTTTTTTTTAATTACTTGCTTCTTTAATTATTTTTTTAATTTTTTTTTTTAATTGTTATAATTAATATTTAATTGCATTTTTGAAATTAGTTATTTATTTAAAATTTATTATCAAATAAAAAAACTGAAAATAAATATTGACTATTCTGGTATTTGAACCTTTGACCCCTTGCATATGAGGCAGCAACATTATCCATTACAGCAAAAGCAGAAGCGTATCAGATAAAATTAGATTTTATGGATAAACCTTCGTTAAATACTATTCAAAATAAAGTAGAAGATTCAAATGATATGTTGAAAATAGAAAACGTGGAAAATTTGGATTCTCCCAAACGCACCTACCTTCTGTTTCAAAGGTTATGTCCGGGATAGAGGCAACCCAGCCTGCCCACTCGTAGGTAGGTCTGTTTCCTCTTTTCTGGACCACTAGTTTGCACTAGTTGCCATTTCGAGAACCATTTGTTCCCTGAGGTTGGTCATCGGCATCCCCGTTCTAAGGCCCTGGGATTAAAATATCCAGCAAAGGTGACGCTACCAGTTACCATGTGAACCTTGATCTCGATGCTGGCTAGCTTTGCAGCGAGCACCTCCGAGCTGTCGTTTGGGGAGAGATAGCAACTTATATAAGTTGTCTCCCCGCACGTGGCCCAAACGTAATAATTCCATTTCCCTTTTTTGATCAGGGACATTTGGGCTCTACCTAAGAGCCGTATGGTGCAGTCGCCAGTGTCATGGTATAGCCACCCGCGTAAAATATTATTGAGATCTTTTTATGATCTTCACAGGCAATCTGTTCCAATAAGGCGCCAGCTTCCCGGTCTTGGTTCATGTTCTCTTGGAGAACCTGAATCATTCCCGATAACACCTGCTCCTCACAACAGTCAGAGCCTCCCTTTAACAGGGGCAGTTTTCCTCTCCAGGATAAACTCTATAGAGCACTTGTCCTTTTTTGCCTTGCAGAGGAAGCACTTGGGCTTTTCCCTGCTGCATTCGTTTCTTTTATGGCCATCCTCGCCACATTTAAGGCACGCCTTGCTTTTGTAGGGGCTTTTACAGACATACTGACTAAGCTCATAGCTTTACGTCCGCACGTAGGCGCACTTTGCTCGATGCCCAGCCGATTTGGATTTTACCCTTTTTAGTCAGGTGTAGAGCGTCAGCCTCAAGTAGATCCACGACAGCCATCTTGCTCGTTGTGCCTTTGGTTTTGAAATTGGTGACCGGGAATACGTCTCCGTTATCAATATCTATTGCCTTGGTGACATTTGAATATCCTGTTTTTTTGTGACCCTATCTAAATCTCAAATTTTGAGTTTTAAGGGTGCTCTGTCCATTACTGGGTGTTTTTGGCGAAGTATATTTGTAACTAAAATACTCTAATCATATATTTATTTATAATAATTTTTTAATGAAAGAATCAATGCTTTTCAGTATTTAGTACAAGAATATAAAAAAAAAATTTTAAATGTTTATTTGTTTAAACAAATACGACCTGTTAAATTTTTGAAATTTTCGGGTCATAAAAGCCTGAGTTCCCAGATCTGGGCTACTTGGATCAAAATTCTGCTTGGCTCATATTGAAGATCATTCAATTCTAGGTGGAGGTATCGTGGGAAATTTTTCGCTAAACCTCTTCAGTAATGAGTTACAGCTAATTGTTTATAAAAAAAAAGTTAAAAATTCTCTACAATTTATAAACAAATAGGTATAACTCATTACTGAAAAGGTTTAGCGAAATATTTTCCACGATATCTCCACCTATAATTGAATGATCTTCAATATGAGCTAAGCAGAATTTTGATCCAAGTAGCCCAGATCTGGGAAATCAGGCTTTTATGACCCGAAAATTTCAAAAATTTAACAGGTCGTATTTGTTTAAACAAATAAACATTTTTAATTTTTTTTTTTTATATTCTTGTACTAAATACTGAAAAGTATTGATTATTTCATTAAAAAATTATTTAGGAACTACATTAAAAACTGCTATTATATGATACTACAATAGTATCGACTACAGTTTAACTTCAAAAAAGTGCAGTGATCTGGACAAAAACTCGGAAATCTTTTTTTACAAAAAAAGTCTTTTTGAAGTTAGAGTGCATAAGTAGTACATACATATAAATTGATTTGTATAAATTAGGATTGCAGTCAATAAAATTAGTAACAGAAATAAAGTCAGAAAACATCTTTATTTATTACATCATGAAGATATGGCAAAGTTAGAAACAGATTTAATAAACTAGAACAAATAGGCTGGAGAAATCCAATAAATTATCCAAAATTTGTCTATGATGAAAACCAGATAATCTTAGAAGAAAAGAAGAAAATCAGAAACTAGCAGCTTACATAAGAAGTGTAGTTACAAAAGTGCAGAAAAGCAGCAAGAGAGGTTGGTGGTGGATTGAAACAATTTTATTAGTATGCAAGATTGGTAACAGTCTAGACTCCAAATATCAATTTTCCTGCACTAAAAAACATTTAATTGGATGACTGGAGGGTCAATATTTCCAGGCAGGCTAAATGAGATCAACTTTTCCACGTCATGTTTATCATCATAACAACAGTATATTAGGTATTAAAAATATACTAATAGGAACGGAAGCTCCAGCAGAAATACTATATCAACTGCAATATAGGAAAACTAAATTAGCTGCGGAATAAATATGGAGAGAGAGAGAGAGTTAAATTAATAACTAAAATTTTGAGATAATAAGATATTTTATAATTTTGAGAGTAATAATTCATTGTTTGAAAAAAAAAATAAATTAGAAGGCTATGCGCATCTAGTTTTTAATGAATTTAGCCTCGATATGATAAGTTACGAATCATTTAGAATCGTTAGACTTGAATTGTAAAAAACTGCGTACCAAAAAGTATAGTAAATAAAAGATTTTTTGTTTTTAATCGTAGTCACTTAATTAGTTATTTGATCTCAATCCAAGATCTTAGTAAACTAATATTACATTTTTAAAAATAGGAACGAATATAAGTTGAAATTAGCAGCATAAAATTATTTATTCTAAATTAAATCAAAATTAAAGTAGTTTCATATTTAAAAGGGTGCAACAGGCAAAAGTTTTTGGTAGTAGAAAAAGGAAATTTTAACATGGAACATGTTCATTGGATGGGGTTCATTGAAATGAACTTAATATATTTTCGACTTAGGGACTTAGAATAATTTGAAGTGGGAGTCAGGACCTGATTAGGGCATAACAACAACAACTTTAAATATTTTAAGTTTATGGACTTAGGATAATTTATATTTGAGGATTTATTGTAATTTCGGTTTTTTGATTTATTACTCGATTTATTACTATTATGAGTGAACATGTTCTATGCTCATTGGTTGTGTAGTTACACAAACCGGTTATAATTTTTAAGACTAATTTGGTATATTTTTGATGTTGCGACTTTACATAAAAGAAAATGCGCTTTTTAGCTAACTTTTTGTCCAAAGGGTTCAATGTAAAAAATAAGATAAAATAACTTTTTGGGAGAAGTGATAATTTTTTGATTGTAGGAAACCCTAGTGGAAGCATAAATAATAAATGTGAAAAAACGTGTAGATTTATTAAAATATCAATCCAAGCATTAAATTGAATTATTTAATATCTATTAATCAATTAATTGAATTCGTCTATATCCATGAATATCATTTAAATGGAATAAAAAGTTAATTTAAAATATCGAAAAGAGGAATAAGTCCAATTGAAAAAGTAATTAAATTTTTTTTATATTACAATGCTTCCATCAGATGTTTCTTCGTAAATAACGAAACGATAACAAATTGATAAAAATGATAAAGAGCAAAAATTTTAATAATATGATGATGAACGAGTAGAGTGAGTAGAAAAATAAAAATAAAAAAAAAAATAAAAATAAAAATAAAAAGGAGAGAATACACGTTAATTTAAAAATTCGATTTGCTATGGTAAACTAATTCTATAAAAAAGCAGAAAAGAAAATAAATAACTGAAATTAAAAAGTATACATAAGTATAATAAATGGCTAAATGTCTGTTGGCTTTTTGTATTATACAAAGTGTGCGAGAGTTATAAGAGTGCAAGATGTTCAGCGAAACTATGGAAACCGCGTAGCCATGGAAAATTATATTTGATTCTAATCTAGCAAATGGAACGGTATACTACATACTACTGTATTTATTTACACTTCGTAAACGTGCTTTATCTTTTCTTTTGTTTTCTCCATTTTACTAATCACTAAATTCTGATATTTTCTAGTTTTTCGAGTGGCCTTAGTGGCCTTAGTTGGCTCAGCGTGTTTTAAAGGCAGACTCGAGTGGCTATTTTCCGGCGAGTGCTCGCCGATTAAAAATCTAGCTGGTTTATTTTCTCTTAATCGATTTCTTATTACTGTACTTGCCGTTGGCATTTCAACAAATTGCTCCGTAGCTGTATAGACTTGAAAAACAAAAACTTTTTTCAAAATATAATTTGACGGTCAACGATATAAGCTAAAAAGCTTTTTAACTAAAGAAAAAGCTATAATATAAAAGTATAAAAGTGGATGCTCCGAACGATTGGCATTTTGATACTTTTTCCATTTACTGAAATTGATATTACTTTTTTTTTCGTTTTTTTTAAAAAACCGTCACCATCTCTTCTGTGTGTGTGTGTGCGTGTTTGTGTGTTTAGAGAGATTCATTCGACCCTAAAAATTCAATGACGGATAATACTGGACTTGCTTTTCAACCAAACTAGTGTTAATTTATTTTATCGATTCGGAAAAAGAAAAATATGAAAGAGGAATTTAATCAAATTATATTAATATTTGAATATAATATAGCGTGACTGATATAAATATAAATACAGGGAAAGTATTTTAATTAAAGAATATATACATGTTATTATTTGAAAACTAAAAGATAAATGATTGTCCATTGAAAAAGGAAAGATATAACAATAAAATATCTGCACAAAAGATATTTAATAACTCTAGGGTGAGGGTGAGGGCGAAGGGGATTAATGGAAATTCCGTTGGAGCCAAAGAATTTTCTATGAAACACATCAATGACTTTTGATCAAAATTTAATTACTAATAAAAAGAGGATGTGGGAGAAGTTGAGATTACAAGATAAACTAGTCGGCAGCGGAGGTGCGGCAGTGCGGCTATACCTCTAATGTGATTGCTTTCTCAAATGGAATTAGCTTTTCGTACAGTAGCGCTTGTGTTTTATAACCCGTCTTTAACTGCATTACCTTAATTGATTATTATTCTATCGATCATCGATTACTTTATTTTTGGCACCGGACTAACAATTTTTAATTAGCAATTTAATAAATTAATAACTGAAATTTATATCCGATTTAATTTTATTTTAATTTCCAAGACTTTATATTCGCAATATAAATATAGACTAACAATATATTCTTTGAGGCACTCAATTTAACTCGGTCCTCTTTTTTGGTAGATTGCAGAGATGTTAGAGAGGGCAATAAAATAAGAGCAAGTTTAGTATAAGGGAGAATTTATTATTATTACTTTTTTCTCAATTTAAAATTGATATATAAAAGTTATGTAATCTTATTAGATGGGAAAAGACATAATGGCATAATGTATATGCGATATGACACATAAAGAAGTTGGAGTGGTGCGCGAAAGGGATGAAAACCGAGTAAAACTTGAATGGAATCGATCTCTCCAGAAATCTAACAACAAGGTACTTTCCGCTCAATTTACACTAATATACATTCCCTTTTGTAATTTATAGTAATAGTATTTTGGATTAAGAAAATTAGAGTCGGGAGACGGGAGTTATCAATCGAAAAGGTATATTATGGCAAAGGTCCATAATCGATCTTTTTTATTTTCTTTCTACTTAGGCAGAACTTGTGACTGTTCTCCCGTAAAATTGTATGTGAAATTGTGCCATGCGTCTTGGGCTTGCGAATTGAATTTACCGGTAACGACACTGATTTTATTGCTTGCGCTTGCGCCTTCCCATTTATATCGTGGTTTCCCTTTATTTTTATGGCCCATCGATTTATTTGTTAATTTAAATTTAATGCCCAGTGACTCGAGCCTATACAGATTTATTTCTTTTTATTTGATATTTACATGAAAATTAATTAGCATCATCTTATAGAAATTTCTTAGTTTCTTAATCGAATAAAAATTTTCAATTAGTTTGGCGAGAAATTAAGGAAATTACTTGAATAGTCAAACTACAAACACAACAAAGTTCAAAATTAAAGTATTCAACGTTTGTAGGAGAAAGGGAGATGCCGTATAAATTACAGGAGAGTTGTACTTTGCCATCTATACACTATTTAATTGAATTGCACGTTTATATGTATTTATATCGATCGTATCGAAATTCAATTAATATAATCACAAATTAAAAGATTTCGATTGAATAATACTGAATAATATAATGAACGAAATTTAATTCCTAGCGCTCTTTCACATATTTATTTAATAATTGCGATACAAAAATATATGCATAGCGAATTCAATTGTCAAACTTCAATTAAACGCTCAAACTAATTATCGTATTAAATTATTAAACTCGATATAACTATCGCTGTCCTTTGTACTAACGTTATCAACTCTTCGGTTAAATTTAAGCCCTTTCCACTTAATTTTCTACTTTAACAGAAGTTGAGTCTTTGCCCGGCTAATTATCCGAACTTTACGAACTTTGAAAACCTTGAGAAAATAACTACTTTTCCTTGCTGCATCCTTACCTATAATCTCATAAATCAAAAAACAACAACAAACCTTTAAAAATATTTTCTCAATATATGCATTTTTTAAATATTAACCAAATGAAACTTAAAATCGATTAAAATCATAAAAATCTGTTGCTGTCTCTTTATCTATTTTTATTTTTCAACCCTTTTTTTTATTTCTTTCAAACTCATCTGAATTTGACACATCATAAAGATATACGGGTATCAGCTTGTTTGTTTATTTCATTTTTTTTTTAATCCTTTCAAACTGAACAATAATACAGGTATAGTACAAGTAATATAAAAATTTCAAACTAATATTATTGTCTTTTGCCAAGACTTTATTTGGACCAAAAACATTCCACGAAAAAAGTTTGATCGAATTTCAAGATCGGGTTCAAGGTTTCTTAGGGGAGTTGAAGTACAGAAATTTTCAATTCAATGGTTGACTATTTTAATACACTTTAAATAGGAAAGTTATAAATATAAAAGTTGACCAATATTTAAGACCTAGTGAGCCGTGGCACCTTCTAATTGCCCAAGATTCTATTAGTCTATGATTTTGTCAGAAAAATCCGAAGAAATCAACAAAAATTGAAAGTTGAGTTATGCATACTTTAAATTTGACACAACGGCTTTTTTTAGAAAAAACATAGGCCCATATATTTTCAGAACTTTTGGTCAAGCCAAAAAAGTGATTTTTTACAGAAAAACACTAAAACTAAAAAAATAGGTTAATAAGATTTTTGTGAAAATTTTTGGGCTTAAAGTTCAAAGTGTAACCTTCAATAAGGAGCTTTTGTGGGTTGGAATTATTACAGTTTTCAGCATGACTTAAAACTAGATAAAAAATTATTGGATACGCATTTTATTGTTTTTTTAAAAGTCGCTAATCTGGGTAGTTATGATTGTGCTCCAAATAAAGTTTTGGCAAAAACTGTGTTTTGTGTACATCAATTCCTATACAAGCACCTTACTTTTAATTAATCTTATTACCTGTAGTGAAGCTGTTAAAATTGGACTTCAAAGAGATAATATTTCTCTCAATAACTTAGTCATCTGTTATCAAGATCGTCTCAATCGTAACTTTATTTTTTGTTTATTTTATAGCTTTCAGCATGTCTTGCAGCTCGTGAGTCCCTGTCTGTAATTCAGTTTCACGTTTCACGTCTTGCCTCGATAGCTAAAAGTATATCAAAATATTTTAATTTTTTGCTATTATGTAATATGAAAAAAAAAAATATACATGGGTATTCAATAAAATGATTTAATTAAAGAGAATGTAATTTATTTTGTTGAAAAATTCTGGAAAAATTCGTATTATTATACTTTTTATTCGATACCATATTTTATTATGAAATTGAGCCTACTGTTATTACCAAGCCATATATTACTAAATTATTTAATTGGTGAATGTCTAAAAAATTATTTACATTAGTGTATGATGTCTTCTTTCAACTTGATATTCGGACCATGTAGTTGTATTTGCATCCTCTCTAAAATCTTGATCAACTGTTTTTCTCGTTTGTCAAAGTTGAAAGTATAACTGACAGCGAGTGCATTTGAGTAGGCTGCTATGACTGACGTTTTATCTTTCGTATGTTCGTCAATACATATTTTGGGATAATCGTTGCATGTTAACTTATGTACTATTTTAATCTAATTAGTCACATGGCCTATTTTTTCTTTTCTAACTATTTGATTCATATTTTCATTAAGCTTTGGTATTATTCGGTATTTGTTTTTGTTCATGGCTTCTTTTATTTTCTGATAGATTATTTTGCGGATTTGCAACTCTCGCAAGGTCTCATCTGTACCAATCGACAGTGATATTTTTTTTTATTCGTGTAATGGTCAAAAAGTTTCTAGTTTTATTTTCTTTCAATTCTTGAAAATAGCTAAAAGGTATGCAAAGGATTATGCCATTAACATATCCAGGTAAAATAGACTGGAAATTATTTTTATTGTTAGGAGATGAAATTGATTTTGAAAAACAAAGAATCCCATAAATTATTCTTTTGAAATAAAAGTAATAAGTGAAGATTAAAAACAGTTTGGAAATATCGAAACCCTGGGATATGCAGCTAAAAAGGAGAAACTGAATTAGGAAAAAACTTGAAAATTTTGAAATTGAAGCGTTTTCAATAATTAATAACAGCAACGCACAAGAGTTTAATAAGCGGAGGCGGCTGTTCGATACGTCAAACCGTTGACGTTCTCCGCAAGTTATTACAAGTTTAAACTGGACTGACAGAGAAAGAAGTATCTATAATTTGTATTCAATGATTTACCGGAGCTAATTGCAGAATGCAACGAGGGTTAATATCGCTTTACTTTACTTTGCAATTTAAACTTTAGTTCCTCTGGAATTGATTAGCTTTTAGTAATTAAGCGAGCAAGCGCCTTTTCTCTCTCACCCTCGCTATCTCGATCTTCTTTTCTAGCCAAGTAAATCCCTTTTTCATGCAATTTATTCTCTCTCAATCTAAAACTTATGAATTACTTTCATTTACTATGCATTTATGGCCTGTTTTTCTTTTAAATTACTCATTTATTAACATTTCTTTTCTCTTAATTTTATGTATTTAATTAAACTTTGTTTTTTATTTTTTCTCCTTCTTCCACGCGAAAATCGATTGTGTTTTTAAATTTTTTATCGTCACACAAAAACAAGTTATTCAAAATTAGTTAAACGAATATTGCGTATTTGAAAATACAATTTCAACTTGTAGATGCTCCCCTCGAACATGCCTAACCAATTTCAAGTTCCATTATGTACAGCACTTTCCATTCTCTCTTTCTTTCTCTTTCTTTCTCTTTCTTTCGTATTTTCTAAGTGCCAGCACGCGATTGCTCTTTCAAACTCCAAAGTAACCCCTTCAAATCATGTTATTTCTCTTGAGCTCACACACACTACTACACCAACGCGATTCTCATCGCTAAAGCACTTTCGACGTCGCGCTTTATACATAACACAACCAAAATTCAATCTTTTGTATCGCATTTAACTCGAATCTGATTTTATTTCTTTTTTATTAATTTTTTTTTCTTTTTCAATTTACCTAATACAACATTAGTCATTTTCAATTATTATAAAAATAGCATTAATCGGCATAAGCTTTAATTAAAGTTTAAAGAACGGAATTTTAGAAGAATGGAGCTTTTTTCCGTTTATCATCAAGATACGAGTTACCCCATTCCTGTATTTAACTCTTTTTACACTTTTCTCCTCGCTTTTTTTAAATTTATATTCACCTAGTCATTCAAAGTACCTTCTTTAATTAATTTCTCAAAAAAGTAGTCATCATTCGCCTATTTCTTTCTCTTCGTCACTATTCTTACCCAACAGGTCGTATAAAAAAAAAATTTATGATACAAAAAGCTCGTTCATATAATATACGTAATTTTGATAATTATAAACAGTCACATACACTCACATAAGAGCGAAAAAATAATAATTTCAGTTCTCTTAGTCTCATAGGAATTTTTTCCTCTTCTATTACGACATCAGAAGCACTTACTCTTTTAGTAGAAATGTGCGAGAGGGTAGAACAATGGACAAGAGAGACAGAACCGTTAAATGTTATTTTTTTAAATTAAGAGACGCCTAAGGGTTAATATACGAGTTTAATTTCAGGATTTTCATTTGGAGAGGGAAGTAAATGAGAAAAACAAGAGGGATTTAAACTTCGAAGGCAAACCACTTCCGGCCGCGAAGATTGACTTCCTTCTGAGGGAGAAAAACGAGAAATCAATCGATGGATCGTCCTGTGTATAATATATTGAAAAGCACTTTGATTCGAAGCTTTTTGGCAGCTCTCGTTTTGTCACTCCAAGATCTATACTACTCAACTCTCTGTGTGTGTATCTCATTTCCAAGTAGTGCTTGATTTCCTTTCAGGATCCCCGAGAGAAATAAACAACTATATACTCTTTCGCTCTCGTCCTCACTCGTGCATGCATATAATATAAAAATCTAGTAAAAATACTGTGCGGCGGACTCCCTTTCTTTAGTTTTTTACACTTTATTCGAATCCTTCGTTTCTTGTCATGTCCTGTCGTATAAAGAAGACCATTGCTGAAAAAAAGAGAAAGACAGAGTACAGGATATTTGCAATAGTAACTCTGACACCATCGACTATTGGTTATATTCGATAAGGGTAACTTAGATTGGACTTTTGATACTTTTAAAACTTTTTTATACAGCAATTACTTTTTTAATAATATTATTTTTTACCCTTACATTGCCTCAGCCAATAAAATTTCATTCATTTTTTTAGTAACATTTTTTAATATCTAATATTTTATAACATCTCTAACCTATAGTTTAATTAATCTGGAAGAATAACTTATTCTCACCAAACATTCGAATGTTTCCATAAACTCTTCGTAAACGGCCTTTACAGGTTCTTGCGAGTTTTTCTTTGAATACAGAGACATCTATTTTTTTCTTATTAAGTTAAGTGAAGGGGTACAAGTTTCAATACGTCATTAAATTTTAATTTCCAATAAGAAAGGATTTACATTAAGATGTGTTTTCTCGCCACAGCCGCAGAAAAATTTTTTATAGCCCTTGTCCATAAATAAAGAATGCCCCAAATCGCAGTTTACCATCCTCGGCTTTACCTCAGAAGGTAATTTACGTACGATTTAGGCCATTTTTTAATTTTCTAGACATGAATCGTAAATATACTATTTTTCAAATTTTCCTAAATTGCCATACAAATTTAGTTTAAATAATTAAAATTTTTTTTTGAAATCGTATATTTAGAAGTCAAGTTAACAAAATTTTCTATTTTGCATAAGAGCTTGTACAGAAATTCCTCAAAAATTCATCTTTTGAGATCAATAACTCAAAAACTAAGTGATAAAAATTCTTCAGATTTCGTAGAAAGATTTTAGTAAATACTTAAATCTGGCCTAATTTTAGACAAATCGTATATTTCTTTCGACACAAAATGACTAATCTTAAAATTTCTGTTAAAATTGCGATTTTTGATGAAAAATGATTTTATAGTCTCAAAAATTTTAAAATAATAATCTCTAAGTTAAAAATTGACTTTTTTTAAAAAACCTAAAATTGGGACTCGGGTTTTAAATTATCATATCTCACGGAAACAAATAATTGGCATGAGTGATAATTTTTTGAAAAATTAAATTTAGTAGAAAAGCCAATTAAACCTTTTTTTCATTGAAAATTACAATGTTGTAAGCAATTTAAAAATTCCTCATTTTAAGTCAAAAATGACCATTTGGTTTATTGACTATATAACTAATAAAAATACTTATAAAAAATTGAGTTTACATATCTAGGGCAAAAAAAGCCTATTTTCTACCCTAGGAAGACGGCTTTTTTGACCGTTATATGCTATGCTCGCTCGTGCAAACAACTGCATGCAAAGTCGAAACCAATATTTTGTCCCTTGTTTAAAGAGATTTTTCAGACCTCCATAAATCTCGGGTGATTTTATTAATTCTCCGGGGATCTCCGGAGGTTAGATTACTTTTGATCTCTGGAGATTATTGGAGATTTAAATTGATCTAAAGTAATTTGCAAAGATGACTGAGGTAAGAAGAAAGTTAGAAAAATTTTAAAATAATATTTAGAATCATTAAGCAAAGTTGTAAAATGATAAATTTGATTTTTTAACCTTATTTTTTGACTTTATTTAAAGCGGGTGGGTCCTTTACAGACAAGAAGAAAAAGGGATTTTCGTTTGATTTTTTCAAGTAGAAAACATGAAAATTATTGCAAATGAAAGATAATTTATTAAAGAATACAATTTTATTAATATTTTTTTTTTAATTATCGATGGCGCTGATGGTTTCTATTACCGCGTAAGACCTTTTTTTGCTTGCGTGCAGTCTAGCAGCTGCCAGGATCATCTTAAACACAAGAAACGAAAAATTTTATTTCTTTAATCATATATTTTCAATATGAATGGAGCAGAATTTTTATTTTTTCAAAATTTTAAAGTTTATTCAACTCCAAAAAAAAATACTGAGTTTTCAGTTTTTTTTTCTTTTGTTAATAAAAAAATTTTAGAAACCAATATTCAAAATCCTTTTCCTTCATATTCTTTGAAATACTACCAGTAATATTTACATAAATTTTCGTGATGTTTGGTTGAGTAGATTTTGAGCTACACTGCACGAAAGTTGAAAAGACGTTTTTTTCGGAAATAGCAAATTTCAGCGCCATAAATTAATTTATAAAAAAAAAAATTTTATTTTTAAATAAATATCCTTTCATTTGCAAAAAATTTCAAGTATTTAAGAAAATTTTTTCTGCCCGAAAAAAATAAACAATAATCCTTGTTTTTGCTCTTGTATGTAAAGGACCCGTCCGCTTTAAATTTAAAAAATGCTACTTTTAGTTATTTTATACTAAAATCTGCTGCAATTTTAATAAACATTTATAATTTTTAATATACCAAACATTACCTTTTGATCTCCGGAGATCTAAAAAAATAAGCGGAGATCATAAGTCATAAAATTCGTTGGGTACCTCATACATTAAACCCTGTGTTTCTAGGTCCAGAAAGCCAATTGGCATGAACGAAGGGTATTTGGTATGTTTATTCAACACAAACTGACTCACCAATAACCATATGGTGTGTTTGGTTTTCAAAATATATTGAACATTCCTTGGACAAATTTATATTGCTGGTGTTTGTTAAACTTATACTAAAAAAAATCTACTTGCAGCTAGCAGATTTCCACTTATGGTTACTAATTAGTTGAAACGTAAATAAAATTTAAAAAAAATTTTTGTTTGCTCATTTAGGATATATTATGGAATATATTCATGGGCTATCCGGAAAAGTCCCTTGAAAATGACGTATTATAAGTTATAAATGAGCATGTTTCATGATTGTTGGTTTTGTGAACACACAAGCCAGTGATAGGCTTTTTTTTCAGTGTATGAAGTCGAAAGAACACGGTCTAGTACATGGTGTTTCGTAATAATCAGTTTTGTATCAATATTCGAGTTCATAAACGTTATCGAATTTGCAATTTTTTTGAATATTATTAACAAGCCATGTAAAAAATCAATTTTTATTAAAAACTATTCAAATGACTCGAATGTTTCGATCGGGCGTTAATGGGTTAACTTTTCTTTAGGTTTTTTATTTTTTATTTGTATTATTTGCAACCATTTAAAAAAAAAAATCAAGCTGCCATTAACCGGTATTCCGGTAGCTGCAACCAGAGTTTTTTTCAGTGTACCTTACATTATACTTATGTTGTAAAACGAATACTAAAAATTTTATTCAAATGGCTCATTTGGTCAGCGTTTGATGGAAATTCCGTAATTAAATACTTTGAAAAATAAAAACTTCGTAACAAAATATGAAAGTTTCGATGCTTCTTTTATAAATTGTGCGATGCACGATTAGCTTTGCTACCGAGCATAATGATATAACGAGTATTACAGAAGCATCAGAGAAAGAAAAAACTCAATAGAAAAAAAAAGAAAAGATAGCTATATATTATAAGAGCGAGAGTATGAATCCCATAAGCACGTTAATTAAAATTATTACGCGACAAAAAAGTTGGATCGAAATGAGGTTTTACCGCCCGTCGTGTTGGTTAGTAATGCTCCGTTAATTACAACTTTTTTAATAAAAATCTGACCGTAAGTAGCATTTATCGAAGTATTAACCCGAATAAAGCACTTTCCTTTTATCTCTCTCTCTCTCTCTCTCTCTCTCTCTCTCTCTTTTCCTCAACCAATGCAAACTTTAAAATCAATTAAAAACGAATGATAAGATGAATGTGTAGGAGCTGGCGTAATTTGGCTCGCATATATAATTATACGTATATTGCTACCGCCTACAACGATCAGCAATTAAAAATATTATAAAAGACTTAAGTTTCTAGACCTCTAATTGCTTCTTCTTATAAATGAGAGTTTGCATTAAAAATTGAAGGAAAAAAAAAGTTGTTTGAAAAAGATTGTTAATTGAAGTAATTATACAAGTCCCGAGTTTATTATCGAATAAATCAGCCGAAAAATTTGTTGCACACTCTTGTCGATGAATTAATTAGAGCTAAAAAGAAGAAATAAAAAGGCAGTGTGTCGCGCATGTGCACTGTTGAACAAAAATTTAACCTCTAATCTTTTAATTAAAGTTGGATGATAAAATGACGTATAATAATATATAATAAACTCATTATAAAAGTAATAAATGAAAATGAAGGAAAGATAATTAATCTAAAAGAGATCGGTAGGACACAATATATATATATATATATATGTATATATATATATATATAATGCAAAAAGTTTCCTTCCGTTTTCTATCCCTGCAATTGCATCATTAAAAGTTTTTCTTAAAAACGCACATTGACGAAAGCTCACTGCTATAATACACATAAACAAACTGCTCGCGTAGGGAATAACGAGAGACAGACAAGCAAAATATAACGAGCAAGAACCAGGGGAAAAGAAAGAAAGAAAGAAGAAGGTGGAGGAAAAAAATATAAAATTCGCCGATAATAGTTATAGAAGAGCAATTACCAAAGGAAATGA
Organism: Anagrus nilaparvatae; assembly: GCA_022575985.1. Classification (NCBI taxonomy): domain Eukaryota; kingdom Metazoa; phylum Arthropoda; class Insecta; order Hymenoptera; family Mymaridae; genus Anagrus; species Anagrus nilaparvatae. The sequence goes on along the minus strand of JAKSXM010000247.1, from coordinate 3,138,005 downwards.
AGAACCTTTTACAAGTACAATAGCCAAAATAACAACAAAACAGCCAATTACTGACGCGCATTCAGTGCCTTGTACGAACATATTGTAATTAACGTATGATAGTATGATAATAATAGAGGTAATTAGCGTTCTGTAATGTCTAAATAAACGAGGAGGAAAAGAAAATCAGAGCTAAACTTTATTTAATTAGTTCAGCCTTTGTATTATTTATATTTCATTATTTCGATAATTAATTTTATCGGTCATTAAGAATAAATTGTCTTCGCTTCTGTAATTAAATTTTCTTAGTAATTAAAATGAATAATTTAGGTTTGCCAATGTTTCTCTCTCTCTCTCTTCTCATTCTGTCTCATTTATATCCGGTCTCTATCTAACAACTACTTTTGCCACTCCTCTCTCACCTTCACCGAGGCAATTACAACGGTCATCGCTCGCACTTACACTAACTTCTCGCGGCAATTAAGGCGCTCCCAATTATTGCTCGAGTTTACCATATATTATATAAGAGAAAGAGAAACTGCGGACTCGAAGCTTTCGTTATTAAGTCGAGAGGATATGCAAAACTTTTAAACTTTAAATGAATGTTCGAAATGCACCTCGCACTTACTTCTTTTGCTCTCATTTCTGTACGAAAATTACATGTCTGGATGAGTGACAGGAATAATGTTTTGAGAATATAATTATTTTTTTTTAATTACTATATAGACGTGCACGTTTATAATAAATTTAAATATTATTCAAAATATCTCATCTTGAAATTTAACATTGCATTGAACCTCGTTAACTTTTTTTAACATCAAAAATAAATTGAAATTTCCCTATGAATAAATTCTCGAGTATCAATTCGAAATTACAAAAAGTTTTCTTCTGCAATCAAGATTTTTGTCAAATCAGTATCGTAAAGTATTTAGAAACAAATATTTTGAGTTAAAAATTGATCATTTCGTGCCAAAATCGGTATTCGTTTTATTAAATATAACGGTGAGAGAATAGGTGATCAAAATTGGGTGCACATCATTTGAAAGGTGACCTTTTATGCAAAAAAAGAAGACTAAATGATTTGGTATAATTGAAATATAGACCTTTATTCCATTTAGAAATTGCACTTAGAAGTACAGAATTCATGTTATAAGATAGAAATACTTGGGTTGTCTTCCAAGTATCGCTACTGCCTTGTTAAACAATTAAATCAAAATTTAAATTTAAAAACAAAATGAGAATGTATTTCCAATATTTTGTTTTTGAATCACATTATTTACAATTATTTTTAAAGAAACTAAAAAAGCAAAATTTTTAGTTTAACCAATAATTGCTTTTAATTTACAAAATATTATTAAAATATTTTATTATTAACTTGGGAGTTAAAAGATCTTAAAAATTTTTTGCAAGCTTCGAGTTTCCGAAAATTCCTTACTCATTCCTTTTTATTTAGTTATTTCAAGATACGGGTCTACAAATATAGTGACAAAAAATTTGAATTTAAAAAAAGTCTTAAATTACAAACAAATTATTGAAAAGGAAAGTTTAAAAAAATTTTAGATACTATAGAAAAATTTTTGAGCTTCAATAAATGGAGGGATATCGCGTAAGGCCTGAAAATCGAAAGGGGGCAGAGGACTAGAAATAGTTTCAATTAAGGGACTTGTAAAAATTTAGGATCTAATGTGATTGTAGAGGGGACTTTAGGAATCTATTATGTACTTTTTCAATGAAAGTTACTTGTGTACACATACGGACCAGTTATAATTTTTTTTTCAGTCACTTAGAAATTGGTTATTTTGGGCAAAATAAGGACCTCTGGTTTTTTTACTAACTATCATGGTGAGAGAGTTAATGATTAAAAATTGTGGTTAATGAAACAAAAAAAATTATTACGCATCAAAAAAAATATGAGACCATCTGGAAGTTTCAAGGCTTATTAACAAGACGATAGCGTTATTTGATAGGTAACTAAAGAATTTCTGTTTTATAACATGCTGCTTTTTATATCTAAGCACAGAAATTCCGTTGGAAAGACGGTCCTGTGTTATCTTCGATATCGCAGTAGTCGAGAAAAACTATCAGAGAAAATTACGACAACCACTATAGATAAATATTGAAGTTGGCGCTGTCTTCGTTAAAGAATCCCAATGCTTCTAAAAAAATAACTCTTTGCATTATTCGAAAAGTCCCATAGTAATTATAAAAATGTACACATATCTTTTTTAGAGGCCTAATTAAAACAGGCCTCGAAAAATGAAAATAGCGATGCAAATAGCCTACTGCATACAGGGCTTTAAATTTTTTTTTCGAAACATTTTCTAAAATTTATGCATGAACTTCCATTACTAAATTTGGATAAGAAAAGGTCAAAATATACACGATTTGAAGCCTAGTAAAAATTAGGCAGATTAGCAGCTTAGATTTTCTTGAATTAAATCGAAATAAAAAAATATTTAAAGAAAGTTTAGCAAGAAAGATTTATCTCAGTCGCAGGTGCGAGTAAGTAATTCAGGTTTTAGTATTTTTGGGACTAATATTCAGTCAAACTTTCTTTTATGTAAAATTAAAAAATAAATAAAGATTTAAAATTTTGTAGCTAATTAAAAAAAGAAAACAAGTAATAAATTGGCATGGTTTCTGGTAAATATAGTTTGTGGGTGTTTAAAAATTTTAATGATTTATTATAAATAATTTAAAAAGTGTCTTATCGGAATGCATAAATTAATAAAGTAGATAGTATTTAAAACTCATTAGAAAGGATGAACGATAAGCGAAAATTCGGAGAATTCCGACGTAATTAAAATGACCTAATTTAATTGAATATACACACACAGTCATATAAATATTTACTGTATCATACATGTTGAAAAGAAGTCAAACTAATTACTTTCTTATGTATTTATGTAATTAAGATAAAGCTTAAATAAAAAATAAAATTTTTTATAGAATTAAAATTTATATTGTTCAAATAGTTTTTTGAACCCTTGTAGAGTAATCTAATGATATAAACAATAAGCGCGCGTTGTACGATTGTGCAAGCTGATAAGATGAAAGAATGCACGCGCACATGTTGAGAAACGTTAACGTTTATCGAAATAATATTTTGATTAATTAATATGATTATCATTTTTTTTCAATATGCGAAAAATACATTTTCTAATAAAAATGTTATGCAGTTTTAATTAAAAAGAAAAAAAAAAAAAGAAGAAGAAGAAAAAAATTACTTTAATGAAAAAAGTTGTCGAAAGTTATTTAATTAAATGACCCGGGAAAGCTATGCATAAAAAATTTAATTACATTAAAGGCTAGCAATAAAGTTAAAGTGCCTCATTATATTAAACTCGTTCCGAGCACAGCTGAAAATACAATCAATCAAAGAGCGAAAAGATTTTCAATCGAAAGACTCGACTTGCCGAAATCGAATACCCGCACACGCCTAGACAGAAAATTAATTAAAACTGTAGGGTACACTAGCATACTAATATACGAAATCCAATTTCAATTAACTTCTAAAAGTATATAAGCTCCTCTGGGTGCGTATGTGTGTATGTATGTGTGAGCGGCATTAAAATGAAAAAAGAAATCAATTACCCATCCCTCATAAAGAAATAAACGAATAAAAATAATAATCGTGTATCGATATCGGAGCACAAAAGAACTTGGATGAAATTAAAAGCACGTGTATCTATGTGTACAGTAGCTAACTTATACACACGTGGAATATACGGGCCGCGGACGCGCGGGTGCCGATCATTCGATTACGCGCAACGACTGGAATGAAATCACTCACCAAACTGGAAGATGAGTTCTTCTTGCTTCCTTCGCCTTCGTTTATTTTATATATGTGTTTTCTGCAATATTCGATCTTCTTTTGCACAATACCCTTGAGTATCTTAACGAATTATAAATACACTCTACTTGCACATTTACTTTGGATAATCACTTTTCTACACGACAAACTTTATCATTCTATTCAACAATTTTAATAATGCAAAAGTTCTAAATTATTTTTTTCTTTTTACTTATGCGTCACAAAAACCACCGATTTAACGCACTACCGGCTCTCTAAAACTAGAGAAAAGCGGATTTAAGATAGTCACTTTGCTTAAAACTTTTAAAGCTTTCAATTTTTTAGTTATTCAAATTTTTCAACAACAACACTTTTTACCGACACAGGTCACTTTCGAAAACGTATTAATCAGAACGCTCTATACTGAATAAACAATTTTTGTTATTGTTTCAAATTGAAATTCAAACTGCGATGTAGAAGGGTCTACGGTAGAATTCGATCTAAGCGCTGGTTTGACTCTAAGCGAGGAGAGCCCGCCGTAACTTTTCTTTTCTGCAAAAGCTATATTGCGCGCCGATCAGAATTCCACGCATGCGCTAATGAGCTTTTATTTTTCCTCTTCCCTTTTGCACTTTTAATCTTGATGCTGGAATGAGATTTTCTCAATACTCGATCAAAATACTATCCTTTTTTATTTATTAATTTGTTGCATTTATTAGTAGCATTTATTTACGAGTAGCCGAAATGTGCGTGCAGAGATACTATTGTAGAAAACGGAAAAATTTTTTTTATAAAAAATGAAAATTCCTTAACTTGATAAATAAATAGTTAGCGAGGAAAAATGTCATTTAAATTATTTCCAATTTAATAAATTTATTCCATATCCTACATCGATAAATATCTGAGCATCAATTTATTTTTCGCATTGTAAAAAATAATTAAAATCAGAAGGAGATATAAAAAAAAATTTTCTCTTAATTAAAAAATAAAATTACTTGGGGTATTTTATTCAAAAAAATATAATTACACGAGCAAAAAACTGTTATACAGCTCTTGTTAAAAAAATTTAAATTAACTTTAAAGTTATTCAAACTTTGTATTCCTTAATTTACATACATAAATTAAATAAAATTTCTATTTTAATTACGAATTAAGAAACATTAGGGCGACGATGAAAGCAATTTTCAAAAGTCTAATTAAACTTAGTTTTTTTATTACTTAAAAAATATTTTCTCAAATATTAATCGATCGCGGGTGCGGGCGCTGGTATAATTTTTTCCATAATTTATCGTGATGTTGCACAGTAGTTAATTATCTCAGACTTCTCTGTACCTGCATTTAAAATTACGAATCTTTTTGATTTCTCGTAATTAAACTATAAAGATAAATGACTCGAACGTAGAGACTGATAAAAATGTCATAACAATTTAAATTAAGAAAGATATAGTACGCAACGTTTAAAAAAACAAAATCGATATAAAAAAAGGAAGTTTGAGAATATTTGCTGTGAAGCATAAAACCGGTATCATTTTTCTTTTTCTTATACTTGTTATAAAAGATAAGATTCATTTTCAACACAATAATTCACAACGTTCAACCCAAAAACATTAATATAATGACTGGTTTTTACCTTTGTTCTTGCGGAAATGACGTTGCTATTAATACAAGGGACGACAAAACAATGAATATCGAATTGATAACGAGCCGAGATGTATTTAATAAGATCGTGAATTTCCATACAAAAAAATAATCAACTCAAAGAATCATTCAAATATTCAACTTGTAGTTGCGCTATGTCATAAAGCTGCGATACTAAATGCCACTGTCAAATCAAATTAAGCCCAAATTACGTTTTCTGGGTATCTAACGGTCATTTTTTTAACGAGCTAATAATACTTGATAATGGATAGAAATATTTGGTACGAATCTTGCAGAATGACCTTTACCGAGTTTCATTCATGTTTTTGTCTATTCATCCCAACTTTTTAACCCTCCATGTGCAAAAATGTTCAAATTAGACCAATTCAAATTTTTTGAGATTTTTAAGTTCTCTTAAACATTTTTTAGAAATACATTTATAAAACAGGGGTAATTCCACGGATAAATATCGCAAAATGATACGCAAGGTCTCAAAAATTAAAAATTTGTTTTTTTTCGATAAAATAAATTAATATATATGATTACCTGAATTTAAAGATTTTTTATAAATTTTTAAGGGAGTTATTCTGTTTTAAAGTTTTTCGGTAAAACTGCTCTCCTCAGCCACCATTTTTGAAAGTTCGATGCTTATGAGGAATTTGATGAGGAAATCGAATTTTCAGTCAGATTTTTCCTACTCTGTATCGATTTGCGGGAAAATTCAATTTCGTGCTCTAACTTGAAAGAAAATAGCCGAAAAGTTTCGAAAATATTCAATTTTTCAACCCAACATTTTTTCCGATTTTTCAATATGGAACGAGAAAATTAAGAAAAATGAATTTTTAACTTTACAAGAGGGTTTTATAGGGCAAATATGAATTTTCGGTGGATAATATTCAATTTTTCAACTCAAAATATTTTCAAATATGAATTTCCGGTGGAAAATAGTCAATTTTTCGAGCTAAAAAATTTTCCGATTTTCCAAGATGGAACGAGAAAATTAAAAAAAATGAACTTTTAACTTTAAAAGAGCGTTTTTTAGGGCATGAAAAATTAATTTTCGGTGGAAAACAATAAATTTTCAAGCCTAAAAGTTTTTCCAATTTTCCAAGATGGAGGACAAAGAAACTTAAAAAAATGAACTTTTACCATCTTGGAAAATCGAAAAATATTTTGGGTTGAGAAATTATTATTTTTTACCGAAAATTTATTTTTCTAGCTATACAAAACCCTCTTGTAACGTTAAAAGATCATTTTTTTAATTTTCTAGGTCCACCATATTGGAAAATCGGAAAATGTTTTGAGTTTAAAAATTGAATATTTTCCACCGAAAGTTCATATTTGCCTTAAAAATCCTCTTGTAAATTTAAAAGTTCATTTTTTTAAGTTTCTCGGTCCACCATCTTGGAAAAATTTTATCTAACACATAAAGCAGTTTTAAGTAGTTTTCATCTGATTTTCCCATCTTTAACTCAGAACGGTCTTTTTTGTGAAAAATTTTAAATTTCTATCAAGAAGATTTTCTATTTGTATCAAAAAGAATGCGTTGTTTGAAACAAACAGAATGTTGTGAAATTTCACTGGTTACATACACACACACACACACACACACACACACACACATACAGACTTGTTTTAAAAACCGGTTTTTTAGCTTCCTGAGGTCCCAAAACGTGCTTATATGCCAAAAAATCAAAATTTGACCCATCAGAATGGTTCCTCATTGAGGAACCAAAAAAAAAGATTATTTTATTTTATTTTAGAAGCAATATCTAATTTTATGTGTTATACGCTATGCGCGATCATATAATTATAACGGCGCCTATCGCGGAAGGTAGCAAAAAAAACTAAATATTGAATATCTAAAAAACTGCGATAGTTGAGCCAAAATTTTATGGCCAATATCAGGCGCAATAATTTTTTCTTCAATTTGACACCAGTTTCATGTAAACTGCTTCGTCGGGTCTTTAGTTATAAAGGTTCCGAACTACACATACACACAGAAATAAATTTTCAAATGTATTTATAGTAGTAAGGTATATATAACTTTTTTGCGATGTAAAAAAAAGTTCTTTCTGTATTATTAAATAGTTAATTAACAATATCTTTATCTAAGTTTAATTAAATTTGAAAAGGACCTTTCAACGAATTAATTAACGATAGAATTGAATAGGAATAATTTAAAAAGTTTTAAGATGCAGATTATAATACAGCTATTCATTTGATATTTCTCATAATGTTGAATTAATTACGTAATGAATGTTGAATACCTTATTTGACAAAAGGAATAAATATTAATTTTCTAATTAATTTTATAATAATTCTTGGTAATAAAAAAAAAAATTATATAATTTCATAAAGTAAGTTTACAATTGTTATTCACTTTTATCCACTTTTGGTATCAACAACTTTTTTTTGCGTAATTTAACTTTATCACGCATTAGTTACTTCGCTTACTGAAGATTCGCATGAGAAAAAGAAGTTTAGCAACTTTTTTATAAACAAAATGTAAAAACTCCTGGCACGCGCTGCCTCGATGAATCTTTAAGTCTTTTTATAGTATCGCATCATAATTATTATCCTCTAAATATAAGTTTATGATCTTGGAAAAGAGTATTAACGACTAATGGGACATGTGGACTTATGGAATATGAAGAAAAAAATCATTATCCTTAGTATAAATACTCATTAATGACAACTTGTTATTTACTTATATGTGCATCAAAATAAATTAAAGACACAACATGTATAGGGCTACTTAATGAACAAAAAAACATTTATCCTTTTAGAATTTTTCATAAAAATGGTTTTTTAAATTACGAACAAACGCTCTAAAAGTTGCGTATTCGAAGTAGGGCTGTGCGGTTACCCGAGGTACAGTTTTGAACCAGAAATTTCCCTGGCTTTACAATTTTTTAAAAATTAAAAAATTATAAATATAACAAATCATTATTTTTTTAAAATACACGGCTAGGCTGCTTTGCTTGAATTTTCAAGCATTTGCTTGTCTAGAAATAGCTTAGCCACGTAGGATTTTTTTTTCTTACTATTGCTCCTCAGAAAATATATTCATAGAAGTGTAAGTAATGCCAGTGAAATTTTCGATTTAAACCCTTTTTCTCCAACAGTTTGGCTAAATTTCATTCAGTTGTTGTCGAGTTGTCTCAAAAATACTTATTTCAGATGTCAAAAAAATTAAATCAAGTATTACATCTAGTTTTGTGGAGATGAAATACTATAGTTATCTTGCCTGAAATAAAAAAAACCAGTGCAGATTCCGAGGCAGATTTGTTGCTCGAAGTATTTTGCCTTATGATATCGTACATGACTTGTCCAATTATAAGTAAGTGATGCCAAAGACACTCGGTAAACCTGCTGCAGAAGCAAGTTACTATACAACTAGCCCGGTACAACAGAATTTGAATTTGAATATTTATTTATGATTGTAGCGACTGGACTGCAAGTGGCAACTGGATTTTTTTTTCAATATATGTTGCTGTTTGAACAATAATGAAGAAAAAAGATAAATATGTTAGAGTTGCTAAAAAAAATGCAAAATTGTATAATATTGCGGAAAATCAAATCAGTTAAAAAAGTCAGATTGAAATTTAAAGAGGCACGATTACTCATTTAACCCCCGCCCACGCCTTTTCAAATCTCTATGAATATGGAATTATTCAAATAACCTGGTAAAATCTAAAGAATCTTCCACCAAAATTTCGTCAAAAAATATTTAAAGTATTATTTTAGTTACTATTTAATATTGAATGAACTCCTTAACTTTATCATGTGTATGGGGTTATTAATTAATTATTATTAATTAAATATTTTTTTAATTATTACTTTTTTTATTAACTATATAGCCTGCGTATGGGATATATATTAAGAGTTATCGTGCCTAAAAATTTAAAAAAGGAGTTGTTTTACTTGAAACAAAAGTATTCGAAATATTTATTGAAAACTAATAAATTAATATAAATAAATAATGTAATTAAACTTTCTACTTATTTATAAATTACGCAAAAATGAAACTTTTAAAAAAATGAGCAGATACATATTGAGTTATTTTCGGTTATTTCATAAATTGAGGAAGAAAATAATAAAGTAGTAAAACCGAGAGCGCGAGCGTTTGTAAATAAATCGAGGAATAGAAAAGGAGTTGTCTGAAAAGTTTTCGAGCGCGTTCGTTGAATAAGATTGCGGGTTATCAGTATGTTAATTGCTGTCAACAATCCCAAGAATAGTTTTATACAAGTAGAGAAGAAAAAGGAAAAGCCAGCTCTTTCTGGCGCCAAGGAGTTTTTAAGGAGAAAACCAAGTCGAGTTTCCCCCACGAATGTGTTTATGCGGTAAGACGTTTAATCGCTTTTATAATTAAACGTCCCTCAAAGGTTAATTGTTCCATAAAGCGCATGAATAACCTAACGAGTTCGTTGGAACTTTATACAGACTGCCTTGTAATGCATTAACATATGTATAATGAAAAATAACTAGCAACTTTTTTTCCCTCCTTTTTACGTGAGCTTACGTGCATCGACTTGCTTTTAAAGAAACATTAATTAGACAATTTTAATACGATCTCGAAATTAGGAGGAAATGCTGAAATCTCTTAATTATCGTCATCTGCATAACTGGTCATTTGAATAAAGCAACGATAATTAATTACGCGATTACTAAGTACAGTCTTTGAGTATTTTCTAACTAAACGCGAGAGGTCCTTTTAGGAAGAATAAGAAAGGGTGCAGAGAGACGCTTATAATTAAGAAAATAGAGTTTGAATCTCGCGAGGTTGCTCGAGATTTCTCATCTCTTATAAATGACTAGATAAGGTGCGACCATCCGAGAGTTTTAATAAAAGAGAGAGCTTTAGACACGTAGTAACTGTGATCAAGATGGAATGATGGATGCATCCTTTCTGACTCTCGAGGACAAAAGCTAATGCAACTTAATGCTAATAATATTATTTATATAAGCCTGCAGATATGAAGAACAATTATTAAAATAAAGAAAAAAGGTACTTTGGGTGCTTTTGCCGAGTAAGATTAATTCATTACCGTAATGCGTTGAGTAGATGGAAATGGCCTCTCGAAAGAATACTGACACTCGAGTGCTATAAACCAGGCATTTCCTTCTTAAAAAAGATAGATTACATTTGCAGGAGAGAGATCGTATATTTTAATTAATTTTTTTTTTTTTTTATTTTCTCTTTTTTAATACACTTATCTCAATTAATAAATTGATAATATTATATTTTTTTATAATAAAAAACATTCTATGTTCTTAGAATTGCACAATAAAGATAAAAGCTCGTTATCTCAATTTATATTTTATACTATATTTAATTATTTATAACGCATTTCTAGATAGGCACATTAAACTAATGAAACGATAAAAGCTCGTGTTACTAGATCGGGAACATCGTCATAGAGAACTGTTTTATACCTCTCAGAGATACTTACATACGAAATGTCATTCAGAAACCTTTTAAAGAATCTAAATCAATCTTTCAAAGCTATTCTTAAAATATTATATCTAAAACAATTTACAAATGCAACGAGTTTTATTTTACCGACAGCGATTGATTACCAATTAATAAAAAGATAAACAAACATTTGCATGATTACCAAATTGCCTTTTTTTAAGAAACAGTTATTTTCCTCCTACACTGAAAAAAATTCCTGTTACTACAAATGGAATTTTTTTCGTCCAAGGCTTAATATACAACAAATCTATCTATAAAAATAGATGTTTTAAAAAGAATAATTGAAATTTTTTATGTTTTTTAAATGTTGTGTAAATTAATATTATTTGTTTAAACTAATATTTGATTATTTTTAAAAACATTTCCTTGCATATTCCAAGGGTAATTAAATTTATTTTTTTTTTACAGTTTAATAAATTAAAGTGAGATTTAGATCTGTTGGTTAAAGAAAATTTTAATTGTCATAGATATTAAATCGAAATGCCAACTCTGTTATAGGAAAAATAGATATCTACTTGAAAAATAAATTCATGATTATAAAATCATTAATCTATAATTATTAGAAGCCAATTAAAAAAAGAATCGCAAATAATTATAAAAACACTAAGTATTTCTCATCACAAAACCTTAAGGGTACTTTGACCCTAATATGACGTTTTTTTAGGTAAGGATTGTGAAGAGACGGTTTAAGATTTTATAGTAGATGTTTGTTTATTATTTTATATACCGTATAGGAGCCAATTTTCGAACGTATTGAATTTCGATCAAATACACACAAATTAGCGTTTATATAAAAAAGTATGCATAATTTATCTAAAACCGAGTTTTATTATGAAACTATAAACCCTAAAGAACTAATTTCTACCCTACCGATGTTAAAAAACAATTTAAATTAATAAAAAAAATAAGAAAAATGTTCTCTTGTACAACCTTAGGAGATTTTTCTCATCGTTTTCGCCAAATCTCGTGTGTTATTAAAATCGAGTGTTAAGGATACCTACTCTATGCCGAATACTAAAAATGCTTTTAATTACGTTGTGATGCTTTAATAAATGTAGGGAAAGGGTTATATTCACTTATTTATTGCAAATTTATTTTAAATAGGTATATCGATAATCGAATCCGAACTTTTTTACACGTATGGGTATTTTCGATATTTTCAATTTAATTACACTTTTTTTAATTTAAACGATATTTATTTAATAATAATACACTAAATTTGTCATAGTTATACTATATTTTATAATAATTAATAGAATATTTAATAAACTAACACACATAAACAAAATTTAAAGTACTTATATACTTATGTATCACTTTGTTTATAACACAATAAATGCTCGTAAATGCTTTGATTTTTATAAAAAATACGTAGAAACACTTTAAAATTAGCAAAAAATCTTTATTTTAATATTAAAAATGTATAAAAATTATATTCTAACACTTTTTTCATAAAATTAATGCTTTTTTACTTTTAAATACACAAGCAAATAAAGAGTTAAACAAATGCGTGTTGTTTATAAAAATGTCGCGCGCAAACTAAGTCATTGACCCGGCTGGTTGCTTAAACACGGGGTCTATTTTATTTCCTTAAGTTTTAAAAATATTATATCAACTATTATCTTTCGTTAATAAATTAAAATTAAAAAGCAAATTTTAATAAATAAATGTTTAAAATACTTGATTATACAAGTGTGTAGTTCATCTGCTGTTTACTATACTTTACTCTTATTATAGGTATTTTATATTAAGAAAACAAGAAAAAAGAAGTGAAAAGGGAGTTAAGAAAAAGGTATAGTTATACCTATAAGAATCCTATTAAAACTCGCGCGATTTAAACTTAGTTTTAACGATTTTCAAATTATCGAAAATTAATTCGATCAAAATGATACTATTATCAAAAATAGAATTTGCGTTATCGAAATTACCTTACCTTGCACACTTGTAATAAATGTAAATTATTAATTACCCATCAATAAATTTGATATTTTTTTAATTGGGATAATAAAATATAGGATTTCTCTGATCAAATGCAACAATATTTAACTCGAATTATTAATTTTAAAGTATATTTTTCAACAAATAAAGATACAGCTAGACATAAGAAAGTGACTTCTGATCGAAAACTGGCTCCTATACGGTAAGTATTAAATTTTATAAAAAAATTTTTTTTTTTAATTTTCATGACGTCACTTCCGCATTACACGTGTGTAAAACAGGCACTTTGTCAAAATTGCCCGCACGATATCTCCAGTTTGGCTTATCTAAAACAAAAAAAAAAATGGGTATTAGTTTAAACCAAATGTCAGGTTTTGACGTCGAGTTTTTTCAAAAAAATTAATTACAAACAAAATGGCGGCTGTTTAAAGTTAAAATGCGAAAAAAGGCCTAAATTTTTAGGACTAAAGTAGCTGTAAAAACTTTTTGAGAACTTTTTTTAAAAAAAACTCGTCAAAACCTCAAAAATATATTTTTTTAACTACTCAGCAAATATGAAGTAAATTGCTAGAATAGTTTTTGCTTAATCGTGCACGCGGCTAGCAAGAAACGTGTTTCGAGATAAACGCGTTTGAAGTTTTTTGAAGTTTCAAAACAAGTTTTTTGATACTTTACATGGAAATTTTTTTTTTTTTTTTTTTTTTTGGTTAGAGAAACTTAAAACGAAAAAATCTAGACCATAAACATTAGAATCGGTTAATAATTTTTGCAGAAATATTAAGTAGAAAGAATAAATACGTGTTTTAAAAAAAAACGAAATTTTGGTTCCTCAAAGAGGAACCATTGTGTTAGGTCAAAAATTGATTTTCTATTTTTTGGCATATAAGCACGTTTTGGGACCCCAGGAAGCTAAAAAACCTGTTTTTAAAAAAAGTATGTGTGTGTGTGTACGTATGTATGTAATCGGTGATATTTCACAAATATTATGGAATTAAGACCTAATTTTTTTTTCAAAAATTTTTTCACCAAAAAAGCTCGAGGTACTTTTTTTTTTTTTTTGATTTGGATGTAATACCTCATTTATTTCCATGAAAGTACTTATATTTGAAAGTATGGTTTTTACATGATATCTCGAATCGGATACTTAATTTTCTGAAAATTTTTTTTTTTTAATTTTTTTTCTAAAATTTTTTTCATAAAAAAATACAAAAAATACTAATTTTTTTTTCTTTTTGGACGTAGTACCTAATTTATTTCCATGGAAGTACTAGTTTCAAGAACCTTGTTTAATTTTTTCAAATTTTTTTTTGTCAAAATTAAAAAAATAGAAAAATAAAAAAAAATGCAATATTTTTTTTTTTTTGGGTGTAATACCTTATTTAATTCTATGAAAGTACTAATATCTGAAAATATTGTAACTAGTGATGTTTCAAAACCATTATCGAATTAAGACCTAATTTTTTTTCCAAACATTTTTTTATCAAAAAATCTCAAACCCCCCCCCCCCTTTTTTTTTTTAATTTGGATGTAATACCTCATTCATTTCCATGAAAGTACTTATATTTGAAAGTATAGTTTTCAAATGATATCTCGAATCGGATACTTAATTTTCTGAAAATTTTTTTTCTAAAATTTTTTTCACAAAAAAATACAAAAAATACCAATTTTTTTTTTCTTTTTGGACTTAGTACCTAATTTATTTTCATGGAAGTACTAGTTTTAAGAACCTTGTTTATTGTAATTTTTTGGATCTGATACTTAATTTTTTCAAAATTTTTTTTGTCAAAATTAAAAAAATAGAAAAATAAAAAAAAATGCAATATTTTTTTTTTTTTTGGGTGTAATACCTCATTTAATTCTATGAAAGTACTAATATCTGAAAATATTGTAACTAGTGATATTTCAAAACCATTATCGAATTAAGACCTAATTTTTTTTCCAAACATTTTTTTATCAAAAAATCTCAAACCCTCCCTTTTTTTTTTTTATTTTGGATGTAATACCTCATTTATTTCCATGAAAGTATAGTTTTCAAATGATATCTCGAATCGGATACTTAATTTTCTAAAAATTTTTTTTCTAAAATTATTTTCACAAAAAAAATAGCAAAAATACCAAATTTTTTTTCTTTTTGGACTTAGTACCTAATTTATTTTCATGGAAGTACTAGTTTTAAGAACCTTGTTAATTGTAATTTTTTGGATCTGATACTTAATTTTTTCAAAATTTTTTTTGTCAAAATTAAAAAAAAAGAAAAATAAAAAAAATGCAATATTTTTTTTTTTTTTGGGTGTAATACCTCATTTAATTCTATGAAAGTACTAATATCTGAAAATATTGTAACTAGTGATATTTCAAAACCATTATCGAATTAAGACCTAATTTTTTTTCCAAACATTTTTTTATCAAAAAATTTCAAACCCCCCTCTTTTTTTTATTTTGGATGTAATACCTCATTTATTTCCATGAAAGTACTTATACTCGAAAGTATGGTTTTTACTTGATATCTCCAATCTGATACTTAATTTTTTGAAAATTTTTTTCCTAAAATTTTTTTCACAAAAAAATACAAAAAATACGAAACTTTTTTTTCTTTTTGGACGTAGTACCTAAATTATTTCCATGGAAGTACTAGTTTTAAGAACCTCGTTTACAGTAATTTTTTGGCATTGCTACTTAATTTTTTCAAAATTTTTATTCTCTAAATTAAAAAAAAAGAAAAATAAAAAAAATTGCAATATTTTTTTGGTGTAATACCTCTTTTAATTCTATGAAAGTACTAGTATCTGAAAATATTGTAACCAGTGATATTCCAAAACAATTATCTAACGAATACCTAACTTTTTTTTCCAAAAATTTTTTTATTAAAAAAATCTCAAAATACTTTTTTTTTTTAATTTGGATGTAATACCTCATTCATTTCCATGAAAGTACTTATACTTGAAAGTATGGTTTTTACTCGATATCTTGAATCTGATAATTAATTTTTTTTTAATTTTTTTCTCCAAAATCTTCGTCACAAAAAAATACATAAAACATCAAATTTATTTTTCGTATTGGACATATCTAATTTATTTTAATGAGAGTACAAGTTTTAGAAATTTAGTTTATAGTAATTTTTTGTATCCGATCACAATTTTTTTTTTTATTTTGATATAAATTATAACACACAAGAAAGAGTGAAATCTTGAAATCTTGCCTCTTTTTAACTTCCTTGGATTATTTTGCTCGTTGCTATGTTTATTTATGTATGCAGCTTAATGAAATTATAAACAATAATAAACAGCCTAAAAATATTAAATGGTTATGTTTGCATTTTAAAATTAAGATTTAAAAGTTATATTGGCATTTTTTAAAGAATCAAACAATTTATAGAATTAAATAATTTATTATTTTGTGATTAATAGGAATAATATAATAAATAATGTTAAAATTTTGAAGCAATTAATGTGGTTATTTTTTTTATTACAAAATATTATTATTATTATTATTATCATTGTTGCGGAAGATTGGTCAAATGCAAGAAGTACACTGAGAAAATAATATTTGTAATTTTCGCATCGTTACCAACCATTTCTTTGACAAAACAAAAAAATCATGTTACCCAATATTTTAATTATTAAGGGATAATTATATATTCTAATAAAATAAAATTTTATAAAAAAAAATAAAATTAGCTTTTTTTATATTTGTCTCTTTTTAATTATGCAAAAATGATTTAAAATCCATTAACGCCGGCGCGACCAATCCATGGACGCTAGAATTTTCCCTTTAATAACAAAATGATCTTAATAATCTACTTTACCAACTACTAAAAACGAAAAATGTATGTATAATTGCATGGTTGTAATCAATAATATTTGTTATAAATTAAGATTACAGCCCATTGTTTGAGGAACCTCAGTGCCAGCTAGTTGGCAGGTATTTTTTTTTGTTGATAAAATGCAAAATTATTTTTTTTTTCAACTTACCAGTCGTCTGCGATCCCGGGTCAATACAATAACCCTTTTGGCTGGCTCATATTCTACTACTACTTGACTTTTTTCGTTTTGTTGGTCAGAGTTTCGTTTTTTGTCCAACTATGCTTATATAGTGAATTAAAACTTGTTATTGATGGAAAAATCCGTAAATATACACATTCTATGAGTATTCAATAATACAATACATATTAATTAATATAATATAAATAATCTGAATGACCTAGGAAGGGTTGCGAGGACAATATGGATATCTATTCAATTTTAGAAAAAAAAAGAAGTTTGACGGCGCGCGCAAAACAGGCCAAAAAGTATACTTAGAGAGGGGATTTAAAATAAAAAATTTTTTTACATACTCTTGAGACATATATGAAGTCATTTATGCAAAAAAAAAAATTCGATCATATTAGGGTCAAAGTACCCTTAATGGAATTCACACCCTCATAAATTCGAACATGTTTATAGGGAGGGGGTACCCCTCCGAAGAACTTGAAAATTAAGGGGGGGGGGTCAAATGAGACTTAGAATAATTTCAATTTAGGGACTTTTAGAAATCTGAGCTTAGGGACTTAGACTAATAAGACTTAGAATAATATCGATTTAAGGACTTGGAATAATTCCGGTTAAACTTATAATAATTATGATTTAGGGACCTAGAATAATACGCATTTAGGGAATTAGAATAGTTTGGGATTAGAATCTTAACATGTAATAAAGTGATAATTACAAATTAGAAAATTAGAAAATTGTATTATAACGTTGAATAACATTTATTCATTATAATAGGTATACCTCTAGCCCTGAGCTGAAAGTAAACACGTTTCATGCATTTGGGCTGTGTTTACATAAAGTTTGACTTTTAGGGTAAAAAATGGGTCCTACAGGGTAAAATAAAAAACAACTGACAAAATGGTCCATTCTGGGGCCTCTAGGGCCCAATCAGGATAAAAGATAAACCTGATACAGAAATCGATCCCCAGCGATGAAAATTAACTGTAAAGGTTAAAAATGGGCCCAGCAGGATAAAATAAATACCAACGAATAAAATTACCCATCCAAGGGCCCATCGATACCAAATGGGAATAAATGAAATCCACTCTACAAATCGATCCCCAGGGATGAAAATGGACTTTAGGGGTAAAAAATGGGCCCAGCAGGATAAAATAAATACCAGCGAATAAAATTAGCCTTTCAATTGGATAAAAATGATATCCGCTTTACAGACGATCCCCAGGGATGAAAATGGACAGTAGGGGTAAGAAATGGGTCCAACAGGGTAAAACAGATAACAAATGATAAAATGGTCCATTCTGAGGACTCTTGGACCCAATCATAATAAAAGAGAAACATGATATAGAAATCGATCCTCAGCGATGAAAATTGATTGTAGAGGTAAAAATGGGTTCAACAGGGTAAAACCAATAACAACTGATAAAAAAATATCTATCCTGTGGCCTCTTGGACCCAATCAGAATAAAATAAAAGAAGCTCCTGGATGGACTTTATTGTTTTAGTTGTTATTTTTTTTATCCTGTTGGACCCATTTTTTACCCTAACAGTCCATTTCCATCCCTGGGGATCGATTTGTACAGCAGAATATCATTTTTCCCATTTTTTACCCGTCAAGTTTATTTTTATCCTCGGTAATTATCTTTTACATTAGTATTTTATTTTGGGCTGGATGGGCCCAATTGGCCCCTAGAGGCTATTTTTTCCTCTTTCTATTATGCCCCTGATTATGTTACGAATCACTACGGCACATTCCTTACATGCTAATTAGTGTTATATTAAAAAAAAAAAAAAAAAAATTCTGTATACACGGCGCCGGCGGTATGCAGGACTGTATACTTCGTACGGGAATCTAAAATAGGCTTAGCTCTTAATATGCTTTCTGGCCATTACTGTGAATTTTTGAAATTTTCGTCATTTTCGGCCCATAAGGTTACCAATTTTTGTTATATTCATAAAATCAATGTAATCAAATTTTTAAACGAATTCGAAGCATTGATCAATCGCAAATTTCCCTAGCAACACGATGTTCCAAAACTTTTTTCAAAATTTGTATTGAAAAGCCGGAAAATTGGAATTTGTAACCCTGATTCAGACCATATTATAGCTCTGGTGGTTCTACTCCAAATAACTTCAGATTTGGCATGAAGGTATAGTCTCTTGCATATACTTTTTTATAGTTGCTGGTTCCTTTATCAATTAAGTTATATTCGCATAGGAAAAAGGTCTATGGGCAATAGGTTTGTTGCATGAAAAAAATATTGAAATTCTATTTGGTTGGTTTTGTAGCTGGTATGATAATATTTAATACGAATTTTTTTATTTTGCATAATAATCAAAAACAATGGAGTTATTTTAGCAATTAAACATATAGGAGCGTTTTTCACTAATATGATGTCGGCTACCCCTACCACAGTTTTTTAGATACTATTAACTCCATTGATTTTAACTATTATGAAAAATAAAAAAATACATATTAAATATTTTTTAATACCTATATTTTTAGAATATATAATAATCTCAATACCATACAACAACCATATTCTCAAAATTTTCACCAGTTTAGGTGCAAAAAACGCTATTTTGATGATTTTATAATAATTTCAAGTCTATAATTCTTTGAGAAAGTTGAAATATACACATAATTTTTCACAAAAAAAACATTTTTTTAACCCAATCAAGCATTTTTTTTGTACATATATGAGGGCGCCATTTATTGATCATAATTGTCATTGTCCGTCCGGGGCAGTTTTCCGAATCCCGAAAATTAAGTATACGATCTTTCTAATGCAGAATAATAAAAACTAGAAGGTTTGTAAGGCAGATAAATCAAAATTCCTAAAAATCAGTGCAAATTTGATAAAATATCAGAACTTATTTGTAAAAAAGCAAAAATTTAGCATGATTTACAAGTTTTCATAAATAAATTTCGAAAATTATCTTAATTTATACTTTGATGCATTCTGATTTTACGAATCCGGAATTAAATGTTTCTGAAAAATTCATTTGAGGGTCTGTTCTTAAAATATCTAGATTTCAAGGTTCTGAGTTATGACCAGTGAATGACGCCCCATATAAAATTCGTAATAAAATGAAAACTAAAAATTATTATTTTTTACACAATTTTACTAGTTTTTGAACATATTTCTTGTTCAAAATAGTCCTGAGAATTCAAAAAATTAATTAAAAAAAGATTTGATTGAATTAAGAAAAATAAATTACTATTTAAAAAAGAGAAAAGTTTATTAGCTTCCAGTAATAATTGAAAATATTTGATTATTTCAGTCACAAAATCCCGGATGAAAAATAGTTTTTTTAAAGGAAAATAGTAATTTATGCACCAAACGAAGAAATCGCTTCCACCAAGGATGTTGAAAAGGCAAAAAGAAAAGCTGAAACCTTTGCTGAGCGTCTATCGTCATATTCAAAGTTCAGGTTTGCAAGGACGTTACAATGATTCTGATAATCATAGTGTAAAAATATATATCATTATAAAAAGTAATAATTTTTTTAAGATAACAAATTTAAAATGCAACCACAAAAATCAACTGAAAAAATACAGTGGATCATATTACCCCATTTTTAAGTATATTGAGAGTTAAGGAATTAAATGAGCAAATCGATTTTTTTGAGTCATATAAATGTTAAAGGCCTTTATAAAATATAAACAAAAATATTTTTAATAAAAATAGCAATTTTCCAATGTTAATTAAATATGATCCAATATACCCAATATCTCGTCCTTAATAAGTACTTTTGAAAATCGAACTCCTGGATGTTATTGAGGATATTTTGTAAGAAAATATTTGCAAGCCTTAATAAATACCCTGCCAACTAGCTGGCACTAAGGTTCCTCAAACAATGAGCTTAATACATTAATATACCACTGATATCATCGATTACAACCATGCAATCATACATAAATTTCTCTTTTAATTCCATAATAATTGTGGTTACAACATTTTCAGATAAAACTTTCATGGAATTAAATGAGATATTAGGATCTTCTTCGTTTCCCCCCCCCCCCCACGAAATCGCTAAAATTTTTGCTGGAAATTGCTTAAAAACACTTAAAATGAAGTTAACAATAAGTTTTGGGTGGCAAAAATCAAAAAAAAAAAAAAAATTAGTTAAAAAAATTAGTTAAAAAAATTTTTAATAATTTTGAAAATTTGTCAAAAATTTTAAGGATTTAACTTATTCTAGGGGTAGGTGCGAGTACAGCGTTGGGGGTAGGTTAAAATTGCTTTTTTCTTTATTGGGGGCTTCGCCCCCATACCTCCACGGGGGGCTTTGCCCCCTCGACCCCCAGAATTTTGCTTGTTCTAGGGGTAGGTGCGAGTACAGCATTGGGGGTAGGTTAAAATTGCTTTTTTCTTTATTGGGGGCTTCGCCCCCTCGACCCCCAGAATTTTGCTTATTCTAAGGGTAGGTGCGAGTACAGCATTGGGGGTAGGTTGAAATTGCTTTTTTCTTTATTGGGGGCTTCGCCCCCATACCCCCACGGGAGGCTTCGCCCCCTCGACCCCCAAAATTTTTCTTATTCTAGGGGTAGGTGGGAGTACAGCATTGGGGGGCTAGGTTATAATTTGGAATAAAGCAATTATCATTTTCTACGTTTATATTGAAACCAGTTTTAATAAACAATAAACAAGTTATTTAAAATATTTAAATAAAATTTCCAAGAATAATAGATAAACTTTTACAAACAATAACAAATCTATTTTTGCAAATGTTGGAGGCAAGGGGCGGTCCACTCAGCGCACACCAAATGTGCGCCACGGGTGCGCCAAGTGTGCGCCAAGTGTGCGCCAAAAAAATGGCGCACTTCTAAGAAAATTTGGACTACTGAGGCTGGGAGTGCTTGAAAGCTAATAAATAATTGATTACAACCTATATTTGAACTTACAAGAGATTTAGATTTTGCAAAATGAGTATACTTGTCAATTAAAACTATACATTATAATCAATTTTAGCGACAAAATTTTACGAAGTAAAATTAAAATTAAAGACAAGGGTATATAACATAATATATATATATATATATATACTAGGGGGCTCCACCCCCTGCGCGCTTCGCGCGCCAACCCCCGTTGAGTGATTGAAAAAGTGGGTTAGTCATGAGAACAAAAAATGTAAAATTTTAAATACAATTTTAATAATTACTTTCAATTAAAAATATTGATTATATTGTTTTTCTATTATTTTAAAATTCGTTAATAGGTTTATAATTAATTGATTTATCGGCTTAAAAATAAAAAAAAATAAAATCACTTAGACCCACAAGGGCTGGTTTTGCCCAGTAGTATCTTATTGGCCCGAAAGTATCAAATTAGCCCAAAATTGTCAATAACTAAGAAAATGGAAAATTTTATTATACCCCATAAAGTTTACTTACACACACAATGTCCGGTTTTGCCCAATAGTACCATATTGGCACAAAAGTGTCAGATTGGCCCAAAAGTGCCAGAATGGCCCAAAAGTGTCAGAGTGGCCCAAAAGTATCAGAGTGGCCCAAAAGTGTCAGAGTGGCCCAAAAGTGTCAGAATGGCCCAAAAGTACCATATTGCGTGGCCCAAAAGTGTCATATTGGCCCAAAAGTACCATATTGCGTGGCCCAAAAGTGTCAGATGGCCCAAAGGTGTCATTCGACAGCGGCGGCAGCGGTGACAGCGGTTATAACTTTTCTACTATATATTTTTAATAAAGTTAAAATAAATAATTAATAAATATTTCAATATTTTATAAATAATAAGCAGTCCCTTCTCCATGTAAAAGATATAGTAATAAATTTAAAATAAATAAATTTTTTGATTCTGGACAGAATATACTCATATATATGTATGTGATATGTATATAATATATACATATATAAATTCTTATAAAAATATATATTGTACGGTTGAACTCTAAAATTTAAATATTAAATATTTTCCATTTTCAATGTTTTATATTCTTAAAAATAGCTTATGAATTGTATTCCATAATTTTTAGGTAGGTATATATACATATATATGATTCGAATGTATAGTTTTAATTGACAAGTATAATCATTTTTCAAAATCTAAATCTCTTGTAAGGTCAAATATAGGTTGTAATCAATTATTTATTAGCTTTCAAGCACTCCCAGCCTCAGTAGTCCAAATTTTCTTAGGAGTGCGCCATTTTTTTGGCGCACACTTGGCGCACCCGTGGCGCACACCTGGCGCACATTTGGTGTGCGCTGAGTGGACCGCCCCTTGATTGGAGGACATACAATCAATTTATATCCATTGAATAAAAAATAATTGTATTATTATGTTTAAAGTTATATTATTATTCAAAAAAAAAAAAAAAAAGGTAAAAAAAATAAAAAAAAAATAATAAAAAAATCAATTTTTTTTTCAATTAAAAGTGTTTTTCCCACCTAAAAACATTTTTTTTTAAACTAATTTAGTCGTTTAGAATAATTTCCTAGTAAAAAAAATGCGATTTGGTGAGGGGGGGGGGGGGGAACGAAGACCAGGTATTACACTAAAAAAAAAAAAATATTGCAGTTTTCTTAATTTAAAAAAAAAAAATTTTTAAATATTTGGTGTCAGATCCAAAAAATGACTATAAACAAACTTTCTAAAACTAATACTTTCATAGAAATAAATTAGGTACTACGTCCAAAAAGAAAAAATAATTTGCTATTTTTGTTATTTTTTTGTGACAAAAATTTTGTGAAAAAAATTTTTTAAAAATTAAGTATCAGATTCAAGATATCAAGTGAAAACCATACTTTCAAGTATAAGTACTTTCATGGAAATAAATGAGGTATTACATCAAAATTAAAAAAAAAAAAGTAGTTTGAGATTTTTTGATGAAAAAATTTTTGAAAAAAAATTAGGTCTTAATTCGATAACAGTTGTGAAACATCACCGGTTACAATATTTTCAGATATTAGCACTTTCATGGAATTAAATGAGGTATTACACCCAAAAAAGAAAATATTGCAGGTTTTTTAATTTTTTTGTTTTTTTAATTTTGAGAAAAAATTTTTTAAAAAATTCGCTATCAGATCCAAAAAATGACTATAAACAAACTTTCTAAAACTAGTACTTTCATAGAAATAAATTAGGTACTAAGTCCAAAAAAAAAAAATTGGTGTTTTTTGTATTTTTTCGTAAAAAAAATTTTGGGAAAAAAATTTTAAAAAATTAATTATCAGATTCGAGATATCGAGTAAAAATCATACTTTCGAATATAAGTACTTTCATGGAAATAAATATTGTATTACATCCAAATCAAAAAAAAAAAGTACCTCGAGCTTTTTTGGTGAAAAAATTTTTGAAAAATTCCATAATGTTTGTGAAATATCACCGATTACATACACACACACACATATACAGAATTTTTTTAAAAACCGGTTTTTTAGCTTCCTGGAGTCTCAAAACGCGCTTATATATATGCCAAAAAATCAAAAATCGAAATTTTACCTATCACAATGGTTCCTCATTGAGAAACCAAAAAAAAAAAATTTTATGGTTCCATGATATCTTGAAAACTTATTAAAATACGTTAGACCTTGATTTTATTAATTAAAAATTTCATATAAAATCAAATTAATTGTTTTATAATCAAAGAATAGTTTTAACAAATATTCAGTGATTTATAATACCTGAGGCTATAATATAATATAGAAAGAAATACCTCAAGAAAATATAATACAGACACGATCTGCTAAGAAATCTTGACGGTCGAATAGACTCGGTTCTCTTTTACTTTTTGACGGGTTTGCACACTTAACTTATAAGACAGTAGCATAGCAGGAGTTTCTTATATTGGATTTCCTATAGACGAGAATTGCAGTAACAATATATATATATATATACACCACAACGATGTAATTTTCTGAATGACTGCGTAATTAAAACTCTAATTTCCTGTACTTAATTGACCGAGTCTTCTTAATTCTCCCACTTTTTTCGAATTTTCGATTTCTTAAGACTCCCTCATTGCTTCCCTTACAATCAAGTCCGCAATCTTTAAGTTTTTTTCACCCAACTTCCTCGTACTTTTTAAATTTACTGCGTATTATAAGCTCATGTACAGATGTCATATATCGTATTTTCTTGGTCGAAAGTGTCGAGTTATTCTTTGTGCCAGAACGAGTGTACAAGCAGCATGCATTTACATAATCGATTCACCAACGGGCTAAAGTAAAGTTATATATAAGGAAGGTGTGGGTGAGCTTCTTTTTCTCTTTCTTTCTTATGGAAACCTTTTTATTTATACTTCCAATTATAATGCATTTGCTTTTAAAAATATCAGTCCTTTTTAAAGTTAGGCATTTGCATAATGGATATTGACAGGTTCTTAAATATGCCATTAGTTTTAAAACGATTCTTGAATGCTCAATAAATTAAGAGTCTTTATATTTTAAATTAATAAAATATTCTAGCTGTATAAACGAGAGCTTACTTATTCTATCAATGAATGTATAATTTGTCAAAATGGTTCAGCTGATAAAAGAAAAATCTCACATTCTAATAAATTTATGTAAGGAGAGCGTGCCAAGAGCAATTATAATTGCCGGCTCCTTTTGCAATTATAAGTTAAACTTGTGGGCGAAAGGAGAGAAGCCGTTAATTGGGCCGACCTGCACTGCACAGAAAGCAGAAACTAGTTTCCGCTAGAGGCAATTCTCTCTTGTGCTCCTCTGTCCTTTTCTACCTGCATTCGTCGATTATCAAAGTGATTTCAAAGCTTTCGATTTCGTTTCGTACGTTATCGTGTCTTTGTAAGAAAATTAAATTAGCTTTCGTACATGAAGCAGGAATTTTCGAATTGATTCATCGAATAGCAAATTGATAATAATCCATTAGCGTATAAAAAAGTTTGTGAGAAAATAGAAAATAGAATTTGGATCGTTGAGAGAAAAATGAAAAAACAAACAAAAAAGAGTGAAACTTAAAGTAACGTAAAGTAAAGTAAAAGATCCTAGAGGTGGAAATGGATGTTACTTATAGACTTCACACACATAGAGCAAGTGAGATTTATGCCATTTTCTCGTATCTTTTTCTATGCAATAGATGAGACTATTTACTTCCCTTAGTCACTTTTCAAACCCAGAGCGACATATACGCTCTCGCACATCTATATAGAGAGTCCTTTCGTCAACATACGTCCATACATGCAATGGCAATTCTTTAAGACCTTATAAAAAAAACCTTTTTGCACTTTAGATCCTGTCAACTTTCTATTTACGCGATTACCAAACTCTCTGCCTGCTTTCCATCCATTCTTGTGTTAGCCAAGCTTTTTATAAAAGCATAAGTACCAACATTTATATTATTTTTTCTTCATGGCTGGAAAATTGAATTAATAAATCAATATGTTTATACGCTAATCAATCACGAAAAACGTTAAGAATGAAAGGAAGAATCATTAATTTCAAAAAATATGATATGAAAAGCTTGCACGAAACACATCAAAGAATTCATTACGAGATCCAAAAGTTCATTTCAACTATCGGGGAACAATTTCCGACTCGACTCTCTGAGCTCCCTATATAATATATTACAGTTTAAGGATTTCCCAAGCGATCTTTCACCTTTTAATGATATTTTTATATTATTTTATTTTTTTTTTCTCTTCTGACCTTCTATAAATTCAAGGTTAATTGTAAATGTCAGAGGAAAAAGTATAATTCTCGTTGTAGTTGTACTAACAGTTAACTGTTAAATAAATGTTTGCCCGTAAGCTCGTTAAAAATGATGATCGTCATCTCATTGACACGTAACTCCCTCACGAAATCGAACTTTAATTTCCTAGGATTTAGTTATAGAAGTTTAGTGTAGAAGAGTTGTTATTGTGTTGGTTTTAGTTTCTAACGTATACACGTACAAAGGCACCTTTAGCTTCGCATTCGCCTTCGTGGCAAGGAGAAGTTAATTATAAGCGATACCAATCTCTCTCGGGGTTGTTGGTCGCTCGACTAAGGGAAGCCCTGACAGCCAATTACCACCCTGTGCCAAAACCTATGTACGTAAATATAATACGAACGTGTAAGCACAGTAAGCTTGCACAAAGTCGAATACGATCTCGGAGGGGTTGTCTCTATGTTGTCTTCTATGCTCGCGAAAGCTTTATATATAGGAAATTAAAAGACTTAGCGATGATTACTACTCACCAATTGCGGCTTCTGCCTCTATCTTTTTCTTTATTTCAAAATCTCCCTTTGCTTTCTTTCTCTTGCTCCTGCTGTATATTTATGAAGCAATCAAAATAAAGTGTATATTTGTAATAGAGATAAAGAGTCAAAAATTTATTCATATAATTTAACTTGAAAGCTTTTCGTTTTAATGAAATTTTCGATATATTTTACTTTAACTGACGCGTATAGATTAACTTTGATTTTTATTTATCAAATAAATAATTTTTATCCTTATTATTTTTTTAGCCACATCCTATCAACACAGAAAATAAATTATTCTTTTACAACTTATTCTACTTTTTTGTTAATAAATTCAAAAATATTTTTACTCGATCAATTCATAAATAAATTCCTCAGAAGACTAATAGCTGAATTTCATTTTAGAATTTTATTTAACTACGTAACTTTTAGATCTCGATTTCAGTCTGGCTGCAGTCATGCATTAGCTGATTTTATGCATTACTTGAAAAACTTGTTAAAAACTTTATTAATATTTTAAAATCCAACAGTATTTAGTAAAAAAGGTAAGCCAACAAATTCAAAAACTTTCTATTTTACTATATTAAAATTCATTTAATTTAGTAAACTTGTGACAAATTAACTTCTTGAAAATTTTATTCCATAGTTAAGGGACAAACTCTTTAGATCTCTAAATAAATTAAGTAAATTTTAGCCATTTTATCAAATGTATTTATACTCTGAAGCATATTATGCAGCTGAGTGAGATTAGTTTTTCCTCCCGACAAGAAGTATAGAGAAAGAATTTTGAAACATAGTAGGACAAATATAAGAAATCAAAAACCTGGTTGATTCAAAAAAATGCCTCCAACATAATAGATTCCCCATATTTTGAATCCAAAAGCGTACCTCCAAAAGTGATCAATAAAAATTTTTGGAAATTTTATGTTAAAAAAAATAAAATTACGAGTTTTAACTTTGATCTTTCGCTATTTTCACACAAACTCTTAAAAGCATGCTAAAGTTACCATGCTGAAGAATCTAAAGTCTGCAAATTTTGGTCACTTAAATTATTGTTATCTGAAAGTTTAAAAATTTTAAAAAGTTGTATTTTAAACATCATGATATTTTAATTTGAATAGATTACTCAGTGGACCTGCTTTGGTTGAATTTTCAACCAATTTCGGTTTAATATTCACGTAAAAGCTAAAATACAAAATAAGAATTATAATACAGAGGGTAAAAAAATGATCTGTACGTCCAATAAAAGAATCATAATCGTGTTTTTTTTATTAACTAGAGGGAAAGCCCCCGCTCGCTGAAGCGGGCCAACTCCCTCAGATCATATTATATGTTTAACAGTAAGGGTGAAATAAATATGATATGCTTTTTAGCGCGCTAAAATTTGAATTTAATTTCTTTTTTTGTAAATATTGCATTGTTAGTATTAAAATTTTTTTTGCAAAGAGTAACCTTAAAAAAACAGTAAAAACATGAGTTTTTATAAATAATGACAAATAAAATAATTTATTTAATTACTTAAACTCACACAGACAGCACGAAACTTTGCTGAAACGTTTCTATATGTAAACTAAAAATTGTAAACAGAAACGATTCTGAAACATTTCCTGTCAGAAACGTTTCTATGTGTATCTTAAAAACGTTTCAGAAACAATTCAAGTTGTTTATTTTTCCAATTTTTTTTTTGCGAAAAATGCTTTTTGTTTAAAATTGCAGAAAAAAGCAAGAAATGCAAAAAAAACTTTGGAAAAGTAAACCACTTAAAACGTTTTTAAGGTACACATAGAAACGTTACTGATACGTTTTTGAAATGATTCAGGAACTTTTCTGCTTACAATTTTGAGTTTACGTAGAAATGTTTCAGAAATGTTTCGTCCTGTCTGTACATAACCTAACTTTCTGCTATACTGATAATTACGTTAAACCTTATAAAAAAAGTTGATTTTAATTATTTTTTTGATTGAATGTTAACTTGAAATTAAATAATAAACATTTTTCCTATTGTTAAAATTAAGAAAATTAGAAAATTTAATGAAATTAGTTTAAATTTTAGCGCTAAAAAGTATAAGAAGTAGGTAAATAAGAAGCCCATCTAAATTTTCCCTAAATCTATTACTCCAAGAAAAAAATAGATCCCTTTTCATCCCTCGAAATAAATTTTTCTTTTGTCCTGGATGACAAAATTTTACAATCGTATATGACGAAATATTCGAATGAGTTTTCATATTATATTCTATGTCGCATCTACATATATGTAATGTTTTATTATAGTTTATTAAAATTTATTTTTTATTAAAATTTAAGATATTTTTTTTATTTTCTATCGCTATTTTAGGGCGATACTGATTACGATACTTTTTTTATCGAAAAATTTTTCGATACCCGATAGATTTTGATCGGTATCGAAAAATAACGATACACGATAAGTATCGTATCGAAAATTTGTGTATACCGTAACTCGAATTAAATTGAAGATCGAATTCAGCACTTTGTTAAAGTGCAGATAAGGGAGGAATAAAGTGCAACATTTTCAAAATAGTGCAAATAGCACGTTATATAGTCATAATTAGTACGCGATACTGCGATAAACGATGCACGATAAGTATCGTATCGAAAATTTTTCGATACCGATCAAAATCTATCGTGTATCGGAAATTTTTTCGATAAAAAAAGTATCGTAATCAGTATCGCCCTAAAATAGCGATAGAAAATAAAAAAAATATCGGTATCTTTTACGTATCGGGTACTGAAAGTATCGCGATATGCCCATCCCTGGTTTATAATAATAAATTAAAATAAATTGTAATTGGCACTATGGTTAGGTTAGGTACTACGTCCAAAAAGAAAAAAAATTGCTGTTTATTGTATTTTGTTGTGACAAAAATTTGGGAAAAATATTTTCGAAAAATTAAGTATCCTATTCGAGATATTATCGAGAAATAATATATTTTTATCCTAGGCCGCAAAAATAAAGAATGACCCAGATCGCACGTAAATTGCAATCCGAGGCGAAGCCGAGAATGGCAAACTGCGATCTGGGACATTCTTTTTTTACGGCCGAGGCCAAAACATAATTTTTATTCGTTAGTGGCTAGAAATCACGTATTTTCGAATGGCACTGCGGCTGGGAAATACGTACTTTCTGGCCAATGACAAGAAAAAACAATTCTTTCAATTATAAGTACTTTTTTTTTTTTTTTTTTTTTTTTTAAGTGGTTTTTTAATTATTAATGTAAGGTGTGTTTTACAAATTGTGAAATAATCACAATCCCATAGAGACTTAACGTCTGTACATAGACCTTTGGTCAATAAAATATACATAAATATATAATATTATTAGAATTACAATAAAGAATTAGAATATTTAATTTTATAATAGATTATGTTATAATTTTCATGTTTTTGTTATTGCTTTTTTTTTAAAGGTATTGTAATTAATGCATTTAATTAAATTGATAATAGTGGATTACTTCTTTAAATAATAACACCATTTGACAGCCACTTTTTTAATTTATGTAACCAACTTAAGCTATGTTTATTAGGCATAGCATTAAATATTTTTATTGCCATGAAATAATAACTCCTTTGACCAGTAGATTTTATTTTTCTGGGTATTTCCAATCTGATGATACGTTTATTGGTATCTTCATACTTATCTAGATATAATGTATTCAAATTAAAAATTTCTTTTTTAATAGTAAAGTAATAATATGTTTGCCTTACACTTAGTACTGTGTCATTATAATTATTGTTAGGAACTTTTAATAAATTTAATATCTTAATTAATCTATCTTGTAGTCTTTGAACTAAATTTATTGTCGCATTTGTTGCTCCACCCCAACCCAAGATGCCATAAGACATAATGGAATGGAATGAGGCAAAATACATTATTTTTAATTGTTGATAGTTTAAAATATATTTTAATTTGTGAAAAAGAAAAATAATAAATCTTGTTTTTTTTAGCTGCTCAGATATGTGTCTATCCCATCGCATGTATTGATCCATAATAATGCCTAAGTACTTGGCAGATTCAACTCTGTCCAGTTTTATTACTGAGCCATTATCAATTACACTTAATTCAAAAGCTTTTGCCAGATCCAAAAAGATAGCCAGGGGTTTCAAGGATTGATCTAGGTTTTCATAAATATAACTTGTAACATAAGCTAAGGCATCATTTGTAGAGATAACTGTTTGAAATCCAAACTGTCTATGTGATATTAAATTAAATTTTGTTACATAATTAACCAACCTAATTTTTAATATTTTTTCAAAAATTTTCGCTATGTTAGAGGTAAGGGAAATGGGTCTGTAGTTAGTTGTTAATTTTTTATCTCCTGATTTGTAAATAGGAATTATTATGGCCTTTTTAAAGTGCATAGGAAAGACACCTTCACTAATAGCTAGATTAAAAATATAAACCAAGGGTTTTATTATATATTCAAGCAAACATTTAATTACTTTATTGCTGATGCCATCAATTGGACCAGCTTTATTTTTGTCAAGTTTATTAACAATTTGTCTTACTTCACTGTCATCTGTAGGTTTCATAAAAAGAGAATGATTGATATGTTCAGTTAAACTAATATTATTAATAATCTTTTTCCTATTTAATTTTATATTATTTTGTCTCCAATTGTAAAATTTTTAAAAATTAAAACACTAATATTTTTTTATAAATATTTTTTATTTTTCCTTCTTTTTACAATTATTTTCCTTCTTTTTACAATTAACTTGACTTAATTGTAAAAAGAAGGAAAAATAAAAAATATTTATAAAAAAATATTAGTGTTTTAATTTTTAATCTTTTTCCTTTTTTTATTTAGATTTTTTCCTATGTTCGAAAAGAAGCTATTCATTTCATTGGCAATCATTTTATCATCTTTAATACTCTTATTATTTACAATTAATTCACAGATATTATTTTTACTCTTATTTTTTTTATTTCCCGTTAATTTTTTATTTGCGAATTCCCAAAATTTTTTAGTATTAGTTTTTACTGAGTTGGCTTCATTATTAAGAGATGTATTTTTTGCTTTATCAATGATGGTTTTCAAAAGGATTTTATATTTTTTATAAGCCTTTTCTTTATTTTCATTTTTTTTATCTTTACACCAGTCTAAGTAAAGTTTTTCTTTTTTTATACATGATTTTACTATACCTTTAGTGATCCACTCACTCCTTTTTACAATTTTTTTTTTAATTACAAATTGTGATTTTCTAATAGAGTTTTTAAGAGTATCAATGAAATTATTAGTAGCTATATTAGTATCCTTACAACTATATATATTCTCCCATTTTTCACTTTTGACTGTATTTACCAATTTTTTGTAATTAGTTGCAATATTTAATTTATAATTACTTTGCATTTCTGAATTAATATTTAAAGCTATAAAATTGTGGTCACTTATAGAATTATTACATATAAAAGAGTTTATGTTATTAGAACTCCAGTTCGTTTTAACAAAAATATAGTCAATACAAGTGCCCATTTTTTTTTGAGTTTTTTTATTTAGGTCTGGTAATATTATTAATAACTGGAATAAAGCCTAAATCATGAAAATTGTTTATATATTTTTCAGTGTCAGAGCAATACTTGATATTATTATGGAAATAAATGAAGTATTACAACCAAATTAAAAAAAAAGTAGTTTGAGATTTTTTTATGAAAAAATTTTTGAAAAAAAAAATTAAGTCTTAGTGGTTGTGAAATATCGCCAGTTACATACACACACACACACACACACACACACACACACACAAACATACAGACTTTTTTTAAAAACCGGTTGTTTAGCTTGCTGGAGTCTCAAAACGTGTTTATATGCCAAAAAATCGAAAACCAAAATTTGACCCATGACAATGGTTCCTCAGTGAGGAACCAAAAATTAATATTTAAAATTGTTTTATAAATTTTTATATAGCGTGCTGCTGACACTGCATCGAATAATTAGATAAAATCGAAGAGGAAATTTTTAGAAGATTGTATAATAAAATGAGAGAATTTTTTAAATTATGAATACCCAAAATTTTATTAAAGATATAATTAAGTATTTTATAAGATAATAAAAATTAAATAACGTATGTGACGAAGAACTTCTTGTATAAAAAATGCAAATCAGCACGACTAATCGGAAGACTAATCAAAATTAGACGAAAACATGTCACATGAGTTTTTTAGAGATAGATGCATACATACTTTTTTTGTAAATAAAAAAAAATGTACTCTGCTGACTGTAGCATAAATTTTAAATTAATCTTTTTAAAATTTATTTTTCAAAAATTTATTGATCACACACCCGAATATAGGTAGTTTAAATTTAAAAAAATATTGAAAAAATTAAATTAAGTAATCTTTATAATTAGTCATTCCTCAGCTTGAGAGCTAAATGAAGTAATATATAAGAAATCACTAATTATAATATAATTATAAAATGAATTCACTTTCAATGGTAATTTGTTAATTGATTAATTATTGGTTAATTTTCATGCGTCCTTTAATTAAACTTCTGGGACCCGGAATAAAATGCTACGGGAAATTCCATATTAGTACCAAAAAAAAAAATACTTTTCACCGTAAAATAAATTTTTGGCACCAAATATAAGAAAATTTTAAGCTAATATTAATAAAAATGTCTTCCAAGAATCGAGAATTGAATTTATAAAAAGCTAAAAAGCAGTAAAAAGACTCATTTTTAATAGCACTTTTTGGAGAAAAGAAAAATTTTAACCAATTTCTGTAAACCTTCAGTCCAACTTGGGCCCAGTTGACGTTGAATCCTCCCAAAAATAGCATACTTTTTTTCTTATTTTTTTAAAAAGCTTCAAAACATTACTTTAGATAATTATTATTCAAAGATTGTCTATAGAATTAATAAGACAAAGATTTTCTTTTTTTTTATTCTAAAGGTAATGCACACATCGTCTTTATACATACGATCGGAACCATAAAATAAAAAAATGAAAATAAAAATCAGTTTTTTTAACTTTTTTTAAATATTTTCAAAAATAATTTTTTACTGCTACATTTTACGTGAAAAAATAAGAGACAAAAGCCGTCAATTCGGATGAATTTTAGGCATTTTTTTAACAGGTTTTTGTAACATGATTTCATATAATAAAATAAAATATTTCCATTGAAAAATAAAAATACCATTCTGTTTGAAAAACAAACTCTTGTTTATGGCAGCTAATATATATACATTATAGGTGTGTATGTATTTTATTAGTTTAGAGGAAATCTCGGTGCTTAAAAGTATAATTAAAATCAGATTTTATATCGAATGTACAGATTTACGGATGGAGGTGCAACAAAACGAATTCATAAAAAATATTGGCAAATAAAATGCAAATTCAAATTTTCCTTTATTTTTTTGAAACACTGAGGGTCATAACGTAGGATTATGAATTTACAAGCTAAAATGGCAAAAAGGTTTAATTTGTCGGTATAGGAAATACATAAAAAGTCAATAATCGTAGGTGATAGGCTTGAACGTATAAATAGAGGCTGTGTAAAAAAAAGTTATCGTGAATTCGCAGAGCCATGCAACAGTAAAAACATTTGTTCAGATTATTAAGGAATTAGCGAAATGCAGAGAGGGCGTTGGATATATTGGATATAAAATATTTTTGGGTATTACGTGGAATCAGATAATCTCAAGAAATTTATATTCCAGCATAACTATTTAACTAAACAATAGTGAAAAGTGATTACGATTAAAGAGATTTTTTTTTATTTTATAAAATTTTGCCTCTCTAATAAATTCAAGCATTAAACGTTAAATCCAGTTTGCACGTGCAGTATAGATAATAATTATATTGTAATAATCTGTTATAAAATTAAAAGTCATGTGGATCAGTAGAGAAAGTGCAGCATAATGTAAATTATTTAGCTGCTACTTGTTTGGAATAAAGGATCTAGACGTTCTAGAGTGTCAACGGCTTATATAACGGTTTGAAATTTCAGTATATTTAGCTCAACTATGTGTATACTTGTTACAGAACAAAATGACAGAGAATTCATCCTAAATAAGGTTAATACAAGATGGAAACAGGATTTTCATTGTAAATGTATAAGTGAAAAGCGTCAGCGTACTTCTCTCGAATTTATATATATCACATAAGTACTACGTGCAGGACGAAGGATTGACTCAATCAATTATGGGATTAAACATCACGACAATGGAGGATTAGAGTCCTTAACGCAGATATACTGCTAAGAATATTCTCTCGTACAAAATACAAAATACAAAATAACTAGTATATTCAAGCTAAATTTACATTAAGGAAATTTATCTTATTTTCATTCTTCAAATATTAGATCTAGTGCAAATAATACATCAAAATTTTTCTCTGCAAATTTAGTGGATTTTTTTTCAAAATAACGTCGCTTTGTGATTAAATACCAATATTACATTGAATATCAATGAAAAATATTATAAGGAATTAAATTTTTTCTAGCTATTAAAAGAAAATTCATTAAACTTTTAAATTAAAAAAAAATCTTACGCACTCCATATTAAAAGTGATACATTCGTTGCCCGAACGAATTCTCTGATTTGGCTTATTTCAGTAATGCTTTAACTCAATTCTTCAGCCTTCTAACTACGAATCTATCCAAATTAGACCAAACTTACGTTTTAGGCCATTTTTCAACTTAATGCAAATCTCAAATTTGACATACTTTAAAAAGCTCAAAGTCGTTCGAAATCTTTGTTTTTTGCTGTGCCATAAGATAATATAAATTTTTTGATCGTTTTATAAATGGTTAAGAAACTTAATTATATATATTTACAAAGGGAGACCGGAAGATTTGGGTCGCCAAATTACAATCTATTGTTATGGATGACTTTAATATGTTGAAAAAACACCCAAGATACCCTCCGCTTATTACAACGCGCCTTCTGGGCTTATAAATGAAGGGCTCAATGTTATAAAATAGGATTTTTAGACAATTTTCAAAATGACGCTTTAACCTCGCAAGTTAACCAAATTACTTCCGGTTGGTCTCATTTTTTCCGTATAAAAACCATCTTTGAACTCCCATTAGCCGCAATGCTCCACCACCTATTCTCACAGCGCTATAAGAAATAAACCAAATGCCCATTTTTGGACCAAAATGACCAATTTTTAAATTGCTGCCAAAATTGCAATTTACAATAAAAATAGGCCTTGTAGGTCTCAAAAGTTTTATATAAGTTTCATGCTTCCAAAAATTTTTTACTCGTTCTTTTAGCTTTAGATGTTTCTGAGATATGACTCCACGAAGTTAGTGATAAAATATGATTTTTTTTAATAAACTTTAAATTTAGACTCTGTCTTTAAATTATCATATCTGCTAAATCAGTAATCAAAAAGAAACGAGTAAAACATTTTTCGAAAGTTAGAGCTAATACAAAATTT
This sequence comes from Anagrus nilaparvatae, assembly GCA_022575985.1. Classification (NCBI taxonomy): domain Eukaryota; kingdom Metazoa; phylum Arthropoda; class Insecta; order Hymenoptera; family Mymaridae; genus Anagrus; species Anagrus nilaparvatae. The sequence goes on along the minus strand of JAKSXM010000247.1, from coordinate 3,101,631 downwards.
TTGAGACCTACAAGACCTATTTTTATTGAAAATTTCATTTTTGGCAGCAATTTAAAAATTGGTCATTTTGGTCCAAAAATGGGCATTTGGTTTATTGACTATAACACTGTGAGAATAGGTGATGAAGCATTTCGGCTGACGGAAGTTAAAAGATGGTATTTATACGGAAAAAATGAGACCATCCGGAAGCATTTTGATTAATTTGCGAGGTTACAGCGTCATTTTGAAAATTTTCTAAAAATCCTATTTTATAACATTGAGCCCTGCATTTCTAAGCCCAGAAGGCGCGTTGGAATAAGCGGAGGGTACTTTGGGTGTTTTTTTAAAATATTAAAGTCATCCATAACAATAGATTATAATTTGGTGACCCAAATGTTCCGGTCTCCCCATGTTAGTGGTTTAATGAAAAATTGTTTTTTATAACTTTTAAATTTCTCGCCAATTCACATGATTAAATGAAAAATTGACTCAAATTCGGATTTTCCGGGAAACTTTACATAAGGATTCAATTGAAATGTCTTTTGAAGGGTTTGTGTAAAATGGTAAAATTAAAGGTAATCGTCATAATTTAAAATTAAAAATAAATGATTCCTTAAGCAATGACAAATATTCATAAGCCTTTTAAATTTTTACCATTTTATATCATATATGAGTATAAAGTGACAAAGAATATATTTAAACTATAACTCCCGTACAAAAAATTAGGAATTACAACCAAATAATAAAAAAAGTATATCTCGAGATTTTTTTGACAAAAATTTTGAAAAAAATAATAGCTCCTTATGCCACAATGCTTCGGAGATATTACCAGTTACACCCATAAGGCACATACACGCACAGATTTACATACACAATCATAGTACATATAATGTTTTTTAAAATCGGCTTTTCAGCTTCTAGAGGTCTCAAAACGTGCTTAAATTATGCAAAAAAGTGAAAAATAAAAATACAATGATCCAAAAAATTTGGAAAAATGAATTTTTATGTTAAATTATGACTCTTATACTTTTAATTTTAAAAATTTTACAAAAATATACATAAATTGCTGTCCCTGTGCAAAATTCTACGTAAAATCTGAATTTTTTGTCAGATTATCAGTTGCTCACGTGAATCGACAAGAAATTCAAAATATGTGAAAAGATTTTTTTTTTATACGAAAGTAAAACGAAAGCAAAAGTCTAAAACGCGAATAAATTTCTTAGCCATTTATAGAGCCGCCAGAGTATTTATTCTAACCCACGGTTTTCGACCAGTTTTGAGCTTTTTAAGGGGTGTGTGATTTGCGACTTTTAGATTTGCGCTATTTCGGCGAAAATATAGAATACAAAAATCTAGAAAATATATAGATCTCAGTTTATCATCTTTGGCTTGCCCTTTTTTTAAATTTTCTGACCAGCATAGTTATTTTTGATTAAAAACTTGACACATGGTTATAAAAATAAAGAACGAACACATAAATTAATATTCAGAAGAAGCTGACTGGAAGTTGATGAAACGATGGAATTTATTTAAAAAATAGTAATAAAAAATGAAATAACCTAATAAAAAGTTAATTTGAAATTGGAATTTACACTAATTTTAATGAATATTAAATAAAATGAAATTATAAATTTTATTTATTCTTAGTCGTTTGACTAGATTAAATAATGCATTAAGCGATCTTCGAGTATGAATAGAAGAACCCAAGGAATCTCTGGTATTAAATTTTATTCGTTTATGTGCTCTATTGAAGATCCCTTTATGCACTTGTCGTAGTAAAGCGCGAATATGTTTATATGTTAGACGTAAAGGTATAAACTTAAGATTGAAGTATAATAGAGGCTGATGTATCCTTGCTCAAAAGACGCAAGACGAGCCTGAGAGTGAAAACGAGATGTATAACAATAATAATAACATACGGGGGTTAGACAAAGTAAAGTTGTGCGAAGGTGAGAGTACTCATAATACACACAATGTGTGTATATAAATATAGAAAGGGTTGTTGTATTTCGCTGGTTTGCCCTGAGTTAATTATAACTGATGCTTATCAACCGGTTAACTCCGACACGCCATTCCGTGCTAAAGACGGCAATGCCTTCATGACATCTATACCTCTTGTCAAATGGAAAACCCCTTATTAAAAAACCAGTAATAGTCGCGCGACATTGATTCAAAATAATTTAATATCATATTTTACTAAAAAAAGAGGCTTATACTGCTAGTATAATAAAGCGAAAAAAGTCAAAAAGTATCGAGTTTCAAGTAGCAGCCCTTGTCACGAAGAAATACGATAGTTTTATAAGTTACCCTTAAAAAAATTTTGCGCATTAAAAACAAATCTCTGCTCATTTAAATTTTTGCACATTCTTTTTCAAATTGATATAATATCCATTCGTTTTATCTATTCCCTTTCATACTTTTATCAAATCGAGATATCATCGACACGCGCCTTAAGCATATCCATTTTTCTTCTAAAGTATTATTTTTATGTTTATGTGTGTGGGAAAGAAAAGAGAGCAGCCTATTATCAGTTTTAGTATACCCTTTTGGCCCGATGTAAGAGTCGTTATACTTCTGTCTGAATAAATTAATGATACATTATGTATTTTAGATTCCAATCGCTGTTAAGTCATCAAAATAAGGGGTTTCCATGTTACGTATTTTTGCGGTTTAAAAGAAAAGATAAAATATTATTTATTGTTCGGGATAAACTTTCGTATTGTTAGCTAATAATGTACGCTTTAGTAGTTAAATTAGTTCTTTTAAACATTCACTCATCTGTTACATTTATGCTAAATTAGATTTTTAACAGAAAAAAATATTCAAAATTTTCCCGAAATTTTTTAACAACACGGATATTTTTAAAATTTCTGATTTTATGTACACGTTGGCGAAATAATTTATTTCAATTTTTTTTAGACACGGTCATCCAGTTTACCCTATCGTGTCTTATAAGTTTATTGACAAATTATGTTTCCAGGTCTCAACATGCTTCTATTAACCCTCCGTGGGTCCTTTGTGTTTTGCCTACGCACTGGGACCTCTATGACGATATCGTCAGGGCCAAATTTCAACCCTTTAAAAAATAATTTTAGGCCAAAATTTTTTTTAAAGGTTTTAGATAAACATCTCAACTAAAGATTAAAAAAGGTTTTTGGCTAAACTTTTGGTCAGTTTTGCGCCAAAAAATCCGGAGCAGCGGAAAACGAGCATTTTTTCGATTTTTGGTTAAAAATTCATATCTCCGGCCCTGGAAAAATATTTTAGGGTTTCAAGCTTCACATATTCATCTTCAAAAAGTTTTTTGGGATAAAAATCCACTTAGAGGCATTAAATGTTCAAAAAAGTTATTTAAAGAATTATTTCAACCTTTGTATAGGCATGTATATTCAAAAAGTTGTATCCTCTGTTTCAAAAATCTCCTGAAGAAAATTTTTTGAAATCAAATCTAGTTGAAGGGTTTTCAGTGTTAAGTGATTTCAGTTAGCCATTGGAGATAAATCATGAAAACACCGATTTTAGATATTACAAAGGCTATTTCCGTATAAGTATAGTGATTTGGCTCCCAAAACCAACCCTAACCTAAGTAGTAGAATCCACAAAAAACTCAAATCAAATCAAAAAACTCACTGATTCCCGTTGGAGTTAGATGTACCTCTAGGCCACGACAGGCCCCCAAAAATCTAAAAAAACACGTTTATTTAAGTTTATGGATTTTATTTAATTTTTCCGTCCCATAAACAGATAATACTCTGCTTATAGATTGTAAAGCTTAATATTTCACCACTTTTCAAGAAAATTTTTTTTTGGGCTTTTAGAGCCCCTTTAAGATCGAAATACAGTTTTGAATTATTCGAAAATCGGTTTTTATGCATAAAAAATATATACCATCCTTAAATTTTTATTTATACTCATGGTGAATTGAAAACCCATATTTTTTAATTTTTTAGACAATCTCTTGGAGGAAACTCGATCGGAATTCTGATCCTTGATCGGGACTTCGAGCACAATTTTTTTGTCGAAAACCCGATTGACGAAAATTTTGATCTGGATTCCGATGAACTATTTCGATACGGGTTTGTAGATGCTACTTAGTTTAGGTTTTATTTCAGGGCCAAACCACTATACTAAAAAAAATGCTTAATATTGAAAATTAATTTTGTGAAACTTTGGGGTCCTCTTTTTCACACTTGAAAATAGGAGTGGAGTTTTGGCTATCATGGTAAATGGTAACTTGAATATCGGGAAGGAAATTGCAAGCAAATTAAAACTTCAGATTCAATATGATTGTGTAAAATGTAAGGTATTATATATAAAGATGAGAAAAAATCATATAATAATAGAAATCTTGATGAAAATAATGTAAACAAATATTTGAAGTCTGAAGAATTAACAGCAGTAAGAAATTTTTGTAAAACAGATGGGTTTTTAACACTTTAAGGTAATTCGTGACTTTACTAATGAATAAAAATAAAAAATTTAGTATTTTTTTGCGTAATAACTTTTTAAATAGCAAAAACGAACATAATTCTTGAAGAATAAAGAGATATTTCTCAGATATAATAAATATTTTAATTTTAAATAGAGCTTTAATAGAGAAAGCCTATAATACCAGGGTTTTGGACACTAAGTATAGGGTTTTGGACATAAAATTTATGTAATTTTGGACACCATTCATAAAAATAAGTACATGTCAAATAGGTGATGAATTAGTTACGAAATTATAAAATGATTAATTTTTTTAGTAAATAAAATAAACAAAATGTGATTAAGTCAAAAAGAAAGTCTTAAACATATCTTCAATAAAATGTTATAAAAGTTATATGCAATTACTTATTAACATGAAAAAAAGAGTTGAAATTTAAAAGTAAGGCATGTTAAATAATAAGTTGTTAATAAAATTGTAAATATTTAAGTATACTTTGACATTTTTCATTCATTAACCAGGTCCTATTTCCTTGAAGTTATTTAAAATGCATAGAAAAAATTATCCTTTAATACCTTCATTTAATGATTTTAAATGACATTTATAAATTTTCCGAATTTTCTTTTTTATTCCGCAGATTTCTGAAGATCTATTTTAATCTCCGGAAATCTAAAGAGATCTCTAGAGATCAAAAGTGATCTGCGGAAATCTAAAGAGATCTCCCCAATTTTTTGATCTATTTAGATCTCTAGAGATCAAAAAAGATCTGCGGAGATCTAAAGAGATCTATCAAGATCTATTCGTCGGGAGGGGTACCTTTTTCGGTCTTCGTCTAAAGACTCTTTACTTTTTCGCATGCTTTTTATCTAATGAGTTATATTCAACATAAATTTGAAAACTATAATTAAAAGATTATAATAAATAAATTAAATTCAGTAACTTTGTTTGAGATTCAGGTATACTGAAAAAAATCTGCTTGCCACAAGCAGAATGAGACTTTACAACTTTTTTTAAAACTTTTTTTAAAAAAAGAAAAAATTAAAAAAAAATTTTTTTTTACGTTTCAAGTCATTTGAAATTATTTGAGAAGTAAAATAAATTCCGTTTACTTGAGAAATTTTTTTTGAAAAGAAAAGAAAATTTTTTTTTTTAAATTTTCTTTACGTTTTAATTAAGTCATTTAGTCAAGGCCCCCTGATGTTAAATGCATCCAAAAATTTTATCAGCACTAGAATGGATGTACCTCAGTGAAATCACGAATCCCCCTGTATTGCATTTACTTCTGTTTCTGTTACTTGAGAAAATCATGTTTCACTGCAAATTTATAATTACGCAAACACATTTAGAGTTTTCAGAGGAGCCTAGTTCCGTCCCTAGTGAAGTTATAATTATTAATTACAGCAAGATATTTAAAAAAGTATTGGAGTGGCTATGTCTAATCCCGAAGATAATTTATTTTTTATGGAGTCGACGTGTGTCTCCCGCAGGAATAGAATCTAAAATTTTAGTATTAGCATTTCGTGCACTATTTTAGTACTGTAGGCTTAGAGAATTCAATATCTATTATGAATCATGTTATTCGGTTAATAAACTTCGTTTTTTAATCTAGAGAATTTAAGACCTCGTAATAAAAAATTATCAAATAATTTTCAGAGGAGCCTCATTATAGTCCTAATAGTTAGTGACGTAAACAATATAAATTGAAAATAATACATTGTATATAAACAATCGTTCGTTTGACTCCTGGATATGCAAAATCTAGTGTTTCAGAGGGCCTCAGTTTTCTGTTCCTTATAATCCTGATAAACTATTTTGTAAAAAAATTAATTTATGATACGACAATCATGTTTTTATTTTCTAAATAGTAAAGAACCTAGAAAATTTCTTGAATTTTTCTCTAGTTTTCTTATTTTTACCGCACATTGCCGAAAAAATTTTTTTGGAAAATCAAAAAATTTGTCTGAATTCAAAAAAATTTTACAAATTTTTGAAGAAACGTCCGTTTTTAATAAAAATTTAACTGAGTACGTATAAATTAGTGCCAAATCGAGTAATGTCAATTGCGACATTAAAATTTTATCATATTTATAAGATATTTCACTTTTTAATGAAATTTTCAAAATTTTTGTTTTTCCCAAAAATAGTAAAAATTGAATATCTCCAAAAGTACGATATCTTAGTCACAAAATATTTTTAAGAAATATCAAATAATTGTGCCAGTTAACAAATAAAAGTTCCAATGAATTAAACTATGTAATTAAAGTTTTCGAATGACAATGTCCCCCTTTTTAAATTCATAACTACATAAATATAAGCATGCATACTCGTGAATAAGCACATGCATGAGATATATATTTTAATGCAGCATATGCAAAAAAAAAAAAAGAGAAAACAAAAAATTGTATGTTGTGCAACCGTGTGCATAAAGATTAAATTAATTTGGAAGCACCTTTGGTCCATCTCATTATTATTATTTTATATAGCGCATATTATATAAAGCGCATCAAAAAACGACAGAACGACGCTTTTGAACAATTGTGAATGACTTTCCCATGACGTTTATTCGTAATCAGATCATCCGTCCAATATAGGAACATATCGCTGCTCCGTTACCGGCTATTCCCGCCTTGTTATTGTCTCTTTCTCCCTTTTTTATGTCATTCGGCTAACCCTCGCGATTTTTCCCTATAATATTACGAATATATTTTATACTTGGATTATATAATTCGCACATAATGACCGATGGAATATTTTTTACCAAAATAGAAGATTTTTTTGTTGTTTTTTATTGCTGAGAATAGCCGTGTGTATTCGCAAATGATGAAATTTTAAAAAATTGCATTATATAAATATCTCACCTTTTCAATCTTTTATGTGTATTAAATAAAAGAACTAAAATTATGTACACTTTTTTTTTAACTGGTCAAAGTCGTATAATACCCATTATACCTACTGCCATTTTTTTCAAACATTTATATTTACTTGTAGGTAGGCAGTCCATAAGATTTTGGGACGGCCTAGCCACCAAGATTACATTTGGTCAAAGATCGATTATACCAACGGAAAACCTGCTGGTTTCGGACAAGAGAGGAGGCTTTTCCATACGCACAATTCTATAGTTAATTAAGTAGACAAAATATTCCCTAAGTAGATCAGTATTTAAACAATTCAACTTGCGTCTGGAAGAATAGTACTAGCAAAGATAAGGACTTTAAGAACTAGCAATTGCAAGCTTCTGAAGCTGAGTCCTGAGTCTGAGCGACAGGCTCAGAAGAGCAAACTACCAAACCTATATTGAAAAAGTTTTGATATTATTTTGCATTCAAAAAATGTTCTATAAACCAAATAAAAAAAGTGATTTCTATTCGCAGAAAATTTATTTTCTTAAACAACCCTGGCAATAGATTTAATACCGCAGTAAAATTTATTTAAACAAAGAATATTTTTGGAAATAATAATAAATTTAGTTCGCAGGTATAAATAATCCTAAGCGGTTGCATAATTTAAGCTAAAATAAATGTATAACGATTAAAAAAAAGGAATTCGATTGTAAAGATAAATATTGTATAAAATATAAAATAAGGAGCGTAAGTTATCTGATATCGATAAAAAATTCCTAGAAATATAAATTTAAGTGATTCTTTAGAAAAGCCCTTAAAAGTTTATCGCAATAAGGCGCCGAGTTTTCTCTGATGCTTTCTTTTGTGCAAACGACTTTTAAACCCCTCTAAAAACATGCACAATATCTTACAATGCAGGATGAATAAAACGCTAGTCCATTTAGCAAGTCGAAATAAACTGACCATTATTATATAGAGAGACTCTTCAGGAGGAAGGAATTTACAAGATAAAGAGCCAAGAAAGCTTTGTATATATAAATAAAATGTTTCTTGCTTTTGGTAGTAAGCCAGTGGCATTGGCCTCAATCACTCTCTCACGTTTTTCTATATGTATTATGTGCCAGCGATAACAATACCGCAAGAGTTTATAAATCTTGTAGAATTTTTACTAACCCTCTTTTTTTTTTTAATCATTTACTCTGGCTATAGTATTTTATAAAACAAGTGATATAAACTTGTATTATGCACCGAATGCGAAGGCATATTTAAAAAGTAAAAAGTCCGGTAAAGTTCAATTATTTTTCTAATCCAAGATTGATTTTTTTTCTTAGTAATAACATTAAACTATAACGAACTCGAAGAAACTGTATAAATTAATTGAAATTTTTCACCCAGACATTTTAAATAATTTTAGATATTTTCCCACGTATTCGTCACGTACGATTAATATAATATATTTTTATTAAATAGCAATGCAGAAGAATAAAATTGCAGGTACCCGGAAGAATGAATTCTAAAAAAATAGAAAAACAGAAGAGCTGAAAATTTAACCGCGACGACTACAACAATAACGTAATACAGACTGTGTATATATATATATATATAAAATAGAAATAAACTGTCGTAGATATAACGGGATCACAGGCGTGAAATCCTAATAAATGAGCATTCAAGCGAAACCGTAAATCGACATTGCACGCGTACAATTTCTGATACATATATTTAATGTATTTACGATGTGAAGCCAACAAACACAATATAAACTTGATATTATTTTTTATTTCCTTATCAGTAAAATACACTGGTTTGACAGATTTGGTTAATGATCAAAATTTATTATAAATTACATTAAAAACGATAAAGATCTTTGGAAAATAATCTATTTATTCAATAATTATTCTTCGATTATTTCTATTTTTTAATCATTTATTTGCATCAAGCCCTATAATGGTCCTGGCGATTAAAGCAATGGAAAAAAAATAACTTGATAATTTAACACAAAACTCTGTATATAATTTTGCAAGCTAAGGTGTTTGGCTGAATCCCTGGCTCAATCTGACTTTTTATGATGAAAAATAAAGATCCAAGGGTCAATACTCACGTAAAAAGATTAAGCTTAATTTTGGGTAAGCTTACTGAAGTAAGCTTACGGACTAACCTAGAAAGGTTTAATTTTTAAAATTAAGCTTACCCAAAATTAAGCTTAATCCTTTTACGTGGGTACTTAGTTTGGAAATTAATTTTTTTCTATCTGCTCATAAGAGCCATTTTTTTTATCAATTTGATTTATGATATATATTTATATCATTATTGGCATTATATTTAATATAGCTCTGTGAATTAGGGAATTGAAAGCTGCTATTTTTTAATATTTTAAAAGATGAAATACAATTTATATCTGAGGTGGTTTCTTTTCTAAAAATTTATTTGCCTTATTCAAATCGAGAAGATTTCTTTTTCTATTTCTTCTGTTAATTGAATATTTTTACAAAATGCATTCATAAATCTTTTAAGGTAAATAAAAATGGCATTCTTTGATTTTAAATGTTTGGAAATCGAAACTTCTGAAATGTTTGATTCTTACAGCCATTTATCAAGTTAAAGAAAATTTATTGACTGCAGAAGGAGATATTAGTGCTTGAAAATTATTTAATTTTTGATGTATACTAAATTAATCAAGACTTTTTAATAAGTTTCTGATTTTAAAAATCAATTTCTAATAATAGTATAAAATATTTTTCAAGATTTTAATTTTTGACCTAACCTATAATTTTCAAAGTATCGATTTATTCGGGAAAAAATTTAGAAAATAAAAAAATTTTTCAGTGAATCGATGCTAAATTATGTCCTAAATATTATACTCAAAGATTTTTAAAATCAGAAACTTTATAAAAAAGTTTTGATTAATTTAGTAGCTCAGAAATGTAGGAAACTTTAAGCGCGGTAATATCTCCTTCTGCAGTCTTAAAATTTATAGTATAAGCAATGAAGCTATAGTACCCAGGAATTTTTTTTATAATCATTTATCAAATGATATTATACTGAAATATCTTCGAATATATGTTTAAAAAATTTGTCCGTTTAAGGTTAGTGACGTTTTGCCCTTTTTGGCCCATGATGGGCTAATAAATGGGCATAAATGGGGGAAAAAAATTTAACCCCAAAAATGGAAAATTTAATATATTTTAAAGGGGGTAGTTGAAATAGCATTTTTCATGAAAATTTTTTCCCTTCGAGATAAAAGCACGGAAAATTTTAAATTTTTACCTAAAAAATGTATGTTTTTAAAAAGTTTTTTGAAACTAACTTCAAAACCACTATGTTTCGTGAAAAAGTTGTAATAACATAATTTTAGTACTATATAATTACAAATCGGCCTTTTTTTTAAATTGTTGAGTCAAAATTGAGCCTTTTTACTGGATTATCGCGAAAACTGTTAACTATAAACAATAAAACGAATTAGACATAGTTTCTGTATAATATTTTTATAAAAATAAGAGCATTTTGAAAAATTTGGTGCAAAAAATAAAAGCGCAAAAAGCCAAAAAACCAACAGTTCTTTTTTTTGCCCAATTTCTAAAGGGTGGTTAGGGTAGCAAAGGGGTAATAGCATAAAAAAATTTACTTTTCGGAAAGTTTAAACAAATATTCCTTATGATACTCAAAAAATTTCAAAGCTCTAATCGCGTATTTTTACAATAGCTTCAAATAACGTCAAAAATGTACTTTTAAAAAAAACCAAATTTTAAGTTTTTTGAAAATTTTGGGAAAATGATTGGTCTAGCTGCAAAATGTGTAATAATTAATTTTTAAATACACATTAAAACAAATATTGAGATTCTTTTTTTTTTTTATATACGACGAGTAGGTCGCAAGATATAATAGCTCAAAGCTAAAATTTGAATGTTGGTCTCAACGTTTTTTACACAATCACCCGAAATATCTCGGAAAGGAACAATCTAATCATTATAACTTATATAAAAAAAAAATTTTTATTTTAAATTAACTTTCAGATGCATTTTTATTTTTTTTAATATCGGGTATACAAAAAAGTTATGGCCAATTGAAGTAACAAAAAAATTTTTTTTTAAATATCAACGAAGTATCCACCGTAGCTGGAAGCGAATTTTTCTAAAAAAGGGCAAAGGATATGAAAATACGTTAAATTAAATTTGTATTTAGACCTTTGGGGGCAGAAAAGGGAAAATGTTGGCCGAAGGTATCAAAATATGTTATTTTTATATGGAAATTCAAAACTTTTGACTTTGAAAACCCCCGAGTCCCATTTTGAAATGAAATTCAATTAAATGTTTGGATTTTGCCCTTTAAAGGGAAAAAAGGGCAAAAAGTGGCCGAAGGTATCAGAATATATTATTTTTATATGGAAATTCAAAACTGTTCACTTTGAAAACCCCGAAGTCCCATTTTGAAACGAAATTAAATTAAATGTTTGGATTCTGCCCTTTAAAGGACAGAAAAGGGCAAAAGGTGGCCGAAGGCATCAAAATATGTTAATTTTATATAGAAATTCAATTCTGCTGATTTCGAAAACCCCCGAATTCCATTTGCTAACTAAATTGAAGTGAATATTTTGATTTTGCCCTTTAAAGGGCAGGAAAGGGCAAAACGTCACCCAGATTATTTGAATATATATTTTTTATTAATCCTTTGTATAAATATACATTTTTTATCCCATGAGTTACTTTTTTTAACGATATTTAGAATTTTACTTTTTTTTTAAGTTTGGCCCTTTTTTGCCCAAAAAGGGCATTTTTCGTTTTGAACGTTAAACGGCTTTAGCGGACAAAGTTTCTAGGCATCGTTGTGAACATTTTCCAGTATTTGGCATCAAAATCCATGCTTATAAAAAAATTTCCTGAGTTTCAGTGTTTTTATTGCTTCATTGCTTACACTATTAATCGTTATGCTAAATTTCATTCAGCAAATTCATCCCTTTGGCCTAGAAATTACTTAGGGAACTGCTTTATAGGTAAAACAATCAAATATATGACATTTTAAATTATTTTTTTTATACTGTAATTTAAAGCCTAAAATTATTAGATTTTTTTTAACAAAACGTGACCAAAACTAAAGTATTTTTTTTCTGTAAATAGCAGAACCATTTTCGCTTTTGTTTGATTTTAAAAATAACCCGCCTGAGACATTGAAACAGTGTATAACAGTTATATTATGTGTAAATTATAGGTACACGGCCAGGCTGCTTGAAATTTCAAGCAATTCAAGCAAATTGCTTTAATTTTCAAGTAATTTGCTTGAATTTTCAAGCAATTGCTTGAATATTCCAGCAATCAATATATCTGCTTGAAATTTCAAGCAAGCTGCTTGAAAATTCAAGCAAATGCTTGAAAATTAAAGCAAATGCTTGGAATTTCAAGCAATCAATTAAATTAGAAAAAAAAGACTGTAGGAAAGCTTAAATTTTGTTCCCCTCCCTTCTTTTTAAGAGTTATATGAGAAAAAAAATTTGGTTTACCTGCTGTTTTACCTAATTGCCTATTTCTTTCATTTTTTAGTTACATAGATTTCTGGTTTGTTACTGCCTTCATGTTATCTAGAGGGAATGGGGGGGGGAGGGGGTAAGTAAATTAAGATGAAACAGAGTCATGTTTTAAAAAAATTTAATATTGATTTGCAGATAAAAACTAAATAAAAATATAATTATAAACCCATTAATGACCCTAAAAATGACTACGTATAAATTTTCTCGTAAATTTTATTTAATAAAAAAATATCAGTTTGTTTAAAAAATGAAAAAATCTGCCTTATTAGATTAAGATTAAGATTTTTTTTATTTTTCTCTTAAGATTTTCAAAGTTTCCATATAAATTTTGTAATTAGTGACTATAAAAAACTTAAAAATAATTGAGTGTAATAAACTATTTTAATATATTATACATTAATAATAACAGAACTTTTAGCCTTCATATAAAAAGAAAATATTAGAAGTTTCAAGAATAAAACTAGCCGGCACGTGACGCGAGTCATAAAGCAAATCGTATCTTCTGAGAGCATGGTTTTGTTTTTATTTTTTTATTTGTATTTTAATTTGTTCAAAAGCAAAAATTTTTATTTGCAAATATTATTAATACTTATAAGAACAATATTCTAACTTTATTATTCAATTTATTAAAAAAAATAATTAGTAATTACTCAAATACGAGCAAGGTGGCTGACCACTAGTACACTTACCCTATAACAAAATTTTTTTATTGAATTTTCTTTTTAGATTCTTCCAATTTTCTTGTTATTCGTAATTAGCAACTACGGAAACTTATGGGCACGATTTATAAATAGTTCCGATCAACCAAAGTTCTTCTACACATAGTTCTATAATTAGAGGTTTCTTAGGCTGGAGGCTTTATGAGGAATTTGTATTTTTTTCTTTTTTAGCTAATTAATCTGTTATTCGTTAGACAAAGTGAATATCTATTGGTTAAGAAATGTTGTTTTAACATGGAACATGTTTATAGGCAGAGGGGGTATTTCAAGCATGTCAGTAGGGGGGGGGGGGGGTCAAAGGGACTTAGAATAATTTCAAAATAGGAACTTTATAATAATTTGAGTTTAGGGACTTAGAATAATTATGATAACGGGGTATAGAATAATAAGGATTTTAGAAGCTTAAGATTATTTTATTTTGGCTTAAAATTATAAAGGCTTCAAGATTCAAAATACAAATTTAAATATGTTCCGTGTTATATGGTTATTTAAACATGCTTTTATTTAAATGCACTAAAAAGGCCGGCACTTCGATATTCAGATCCACTGATATGTAATCGTTACAGTTTTACAAAATCCAAAATAAATACATTTCTTCTAATAGAAAATACAATTTAGAGCAATATTAAATAGAAAATGAGTCATAATTAATAAAATAATATTGTGAATTTGAAATTAACCTTAAATATTTATTATATACTTAAAAATACCCGTATGTAAAAAGCCTGTACAAACGTTGTACACAAAGTTGTGCACAAAATGAAACACACTTTGTACAGCGTTTTGTGCACAAAGGAAATAGAAAATAATTTTTTAAAATATTTATCCTGGGGCAGTAAAATATATTCCCAGGGGTATTAAACTTTAAGGGGTCAAATGGGCCCCCTTAAATTAAAATAAAATATAAATTATTTAAATAGGATCTGTTACATGTAGCGAAATTTCATTTACAAAAAGCATATTTTTAGTATCTTTTAAATTAACATTCAGCTATCAGCAGTATTGAAAAACAATATCTTCGGCAAAATCTAAAAATCGCGATTTTTTAATATTTTTTAATTTTTTAGTGTCCATTCCATAAAGAATGGAAGCAATTAGACCAGGAAATACTGACGATGCAGAGGATATAGTTAAGGGAATCGTGACGCTGCTGGGAAAAGCATGTAACAAAGCCATGCCAAAAAAACGGACCCGTGATGGAAGACCACCAGCCTACTGGTGGAATGCTGAAATAGATCGTCTAAGGAGTGAAAGCTTAACTACAAGAAGAAGAGCAACACGTGCAAGGAACAGAACAGACGCTGCTGATCTGATGGCAAAGCATAAGCAGGTCAAGAAAAAGCTGAGAATTGCTGTTAGGAGAAGCAAAAGAGCATGCGAGATAGCTTTGTGTAACGAGGTTGATAATGACCCATGGGGTCTTGGGTACAAGATAGTCACCAAGAGAATCGGTGCTCTTTCCGCAAGTGGTGTTATGAACGAAGACGAGGTTAGGCTTATAGTTGACGGACTTTTCCCTACCCACCCGGAGAGGGAGGAGGAAAATGATTTGGGTGAAAATGATGAGGCTTTCCCCGAATTTACGGAGGAGGAACTCTTCACAGCGGTGGACTCTCTCAAGAACGGTAAGGCACCAGGTCCTGATGGGATACCTACGGAGATACTGAAGATAGCTGCGCACGAATGCCCAAAACTCATCTTATGTATGTACAATACTTGTGCACGTGCGGGCATCTTCAGTAAACTCTGGAAAAGAGGAAGACTGGTCCTTATCAGTAAGGGCAAAGGGGACCCTAGACTGCCAAACTCTTGGCGCCCTCTAGGATTACTCGATACAACCGGCAAAAATTACGAGAAGATGCTACAGCCAAGGATAATGAGGGCCGTAGAAACTGCGGGTGATCTCTCTCCTAGACAATACGGATTTCGCCGAGGGAAGTCAACAATCGATGCAATAAGCAGTATTGTTCGGGCCATCGACAACGCACAGACTGGTAATCACTATTCGAGAAAGACACGCTATTAGTGACCCTCAATGTAAAAAATGCCTTTAACTCAGCAAGGTGGAGCGAATTCATGGAGGGACTCAGGAACTTCCAGGTGCCAAAATACCTGCGAAGAATAATTAGCAGCTACCTGAGTGATCGGGAAATAATCTTTGAAACTGCACAAGGAACAAGAGTGAGGAAAGTAACTGCAGGTGCAGTTCAAGGATCGGTCCTTGGACCGGATCTATGGAACATCATGTACGACTAGGTACTAAGGCTACCGATGCCGGCTGACACTTTTACTGTAGGCTACGCGGACGACATGGTACTAGTAATTACGGCAAAAAATGAAAAAATCGCCGAGGAGAAACTGAATCAGGCAATGCATGGGGTCAATTACTGGATGGAAGACCACGGCCTAAAGCTTGCAACGGCGAAGACTGAGATTGTCCTATTCACCCGTAAGCATATTGAGACTATTATCCCAATATGTATTGGGGAGGATAGGATAGAAACGAAGGAACACTTAAAGTACTTAGCAGTGCTGCTGGATAGGAAACTGACCTTCATGGCGCAGATTCGGAGAAGTACGGAGAATGCTGCCAGGTCCACTACTGCGTTAAGCAGGCTCATGAGAAATACGTGCGGACCTAAGACCGGAAAGCGTAGGCTTCTTATGTCGGTAACCCACTCCATACTACTGTATGGTGCAGAAGTATGGGCCGACTGCATAAAGAAGGTCACTTATGCGTCTAAGCTTACGAGCGTGCAGAGGCAAGGAGCCCTGCGAATCTCCTGTGCCTATCGAACAGTGTCGTTGGAGGCAGCTCTAGTCATTGCTGGGGTAATCCCGATAGATCTGATGGCTCTTGAGAGACAGTATATCTATCTGATCAAAGAGAGGGAAGGTATTGACCGCGCGAAGGCTACTTCGCGCCAGATCAGCCTAAGCGATTGGCAGGAACGCTGGACCGACTGTACGGAGAGCAAATGGACCAAGAGGTTGATAGGAGAGATATCACCTTGGATAAATAGAGGGCATGGGGACATTAATTATTTTTTTACCCAATTCCTAAGCGGACATGGACTTTTTTGCTCCTACCTCTTTCGGATCCAGAAGATGAATAGTGCTGAATGTATATACTGTCCTGGCAAAGATGACACGCCGGAACACACATTCTTCAAATGCGATAGGTTGGCTGCTAAAAAGTTTCAATTAGAAGCTAACATCGGTCATATCACACCTGTGAATGTGGTTACCCTGATGCTTCGAAATGAAGAAGTATGGTCCGAAATTGGCCAGTGTGTGGAGTACATACTCCGCACCAAAAAACCTGAAGTCCAAGGTATAGGCTAATATTAAGACGTATTGCGGCTATCCGGATGACTGCAGCTGTTGTACTAACATACTATCATCCTTGCAGTTACTCTTGATACCGCAAGCAATAGTAGATGGTAGGATAATATTTATTTATTTATTTTTTTATTTATTTATCTATTTATATATATTATATATATATATTTATTTATTTATTTATTTATCTATTAACCTTCTTTTTTGATGATAATGAGAAATAACGTATATTTTTAGCTAACATATATTTTATTAAAGATGACAGTACATAAAGACGAAATTTCAACTAGATGGAATGACGGAGTCCTTAACCAGACTGGCGAGTCAGTGGATGC
The DNA here is from genome assembly GCA_022575985.1 of Anagrus nilaparvatae. Taxonomy (NCBI): domain Eukaryota; kingdom Metazoa; phylum Arthropoda; class Insecta; order Hymenoptera; family Mymaridae; genus Anagrus; species Anagrus nilaparvatae. The sequence continues at coordinate 3,084,469 of JAKSXM010000247.1, read as the reverse complement.
AAGTCAAAAGATGGAGTTCATGAATAGAACTAAATGGCCTTGAACCTGTCCTGAAGTAATGTGAAAACGGTCCCGGGATAGGCTCGCATAAGGTAGGAAGGGAGTGGAGTTTTAGTGGGTATAGGCAAGGAAAGTCGAGCCCCACATAACTGTCAGTTCGGATGCTGATCAGTATGCGTAATGTATTTCTCCACTTCCTACGCAAAAAAAAAATTCCATAAAGAATATTATAGATAAGTATAGGGTAAGTGTACTAGAAGTCGGCCACTTAAGCGCACGGTGAACTTTGAATTAACTTTAAATATACTAAATAAACTTTTTTTGAAGAAGTAATACATTCAGTTCGTTGTTTATACCTAATAGTTATTAATTCTATTGTAAAAAATTAAATTTCAAATATAATTTAGCAAATAAGAAGAAATAAAGAATAAAACAGCATATCCACTAGTAGTCGACCACCCAACCCCGGTTGTCGACCTAAGCTTACGTTAGTGGTCGGCCGCTCAGATTCGTGCACCGAATTACAGATGATTTTTACAATATTCTTAAAAAATTTTTGAAAAAAGCGTGTTTTTATCAAATTAATCATATTTAATTATAAAACTATTAATTTATTTTTGAAATGATCATTAAAAAATATTATATTTATAATAAAATAATGTTTACTGAATAAATAATTTTTAAAAACCGCGCCCTCTAGTTAAAAACTTATTTAATTAATAAAAAAGTTGTTTTATTATTGCTAATATTAAAGAAAAAATGCATAAATACTAATCTACTTTACAAATAGAATCAAAAAAATTGCCGTGACAAGAGTTTTCAGAACATGCCGACTACTCTAAAAATAGTGAAAAAAGTGTCACCAGTGCGGTCGACCGTATATTTAATTATTAATTATTTTTAATATTTGCAGTTTTTTTTAATAATTGAGTGTAATAAACTATTTTAATATATTATACATTAATAATAACAGGACTTTTAGCCTTCATATAAAAAGAAAATATTAGAAGTTTCAAGAATAAAACTAGCCGGCACGTGACGCGAGTCATAAAGCAAATCGTACCTTCTGAGAGCATGGTTTTGTTTTCATTTTTTTATTTGTATTTTAAGGAGGTTTATCCGTGGTTTACTACATTTTTGCAGGAATTACGATTACCGACATAAATTTTTTTTTTTAAGTTCATTTTGGAAGCTACTAATTGAAAAGAATCTATAAAAAACCATTAATAATCCAAGAATATTACCAAAAAAAGTCTCATAGTATTATAGAATTTAAAAAAACGTCACTAAAATAATGAGCTTTTTGGTTATGTTACGTGTTTTTTATTAATTTTACGAAAATAAAGTCGATAAAGTATGTAAAACTAATTGGGAATGTAAACTTTAAGTAATTATTTATCAGATTTATTAAGTTTCATCGATCTGTGTCATTAGCACCCTACTTTTTATAAAGCCGAAACAAATTTTCCCATAAGCGCAATGTTAAAATACGACTTTTATTTTATGAATAAAAAATTAATTAAGTCGGTGACATAGGTAAAAATAAGTCGATTTTAGTTCAGAAATTTTTAAATTTTAATACTATTCACGTTTTATTACATTCTGTCATTATTTTTTTTAACGGATAAACCTCCGTAATTTGTTCAAAAGCAAAAATTTTTATTTGCAAATATTATTAATACTTATAAGAACAATATTCTAACTTTATTATTCAATTTATTAAAAAAAATAATTAGTAATTACTCAAATACGAGCAAGGTGGCCGACTAGTGGGGGGTGGCCGACCACTAGTACACTTACCCTATAACAAAATTTTTTTATTGAATTTTCTTTTTAGATTCTTCCAATTTTCTTGTTATTCGTAATTAGCAACTACGGAAACTTATGGGCACGATTTATAAATAGTTCCGATCAACCAAAGTTCTTCTACACATAGTTCTATAATTAGAGGTTTCTTAGGCTGGATGCTTTATGAGGATTTTTAGCTAATTAATCCGTTGTTTGTTAGACAAACTTGAATATCTATCGGTTAAAAAATTTAGTTTTAACATGGAACATGTTTATAGGCAGAGGGGGTATTTCAAGCATGTCATTGTGGGGGTGGTAAAATGTGCAATGTTTTCTGGAAGGGTAAGTGGACTTAGAATAATTTTGATTTAGTGACTAAGAATAATTTGAGTTTAGGGACTTAGAATAATTTGTAGTTAGGGATTCAGAATAATTTCAATAACGGGATATGAGTCATTCTGGATACCGTGTCATGGCCTTGCCAGGTCAGGTCTCCCGATCGGGCTGATTTTTTCACCACTTTTTTATGTATACAACATATGTTTTCTGTGAAATTTTCAGCCTTGTAGGCGCTCAGGAACCCGAGTTATACCCAAAAGAAGCTTTTTAGATTTCTTCGGTTTTTTCAAAAATAGTATATTTACGGCTCGTGTCCAGAAAAGTAAAGAATGGCCCAAATCGCACATAAATTACCTTCCGAGGCGAAGCCGAGGATGGTAAACTGCGATTTGGGGCATTCTTTATTTATGGACAAGGGCCGTATAAAATTTTTCTGCCACAGTAGCGAGAAAACACGTCTTAATGGAAATCCTTTCTTTCGGGAAAAATCTTATTGCAAATTAAAATTTAAAGAAATATTGAAACTTATACCCCTTCACTCAACATAATGAGGAAAAAATAGATGTCTCTGTATGCAGAGAAAAACTCGCAAGAACCTGTAAAGGCCGTTTACGAAGAGTTGGAAACATCGTAATTTCGTGGCTACTGTACAGAAAAAAAATTATTTTTCTTTTTTTTTTAAATTTTTAAAATTGACTAGATGATTAAAAAAAATGGTACCCAGACATAAAAAGTTGCAAAATTTCCCGCTAAATCCGAATTTGAGGTCTTTTTTTTGAAATTTTGCCCCTGGGCGGCTCAAACTGCTTTTTTCGGCTTAGAGCGGGAGATTTTGAACTGCCTAAATTCAACAACTTTTGACAGAGGTCACCTATAAACTGCCCATTCCAGTAATATCCTACACTATCTTAATTTTTCTATTTATTTACTTTAGGAGTGTGCGGTTTCCCGAACCGAAGCTTCGGGTCGGTCCTGGATTTTTTCGGATCGGGTCGGGTCGGTCTTCGGGTATTCCCAAAAAGTTTCCGAGTTCCGAAGGTACAGTTTTTTCATCTTAAATTTCCCCGGCATTATGATTACATAAAACTTATGCCGGAAATTTTTCGTTCACGCTTAAATATGATTAAAAATAGTAAAAAAAAAGCTTACTAGAAAAAAATTATAACTTTTATTACCTACAATTATTTATTTTTTCATGTAAATTAAACAAGGAAATAAATAATTTGCACTCTTTTTAACATTTATACTTAGTATACTTATTGTTTTAAATTTGTCATTTTCTTAAAAAATAGTAATTGATCCCAATTTATATTTTTACAAAAATAATAATAAAAAACTAATTAATTTTTATTCAAGATACTATTTTTCTAAGTACTGATACTTGACTTAACTTAAAAAATAATTATACAAAAGGTGTGTCAAAATTTTTCTCGCTTCGTTCAGCAAAATATAACAATAATTCTGGACAATATATTATTGGTGTGCAGTTTTGGCCCCCCGGGATTTTGGTTAAGAAAAAGAAAAAGAAAAAAGAATGCTAAGCTTGATGCTAAATTAAAGCTGTTAATCGAAAATTATGAAAGAAAGAATGTATTAAAATATGTAAAAGGGTTAGCAAGTATAATATAAAATAAAATATTCAAATTAAAATAAAAATCAGTAAATCACTTATGGGGGTGATGCACCTAATGGTGTACTCGTATACCAACCTAAAATCTCGGGTGGTCCCAAAATCCTGGGTGGCCAAAATACCAGGGGCCAAGATTAGGATCATATTATTTTTCTGATTGGTAATACTTAGTTCAAACATAAAATGATAAAATCTTTTTTTATTTTTCATTTGAAATTTTAAATTTGTCGGTAATTTTTATTTTAAATTTGTTCGAACAATTTTTAGTTAAATATAAAAAATATTAGTATACTTAACAATTTAATTTTATGATAAACATTTTTTTTTATTTAATAATTTATAAAGAATTTCTCGTAAATTTTATTTTTTTAAGGGATAAAAAAATAAGTACAGGAATATAAATTACAAAAAGTAGTCGTAAATTTACGAAAAATAGATGTGAGTTTACTACTTTTTTCGTAAATTAACAAAAAAAAATCGAGAATTTTCGAATTTTTCAATACGACACTAAATTTAGTAAATTTGCGATTTTTATCAAACATTTACCAATATTTTTGAAAATTTACTAATTCTTCGAAAACTTTCTATTTTTTTTTTTGTTAATCTAATGAAGTTTTCTTTTACAGTGTAGGGTTAAACTACCTTCAACAACCGTTCAAATGCTTTCCTATTTGTAAGGTTATTGAATAATTATTTTTGTTTTAACTTCAATAACTAATTTAAAAATTTTGGGCTAAAAATAAGCAACTTGTAATTATATTTCATTTTGTAGCTAAAAAAAGGGGTATTTTAAATTTTTAGGAGTGTTTCCATAGTTTTAAAGGGTTTAGATTCCAATTTTTGGAATCAGCGATTCAAAAAATCTAGGGTATCAAATCAGCAGCCTAAAATGTGTTTAAACAGCAGGGTGTTCAATTTTAATGGATTAATTCTTTATCTTAAATACATTTTTTCTTAACGGGTCGAAAACTCTTTTTCTTCCTAGTGGGCCGAAAACACTTTTTTCGCCCCGCAACGAGATCGAAAAAAACGCGTTTTCACCCCACTGAGAAAGAAAAATTTCGTTTTGTCCATGGGAACAAAAAAAATACCCCAGATCGCAGTTTACCATCCTCGGCTTCGCCTCGGATGCTAATTAACTTGCGATCTGGGCCATTCTTTTTTTTTGCTCCCTTGGTTAAAAATGTACTATTACATATCTAAGGCAAAAAAGACTATTTTCTACCCTAGAGAGACGGCTTTTTTGCCCGTTATATGTAAAACTATGTTTTTAAATCACGGGAAAAAATAAGGGTTCGACTTTTCACGGCGGGCTTTCAACGATTTTAAATCAAAGTGCGAGTTACTAAAAATGTTAAAAAAGGGATCAATTTGAAATATTTTTCCAAGTTGAATGCCGTAAAAATCAAAAAAATCCCCAAAGCCATTTTTTTTTAGGTAAAAAATCGTATTTTTGAGATTTTTTGTATTTTACTCTACTTTTAAATTTCTTTATTCGTACCAAATAAAGTTCAAAACCCTTCTGCACCTAATAAAATGTATCTCTGAAGTTTAATTTTTCATTCTCGAGCATTAAAGTACACTTATACTTGTATAATTTTATTTCGGTAAGCTGTGGGTGGCTGAGAATTTATATGATTCCATATAAAAAGTCATTGGCGGATTGAATCCATCGATTTGACTCATTTTGTGCACACTTTTTTATACACATAAAATATGAGCTCTTCGAATTTTTCAACCCTCTAGGTGCAAATAACCCAATTTAAACCCGAATTACAAAATTTAGATTTTTGCGATTTTGGCCAAAAATAGTAAATATAGCCATCTAGGGGAAAATTTTTTAAAAACTAATGTTAAATTCGAATTCAGCTGCAAATTTGACTATGGATTATGTTCAAAAACTACTTTTAATGCTTTTTCCTATAGATTTCTAAAAAATTTCATGAAAAAATCAAAAATCTAAATTTCGTAATTTGGGTTTAAATTGGCAGATTTGCACCTAAAGGGCTAAAAAATTGTGATAGTTCATATTTTATGTATATAAAAACGTGTCCATAAAATGAGTCAATTAGGGGGACTCAATCCGCTGATGACTATTTATACGGAATAAAATAACTGCTCAGCCACCCTCGCAGCCATTCACAGCTTACCGAAATTAAATTATACAAGTAGTAATAGTAGTAATTTTATTCTTGTTAAATTATATACATAATTATTACAAGATTGAAATAAGTTAATACAAAATTTAAAGTATAAACATAAAAATTATTTAAAGAACATGTTTTGATTTTAAAGTAAAATTATATATGAACTTAAAATTAGAAAAAATTCTTCAGATCTATTTCTTGTATTTTCTTCAATTTTCTATTATTTTGAGTTTCTTTGCTTTTTTAATTTTTCTGTTTTCAATATCTGTTGACAAAGATCACTAACAATTACATATGCTGGCACATCACTGCACTATCTATTTTAATTTTTTCTCAAGGAATTCCTATTAAACCGAAATTCCTTTTTCTATTTTAATGGGTTGAGGATGTGACAGCCTTTTTGCAATCGCTAGTGCTGTTTTCATGATATATCTGTTTATATTGTTCTCATTTACTGTTTTAAATTGCTGTTCGCTTACAAATTCACGTCTTTTCATTGTAAATGATGTGATGAAAAATTTATAAGTTACTTACTCTGTTTTCATTTCTTCTTAATGTAAATTGCCATTTTCCCCTCTACTATTCAAAATAAATTTTTGGGATTTCTCCCTATTTTTTTTTTCTTCACTATTTAATATAATTTAAGCAAAAAACGGCATTTTCATCAAGACTATTTTTATTACTGTTTTCATTACCTATTACTATTTCAATTGTTTGTATATTTTAAACTCTTGTTTTATAAATGCTATATTTGATCTATACAAGCCACATTTCTATCTAACCTAACTTTTTCTCAACTTTTTACTTTCTTTTAATCTTGATTTAATTTTTATGCTGGAGTTTTTCTTTTATTTTCATTTATTTAATAAGCCCCAATAGCATTATGGCATAAATATGCTTACAATATTACATCAATTTATGTTGAGGCAAACAGCAAATTTACATCAAGGTGCGTCCTCATATGACGCAAATTTGACATCAAGTAGGCTACATGTTTTCAAATTTAATACAATTTTACAACAATGTAAGATTTTATTAGGGACTAAAATTCTTGATGGAATATTGTATTCATATTGTTGTCATGTTTTTTAAGAAAAATTTTCATTGTTAAACTTATATGTTTGCACTTTTAATAATAATTAAAAAAAGTATCTAAAAATATATCATATTTACAATTAAATTTTAAAGAAACATCCGCAAAAATAACAAAATATTTAAAAAATCTCCGCATTTTACATTATGGTGTTGCCTAACCTATACTGTGATATTACATATTATAACAGCAATATGAAAGCAATATAATGTCAACATTCATTTCATTATTATTGATGTAATATTGATGTAACGAGTTGCATGGAAATTGCTGTAAAATTGATTAAATTATACTTTGTTGCTGTTAGATTGCAGAGAAATTGTTCTCAACAATTTTGAAGCAATCGATGCACCCGTATTGAAAATCAAGGAATGCTATTGGGGAGTATTATTTTGACACTTATGACCGATTTTTCTGGTATTTTTTAAACTTTTTCTGTAAATAATAACTATTTTTCACGGACCTATTTTATAACGTGACTATGCGCTTTCGCGCCCATACCCTCTCTCAAATTATACAAGTATAACCCTGTCAGAAAAAAAAATTGTTCAAAAAAATTTGAAAATGTTCACAAACGTTCAAAAAAGTTTAAAAGGCATATATTATTTGGCAAATTTTTTTTTTCATTTAAATTAACTTTTTTAGCATAAATATTCATTTCTTACAAGGAGAGTTCAATACATTTGGAACACCGAATTACACCAAATGGTTATGGATGAGTTTGTTATGTTGAAAAAACATGCCGACTACCCTCCGTTCCTTCCAATGGGCCTTCTGAGCCTAGAAATGCAGGGCTCAATGTTATAAAATAGGATTTTTTGGTAATTTTCAAAGAAACGCCAAAACCTCGCAAGTTAACCAAAACTCTTCTGGTTGGTCTCATTTTTTTGGTTTAAGTATCACCTTTCATACGCCGTAAACCGCAATTTATTATCACTCATTCTGTTATCACTATAGCCAATTAACCAAACGGTCATTTTTAGCTAAAAATGACCAATTTTTAAAATGCTGCCAAATTTGTAATTTTTAACGAAAATGGGTTTTATAGGTCTGAAAAAATTTGTACAAGCTTCAAATTTCCAAAAATTTTTTGCTCGTCTCATTTCCTTAATTCGTTTTTAAGAAATGGCTCTTCAAAGTTAACATTAAAAATGAGATTTTTTAAAAAATCGTAAAATTGGGACTGTGACTTCAAATTATCATATCTGGTTAACAAATAATTGCAAAAGGTAAAGTCAAAAAGTTTTGGAAACTTGAAGCTTGTACAAATTTTTTCAGACCTATAAAACCCATTTTCGTCAGAAATTACAAATTTGGCAGCATTTTAAAAATTGGTCATTTTTAGCTAAAAATTACCGTTTGATTAATTGGCTATAGTGATGAGAGAATTAGTGATAATAAATTTCGGTTTACGGCGTATTATTTTTTCATCAGACACTTACCTAACTCATTTTTTTCAAAAAAAAAAAAATAATAAATATTACTTATACTCAAAAAAAAAAAAATTACAAGCCCAGCCGTAAATATTCCCATGATTAATCATTTATCATGTCTTTATCATATGATTAAACACATGAGAAATTGACCGATATTCTCATGTGATTAATCAGGTGATTTTACTGCATAAAATTTTTTTTTAAAAAAGCAGTTAAAAATTTCTTAAATTTGTTTAAATTTAATTATTCAACATTATTTTTTCATTATCAATATTTTCTTTTTAATAGCTAATGTAGATGAAAAAACTTTAATTGGAAATTTTTCTTATCATTCTATTTTTAATTTAGAAATTAAAAAAACTAGTTTTTATAAATTATTTTTTATTAAATCAAAGTATTTTGCATATAAATATTAAACTGATAGACAAATAAAATTTGGAATTTGCGAAATTGAAAAATTGTTTCAATTCTTTTATTATTTTAGTTCCTCCTGTAGTTATAGTTCTTTTGAATCCATTTTTATCTTCAACCAATTCGAAAATAAATATAGTAATTGTTAGTACTTGTTTCAATTTTATTTAATCTCTACCCCAAAAACCAAACTTGTAGTACAAAAATTACCACTATCAATACAAATATTACCGGCTATCAAGGTTTGCTCTCAAATGGTTGTTTACACAAACTTTGTGCAGACCTTGCAGTCAATCTGTAGTCAGGGTTTGTAGCCTTTAGTAAAAGAGCATACACTGTTTACAATATGCATTCATATTGTCTACAAGCTATGACTTCAAAGCTTGTTGTCATATTGAATTTAATTAAATTTAATTCAATTTCAAAAACGGCTACATACTGACATCAAATTGTATAAAACTATGAAAAATTTTTCTCCAAGCCATGTACGCAATTTGTAGTCAGTATGTCCGCAGGTGGTTTTTGGGGTAAGAAAATACAAGACAGCTTTAAGTTATCTACATTTTATCAAATTTCAAAATAAAAATAAAATCTGCCCCCCCCCAATGTTTATTCACCCCGCCCCCACCTAAACTTTTATTTACTAAAACGTTTTTACAACCTACAAAACCTCCAAGCAATGTAAAAAGTTTATTCTGATATATATTTTTGATCCGCCATCTTGGAAAATCGAAAAATATACTTGGATGAAAATATAAAAATTTTCATCATTGAAAATGTTTATCTCAACTTCGGAAACCCTCAGGCAATATAGATACTCTTTTCATGTTTTTTGTCCCACCATATTGGAAAATCGGAGAATATGCTAGGGTGAAACAAATTGTCGTATTTAAAAACCTTTTCTTTAACCTTGAAAACCCCCAGGCCATGTAAAAAGCTTATTCTGACAATTTTTGGTCTACCATCTTTCAAAATCGAAAAATATGCTGGGGCGAAAATTATAAAAATTTTCATAAATGAAAAAGTTTTTCTTAACCTTGAAACCTCCCAGGTAATGTAGAAAGTTCCTTTTTTCATTTTATTTTTTGGTCTGCCATATTGAAAAATCGAGGCAAAGAAACAAAATTTCCATCAATGAAAACGTTTTTCTAAACCTAATTTATATATTTAACACTAATTTCAATTTTGAGTCCTATTTCTAACCTAAATTTTAATACCTAAACCGCAAGGGTATGTACGGTACATGCTGTGCTAACTGGGTTATCACTCAATTTTTTAAAAACCCAACTGGTAACTCGCAATCACAATTTTATTATGGGGACTATAATCCCGGAATTGTTATTGCTGCCCTGTCAACATGAAAATACCGAATTGTCCGTACTAAACTACAAAAATGGCTCTTTCGTATTTTGTAAAATACTAAACAGCGTTATTAGTATTTTATAAAATTTTCATGAGCTCTACTGCGTTTACAAAATACTAAACATAGTCGTTTGAATTTTTAAAACTACCAACGACCTAATTTATAATTTTTCTCAAATTCGGCAACTGAAACGTATTTTGTAAACTACAAACGAGGCTAAAATAAAGAATCGTTATTATTATTTTATAATTATTTATGAATTATAATAAGCCAACCATCATTTCTTTTTTTTTAAATAGAAATTTTTAATTATTCTATATGTTTTAATGGTTACCCATATTGTGGGCAAATGGACCATTTTTACTAATAAACCGTATTTAAAAAAATAGAAATGATCACACTAAACCTAAAAGAATTTTTTGTTACCCAAAAAAGAATTAATGTTTATTTATTTCTTTTGGGAGGAATTATTTTGAGGTTAAATCTTTTAAACAAAATTATTTTTAATTCATTTCTTTATGAACAGAATTAAAACAAAAAGAATTTTATTTAAAAGAATTAACCTCAAAATGATTCCTCCCCAAAGAATTAAATAAACATTCATTCTTTTCTGGATAACAAAAAATTCTTTTAGGTTTAGTGTGATCATTTCTATTTTTTTAAATACGGTTTATTAGTAAAAATGGTCCATTTGCCCACAATATGGGTAACCATAAAAACATATAGAATAATTAAAAATTTCTATTTAAAAAAATAGAAATGATGGTTGGCTTATTATAATTCATAAATAATTATAAAATAATAATAACGATTCTTTATTTTAGCCTCGTTTGTAGTTTACAAAATACGTTTCAGTTGCCGAATTTGAGAAAAATTATAAATTAGGTCGTTGGTAGTTTTAAAAATTCAAACGACTATGTTTAGTATTTTGTAAACGCTGTAGAGCTCATGAAAATTTTATAAAATACTAATAACGCTGTTTAGTATTTTACAAAATACGAAAGAGCCATTTTTGTAGTTTAGTACGGACAATTCGGTATTTTCATGTTGACAGGGTGTAACAACAGCTTTATACAATACTAGTTTGTATTTAATTATTTAATTACTTTAATTAAATAATTAAATACAAGCAATTTTAATTAATTTAATTCATAAAAATTTTTACTTTCCCAATTGTGTAGTGTGAATTATGTGTGTTAATTTTGTGATTTGTGTAATTTATGTGTTAAAAGTGCGCTAATGTTCATGTTAAGTTTTTGTTTTGTGGGAGAGAATTTGTAAAATTTCTGGTTAATAATTAATAAAGTTGCAAATTCTTTCCCTTGTATGTTTCATGTTTATGTAGTGTCCATAAATTGTGTGTTCCTAACTTGAATTTCCCCAGAAATCCTAAGAACATGATCCGCTGTTTTACTTTTTACAGAGCTGGAGCTAGTAAACTGATGTCCAGGGCTCGCTGATTAATTATTTTAGGTTATTCAACAAGTCCTGGAGAATTTTTATGTATTTCATGTATTAGCAGAGCTCCAGATAAAACAATTACCCTGAAGTAAGTATGCGCTTCTACTATTTTGAACAAAAAATTTTATGATTTTTATTTAACTAACTTAATTTTAATTAACTTTATTCTCAACTTTGCTTTTATCATAATAACTAGTTTAATTAATTATTTCTAGATTTGGTTCAAAATATTACAAGCCCAAACTGTACTTTTAGAATTTTCAGAAAGTTTATCGCAGAAGTTGGTCTTTCCTATTATCTTATTAACTAATAGTCCTAAATTAGTTTTAATTAGCTAATTAGAATTAAATTAATTTAATTTAATAAATATAAAACGTTTTAAGCAACTTGAGTAGAATTTGGAACTTTTATACGTACAAAAGGTACCATGTGCTTTTCACGTTTTTTTTTTTTAATTTTTGACCTTTTAAAATCATTTTGACTTGACACAGCTAATTTATTTTAATTAAAATATTGAATTAAAGAAAATTTTAGTACCAAATGCCTGAAATTTCATCAAATTCAAGATTTAGTAAAATTTTGGAGAACGAGTAAAAAGTTCAAAAAGTGACATTTGATTTTTTTGAGTGCAATTTTTAGTTAATCTTATTAAAATTTGCTGCATTGGCATAAGTTTTGCTTATTTTAGCTAAATTTGGACTTTGGGAATTACTAAGTTAGCTATGGTCAAAGTCCAAATTTTTACGTTTTTACATGTGACTTTTGACATCTAACGATAACCACATCTTTTTAAATTTTATTACTTTAACGAGACACCAAATTTTATATTTCAGAGAGCTTAAAAGACTAAATTTTAACAGTAAATTATTATTTGATTACCACAATTTTATGTAATAAACTAAATTTTTGAACATTAAATTTTTTTATTTTCTAATGCTTAACGATATGCCAATAGACTAAATTTTTCTTAAATCTAGTTTCGGCAAGCCAATTAGTCTATCTTTCGACATTCCAATAGGGTGTTAGTACGACAAACCATAGTGGAAATCCAAGTGATCCCCAGTTCGATAAACCTTTCTCTAGTTGATAAAATATTTTCTCAAGTGGAGCGTAATTGATTTTAATTAATGCTCTACTTGGGAAAATGATCCTATAAATTTGTCCAGGTATTTCGTGTAGCTGTCAATTGACTGTTCCGTGACGTTTTCATTAAGATTTTCTAGTTTTCTACGGTATTCCCTAACTTGATAATTCAATTCTGTACTCAACCGGCGAATACATTTGCTTTTATCATTTAAAATATTTTATGAGCTTCTAACTTATCATTTAAATTTTTTATAAAACACTCTGTTAATTCACTATTCATTATAAGGATTGTATTTAATAGGCTTACCTAGCTGCTAACTCACCAAAAGAAATTTTAACAAAACTTTATTCTATCACCAGCTACAACACTTTATTTAACCATAAACTTATTGTAATATTTAATTTTAATTCCTTTGCTGCCACTGATTTTTGTAAATTTCGAAATTTTAACTGTAATGCAATAATTAATTAATAACGAAATGGAATTTAACGAAATGAATTTAACGGAATTTTAACTGAATTTAATAAACTAAAGCGGAATTTAATAAAACGAACTGCAACCGAAACTGAATTTAATAATTAAAAATTTTTGAAAACTGATTAAATTATGAAATTTATTTAAAAGTTATTTAAATTACCGGCTTATGTCTGCTGTTAATAATTTCCAAAATGGAACTGAACTGAGAGACCCGCGTGTCTCTCGAGTTCACCTCCGTTTTCCCCACTATGTACAAAATTTTATAAAATCCCCTCCCGATATCTTAAAGGTACCTATACCCCCCCGTGAAATAATCCATCTGTATAAAAGTAAAGTTAAATATTATAATGCTTGCGCTGTTTCTCGCTAGAGGCGCCAGCGCATGTTTTAAACTTGCCCTGTTGAGGAAACTTGTAATACGGTGAAATTCACCGTGTTACAATTCCCCTCTCCCTAGAGAAGAAAAGGCGCAAGGCTTTTCTTTACGAACAATTACTATCCTTGGATATACAATCTAGCTTGAATGCTTTGCCCTTTCGTCCAATCACCCCGTGGTCAAATGTTGAAACGAAAGGCCCTAAAGAGTTTGACTCGCGTCGCCCCCTCCACGGTTTTTTATTAATTTGCAAGTATTAACTTGACTTCGCAGCGCCTAGGGGCGATATTGGCTAAACCTACTCCCCTATTAGCTGCCCCGAAGATTTCTAACCTAAACTATCCTTGAACCGTCCATTTCGTTCGTCAGAAGTTACACCAAAAATTGACTCTAAAACTAATCGAGGACCGGCCATTTTGTCCAGCGACAGTTACTATGAAGAACCCTTCCATTTTATTCTTGATAGTTGCAAAACTCCAAAATTGACTCTAAAACTTATCAAAGACCCTTCCATTTTGTCAGTGATAGTTACAAACTTAAACCTATTCTAAAATTGTTCAATAAAATCCAAAATTATTTTAACTAGGTCAGTGCCCAAGTCCTAAGAGAGAGCTACTGAACCGCGCCTTCAGAGGCCAGAACAATCGTATATCCAATTCATGAAAACGCGATAAAAAAAAATTTATTTTATATATTATTTTACTAAAGTATTTTAATTATATCCCGAATCTAAAGTGAACTAATTTAACCCTTAATATATAAAAACAACCTTTAAGATTTTTAACGCGAATCAGTGGCAAAAGAATTTATTTTATTTATTCTTAAATCTAACTTAACCTAAATTACTAAAATTTGCTGCTTCCATTTTCAGCATCTGAAAGAAAATTGATTAGATACGTATGCGTTTTTGAAACGCCGAAATTCCAAACAAAAGAAAAAAAATTTTATATTTATATGTATAATATTTTATGCCGATAATCCATTATTTATTTAACTAATCACAATGTAGATTTTTACATTATAAAACAAAAAAAATTATTTTAAATCAATATAGATTTATACAAAATTTAACACTAACTTAATGTATAGTTTTTACAAAATTATGGTAGATTTTTACCAAAAAAAAAAAATTGTGTCTTAAAAAAAAATGTTATGTTACTTAAAAAAAAACTAAAACTTTCACTATCAGTTTAGAGTCCTTAGACTTAAGTAGTTGATTAATACAACCGAATTGTGTAGATTTATAAAACAAAATTTTAATCATTTAGGCGTTATTTTAATTGATTCGCCTATTTCTGAAGTATTTGCTTCGATAACGCCTTTCTGCTTCTCTTTCTTGGTGAGTTAACTTTATGCCCCTTGAGATGTTGCGACCTTTGGATCGTATAAAAGGGCCAGCCCTTTTATATTCATCTACGCACCTTGGGCAAGTACGCTTCGTGAAGTTCTTTAATCCGCACCCCATACAAAAAACGTTCTCATAAACGCCTCGGTATTTCCGAGGACATCTAGGGTAAGGATGTTTGTCTCCGCAATTCCAACATTCCTTATTGGGTGCTTCCACGTATATCATTCTACCCTCTATCTTATGCCAACCCTCGAAATTAGAAGGTGGCTCTAGGTGGCGATGTCTGGGTCCACCATGATTGTATCGAGATGGTCCAGCGGTTGAGTCACGTTGCTCATTACTTGGCTGAACTCGCTCGTTGTCTTGTGCTGGCCGAGCTTGCTCCTGGTGTTGCGGAGCTGGTACTGGCTGAGCTTGCTCGCGTTGTTGTTGAGTCGGAGGTGTTTCTTGTATTTGTTGGGTTGGAGATGGTGCTTGTGGTATAGGTGGTAATGCTTGTTGTATTGCTAGTGGTGGTTGTTGAATCTGTTGTATTGGTGGTGGTTGTTGCTGAGTCTGTTGTATTGGTGGTGGTTGTTCGTAGGATGTTTGTGGTAAAATCATCCCCGGCTGATATTGAGCTATTGGCCATATATGTTGGTTGTTTAGTGGATATTGCTGTTGTACTTGCATAAACTGATAGCTCATGTATGGTGCTGGTGTATAGGGCGGTAGAAGTATTGCTGGTACATACGGTGGTGCCATTGTGAAGCTCTGATGGGTAACCGTCCGTAGTTCTAGTTGAGACTGAGTTTGTTGTGGTGGAGATACTGGTTCCGTTAGAGGTCTATAGGTGTTGGGTACCTCTATACTCATAACCTCTCTCATCACCTCCTCGCAGAACTCGTAATAATCGTCGATCTGGTTGATGTTACTAATTTCTTCGGCTAGCTCCTCGTCCTCGTCAGATAAATCAATGATTACTGGTTCAGCTGGTACTAGAGCTCTTTCATCTCTATGAGCTTCGGCTTGATCACTAGTCTCTTCTTCTGGTTGCACATCTATATTTTCATTATCCGATTCGGAACTCTCTGCTCCGGGTAGAGAGGCGGTCTCGTCACTATGGATGTCATTCTGCTGATTTAAATCAGCTTCATCATCCCGATAAAAGTGAGGATCTCCCAGGTGCACTGGGCGTCCTTCGTCTCCTTCTTCACTTGAATTATTTTCGTCGACGAGCTAGTTATCTTCAAGAGATATTATTTCAATACTCCTAACTGCCGTTAGTGTCTCATCTTGATTGTTACTGCTATCAGCCTCCATCTCGACAACAGGAGAATTAGGTCTTGTAAATTCCATTACCTAAAACCGATAAACCTACTATAACGATAATCTAAAAAAATTTATTAAAAAAAAAAATTTTTTTTTATTTTATAAGAGAAAAGCGATAGATTGAGTAAGTGCATTAAGTACTACAAGCGGGAAAATACGCAAGCAAAAAAAATTTTATTTTATCAAAATTAGCAAAATTCCAAGCTTTATTCGTATAAGTACTTACTCTTGTACGGCTTCAAATCCACCACTGGGACTTGTTTTTGTATTACTCCCTGTGAGTTCATTATATTATAAACTAAGGGAGATATATCTTTGATAACCTCATAAGGTCCTTTATATTCTTTTAGCAATGTAGCCGATACGTTTTTAGCGGCTGATGACTTAGTGTAATCGCGATAAAGTACCTTATCATTTACATTATAGGTCATAGGTCGGTGGTGGCGGTTGTAATATCGAGACTGTCTTTGGTGGGCTGCTTCTAAATTTTCTACGATCCAGCCTCTGATAGCGCTGAGTCGGAACAGTCTCCGGGCCCAATCTTGTTCATTACCAGGCTCGATTTCACAACCACTTTCTAGTTCGTAAATTAGGGAATTTTTTATTAAGGGCTCGCGACCGAAGTTCAGAAAAGCAGGGGTTAATCCCGTGGCTGTATGCTTAGAAGTGTTGTAAGCAAAACGAAATTCCGGTAGGTGCAAGTCCCAATCCCTGTGGTCTTGTTCGATATACGCTACTATCATCGCTTTTAGGACTCGATTAACCCTTTCGACAGGGTTTGCCTGTGCGTGATACACTGGCGTAGTCGTATGACGTATGTCGTAACCTTTAACGAAATCTGCAATAACTTTATTAACAAATTCCGTTCCATTGTCACTTAATAGTACTCGAGGAGCTCCCCACCTGGTGATTATCAATTCGTCAAACGATTCTTTTATTGTTTGACCGGTAGCCTTACGCAAAGGTTTTATTTCAAACCACTTAGTGAATAAATCTTGATATACCACCAGATAAGAAAATCCTCGCTTACTTCTAGGAAATTCCATAACATCTACGGCTACTATACTCCACGGATGTTCGATTTTTTGATAGCAAATTTACTTCAAAATACGCAGCTTCTTTTATATCTAAAATTTCTGCACGGACGCTTAGAGGATATTTGCATTGATTTGTCAATCCACAAATTCTCTCTTCTTCATCTTCTTTCAAAAACAATAAGTATTTTTTGTCTACTGATATTAATTTAGCTCCTAATAAAATTTCTTCAGCCTTTTCCATGGCTCTTAGTTTAAGAACGTGAGCAGTAGATTTAATCATAAAGCACCAGTTCCATTTATTGTTAGATTCATCTACTAATCTGTCAGGATAGAAATGTAATCTTAAAACTTTTCTTTCTCCTGGCTCAATCTCTAAATTAGTAGATTTTTCGGAAAAAGTTTTTTCTAATATTTCAAATGCATTACTATCTATTTTTGCGGAAAATATATTAAAATTCATTAGAATTTTTAATTCTAAATTATTTTTTATTTCAATAGAAATTTTTTGTTCTTTTTTAAAATCAAAAAATAATTTATTAAAATCCGTTATTCGATATTCCAATTCAAAAATTTTTATTGAAATATCCCAATTATTGTCATTTTTTATAATATCCAAAGAAATCTTGATTGACGATACGTCAGTATCCGCGGATATTTTATTTGCTCCAATATAAGATTTAGAATTTTGAAGAGATGCATTTGGATTTTCTATATTGTATGATTCAGCATTGCTGTTACTATTTAGGATTCCTCCTTTATCATGTATTGTTGGGTCCAGACTAAACTCCATCATATCAATTGTTGAAATGTTTTTTTGTCTATGAGGCATCCTTTTACGGATATTCAGTTGTTTATTAATTGAAGTATTTAAAGTACTGCTAGCGAAATCGTCTTCCAGTTCTTCAATATTTAATATTTGAGAATTATTTACTATCTTTGGTATAGTACCTGTATTTTTATTTCCAGTGTTTGTAGCTTGTGAATAATGCTGCGGGTAAGAGTTGTACGGAGCTGAATAAGAACTAGGATAATTTCTCTGAGCGGGTTGAGTATGGCTGAATGAGGGCGTATTACGTTCTTCCCGAGCCGATGCTGGCAAAGCAGTTTGTGCTTCTTTTGAAACAATTTTCGCAACCTTTTGCGCCTTTTTATTTTCAAATTCTTGTTGCGTAACTGAAGCAGAATTTTGCATTGATTGTGGTTTTGAGGTTGGTGCGACAACCGGATTGTACGAAACAGACGGATTTGGCATTGGTCTTGTGTGAGGATAATATAAATCTCCGGCAGTCGATGGAAGATCGCTACTTGTATTATCGTACGGTACATTAAATAATTCATCTTCATTATTAACTGCAGTGCTAATTTCAATTGAATGCTGGACATGATTTGCTGGATTTCTTTTCTTCTTGAACAAACTCACAGTATTCTCTGATAAGTTTAACATTAATATCACTTGTTGTGAATATTTGCCGAACTCGCATATCACATTACCGTCCTTGTTAATAATTGTAACCATAATTTTTCTAAGTTGGCTGAAAATGTAAACTTCAAACATTCCAGCAGCATGAATATTCTGTTTCATATATTCTATATAATAATCGACTTCCTGATAAAGCTTATGGTCTTCTAAAAACATCGGGGGAATGAACTGGTTTTTAAAATCTTTTTTTAAATTTTCCCAATTTCTAACTGCATGATCAAGTATATTATTCCTTGTATCATCATAATTGCTAATACATCCGTATTCTAACTGAGACATAACTTGATAAAATTTTTGGCCCAAGCTGGGAGGTCTTACAGAGTTAAAAATATTATTAATGTGCATAGAAATTTCATGTAAACTTAGTCCGTGTGGATTATAATGCTGTAAGTATATCTTGCTTTCTATTTCCAGAGGATTCTTTTCTGGAACATATTCATCGATAAATTCGTTACTTTGTGATAAACCCAATAAATAATTAAACTCGCGGATAAAGTCTTCTCTATAGTCCTTTATTCTACTCTGAAGACTTAATGTTTTCAGACTTTTTTCTTTATTCATATCCGTATCCGGATCAATCTCTAATTGGGCCTTCCAAAGTAAAGGTTGCGATAAAACTTTCCCTTTTGTTATGTATGACATTAAATCGAGTTTATATTTAGGATCATTTTCAGACTGGGCATCTTTGTCTGGGCATCCGGGTACCTTTTGTACGTATAAAAGTTCCAAATTCTACTCAAGTTACTTAAAACGTTTTATATTTATTAAATTAAATTAATTTAATTCTAATTAACTAATTAAAACTAATTTAGGACTATTAGTTAATAAGATAATAGGAAAGACCAACTTCTGCGATAAACTTTCTGAAAATTCTAAAAGTACAGTTTGGGCTTGTAATATTTTGAACCAAATCTAGAAATAATTAATTAAACTAGTTATTATGATAAAAGCAAAATTGAGAATAAAGTTAATTAAAATTAAGTTAGTTAAATAAAAATCATAAAATTTTTTGTTCAAAATAGTAGAAGCGCATACTTACTTCAGGGTAATTGTTTTATCTGGAGCTCTGCTAATACCTGAAATACATAAAAATTCTCCAGGACTTGCTGAATAACCTAAAATAATTAATCAGCGAGCCCTGGACATCAGTTTACTAGCTCCAGCTCTGTAAAAAGTAAAACAGCGGATCATGTTCTTAGGATTTCTGGGGAAATTCAAGTTAGGAACACACAATTTATGGACACTACATAAACATGAAACATACAAGGGAAAGAATTTGCAACTTTATTAATTATTAACCAGAAATTTTACAAATTCTTTCCCACAAAACAAAAACTTAACATGAACATTAGCCCCTGAGGAAACGATACTATAGAATCCAATAGAACGGTGTCCAATAGAATCCAATAGCCTATAGAATCCAATAGAATGTATAAAAGTGGTGTTTATTCTCGTGTTGAGGTAGTATATGCGTGGAGTGAAAAAGAGATATTTTTTTTCGGACCTCTTTCTTCTCTCACAAGTTTCGTATAAGAAATTCCAAAATGTATTACTTATTCATTGTAAGAGATTTTAAAAGCTTAAAAAAAAATTTACAAAACAGATTTTGATATGGTAGAACTATTTAGATTTTTACAAAAAAATTTTCTTTTAATTTTCGCATATTTTCTCAAATTTTTCGAATTTAATATTTAAAGATTTAAAAATTGATGGATCGATTGAATTTTCCCGAAACGCTTATTTAGAGCAAATTTCTGTAGTTAATTTTAATTCAGAAAATAAATTTTCCGATTTTCTAAAATTTCCAGAATTTTAAATGTTTAATTTTTTTTTAATTTTTAAATAATCCTTTAAAACCTATTTTTTAAATTATACAAATTTTTTAATTTTCCAAAATTTTCATGATTGGCGGAGGGGGAATGAATGGAATTGCGTTCTTTTGCTTCTCGGTTGCTGCACCTCGTAGTACTATTTCGTATATGTATAACGTGGTAGGGGATAGGTATTGTGTTTGTGTGGCTGTATATATATATTATGTAAGTGTTATACAAGCGACTGCCTGTTGTTTTTTGAATATCATTTTATTTTGTAAGAGTATTTTTTTATGATTTCTTAGAACTTTTTTAAAGAGATACCGATACTATTTATCATGGTTTAAATATATTCTACAAGGTTATTATATTATATAGTATTTAATATATAGTATTTAATATAGTATTTAATATGTTAAATTTATTTTTTTTCTCCATAATTATAAAATTATACCTCGATTTATACTTAAATAATATATTTTCATAATCCATTTATTTTGATTACTTATTCAATTAAACGATTGACATTTATAAATTATCTTGAAAAAGTTATTGAAAATTTAATTGTAAAAAAAAACAGATATTTTTTATTGACTTAACTCATTCACTGACATTCCTTATCTAGAATTAAATAAAACTACGTAAATAAGGCCTAAAATCATTTTTGTGCAGGGTTTTTCCGAAAAACTAATGGCAGAAATCGATTTATCAGGGTTTCTATACATACCTGCTTTTTAGAATTTTTTTTATCATTTTCTTGAAAAGCACTAACGCTAGTTGAGAGCCGCCTAATGAGTTTGATTGGGCATAATTCAGGCTATTATAAATTTAGCCAAGTTATCGTCAATTTAAGATTGATTCGCTTGATTTTCATCGTAAAGTAATAATTTTTTTTTAAATCGATGCATTTTTCCCTGGCAATTCATTTCGTTATGAAAAAAAAATCATTTTTATTGACCAAATTTAAATTTTTAGGTCAAAAGCCTTTGAAAACTGTAAGTAGCAAAATTTATTTAGTTTTTGACCTAAAAATTGAAATTTGGTCAATAAAAATGATTTCTTTCTTGACGAAATGAATACTCAGGGAAAAATTAATTGATTAAAAAAAAAAAATTATTATTTTACGATGAAAATCAAGCGAGTAATGCATATTATTGCTGAAATTTGTCTTAAAAATGATTGAAATTCAATATTGAAATATGCCTGTTTCTGAACTTAAAATATGCATCACTAGCTTGCTTTCATTGTAAAATAATAATTTTTTTTTTTTAAATTAATAAATTGTTCCCTAAGTATTCATTTCTTTAAGAGAAAGAAATCATTTTTATTGACCGAATAATACCTAATACCTAATACCTGAAATACATAAAAATTCTCCAGGACTTGCTGAATAACCTAAAATAATTAATCAGCGAGCCCTGGACCCCTGTCGGAAAAAAAAATTGTTCAAAAAAATTTGAAAATGTTCACAAACGTTTAAAAAAGTTTAAAAGGCCTATATTTGGCAAATTTTTTTTTTCATTTAAATTAAATTTTTTAGCATAAATATTCATTTATTAATCATTTATTAATCATTTTTTACGAAAAAAAACTTCTATGGTATGTAGCAAAACTGACCAAATAGTACAATTAATTTTGTATAAGTTTGCAAAAAAATAACTTAAATTTTTTTCAAGATCATAAAATAGTGGACCAACTTAAATTTTAACGTACCAAAATAATTTTTAGTCTGAGTAAAAATTGTTCACAGTCAAAAATTTTTATTTTCATATACTTTGTATTACATTTACTACAGAACTATATGTCTCAATACAGTCGACTCACAAACTAAAAGAATACTTAAAATTACATAAGTCAGGTAAACTTAATTTTATTCTGAAAAGACTTATTTAATTTCTTCTAAATCATTTTTGTGCAAAGACTTTTAGGTATTTTTTTCATTACTCGTTGTCTTACAATTTTTAATAACTAAACAACAGTTTTGGAATTGGGGAAAGGAGAACTAAACGTAAATTATAAATTTTATAATTTCCAAAATATTTGTAGCAAATGTATGACTATATGTGTCAAAATATTTTTTAATAAAGGTAACGCACTTAAGTTTTTAAAAATCGGCCCAGCCAATCCAGAGATTAGCTCCTGGCCAGTTGAAAAAACGTAGTTTCGAGATAATCGCGTTTGAAAATTTTTTTTTTCTATTTCTTACAAAATTGCACTTTTATTCCAAGAATTAATTTTAACCTAAAAAGACATAAAAAAAGCTTTGTTAAATATTAAAATAAAATTAATAAAAAATAAATTTACATTACAAAGGTTAAATTTTTCTTGTAAGATACTAACCTTGAGATCTTATTTCACATTTACTAAAACTCAATTTCTTTTAATAAGTCCCTGATTACAGTTGCAAATAAATAAAACTGAAAAAAATTTTAATTTTGTTTAGTCTTTTATAAGGGCTAAAAAAATATTTTATATCATTACTTTTTGATTTTAATTTTAATTTCAGGGAATCAGCTTTATGAAGTAATTTTTTATCCAAAGTAGCTTTTTCCTCGTTTAAAGAACAGGAGAACCAATATTTTTGATAGATCCAATAAAATGCTTCTTTGGTTTGAAATCTGAAAAAAGTCACACAAATTGATATATATTTTTAATATTGCACTTATTAATTTTTAACTTAATGTAATTATGTCTACATCTTAAAATTTATTACTTTTTGGTTAAATTTGTTTATATCAGAGTTCAAGTTCATTAACATGAATTATACTAATAAACAAACTTAACCAAAAAGTAATAAATTGTATCTTTCAATCAGTAAAAAAAAAATTTTTTAATGTAGAAAAAGTTACATTTAGTTAAAATTTAATAAGTGCAATATTAAAAATATATATTTTTTTGAGTGAATTTTTTTCAGATACCCAATCAAAGAAGCATTATTTAGTGGATCTGTCCAAAATATTGGTTCTCTCTGTTCTTTAAAAGCAAAAGGCTACTTTGGATGAAAATATTTGGACTTCATAAAGCTGATTCTCTGAAATTGAAATTAAAATCAAAAAGTAATACCATAAAATATTTTTTTAGCCCTTATAAAAAACTAAACAAAATTAAATTTTTTTTCAGTTTTATTTATTTACAACTGTAATCAGGGACTGTTATCAGGGACAAAAAATGGCTTATAGTTTAAATATGAAATAAGATCTCAAGGTTTGAATCTTATAAGTAAAGTTTGACTTTTGTAATGTAAATTCATTTTTTAATAATTTTATTTTAAGATTTAACAAATAATAGGGAATTTATTTACTTTTTTTATGTCTATTTAGGTTAAAATTAATTCTTGGAATAAAAATGCACTTTTGAGATACAAATATGATTGAAGTTACCTGGCTAATCCAATTTTAATTCTTATGGCAATGGTTACTGTAGTAGTTAGCTTAACGTAGTATTTCGCTTTGCAAATAAAAATCGGTAAAAATTAGCGAAAAGGTTTGAAAAGTTTTCTTTTTAGAACCTTTCCAAAAATGTTTACCCGTAAATAATTTAGAAAGCTTGTAAGTAGCAAAATATTTAAAAAAATGTATATTATAGCATATAAGAGGTTCTTTTTATGTATTATCATTTACAGAAGCTAGGAAAAGCTAGCGATGTTTTTTAGTGCTTAGTTAAAAATAGCTGAATATTTTTGTGTTTTATTAAAACCTTGCGTTGTTTTTTAGGGTCTTGTTAAGAGATCACTATGTTTTTACGGTGTTATTAAAACCTTGCTTCTCGCGCAAAAAACCATTATATGGTTTACCAGATGGTTAACCACCAGGTATTTAAAAAAAAAAATAAGACCCCAGGATAAAAATGAACCTTGCAGGTAGAAGCAGATACCCTGGGGGTATAATTTTCAATTTTTCAACCCAAAATATTTTCCGATTTTCCAAGATGGCGGACCATAAAAATTAAAAATATTAACTTTTATCTTTACAAGGGGGTTTTTGAGGGTGAGAAAAATGAATTTTGGATGGAAAATATTGAATTTTTTGACCCAACATATTTTCAGATTTTCCAAGATGGCGGACAATATAAATTAAAAATAATGACTTTAAACTTTACAAGGGGGTTTTTTAGGGCAAAAAATATGAATTTAGGGTGGAAAATATTCAATTTTTCTACCCAACATATTTTCCGATTTTCCAAGATGGCGGACCATAAAAATTAAAAATAATGACTTTTAACTTTACAAGGGGGTTTTTCAGGGTGAGAAAAATGAATTTTGGATGGAAAATATTCAATTTTCCGACTTAACATGTTTTCCGATTTTCCAAGATGGCGGACCAGAAAACTTAAAAATATTAATTTTTAACTTTACAAGAGGGTTTTTGAGGGTGAGAAAAATTAATTTTAGATGGAAAACTGGTATACCATCATGTTTTTTTTTGCGCGAGTTTGTTTTTATTGCTTGTTAATAACTCGCTGTATTTCTAATGCTTATTAAAAGCTAGCTATGTGCTATATTATTAATATACTCATAGCTAGCTTTTAATAAGCATTAAAAATACAGCGAGTTATTAACAAGTTATAAAAACAAAGCGAGGTTTTAATAAGACACAAAAATATTTAGCTATTTTTAACTAAGACATTAAAAAACATCGCTAGCTTTTAATAGGAGCCCTTGTTGATTACCTTTTCAGAGGGCTCTTCAGTCACTGGATTACAATAAGATATTTTAACTACATTTACTTAAATTAATCACTTTTCAGCTATCGAGTCGTTGCTTTGCGCAATTTGATGCCAGAAAATGAAACGAAAAATTGAAAAGGTTTATTTATTTAAAAAAATACGAGCCTTGTCCATAAATAAGGAATGACCCAAATCGCAGTTTACTATCCTCGGCTTCGCCTCGGAAGGTAATTTACGTGCGATTTGGGCCATTCTTTACTTTTCTGGACTCGAGCCGTAAATATACTATTGTTAAAGTTTTAGTCATAAATACTTAAAGACATGTGCAGTTTGGATCAAATTTCTGCCAGGCACTAGCTAAAGAGTATTCGTTATTAGGAGGTGGGGCGGTAGAATATTTTTTGCTAAATTTTTGTCATTCATAATTTTGTAGCTACTAGCTTATAAATTTTAGAGCTAGTTCTAGCTGAATTTTGATGCTAATTGCCCATATTTATGACTAAAAGTTTAACATAGTAAATTTGTTTAAACAAATAAACTTTTTCAATTTATTGTTTCATTTTATGGTACCAAATTGTGCAAAGCATCGACTCTATAATTTTAAAATTATTATTTTAAGTAATAATATGTGTAAGCCGCTGACTGAAAAGCCTCCTTAAATCTCTACTCTATCAAAAATAACCACGTGGTACTACTCCCTAAATTCTTAAAGAATTAATCCTTAAATCTTTAAAATTTTTAACATGGAACATGTTTATAGGGAGGGGTACTTCAGAACTTGAAAATTAAGGGGGGGGGGGGGGGGGGTCAAATTTGTCTTATTTAAGGGGGGTGGTCAAATATGTCCTATTTAAGGGGGGTTGTCAAATTTGTCCTATTTAAGGGGGGTGGTCAAATATGTCCTATTTAACGGGGGGTGGTCAAATATGTCCTATTTAAGGGGGATGGTCAAATTCGTCCTATTTAAGGGGGGTGGTCAAATTTGTCTTATTTAAGGGGAGGGGGTCAAATGAAACTTAGAATAATTAGGAGACTTTGAAAAATCTGAGCTTAAGGACTTAAGATAATACAGGTTTATAGACTTAAAATAATATCGATTTAGGGACTTGTAATAATATTGATTAAGGGACTTAGAATAATTCAGGTTTAGGGAATGAATATAGTTTGGGTTTAGAATCTTAACAGCTAGTAAGGTGATAATTACAAATTATAAAATTAGAAAATTGTATTGTAATGTTGAGTAACATTTGTATTATTCCTAGTCCTCATCTGAAAGTAAACATGTCCCATGCATTTAGGTTGTGTTTACACAAACCGGTTATAAGTTTTTGTCATCTCCTGAAATATCTTCGGGATGAAAATGAATCATCCGTTTATTATCCTGGAGGCATAATTTTTTATTTTCTATCCAAAACAATTTTCCAATTTTCCAATATAGCAGACCAAAAAGTGTGAAGAAAGGAACTTTCTACATTACCCAGGGGTTTTGTAGGTTTAGAAAAACGTTTTCATTGATGGAAATTTTGTTTCTTTGCCTCGATTTTTCAATATGGCAGACCAAAAAAAAAATGAAAAAAGGAACTTTCTACATTACCTGGGAGGTTTCAAGGTTAAGAAAAACTTTTTCATTTATGAAAATTTTTATAATTTTCGCCCCAGCATATTTTTCGATTTTGAAAGATGGTAGACCAAAAATTGTTAGAATAAGCTTTTTACATGGCCTGGGGGTTTTCAAGGTTAAAGAAAAGGTTTTTAGATACGACAATTTTCATTGTTTCACCCTAGCATATTCTCCGATTTTCCAATATGGTGGTACAAAAAACATGAAAAGAGTATCTATATTGCCTGAGGGTTTCCGAAGTTGAGATAAACATTTTCAATGATGAAAATTTTTATATTTTTACCCGAGCATATTTTTCGATTTTCCAAGGTGGTGGAACAAAAAACATAAATAGTAGAAATACCTATATTACCTGGGGGTTTTGAAGGTTCAAAAAAACGTTTTTAATGATAAAATTTTTATATTTTCATCCAAGTATATTTTTCGATTTTCCAAGATGGCGGATCAAAAATATATATCAGAATAAACTTTTTACATTGCTTGGAGGTTTTTTAGGTTGTAAAAAACGTTTTAGTAAATAAAAGTTTAGGTGGGGGCGGGGTGAATAAACATTGGGGGGGGGGCAGATTTTATTTTTATTTTGAAATTTGATAAAATGTAGATAACTTAAAGCTGTCTTGTATTTTCTTACCCCAAAAACCACCTGCGGACATACTGACTACAAATCGCGTACATGGCTTGGAGAAAAATTTTTCATAGTTTTATACAATTTGATGTCAGTATGTAGCCGTTTTTGCATTCAATATGACAACAAGCTTTGAAGTCATAGCTTGTAGACAATATGAATGCATATTGTAAACAGTGTATGCTCTTTTACTAAAGGCTACAAACCCTGACTACAGATTGACTGCAAGGTCTGCACAAAGTTTGTGTAAACAACCATTTGAGAGCAAACCTTGATAGCCGGTAATATTTGTATTGATAGTGGTAATTTTTGTACTACAAGTTTGGTTTTTGGGGTAGAGATTGAATAAAATTGAAACAAGTACTAACAATTACTATATTTATTTTCGAATTGGTTGAAGATAAAAATGGATTCAAAAGAACTATAACTACAGGAAGAACTAAAATAATAAAAGAATTGAAACAATTTTTCAATTTCGCAAATTCCAAATTTTATTTGTCTATCAGTTTAATATTTATATGCAAAATACTTTGATTTAATAAAAAATAATTTATAAAAACTAGTTTTTTTAATTTCTAAATTAAAAATAGAATGATAAGAAAAATTTCCAATTAAAGTTTTTTCATCTACATTAGCTATTAAAAAGAAAATATTGATAATGAAAAAATAATGTTGAATAATTAAATTTAAACAAATTTAAGAAATTTTTAACTGCTTTTTTAAAAAAAAATTTTATGCAGTAAAATCACCTGATTAATCACATGAGAATATCGGTCAATTTCTCATGTGTTTAATCATATGATAAAGACATGATAAATGATTAATCATGGGAATATTTACGGCTGGGCT
Source organism: Anagrus nilaparvatae (assembly GCA_022575985.1). NCBI lineage: Eukaryota > Metazoa > Arthropoda > Insecta > Hymenoptera > Mymaridae > Anagrus > Anagrus nilaparvatae. Next base: position 3,056,114 of record JAKSXM010000247.1, on the reverse strand, counting down.
TGTAATTTTTTTTTTTTTGAGTATAAGTAATATTTATTATTTTTTTTTTTTTGAAAAAAATGAGTTAGGTAAGTGTCTCACTTTTCTAAATAAGCAAGAGGTCCGCTTGGAGCACAGTAGCCATTTACCTTTTGTGAAATTAACATGTGCTAGGGACAGTTTCATTAAGACATGCAAATTAAAATTACAAGAAAATAATACTCTACTCAGATATTTTAAAATTAAATTTAAAATTATCAGAACCCGGCATTCTAATGCTCAGTATCCAATTATATTATTACAAGGTTTTTACTTTAGTGAAGTTTTCTCTAATCCACACTTACAGCACAGTGTGCGGACATTATCAGTATCTCTCTTGTAAATGATATGCCCCTTGAGATTTTTTATTTAAAAAATAAATATTTTTCTGTACAGTAGCCACGAAATTTCTCACTACTGTCGCAGAAAAATTTTATACGGCCCTTTTCCATAAATAAAGAACGCCCCAAATCGCAGTTTACCATCCTCGGCTTCACCTCGGAAGGTAATTTACGTGCGATTGGGGCCATTCTTTACTTTTCTGGACACGAGCCGTAAATATACTGTTTCTGGACAGTAGCCACGAAAGTATGATGTTCAAAAGTACGATAAACCGTAATTTTTTGCTGCTGCCACAGAAAAATTTTACTATTTCAAACTAAATCCTATGACAAGCCCTTAAGGACTTAACGGATATCTATACACTGGCAGTTTTGTTTTCATCTAAGTTTCCTTTCCCCAAATCAAATATATTTCTCAGAATGGTGAGATACACTGAAATCCTGTTAAATGATTGAAAAAAATAAAAATTATTTTTCACCAATACCACACAACCGTTTGTTGATACCTGGATTAATGCAAGTATTAAACAATTTGTTTTTTTTGCATACCAAATGACTAAGAAATGAATATTTATGCTAAAAAAGTTAATTTAAATGAAAAAAAAAATTTGCCAAATATATGCCTTTTAAACTTTTTTGAACGTTTGTGAACATTTTCAAATTTTTTTGAACAATTTTTTTTTCTGACAGGGAAGTGAACTTTAATGCTCGAGAATGAAAAATTAAACTTTAGAGATACATTTTATAAGGTACAAAACGATTTTGAACTTTATTTGATATGAATAAAGAAATTTAAAAGTAGAGTAAAATACAAAAAACCACAAAAATACGGTTTTTTACCTGAAAAAAAAACGGCTCTGGAGATTTTTTTGATTTTTACGGCATTCAACTTGGAAAAATATTTTGAATTGATTCCATATTTAACATTTTCAGTAACTCGCAATTCGATTTAAAATTGTTTAATCGCCTCGCAATAAGATAAAAAAAAAGCGTTTTCTCCCCACTGAGAATGAAAATTTTCGTTTTGTCCATGGGAGCTAAAAAAGATTTTCCCAGATCGCATTCGTTATCAGCTATTTTTATATAATTGTCCTGATAATTCGGCTTCGCCTCGGATGCTAATTAATGCGCGATCTGGGCCATTTTTTTTTTTGCTCCCTTGGTTAAAAATGTACTAATAAATTGTAAGTTACAACTTTAATTTATTTCTGTCACTATTATTTTATTAGTATTATTTTTTCTGCGCCAGGTGTGCATTTTGTTTTAAAAAAAATTTATTATTTTTTATATTCAATTTTTCAAAATTATTCAAATTTTTTGGCATCAGGGGTATATTTTTCAAAAAGTTTTGACATACCTTTTATACCAAGTATTAGTACTTAGAAAAGTAGTATCTTGAATAAAAAATAATTAGTTTTTTATTATTATTTTTGTAAAAATATAAATTGGGATCAATTACTATTTTTTAAAAAAATGACAAATTTAAAACAGTAAGTATACTAACAAGGGGAGTTCAATACATTTGGAACACCAAATTACACCAAATGGTTATGGATGAGTTTGTTATATTGAAAAAATATGCCGACTACCCTCCGGAGGTTCCTTCCAATGGGCCTTCTGGGCCTAGAAACGCAGGGCTCAATGTTATGAAACAGGATTTTTTGGTCATTTTCAATGAAACGCCAAAACCTCGCAAATTAACCAAAACTCTTCTGGTTGGTTTCATTTTTTTGGTTTAAGTATCACCTTTCATACGTCGTGAACCGCAATTTATTATCACTAATTCTCTCATCACTATAGCCAATTAACCAAACGGTCATTTTTGGTTAAAAATGACCAATTTTTAAAATGCTGCCAAATTTGTAATTTCTGACTAAAATGGGTTTTATAGATCTGAAAAAATTTGCACAAGCCTCAAGTTTCCAAAACTTCTTGACTTTACCTTTTTCAATTATTTGTTAACCAGATATGATAATTTGAAGTCACAGTCCCAATTTTACGATTTTTTAGAAAAACTCATTTTTAATGTTAACTTTGAAGAGCCATATATTAAAAACGAATCAAGGAAATGAGATAAGTAAAAATTTTTGGAAACTTAAAGCTTGTACAAATTTTTTCAGACCTATGAAACCCATTTTAGTCAGAAATTACAAATTTGGTAGCATTTTAAAAATTGGTCATTTTTAACCAAAAATGACCGTTTGGTTAATTGGCTATAGTGATGAGAGAATTATTGATAATAAATTGCGGTTTACGACGTATAAAAGGTGATACTTAAACCAAAAAAATGAAACCAACCAGAAGAGTTTTGGTTAACTTGCGAGGTTTTCGCGTTTCATTGAAAATGACCAAAAAATCCTATTTTATAACATTGAGCCCTACGTTTTTAGGCCCAGAAGACCCATTGGAAGGAACGGAGGGTACACGGCATGTTTTTTCAACATAACAAACTCATCCATAACCATTTGGTGTAATTTGGTGTTCCAAATGTATTGAACTCCCCTTGTAAGTATAAATGTTAAAAAGAGTGCAAATTATTTATTTCCTTGTTTAATTTACATGAAAAAATAAATAATTGTAGGTAATAAAAATTATAATTTTTTTCTAGTAAGCTTTTTTTTTACTATTTTTAATCATATTTAAGCGTGAACGAAAAATTCCCGGCATAAGATTCGTGTAATCATAATGCCGGGGAAATTTAAGACGAAAAAGCTGTATTTTCGGACCTCGGAAACTTTTCGGGAATACCCGAAGAGCGACCCGACCAGAACCGAAAAAATCCAGGACCGTCCCGACACTCGGGTACCGGAGTATTTGGGAAACCGCACACCCTTAATTTATTTATTTTAATGGGTTGAGGATGTGAAAGCACTTTTTAGTAATTGCTAGTGAAGTGTTATTGTATAATTTTTGAGAGCCAGTGTAGCTGGGGTGAGCGTTGAACCTATGGTCTAGGAGATACACGACTTCTCACAAACACTTCTCACTGTATAATTGATAAATAACAAAATTTTGTATTTTCTATTTGAGAGGTCCTGACCCCAACTGGGCTCCAGTTTAACTGAAGGGTCGCAAAAATTGGCCCAAACTATTTTTTCCCGAAAGTACAACTAAAAATAAGTACTCTAAGCCAATTTTAGCTTGCTAGGTCAAATCCTTGATTTCTGCGTTTTTGGCCTACTTTATTAAATAGAAACAAATTATTCAAAATAAAAAAAAAACGCTGCCAAGTAATTGGGACTATGGTTCCTCATTAACAATAACAAAATATTCTTAATGGTCTATTTAACTTAGTAAAAACGATAATTCTAGATATTAGTACTTTCATAGGAAAAATTAGGTACTACGTCCAAAAAGAAAAGAAATTTCTGTTTTTTTTATTTTTTTATGCAAAAAGTTTTGAGAAAAAAGAGTTCAAAAAATTAAGTGTTAGATTGGAAATTTCGAGTAACAACTATATTGGATATTGGTACTTTCATACACTGTAAAAAGTAACTTTCTTAGATTTACAAAAAAAATAGAATTTGTTTGAAAAATTAGTACATTTTCAAAAAATTAGTAAATTTTCAAAAAATTTTGTAAATATTCGATAAAAATCGTAAATTTACTAAATTTAGTATATTATCGAAAAATTCGAGAATTCTCGATTTTTTTTTTGTGGTTTTACGAAAAAAGTTTTAAATTCACAACTATTTTTCGGAAATTTACAATTATTTATTCTAAATTTTCGAAATAAAATTGTAAATTATCAATTTTTATTACGAATTCACAAAAAAAATCGAGAATACTCGAATTTTTTGTTAATATACTAAATTTAGTAAATATACGATTTTTGTCGAATATTTACAAATTTCTTTGAAAATTTACTAATTTTTCGAAAATGTTCTAATTTTTTTGTTAATATAAGAAAGTTACTTTTTAAAGTGTAGGAAAAAATTAGGTACTAAATCCAAAAAGAAAAAAAATATTGCTGTTTTTTTTATTTTTTAAAAAATTTTTTTAAAATTAAGTATATCAGATCCAAAAAATTACTATAAACGAGGTTGCTAAAACTAGCACTCCCATAGAAATAAATTAGGTACTACGTCCAAAGAGAAAAAAAATTTGGTATTTTTTGTATTTTTTTGTGACAAAAATTTTGGGTAAAAAATTTTCAAAAAATTCATTATCAGATTTGAAATATTGAGTAAAAACCATTATTTCAAGTATTATTACTTTCGTAAAAATAAATGAGGTATATTAAATCAAAATTAAAAAAAAAAAAGTAGTTTGAGATTTTTTAATAAAAAAATTTTTGAAAAAAAAATTAGGTCATATTGTGAAATAAAAAAATTGTTACACATCAAAATAGTTTGTATTGTTTTATTTATTTTAAATAATTTGAAACAATAAAAAATTAAGTTCAGCTCCAATTCTGGTCAATAAAATAATATTTTTACTTTTTTAATGCCATAATGGTTGTGAAATATCGCCAGTTACCCATATTCATACATACATACGTATACACACGCACTCACATACAGACTTATTTTAAAAACCAGTTTTTTAGCTTCCTGGGGTCTCAAAAAATGCTTATATGCCAAAAAATCAAAATTTCACCTATCACAGTGGTTCCTCTATGAGGAACCAAAAATTCTTATTTTCACTGTGAAATACTTATATTTTGGTGAAAAATGTTTTTTTTCTAGTATAATTGCTCATAGGATATTTCACGCAGAATCAATTTCAATTCCGAGGTTTCAAATTTTTGATTTATAGAATGTACATGCACGAGATATTACGTTGTTCATCACTGCGCGCCTTTCAGCTAAAATAAAAAAAAAATATGCAGGTTCAATTTTTTTCTACTTAGGCATCAATTTCTATTATTTAATAATTCCTATTATTACCCTCCAAAACAAAATCCATAGGATACGCTAGGCTGAAAACTCGATAAAAAATGATATTTTTTAAATTACCATTTTTTCAAATTTTTGAATTTTCCTTTAAGTCACGTAACAAAATTTTTTTTTGAATATAAAAAAAATGTAAAATTATGACTTATAACTTCAAAATTTGGCCATTGTCACACAAATCGAGAAATCCGAATTTTTGGTAAGACTTTCATTAGATCGTGTGAATTAAAAAATATCATTTTTTTGATCTGGAGTTTTAAGATTAGTGTAAATATCACGGATTTTTTTGGGGTCAAAATAGATTACAAAACAAGAAATTCAATCTTGATTAGAAGAAAATCAGCTGAAATGCGTAGTGATGAAAAACGTAATTTCTGGGCATGTACGCAATTTAAATCAAAAATTTTGAAACTTGGAATTGAATTCTGTGGGAAATTTCCTATAGGAAATTATATATAAGCACTTGAAAGGAAAATACAAATTAAGTTTTTTAGATTACATTTTTGAGTTCGCTGAAAGCAGCGTCGATGGGGTCGTTTTCGACACAGTTAAGAAATTAATGACTTTAAACCGGTGTGGAATTAAATTTCAAGCGTTTTTAGACACAAAAACGTTTATAATACCTAAATTAATATAAAATATTGAAAGTAAGAAACCTATTTACGAATTTGAAATTCTATTTTATCTATTATAAATATTAAGTAATTTTTAATATTAAAAACCGGGGTTATATATTAGTTACTAACTAAAAATATTCTTTAAAAAACATTTTTTTTTTTTCATACCCCTGTGATCAATTTTTTTTTAGTTATTCAGATTCTATTTACAAAAAACAATAAGCGACCAAAACCACCCCATCCTTGACCCTGAATTTTCTGACCGTCTTTTTTCACTATTTTCCCATCCTAGAATTCCGAGTAGCTAAAATCATTTCAGGGAATGAAATTATCTATTCAAAATTTGTTTTTCTCAACCCCCACAAAGCCACTAGTTTTTTTTTCTTTCCAACCTCTTGTATTTTTAGAAAATACTTCCATTTTTTCCGATTTCGTAAAGCTAAATCATTTTATATATTTTGTCAAGAAAAATTTCTATTTAGCTAAAAAGGAACGCGTTATTTGAATCAAACAGAGAATGCTTGTTGTGAATAGATTTTATTTGATCTAAGCAGATTTTATCAAGAAGCTTTTCTATTTGAGACAAATAGATCTTTTTTTCAGTGATCAATAGAAATAAAATTCTGCCTAAATATTCGGGGGAACAGGCTAAATCATTTAAATTAGCCTTTAAGATATTTCCAAAAAATGACTTTTGCTTATCAAATAAGAAATAATTAAATATTACCATAATATTAATTAATGCTTTCTATCGAATATAAATTTATATGGAGAAGTAATTTTCTGAGGATCATTAGTGTATAGTAATATCCCCTTTTGGTCAGCTCAATCGACAGTAACAAGTTAAGGCCACGTTCAGCTGACTCCGCGCAATTATTGACCCCTAATTACGTTTCTCTAACATGAGTCTCATCCAGACCACTTGTGGTATAACGTTAAAATATCTGCAAAGCATAATTATTCTGACTTGTCGATGCGAAAGTCATTGGCAAACCAAAAGCTTTAATAGGTTTTAAGTCGTTGAAATAACGTCCAAAAAGTAAAATTTAATCAAGGTTAGAAATTAATTATTATAATTATTAAAAAATTTGTAATTTATTATACGAGATTAATTAAAAGCTCCAAGACAAACACGCTATAATTATAACAAAAGGAGATATTCTAAGAAAATTGAAACAGAGAAGTAATACATCATAATTAGTTGGTCAAGTAGTGTATTCGTATAGTGTGAATGTGTGTTAGTAAATTCTCTGTGCTATATTCTATCCCTTTTCTCTTTTGCTCCATGTGTTTACCTGCAGTTAATTAGTGTAATTACTATAATTTTAATCGGATGACGTATGTGTATCTCATGGGATACAAGTAAACCCTCTTAGTAAAACCCTCTGCAAAATATACGGCCATATTTATAATTGTATACGTATAAACTTAGTTTTTATGATAATTAAAAATTTTAATTAACGGTCAGTCAAAATATAGGGTATGTAGGAAATAATAAATAAAGAGGTGATAAATATTAGTTATTATTTTAGAAAGAAAGAAAATTGAAAGGTACACATTATAAAAGTTAAATTGAAATTATGAGTTGGTTAAAAGACATATTGTGAAAGGGAGCTATAGAAATATATACAATGTATATTTCTAAATTGAAGAAGAAACAGGGAACCGCAAGCTTTAAGAATCGAGAAGTGCTTTCTCGTGTTTCTTAACGCATATCCTATTTTCTTGCTCTTTCTGACCACTTAGCTTTTTTCTCCTTTCTTTTCTTCTATCATTTCAACTTTATGTATTCTTTTGCCTTTTTCATTTAAATAGACAATCTTGATATTTACGGAAAAATACTTTCATTCATTTCTTTCTCCTCTCATCTCATTTTTTTACCCAATTAATCAAACTTCAGAGCTTGGCCATAACTTTATTGTAAATTTATTGCATCATTTTTAATAAAGAACTCGAATTTCAAATAAGGAAAGTAATTTCAGTTTGCGCGCGGGCACTATGCAAAGATGGAGCTTTCTATAGTGACTTACAATTTTAATTTAATGGTATAAGTAAAAAAAAATTGGAGTTGAAGTAAATAAGTAAGTTGTTTCGAAAAATTAGGTAAATTCAGGAGCACTAGTTAGGGAGGTCATTCAGCAAAAAGTCGGGTATCGAGAATCAATATAATTTATATAATAAACTAAGGCTGCTTTGCTTGAAAATTTCATTATGATTCTTAGCTCAAAATAGAACTTTTCTATTTTCAAATTTAAAAAAATGATTTGTTTTTTGCTCATAAATTTCAGAATAGAGCTTTTCTTTTTCAAAATTACAGAATTTATTAATTATTTAAAAACTTATAATAAATAATTTATAATTCAATTTTATAAACTCTAAAAGGGTTATATAATGATTGGTGTTACATCTTATAATAAGGAGGGCTTTACCATAATGTGCCAGCGTAAGACAAAGTGGAACGGAGGAACCAAAAATCTCAAAAAAAAAAATTTTTTAAATAATTTTCGAACGCTCCCTTGTACTATTAACTCCATTCTTACTTTAAGAGTTTTTAGTAGTATAAAATTATGTCAAAATAGTTTTAATAAGCTTAGTTCTCCGTAAAATTAAATTACAGACTAATAACTTTAAATAAATTTCATATATAAATCCTTAAAAATAAGTATTAATAAATCGCATTACTGATAAATGCATAACATTCACATCTGTCAAGGTTACTCAATATTTATTCATTAAATACATATAATTTTATAATAGAATTAAACTACGATTAAACTATTCAGAAGAGTCTATTGTGTTTTTTGTATATTTATATGGATGCCATAGAAATACGAACATTTTAATTCTGAGCAAAATTAGAAAAAAAAAAAAAAAAAAAAAAAAAAAAAAAGAATATAATAATTTTTTTGTTTTATTAAGTTCGCAATAATTCTTTACTCAAAAGGGGTATAAAAAGGGGATTTTTGAGTTTCTGTTTATCTAAGAAAACAATTTTACATATAACTAACACAACGGGAACCATAATGAGAAAAGTTCTACTATAGGTTTTTTGGGTCACTGATTCCGAATCCGGGGTCTGAAGTCGCGGGAAATGGGTAAAAAATCTTTTTTAGGCTTTAATTAGCCTTTTAAAGGCTTTTTCACAATATCTTGAAAACAAAGCTAAAATTGTCAAACAAATGCCATTTACTCAAAAGCAATGGACAAAGAAGGAGTTATTTGATTCTGGACTAAAATTAGGATGTATAAGCTAATTACAAAGGTAAAAAATAGGATTTGGCTTTTTATGCAATTATGTGCACGAGAAAACAATGCAAGGGAGTGCAGACAGCCTGAAAAGAAAAAATCTCATATTTTATTCCCCGTAGTTGAAGACACGATTTTTCATTAACAGCGAAAACAATTGTTTCTTCCTTCGTTTGAGAGTAGAAACAAGAAACGCTGCCAAGTAATTGGCACTATGATTCCTCATTAACAATAATAAAATGATCTTAATGGTCTATTTTACCTGGATACAACACTACGAGTGTAGATACAATAATACAAGTACTACGTCCAAGAAGAAAAAAAATATTGCTGTTTTTTTATTTATTTATCAAAAAAAATTTGAGAAAAAAATTTTCAAAAAATTAAGTATCCGATTCGAGATATCGAGTAAAAACCATACTTTCAGATATTAGTACTTTCATAGGAAAATATTTGGTGCTACTTCCAAAAAGAAATAAAATATTGCTGTTTTTTTTATTTTTTTTTAATTTTTAAAATCGACTAGATGATTATAAAAAATAGTACCCAGACATAAAAAGTTGTAAAATTTCCCGCTGAATCCAAATTTGAGGTCAGTTTTTTGAAATTTTGCCCCTGGGCGACTCAAACTGCTTTTTTCGGCTTAGAGTGGGAGATTTTGAACTTCCCAAATTCAACAACTTTTATAGGGCTCAAACCTTGATAGAATTGGTCTAAATACTATATACTTTGATGTGGTAAATGTCGCTAAGTGGTTATATGCCATTTAAAAAGCGTCAGAAGCATAGTAATGGCTTTTTTTAACCAAATTTCAACGATAAAATCACATTTTTTAAGCACCTTATAGTATTTTTTAATTATATTTGTACTCAAATGAGTTTTTTATTCTTTTTATACATAAACTTGATATTTTTCAAAGATTTCCAGTCCATTAATTCACGCGTCTCCAATAAAATTCGTATCTAAGCGTATTTAATTGAAAATTAAAATTTAAAAAAATTGAAGTTTTTGGATGATATAATATTTAAACTAACAAGGGAAGTTCAATGAGTTTATTATGTTGAAAAAACATGCCGGCTACCCTCCGTTCATTCCAATGGGACTTCTGGGCCTAGAAACGCGGGGGTTCAATGTTATAAAATAGGGTTTTCTGGTAATTTTTAATGAAACGCTAAAACCTCACAAGTTAACCAAAACTCCTCTGATTTTTCTCATTTTTTTTTGCAAGTATCGCCTTTTAAACGCCGTAAACCGCAATTTTTTATCATTAATTATCTCATCAATGTAGCCAATTAACCAAATGGCCATTTTTGGATAAAAATGAGCAATTTTTAAATTTCTGCCCAATTCGTAATTTTTAACGAAGAAGGGTTTTGTAAGTCTCAACATAATTCCACAAGCTTCAAATTTCCAAAAATTTTTTGCTCGTCTCATTTCCTTGATTCGTTCTTAAGAAATGGCTCTTCAAAGTTAGCTTTAAAAATGAGATTTTTTAAAAAATCGTAAAATTGGGACTGTGACTTCAAATTATCATATCTGGTTAACAAATAATTGCAAAAGGTAAGGTCAAGAAGTTTTGGAAACTTGAAGCTTGTACAAATTTTTTCAGACCTATAAAACCCATTTTCGTCAGAAATTACAAATTTGGCAGCATTTTAAAAATTGGTCATTTTTAGCAAAAAATGACCGTTTGGTTAATTGGCTATAGTGATGAGAGAATTAGTGATAATAAATTGCGGGTTACGGCGTATGAAAGGTGATACTTAAACCAAAAAAATGAGACCATCCAGAAGAGTTTTGCTTAACTTGCGAGGTTTTGGCGTTTCTTTGAAAATTACCAAAAAATCCTATTTTATAACATTGAGCCCTGCGTTTCTAGGCCCAGAAGGCCCATTGGAAGGAACGGAGGGTAGTCGGCATGTTTTTTCAACATAACAAACTCATCCATAACCATTTGGTGTAATTCGGTGTTCCAAATGTATTGAACTCCCCTTGTAAGTACATCAAAAAAAAAAAAAATATTACAGATTTAATTTTTTTGTTTTTTTAATTTTGAGAAAAAAATTTTGAAAAAATTCGGTATCAGATCAAAAAAATTACTATAAATAAACTTTCTAAAACTAGTACTCTCATAGAAATAAATTAGGTACTACGTCCGAAAAGAAAAAAATATTTGGTGTTTTTTGTATTTTTTTGTGGCGAAAATTTTTTTTGATATCGAGTAAAAATCATACTTTCAAATATTAGTACTTTCATAGAAATAAATGACGTTTTACATCCAAATTAAAAAAAAAAGTAGTTTGAGATTTTTTGAGAAAAAAGTGTTTGAAAAATAATTAGGTCTTAGCTTCAATTCTGGTCAATAAATACACACACACACACACACACAAACAGACTTTTTTAAAAACCAGTTTTTTAGCTTCTTGGGGTCAAAACATGCTTATAAACCAAAAAATCGAAAAAAAAAAATTTTACCTATCACAATTAAAAAATATTTTATCGAGATTTTAATTTAAAAAATATTCGCTAAATGGAGTTTAATAAATTGTAACTCATAAAATAAATTATGTTTAAAAAAATAATTTATTCATATAAATCTATATGTATAATAATTTTATTCGTAAAATTAAATATCACATTCGAAATTTCAATTTTTCATCTAGCACCATAAAAATATTTATAATATCTCTTATGATATACTATATATATTAATAACAGCATTAAGGTATCCATATTTACATATACAATATTAAAATATATACACTGAAAAAAAAATCCGCTTGCGGCAAGCGGAATTCCGCTTACCGCAAGCGGAATTTTTCCGCTTGCCGCAAGCGGATTTTTCCACTTGCCGCAAGCGGAATTCCGTTTGCCGCAAGCGGATTTCCGCTTACCGCAAGCGGAATTCCGCTTGCCGCTAGCGGAATTCCATTTGCCGCTAGCGGAAATCCGCTTGCCGCAAGCGGAATTCCGCTTGACGCAAGCGGATTTTTTTTTTTGTTTAAACCATTGCAAATGGCTTGAAACGTAAAAAAAAACCTTAAAAATATTATTTTTTTGAACTTAAAACTTCATAAAACTGAATTTTAAAGCTCAAAAGTTAAAAAAATCTTTTTAAAAATAAAGATTACTTATTTAGCTTTTAAAACTTTTTTAAGTGGAATTATTATTGAAAGGTAATAATAAAAGGTTCAATAAAATATATTTCATTAATTACTAGCTTCAGAAATTACCGAAAACAGCTGAAAACAACTCAAAACCTAAATTAACCAATTTTGGATCATTTTTAAAATAACCAAATCAGTCTTGTTTTTAATGATTTTGTTTATTACTAATTTTTTTACAGATTTTTTTATTATTTACTTTAATTGTACATATTTTAAAGTATTATTTTTCTGTTAAAAATAATTTTTCTTTTAATTTTTAGCGTCTTAGAACAGTTAAATATTGGTTTTTTTAAACATTCATAGACTTGCGATGGTAGCGATCTTACTCGACACAAAAAAAAATTGAACACATCACTTTTAAACACCAAAATTAAAACATACAAAACTCAACACACAATATTTTTTACACTAATTATTGCACACGAATTAAATTAAACACAAAATGTTCAGCTCATTTTATTTGACACAAATTCAAAACAAAAAACTAAAATTTAATTAGTTTTTGCACTATTTGCATAAAAAATTTTTGTGTCGAATAATACGTTTCCAAAAAATTTGTGTTGGATTTAAATGGTGTGGAAAAAATAGTGTTAAAAAATAATGCGTGTTGAGTTTTATGTGTTTTAGTCTTGTGTTCAATTTTTTTCGTGTTGAATAAGATCGCTACCCTTAGGATTTTTCTAGCAGATTCAAATGATGTTATAGATTGGACTAAAAGACGTATTCCCTAGTAATTTTTAATTCTAGTAGAATTCGAACTCCCTGTTTATTTTAATATTTTAATATGCTTTGCAGGAGAAAAATTCATTTTTTAAGTTTTTTAGGGTACCAGTTATGAGGGGACCAATTTTTAAAAGTTTTGCAGTCTTCAAGAAAAAATTTTCCGAATAATATTTGCAAGAATTAATTATATATTTTTTCCTCGAGATTTCGTTGAAAGCACTATAGTTTTTTTATCTGGGGTTTTCCTTTGCCATAAAATCTTTAGTTTCTATTTTTACTGGCTTTGTCCAATCTTATATATTTGCATTAGTACCCCATTTGAGCCTAAAGAGTTTGAAATATTTAAAATTATCTTTAATAAATAAATAGATAGGAAAAAACTGCTTAAAAAAAATGCGAAATCGTTTCGTCTGAAGATGAAAATTCACTGACTTATCAAATTTTTAAGTTATTGTGCTTCAAGTAACGTGTAATTGAGATTGCAGGAGAATTATTGCAAAATCTTTAATTAACGATAACTCGTTTATTAAAAAACAAAAAGTTTTAGCATTTTTTCGAGTGGTTTTTACCTGACTATTTATTTATTAGAGATAATTTTAAATATTTCAAACCCTTTAAGCTCAAATGGGCTACCAATGCAAAATATATAAGATTGGACAAAACCAGTAAAAATAGAAACAAAAGATTTTATGGCTAAGGAAAACAACAGATAAAAAAACTAGTGGTTTCATCGAATTTCCGAGGAAAAAATATATAAGTAACTCTTCCAAATATTATTCAGAAAATTTTTCCTTGAAGACTGCGAAACTTTTAAAAATTGGTACCCTCATAATTGGTACCTTAAAAAACTAAAGAAATGAATTTTTCTCCTGTAAAGCGTAGTAAAATGTTAAAATAAATAGTGAGTTTGAATTGTACGGGAAAAATTACTTGGGAATATACCTTTTAGTCCAGTTTATAACATCATTTGAATCTGCTAGAAAAATCTCAAGTCCATGAATTTTTCAAAAACCCAAATATTTAACATTTGAACTGCTCTAAGACGTTAAAATAAATTAAAAGAAAAATTATTTTCAACAAAGATATTACTTCAGAATATATAAAATTAAAGTAAATAATAAAAAATCTGTAAAAAAATTAGTAATAAACAAAATCTTTAAAAACGAGACTGATTTGGTTATTTTAAAAATGATCCAAAATTGGATAATTTAGGTTTGGAGTTGTTTTCAGCTGTTTTCGGTAATTTCTGAAGCTAGTAATTAATGAAATATATTTTATTCAACCTTTTATTATTACCTTTCAATAATAATTCCACTTAAAAAAGTTTTAAAAGCTAAATAAGTAATCTTTATTTTTATAAAGATTTTTTTAACTTTTGAGCTTTAAAATTCAGTTTTATGAAGTTTTAAGTTCAAAAAAATAATATTTTTAAGGTTTTTTTTTACGTTTCAAGCCATTTGCAATGGTTTAATCAAAAAAAAAAAATCCGCTTGCGTCAAGCGGAATTCCGCTTGCGGCAAGCGGATTTCCGCTAGCGGCAAATGGAATTCCGCTAGCGGCAAGCGGAATTCCACTTGCGGTAAGCGGAAATCCGCTTGCGGTAAGCGGAAATCCGCTTGCGGCAAGTGGAAAAATCCGCTTGCGGCAAGCGGAAAAATTCCGCTTGCGGCAAGCGGAATTTTTTTTCAGTGTAGATATAATATAAAAATACAAAACTTTGTTAGACATTCTTTTTAAAACATTTCTTTCTTTTTATCCAATTTCTTCGACAATTCAAATTTTATTCGTGATACAAAGTTCGTCTAATCCCATTTGTCCTTGATGTTTCCAAATTCTAAACCTCGCAATGTCTTTTCGAGTGATCATACCGACAACTTCATTTATATCGTTAACAATTAGTAAATGCCTTAAGCCCAAAGCTCGAAACAGCCTGAATATCCTTGGTAATGTTGCAGACTGTAAAAAAATTTTAAGAAACATTTATAATACCAAACTTATAGAGATTTGTTTCCGCAAAAAATTTAAAAACTTTTTTTTGTAGAATACTCAAGTTTAGTTTGTCTCAACAAAAAATAGCAAGTAATAAATTGTCTTACTAACAATAAGATAAAAATTATATAAATCTTAACGAAATTAAAACTTAATTGCTGGTCAATATTTGTAAAGTGTACGCGGTTTTGACAGTATGGATAGTTTACCAAATCCATTACAAACTTTTATTTGCTGAAAAGTATACATAAAATAAATTATAACTAATTTGTTTTCACATAACCAGCGATCATGGAACATGTTCGCTTATAACAGTTTTAACTTATATTCCCTAATTATTAAAGTCCTAAAACCGAAATTACAATAAATCCCGAAGTATAAACACGTATAAATTGACCTATGTCCATAAACCTAATGTATTCAAAGTTCTTATTTTTATCAGGACCTGCGCAGGCCCTGACTCCCACTTTAAATTATTCTAAGTCCCTAAATCGAAAATTCTAATTGTAAGTCAATTTCGAATAATTTCTATTTAAATAAAATAATAAGGTTTATGGTTATTTTTGGCGGAAAAAATGTTTATACAAAAAACACAAGATATTGAGAAATAACAATTTTCTTAAAACTATAGAACTCTAAAAAAAATAGGTATTGCTTCCAAAATGAAAGAAAATAATCTTTTTATTATTTTTTAATGCAAAAAATGTTTTATTAATTAGGTATCAAATTCGAGAAATCGAATAAAAATGATTTTTCTGAAGTAAAAAAATTTGGTTCTATGAAATAAAAAAACTTCCAAATAAAAATTTGGTTCTACATCCAAAAATAAAAAATAATTTTAGTGAGTTTTTAATTTTTTAGTTTATAATAAATTGTGAGAAAAAAATTCAAAAAAATTAGCTATCAGACTCAAAAAATAGAATAATAACTGTGTTTTGAAAACCAATACTTCCATATAAAAAAATTAGGTACGACGTCCAAAAAGAAAAAAAATAGTGGTATTTTTTTAATTTTATTGCGAATAAAAATTAGAGAAAAAAATTTAAAAAAAATGAATTAGTAGATCCAGGAAATTCAGAAAAAAGATGTTTCTAAAATTAAATACTTTTATAAAAAAAATTTAGGTATGCTATGTCCAAAAACAAAAAAAAAAAAATTTTTTTTGAAATAAAAATTTTCAAAATAATCAGATTCAAGATATCGAGTAAAAATAATATTTTTAGATATTAAGTACTTTCACAGAAAAAATTAGGTATTACTTCCAAAATAAAAAAAAAAACAATGGTGTTTTTTGTATTTTTTGGTGGCAAAAATTTTCAAAAATTTAATTATCAAGTTTGAAAATAAATTAATTTTCAAATTGTCGGATTTTTGGAAAAGACTAATTTCAGAATATGCCGTACCGGAAAATTTAATTACGATTTTTAGCACATAATTTTGTTTCAATAAAATAAGGAAAATTCCAAAGAAGTTTTATAACTCGTGCAATTTGAAAGCCAGAAGCTGTACAATTTGGGGGCATTATATTGTTAATATATGTGAAACTGATTAGTAGGATCTTTCCCTTCTTTAATCAAAAGGATTGGTGTTGAAGTGTTGGAATGACAATCTGAGACTATTTTACGAATTTAATATCGCATAAACGTACAGGTAAATATTTATATTGTGCATCTAACTATTTTTATTCTGTATATTTTAATTATATATCCAAATTAAGTCCAAATCAAGTTTTCTTGAGCCTGTGTATTTAAAATGTCAAAAACGTCCGATGTCCTTTTGCTTAAGGCAGGTTCTACAATAGCCACAAACGCAAATATTCAGGGACATAGCTATAGTCATATCGGAGTAAGGGGGAGATCGTTTTACCTCTAAATAGTAAATTTTTTTACTGTAGTTTTACCTCTAAAGAGTAATTTTTTTTTACTTGAATTAGTATAAATAGGTGCATATTTACATAAACTTACATGTTTTAGAGAATAAGGACACGGATTCATAAATGGTCTCAAATCTATAGTAAATGTTTTCTCTTGTTCAGTAATAGATACTTTTTCAATAGTAGGGTATCTAGGATACTCTTTTCTAAACATTTTAATGCTCAAATCATTTTCCCAGTTTTCACTATATTCATTAAAAATTTTATTTTGTAAAAGAACTATTAATTGTGATCTCAAAATAATTCCACGTAAACGTCCATAACAATCCATGACATCCTGTTAAAAAATATAAACGTTAAACATAAGTAAAAATTTCTCAATTTATAATATTTGCCTGTAATACCTTATCACCAGTTGGTGGATCAACCACGGGAAATCCATTAAAAGTTACACATTTAAGTAATTCTACAATATGCCCTACATTTTCATTTGTTTTTAAAGTAATAACAGGATGACTCATAATCTCACTAGCATAAATATTATTTGATAAAGGAGGAGCTTCCCATGGAAGTAGTGGAACTCCAGCCATTTGTATATGAATGTCATATATACCCTAAAAAAGATACATTTTTACCAAAGTATATTGTTGACAGTAAAACTAATTTATTTTACAGATTTTACTTTTTTTTTTAATTTTATTAATAAAAGCATAAACAAAAACTTTTTTTTTTTCGATGAAAAATAAGTTATTGTTAATTAAACATTTTTTTACTAATTATATACGTGGAGTCGCTATTATCCGACACCTAAGAATTTGGGTACCTGTCGAATAATCGATTTGACGGATAACGGAAAAAGGGTGGGGAGGCTGAAAAAAGTTAGTTTATGCACGATAATTTTTTAAATACGCTATTATATTTACTTCTGGATAAAATTTATTAAAAACATATTGCTTTGCTTAAATTGTAAAATATTTCATTACAAAAAAAGCAATTAAAAAATAATATCTTTTCTATGAAACACTTGAGTAATATAAAAAAAGTGGTCTTTATTTTTGCCGCTAAGTCTACTATTAGTAGATGTTATTTTTATTCTAAATAATACTAATAAAAGGTCAAGGTTTACTTAAAAAAAAATACGTGATATAAAAATAATTTTAAAAAATTTTACTATTAATTTTTTTTATTATACATCCTTTCTTTAAATATTTTTTTTTATATATAATACATCATAAAGTTATGGAATGTATCATTTTTATGATTTCCGGTACAAAATTTAAATAAAATTATTATTCCAAGTATCTGATTATAAAAAATTTTATCAAAAAAATAAAATTAAATCATGTTTTAAAAAATATCAAATCGAAAAAAATAAATTATGGTAGGGGAAACACAGGGCTGTTGGATAATTGGATTGTCTGATAAAAGAGTGTCGGATAATCGCGACTCCACTGTATATATATTTTTTCTAATTTTAAATTATTTTAGAACAATTCATTATTAATTAAGATTTTTCGGAGATTTTTAAGTCTGATTATAAAAATTCTGTATAAGTAGAGAAGAACTTTCTTAGGTTACATGAAAGTACAATGACGGTTCTGAACTTCAAATGGCAGCCAGGTATGTCTTTTTCTGGGTACCAGTCAAAACTCAGAACTGCTGCGTTTATCAGAATCGACACCTTTTAGAAAAATTTTTTTAAAGAATAACGAATATTAAAAAAAAATTGCATATTGTAATATTAACTTTGAAAATAATTAAGTGTTTTTTATATTGAAAACTTCTTTCTGTATTTCGAAATTCTGTCTTGCAAATTTTGCTGAGCAGCAGTTCTTAGTTTTGACTAGTGCCCCTTTTTTTAAAATGGTGCGTCATTTACACTTAAATCTACAAATTTTTTTAGTTTAAATGTTAAAAAAGCAATGTACCAAAAAATATTTTTCCAAATTGAAATGAAACTTTAAGAATATCTAAGTAGCAAAATTAAACTACAGTTGAACCTCTATAATTTGAACCCTCATTCTTTAAAATTTCGTTTAATTCGAAAGACTGAAGGGTCCCGGCCAGCTACTATTATTTAAACCAATTTTTAAACCATGCAAAAAATTTCTCTAATTCGAATCAAATTTCGTATAATCCGAAAAAAATTTATTTTTAATTTTTGAATTATTGAGGTTTTATGGGCGGCCATTCATTGTTCATAAGCGCTGATGGCAATCCGTGCTAATTTTTCAAAATCAGAAAATCCGAAACCCAAGGTTAACCCAAGGTTCAATGTCAAGAATTAAGAATTTAAAATACCATTGAAAAATAACTAAATCAAAATTCAGAAAGTTCTAAGTAGAATTCTTAAAATATCCGAATAAAAATTATATTCAATTAACCAATTATTATAATTTTAAGAAATTGCAAAGCCCAGAATTGAATTTTTCTGAATTTGAAGTTGTTCGTTTTAATGCAAAACTACGAAATATTATACTTTATACGAATTCGGAAAAATGACTTAAAAAGAAATAAAATTTTTCATTTAGGACTTAATTCTTTCTGTGAAATGCTCTTCTTAAAATTACTTTTTCCAATTTGTACAGATTTCTTAAAAATTTTTTTCTAAAATAAAAAAATTCTGGAACCTATAATAATTGGTTTGAAAAAAACGTTTCTGTTCTTAAAAATTCTGAATTTGGACCCGAATTGCCATCAGCGCTTCTGAACAATAAATGGCCGCCGTTTTATGCGATTTATAGATAATTTTTCTAATTATATATTGTTTTGAATAATAATTTCCTAAAAATTTTTAATTACAATAAATAGACCATAAATTAATACATTGACATTCACTGGTAATTACTGTAACTTTCAATCCGTGGCAGTTTTTAGAATCTCGAAAAACAAGAAAAATTCCTAAATACCACTATACAGATTTGAAATAATATTAGAAATGATTATTTATAAATCAAAAAAAAATTACATGAAATGCAATTCAGAATTTACCCTATTCTATACATTGATGTATTCTGACTTTACAAATTCGGAATTGGATTTTTTCGCAATATTTATTTATGGGTCTATTTTCAAAAAATCTAATCTTTCAGATTTTGAAAATGGACACGGATAGACAACGAAAGTAATGACCATTGAAAATTATTATATAAAATTTACGAAAATTATAAAAAATTTTTATTTTTTTATAAAAATCTTCGAATAGTTCGAAATAGTTCAAATTATATACAAACTCGATAATTTGAAAATTCGTATAATTCGAAGTAGGAGACTTCCACAACATCTTCGAATTATAGAGGTTCCACTGTATATGCCATTTATATGCCATTTATTCCACTATATATAAAAAAATTTATCTAAAAGGTCGGTACCGATAATGCTAAACAGCAGTTCTGAGTTTTGACTGGCGCCCATTTAAAATACATCAAATATTCAACGCGTTACCCAGAAATTACTATGATTTCGGTCCAAAGAGTCATTTTGTGAAAAAAAAAAATAATAGTAAATACCCTGATAAAATTTTGAATACAACTTTCTAAATTTAATAAACATTAATACAGTATCGCACAAATTAAGTCACCTTTATGTCATTATCCTACGAGTATATAGCTTGAGTAAAGCATGCTAACACATTCTTCACTCAGACTAATTATATAAAAATAATTATTTATATTTTTATAATATTTAGTTAATCGAAAATTCTTTGAAAATATAAAAAAACAAAAAGTACCTCATTAAAAAAATCACCAACCCATTTTGCCATAATTAATACTACAATTATTGGAAGACCAAAGGATATTCCTTGGGTTGACTCAATCAGGATAGCAGTCAAACTAATAGTCATTCTAACTACTCCTCCTAATTGTGCTGCTGCCCCAAGAAAAGCAAATTTACCAGGATCAACGAATTCCTATAAGAAAAAAAAATGTAATTTTTTGTATAAAATATTAATTAATAAACATATATTTTTTTAATTTACCCAGCTAGGACACAGTCTTTTTAAATATGAACCTATTAATCTACCCCATGCTGATCCAATAAGAAGCGTTGGAATAAAAAGTCCACCAGACACTGAGAGACCAAATGTAAATACAGCAAGTATGAAATAAAGAGTCACAAAAACTCCAAGTGTTGTTTCGCTATGGGAGCCTGGCTGATCGTGAAAAAGAGAGCGGACACTTTGTTCTGGAGTTTGGAACCACAATGCAGCAACAGCACTATACTCTCTATCATTACAATTTAATTGCACAGGGTTATCAGTGGAATTATTATGATCTAGCGGTTGACAGTCATTTATTGTGTATATCATGACGAATCCCATTGTTGCACTTACAACTGCAAAACAAATTACTTCCAATACTTTTAACCACTTTTTTCTCACATATTTCATGCGAAAACATGTTATTTTATAATTAATGTGATTCCACAATGCTCCTAATAATCCACCTATTGTACCCATTATCATAAATACAGGAATCTCATAAATTTCGTATGACATTGCGTCAAATTTTCCCAAATTTAATAATCCAGGATATGATAAATTACCAGGCACTCCATGGTAAGTACTAAGAACAATATTTAAAGTAAATGTCGAAATCATAC
Source organism: Anagrus nilaparvatae (assembly GCA_022575985.1). NCBI lineage: Eukaryota > Metazoa > Arthropoda > Insecta > Hymenoptera > Mymaridae > Anagrus > Anagrus nilaparvatae. Next base: position 3,034,643 of record JAKSXM010000247.1, on the reverse strand, counting down.
TAGCAAAAAATGTTCTCCATGTCAAACTTTGATTAAAAAAACTTGTTCCTTCTTCAATACTAAATAGAACTCCACCTAAAAATTCAATCTCTTTAATGAATAAATACAAATCATTACCAATTTAAAAAAAAAAAAAATTTAATATAAAAAATACCAATAGGAGCACCAAAAGCAGCTGATACACCAGATGCGGCACCGCCAGCAACAAAATCTCTTTTTTCATGATCTTCTCTGAAGTACTTAAAAATATTAAGATCTTTTTTGAATGTTGTGCTTTTTCCTTGAGAGATTCCAGCTGCTATAATTGCACCTGCATGTATCATTGGTCCTTCCTAAGAAAATTAAAAAATACATTTTAATAATTTTAATTAATTACATTTGTGTTTTCATAAATGTTAATGAAACTACACCTTTCCAGCTGCAAATCCTCCAACAACAGTTGTAATGACACCAATAGTTTTTACTATTAAAGTTTTTATTCTAACAATTCTGGGAACTTTAATTCCATTTAAGTAACATTTAACTTGAGGAATACCACTTCCTCCAGCTATTGGTTCAACATAAGTTACTAAAAGGGCACCAATTAACGCAGGTATAACATTTAAAATGATCCACATTAAATAAGGTTTATAAATGCAAATATTACTGCCCTCTCCAAATGTACAATTATCAACAACTATTAAAAGTATGTTAAGAAAACATTTTCAAACTGACCATAAATTGAAAAGTATATAAAAGGATACAATGTTTCAAATTTTCATACTTATATTTTGATAATTGCTCTATTGAAATATCGATGATGCATGCTATCAAGGCAGTTAGAATTCCTATTAATAAAAAAATAAACCATCTTGCAATATTCTTTTTAACAACAAACTTATATCCCTTTTTTCTTTCTTCATCAAGTAACAAATTATTTTCACATGGATCATAATCTAGGCTCTAGAATATATGTTAAATAAATTAGATGTTTGCTTTGTTATAAAATCTGTACAATAGTTAATGATGCAATACATTGATTTTGAACTATTAATTAAATTGAACTATTAACTAATATTTTGAACTATTGATTTTGAAATAATTATTATACAGGTAGTATATTTGCTATATTACATGCATATTTTTTTTAAGACATTCATTGTGATAAAGCCCATTAGTGGATTAAAGGAGTAAAAAAATCTAGATAAAAATAAGCCACATATCGGCCAAACAGGATCTGATAAAAGTATTAAATTTATGTAAGCCCTTAGTAACAAATATAAAATTATAAAATAAATATAATAGATAAATTACATTGAATAAAATATTTTCACAAAATAGTTGATCATTGTCTACATCTATTTATGAGCCTTGCCATTTAACTATTTTTGTTTCACTGTTTAAGTACTTTAATAAATTTACCTCATAATTAGTTGATAAAAAATTAGTAGCTCCAGGAGTTATATCGGTAGCATTTAACCGTACTGAATGCCGATTAGATAAACTTTCAATTAAATTTTGAAAACTGCATGTGGTTTCTGGAAAATCAATATTCTGAAATAATAGTTAAAAATGATTAATTCTAAATTTAACTTTTTAAATTTTCACAATAAAGATACTCACTCTAAATCTAATAGTTATATCATCATTTGAATACGAAGCAAAATTATTTCTTGGCTTTGTTAATTTGTTAAAATCTTCTTCGCGACTCTCTTGACTTAAATTATTGTTAGAACCTGCCATGGAACCTGCACTAGTTTGGGGATCTACAATATCAACTGATATGGTTGCTGTATCCATATTTTATTTTTTAAAATTTTTATTTTCATTAAAATAGATAGCTATCAGATTTTCTTGTATATTTTAGATATAGAAATCACTTTTACACTTTTGAATCTGTCCACTCTGCTATTCCATTTAGTTTGAGTCACAAAAACTTTTGGCTTATACTTTTTCATTATTATTTAGGGTGACTAATGCAAGGAATTTCTTGTTATATACTTTTAATCTCTTTATTATATACACATGATCTGATCCAAGATCTGATCAAAAGATTCAAAAACTCCCTTTATCTATACGCGGTCAGCTGATGTCTATACAGAGTGTCATTAAATTGCGCATCAACAAATTTAGGGTAAATTTATTATCAGTTAAAACAAAAACATAAAGAGAAAACGACTCTTCTAACTTCTTATATATCAATAACACCAACAAATATAGTTGTCACAGTATGACAATATCAAATATTAATTCTAGAACAATATCTCTATTACTCCTCTTCTCTATGAATATAGTCTGCATAGTGGCGCCCTCCCAATAACAATGCATTCAAATAAACTTCAGATTCAGACTTCTGCTACATTTCTACAAATTAAAAGGTAAAGTTTATTTTTACTACAGAAGAAAATATATTTTTAATATAATTTGAAAATTATGCATAATTATTTTTCAGAACTTCTGTTACTTTATTTTAAAATAAAAAATTGTTTTAAAAGTGCTTTTAAACTAAACCAATTATCAGAATATATCTAATCTCCCAGGTCTGTGATTTTCATCTTTTTTTCATGATAATTTTAGCATTTTTTAAATTTTATTTAAAAAATATAAGCAACAATAATGAACAGCTTTCTAAAAACATCGTTCTTACAAATTAAAAATAGTTTTAAAATTATGCAAAATTACAGCACATTACCAAGTAACTCAAAAACTTTAGTTTATTTATGTAATAGGAGTATTGTACAACTTGCTGGGAATGGAGTTTTCAATTTTTTACAAGGATTAATTACTAATGACATAAGGTATTTACAAAATGGTGCTGCAAATATTTATACACTTTTATTAAATAAACAAGGACGTGTTTTATATGACACAATCATTTATAAAACTGAAAATGAAAATGTAATTTTTGTTGAATGCGACACTGCAATCATAGATGATATAATAAAACATATGCAAATGTATAATTTACGTAAAAAAATAAGCATCCAATCTCTTCAAGAACAATTTAAAGTTTGGGCTCTTTTTGATGAAAATTTATCTTCATTTCAAAGTATCAAACGTGTATGTAGGGATGAAGATTCTATACCTGAAGAAAATCTCTTACCATGTGGCATACATGACAATAAATCATTTAAGTCAATAAATAATAATTTCATTTATGCTGATCCTAGATTGAATGAACTAGGTAATAGAATCTTAACAAGCAGTACAGTATCAGATTTAGAAGTAACTAAAAGTATTGAAGCAAATTCTAGTTTGAAAGAAAGCTCCAAGTATAAAATGTTCAGATATAAACTTGGGATAGGTGAAGGGATTGAAGATTTTTTACCAAAAACTATGTTCCCTTTAGAGATTAATTGTGATTTTCTTAATGGGATAAGTTTTAACAAAGGTTGTTATATAGGACAAGAATTAACAGCTCGTACACGTTATACTGGTGTTATTAGAAAGCGTTTAATGCCATTAACATATAATGAAACAGAGAAAGTTTTATTTAAATATGATGATAAAATAATGAATGAATCTTCTAAGGTAGTAGGGAAAATCAAAGGAGCTGAAAACGGTTTTTTATTAGGTTTAATGCGAGTTAATGAAACTATAAATTCTAAAATATTGAAAATTGGAGATTATGAAATTAAAATGAACTATCCGTTTTGGTGGCCTAAAGAATTGCAAACAAATGAAAAGTTAATTAATAGAAGATAAAATTACTATATGAGTTATCAAAATTTATATACCTTGATTTGTACATACATTTGTAAGAATATTAAATAAATAAATAAATTGGTTTATTTAATTAATTTTTAGTGTAAATAGAAAAAAAAAAGTGTAATAAATTTATTTATAAAGACTACTTTTTTTTTTTAGTCTACTTATTTTTAAAAAATTTAGGGAAATATGCATTTTTAATAATATGCATATTTGAAATTGATTTGTCTTGGGAAATAGAAAAATATACATGAATGAAAATGAGGTACAACTCTTGCAGAATTATATTCGATTGCACATATAAAATACGATTTCCCTCAAAGTAGCCAAATTAGTAGGTGTATAACTACCCAAATTAAATCTATTTGAAGCTATTTTAAGTTTGTTTAGCTTATTTATAGGAGTATTAATTATGAATTAATTATTAATTAATTAATTACTTATTAATTTATGAATCTGACTAGATACCTAAAAAAAGTAATTTTAATTAGTAAACTGATGTGAAATTTTCCGCTGAATCAAATTTTTTGGTCAATTAGGACATCGAAAAAATCAAGAAACGTCTGCTGCTGCGCTAATTTTTTTTTCTTAAAAGTATACCTACAACAGTAAAAAATAATGAACACATAATTACTACCGTTTAGTAATTTTACTACGATTTAGTAATATTACTATAAAATACTAAATTTACTATTTGGTCAATAAACTCAAAAAATATTCTATAATTTGTAGTAATTTTGCTGCACTTGTAGTAAATTTAAAATTTATTGACATTTCACCCAGACATCCGCAGTAGGGCTGCTTGGTTAAATATTCAGTATTAAATATACAGCTCTTCCGTGGGTGTCTGGTTGAAATGTCAATAAACTTTAAATTTACTACAAGTGTAGTAAAATTACTACAAATTGACATTGTAGAATATTTTTTGAGTTTATTGTCCAAATAGTAAATTTACTATTTTGTAGTAGGGTAATTCCATGGATAAAACGCACAAAATGATATGCCAGGTCTCAAAAATAGGAAATTTGTTTTTTTTTCGATAAAACAACTTAAAAATAGATGATTCCCCGAATTTAAAGGTTTTCTATAAATTTTGAAGGGTGCTATGCTGATTTAAAGTTTTTTGGTCAAATTTCTCTCCTCAGCCACCATTTTTGAAAATCCCGTAAAAAAGCTCCGGAAAACGTTAAAAAAAGAAAAAAAAGTAGGTTTTCGATGTGAAATTTGATGAAAAATTCGAATTTTCAGTCAGATTTTTCCTACTCTATGTCAATTCGCGGGAAAATTCAAATTTGTGTTAAACTTTAAGTGACAATAACTCAAAAGTTTCCCGCTAAAAAAAAAATTTTTTTCTCTCAAAATCTTCAAAAATTGCATATATTTTTCTGAAAAAAATTTCCCGAGAGTAATTTTTGTTTTAAGCGGGTAATACCGATTTTCGTTTTTTTCAATTTTGACTTGTTACTTATTTTGCTGATTTCCCGCTAAGTCACGTGACTAAATGAAAATCTGACCAAAAATTTGAATTCTGCGGGAAATTTTACGAAGGTATAGTAATTTTGGTATCCTTTGAATGATATACATCTCAATTTGACAATTTAATTAAAATTGTTTATTAAAATATAGAAAAAATGAAAATTTATAAAATGGGATTTTCTTGTTTTTTTACATTTTTAGCCTAAAAATCATGTAAAATCTAAAAATAAAAATACTTCTTTTGGAAAAACAAAAGTTATGTCTATTATTAATAAAAAATAAATTTTTTTTAAGTTTAGATTTTATTTTCTATCAAAATGTCTATAAATAGTTATAAATGTACCCAAAAATCAAGAAAATCCCATTTTACAAATTTCATTTTTTCTATATTTTAATAAACAATTTTAATTAAATTGTCAAATTGAGATGTATCATTCAAAGGATACCAAAATTACTATACCTTCGTAAAATTTCCCGCAGAATTCAAATTTTTGGTCAGATTTTCATTTATTCACGTGACTTAGCGGGAAATCAGCAAAATAAGTAACAAGTCAAAATTGAAAAAAACGAAAATCGGTATTACTCGCTTAAAACAAAAATTACTCTCGGGAAATTTTTTTCAGAAAAATATATGCAATTTTTGAAGATTTTGAGAGAAAAAAATTTTTTTTTAGCGGGAAACTTTTGAGTTATTGTCACTTAAAGTTTAACACAAATTTGAATTTTCCCGCGAATTGACATAGATTAGGAAAAATCTGACTGAAAATTCGAATTTTTCATCAAATTTCACATCGAAAACCTACTTTTTTTTCTTTTTTTAACGTTTTCCGGAGCTTTTTTACGGGATTTTCAAAAATGGTGGCTGAGGAGAGAAATTTGACCAAAAAACTTTAAATCAGCATAGCACCCTTCAAAATTTATAGAAAACCTTCAAATTCGGGGAATCATCTATTTTTAAGTTGTTTTATCGAGAAAAAAAACAAATTTCCTATTTTTGAGACCTGGCATATCATTTTGTGCGTTTTATCCATGGAATTACCCAGTAATATTACTAAATCGTAGTAAAATTATCTAAACGGTAGTAATTATAAGTTCATTATTTTTTACTGTGTATATAAGTATAAAAGAAACTTCAAAGCCTCTTGAAAGTACATATTTGTGAAACTTTTGACTGGATCTATTATAAAATCGCAAAAAGTTGTGAAAAAAAAATTTCTTTACCTGTTCTTAGCCAATAAAATGTTTAAATTTTGTAAAAAATAATAAAAAATTCATATTTCCAGGAATTAAAAAAAAAAAATTATTAACAATCAATTTTTTGGACGGAATAAGGACAAAATATCGCAAAATTCAGAATTTGCTAATATCGGCTTATTTTTAAAATTTTCGAAAAATGTATTAAAACTTGAAAAAATACGTAAATTGGTTAATATTTGCCGTAAAATAAAAAGTTTAAGACAGTTCTGTGCTTGGCCACAATTATTATTTCATACAAAAAATATGGTTTTTTTTTTCTTATATAATATTTACCTGGCAATCCGAATTTCGAAATATCTTTTCAAAAAGTTAAACATTTTCATATTGGCTATTTTTATTAACTAGGAACAAAAAGAAAATTTTCAAGAGTCTTTGATTCCAGTTTGAAGATTTTTGACAAGTAAACTTTTGAGGAAATCAAATTAGTGCAGCGAGATACAGCGTGACAAAATGAAAAAAAATCGTTCCCAAGCTGAGTTTTTGAACTTTTCAATTTTTGACATTCTTAGAACAATGAGCAATTTTTTTAAATAAAAAATATATTTTTTAGGTAAATATAAAAATAAAACAATGAAAAAATATTTAGACTGATAAAAATGCTAGATTTCATAATAATTTTGCATAGATTTCAAAATAAGAAATAAAGATATTCCAGGTTAATTCAACTTTAGAACTCTAATTTTTATGATTGCTGCAATTAAATTCTTTAGAATAATTAATTTATAGTTCTATAAAATTATAATTATCTGTATTTACAAAAATGCATGCGTTAAAAAAAGTAATCATGGTCCTATAAGATTAAGAGTATTAAAAATTAGCCATATTAGATTAGGGTTGTATCATGAAAAAAAATTTGAAATTCTATTTGGTTGGTTTTGTAGTATGTAAAAAAATATTGGATACGTATTTTTTTGTTTTTTATTTAAACAAAATTTAACCGGTTAAATAAAGAGTTTAATAAATTACCTGTGACGTCACAACTCAGATTCCCTATACTTTTAACATTGCGTTTTTGAGTTGTGCCGTCACGGTCCCCCCCACTACCAATATTTTCACTACATTAATTATTAATTACTCAGTCATTTTTAATTTTTATGAAAAATAAAAAAATACGTATCGAATATTTTTTTATATATTTTCAGAATATCAAAAAACCTCAATAGCGTTGCACAACCCTTTTCTAACTAAAAATCTCAAGATTTACGATTTTTGGCAATGACTCGTAATAACAGATACGTTTCTTTTTTTATTTTATTTTTGATTTTAAAATAACAATAAGCCGATAGCTCAAAAACCCTGTGTCGCGAACGATTTAATTTTCCGGCGTCATAATAATATAAATAATTTTGGTTCCTCAAAGAGAAACCATTGTGTTAGGTCAAAATTTGATTTTCTATTTTTTGGCATATAAGCACGTTTTGGGACCCCAGGAAGCTAAAAAACCTGTTTTTAAAAAAAGTCTGTATGTGTGTGTGTGTGTGTGTGTGTGTGTGTGTACGTATGTATGTAATCGGTGATATTTCACAAATATTATGGAATTAAGACCTAATTTTTTTTTCAAAAATTTTTTCACCAAAAAAGCTCGAGGTACTTTTTTTTTTTTATTTGGATGTAACACCTCATTTATTTCCACGAAAGTACTTATATTTGAAAGTATGGTTTTTACATAATATATTCGATATCTCGAATCGGATACTTAATTGGTGGTGGGCGACAGGACTAATTGTTTATATCCAGTTAAAAAGATAATTCTACATATTAGTACTTTCATGGAAAAAAATGAGGTACTATGTCCAAAAAGAAAAAAAATTATGCTATTTTTTTAATTATTTTATGTAAAAAATTTTTTAAAAAAAATTTTGAAAAATTATGTATCAGATGGAGAAATCCTTTACAAACGATAATTCTAGATATTCGTACTTTCATAGGAAAAAATTAAGTATTACGTCCAAAAATAAAAAAAATTTTGGCGTTTTTGTATTTTTTGGCGACAAAATTTTGACAAAAAAATTAAAAAAAAATTAAGCATTAGGTCCAAAAAATTACAATAAACAATATTTACAATATTTGGAAATAAAAATTACAATATTTGGATGTAACACCTCATTTATTTCCACGAAAGTACTTATATTTGAAAGTATGGTTTTTACATAATATATTCGATATCTCGAATCGGATACTTAATTTTCTGAAAATTTTTTTTCTAAAATTTTTTTCACAAAAAAATACAAAAAATACAATTTTTTTTTTTCTTTTTGGACGTAGTACCTAATTTATTTCCATGGAAGTACTAGTTTTAAGAACCTCGTTTATAGTAATTTTTTGGATCTGATACTTGGCTAAATTTAAACCAAACCAGCACAAGATGCATGGTCGGGTCTTCAAATCGGTTCCAAAGTATTTTTTTTCGAAAGTACTACTAAAAATAAGCCTCCATGCCAATTTTTAGCTTATAAGGTTCAGTCCTCGATTTTTGGCGGCCATTTTTGTGTTTTGAACTCAAAAAAAAAAAGTAAGAAAAATGAGAGAAAATTTTTCTTATTTTTTCGGTAAAAGACTCACATTCGCATGAAAAATTTTTTCTTCTTAGACCCAGATAGGAAATTTCCCGTAGAATCCGATTCTGGGGTCAAAATTTTTTTTTTGAGCTGCGCATGCGCGAGAAATCGCTAAAATATCGATAAAAGCGTGTTTTTTTTCAAATTTAAATTTCTTCTGAAGCATATCAATAAAAAATCCTCTAGTAGGACTCAAAATGCTTCTGATACTTCAAATTTTATGACGAAAAAGAGAAACCACTGGGTTATTGCGTTTTGAGAGCTCTAGATCAAAATATAGCAGCTTTAAAAGTTCATTATTTACAAAATTCAAATTTCCCGCCAAGTCACGTGACCAATTAAAAATCTGACCAAAAATTCGGATTCTGCGGGAAATTTTACATAAGAATATCAATTTTTGTGTATTTTCAAAATTTTGTATCAATTTTACGAATTTTTAAATTTTTAACCAAAATACTTACAATTTCAAAAAAAATGCATTTATCAAAAAACGATGTTTTATTGATTTTTTCATTTTTTTAATCATTTAAAATTTAACTAAAGCAAGAAATATAAACTTTTTTGATAAAATATAAGTGAATGAATGTTAAATTTCAAAATTTTAATCATATTAAAAGTTTATATTTCATTTACGGGACACTTGGCGGGAAATTTGAATTTTGTAAATAATGAACTTTTAAAGCTGCTATATTTTGATCTAGAGCTCTCAAAACGCAATAACCCAGTGGTTTCTCTTTTTCGTCATAAAATTTGAAGTATCAGAAGCATTTTGAGTCCTACTAGGGGATTTTTTATTGATATGCTTCAGAAAAAATTTAAATTTGAAAAAAAACACGCTTTTATCGATATTTTAGCGATTTCTCGCGCATGCGCAGCTCAAAAAAAAATTTTGACCCTAGAATCGGATTCTACGGGAAATTTCCTATCTGAGTCCAGGAGGAAAAAATTTTTCATGCAAATGTTTGTCTTTTACCGAAAATATAAGAAAAATTTTCTCTCATTTTTCTTACTTTTTTTTTAAGAGTTCAAAACACAAAAATGGCCGCCAAAAATCGAGGACTGAACCTTATAAGCTAAAAATTGGCATGGAGGCTTATTTTTAGTAGTACTTTCGTAAAAAAATACTTTGGAACCGATTTGAAGACCCGACCATGCATCTTGTGCTGGTTTGGTTTAAATTTAGCCACTTAGTTTTTTCAAAATTTTTTTCTCAAGATTAAAAAATAAGAAAAATAAAAAAAAAACCTTTGTGATAGATGAAATTTTGATTTTTGATTTTTTGGCATATAAGCACGTTTTGGGACCCCAGGAAGCTAAAAAACCGGTTTTTAAAAAAAGTCTGTGTGTGTGTGTGTGTGTGTGTGTGTGTGTGTGTGTATGTATGTAACCGGTGAAATTTCACAACCATTATGGAATTAAGACCTAATTTTTTTTTCAAAAATTTTTTTATCAAAAAATCTCAAACTACTTTTTTTTTTTTTTAATTTGAATGTAATACCTCATTTATTTCCACGAAAGTACCTATATTTGAAAGTACGATTTTTACTCGATATCTCGAATCTGATAACCAATTTTTTGAAAATTTTTTTCTCAAAATTTTTTTCACAAAAAAATACAAAAAACACTAATTTTTTTTTTCTTTTTGGACGTAGTACCTAATTTATTTCTTTGAGAGTACTAGTTTTAGAACTATGGTTTATAGCATTTTTTTGGACCTGATACCTAATTTTTTCCAAATTTTTTTCTCAAAATTTTTGTTGCCAAAAAATACAAAAAATGCCAAAATTTTTTTTATTTTAGGACGTAATACTTAGTTTTTTTCTATGAAAGTACTAATATTTGAAAATTTTGCAATCGGTGGTATTTAACAACCATTATGGAATTAAGATCTAATTTTTTTTTCAAAAATTTTTTCATCAAAAAATCTCAAACTACTTTTTTGGTTCCTCATAGAGGAACCTTTGTGATAGATGAAATTTTGATTTTTGATTTTTTGGCATATAAGCACGTTTTGGGACCTCAGGAAGCTAAAAAACCGGTTTTTAAAAAAAGTCTGTATGTGTGTGTGTGTGTGTGTTGTGTATGTATGTAACCGGTGAAATTTCACAACCATTATGGAATTAAGACCTAATTTTTTTTTCAAAAATTTTTTCATTAAAAAATCTCAAACTACTTTTTTTTTTTTTTAATTTGGATGTAATACCTCATTTATTTCCACGAAAGTACTTATATTTGAAAGTACGATTTTTACTCGATATCTCGAATCTGATAACTAATTTTTTGAAAATTTTTTTCTCAAAATTTTTTTCACCAAAAAATACAAAAAATACCAATTTTTTTTTTCTTTACGGACGCAGTACTTAATTTATTTCTGTGGAAGTACTAGTTTTAGAAATATCGTTTATAGCATTTTTTTGGACCTGATACTTAATTTTTTCAAAATTTTTTTCTCAAAATTTTTGTCGCCAAAAAATACAAAAAACGCCAAAATTTTTTTTATTTTAGGACGTAATACTTAATTTTTTCCTATGAAAGTACGAATATCTAAAATTATCGTTTGTAAAGGATTTCTCCATCGGATACGTAATTTTTCGAAATTTTTTTTTTCAAAACTTTTTTCATAAAAAAATTAAAAAAACACTATAATTTTATTTCTTTTTGGACGTAATACCTCATTTATTTCCATGCAAGTACTGATATCTAGAAGTATCGTTTTTACTCTATATCTCAAATCTTATAATTTATTTTTGAAAATTTTTTTCTCAAAATTTTTTTCACCAAAAAATACAAAAAATACCAATTTTTTTTTCTTTACGGACGCAGTACTTAATTTATTTCTGTGGAAGTACTAGTTTTAGAAATATCGTTTATAGCAATTTTTTGGACCTGATACTTAATTTTTTTTTAATTTTTTTCTCAAAATTTTTGTCGCCAAAAAATGCCAAAATTTTTTTTATTTTAGGACGTAATACTTAATTTTTTTCTATGAAAGTACGAATATCTGAAAATATTGTAACCGGTGATATTTCACAAATAATTTCTAATAAATTTTATTTTGGAATTAAGACCTAATTTTTTTTTCCAAAATTTTTTCATCAAAAAATCTCAAACTATTTTTTTTTTTTTTTAATTTAGGTGTAATATCTCATTTATTTCCATAAAAATACTTATATTTGAAAGTATGGTTTTTACTCGATATCTCAAATCTGATAATTAATTTTTTGAAAATTTTTTTCCCAAAATTTTTTTTACAAAAAAATACAAAGAATACCAAATTTTTTTTTTGTTCAGACGTAGTACCTAATTAATTTCTATGAGAGTACTAGTTTTAGAAAGCTTATTCATAGAAATTTTTTGGATCTGATACTGGATTTTTTCAAAATTTTTTTCTGAATATTAATAAAACAAAAAAATTAAAAAATCTGTAATATTGTTTTTTTTTTAAGTGTAATACCTAATTTATTGAAAATTTTTTTCTAAAAATTTGTTAAATAAAAAACATTAAATCACAGCAACATTTTTTTTCTTATAAAATACGGTATTTAACTTTTTTTTATGAAATACTGATATCTCAAATTATAATTTTTATTAGATAAAATAGACCATTATAAATATTTTGCTATTGTTAATGAGGAACCATAGTGCCAATCACTTGGCAGCGTTTTTTTTTTTTAATTTGGATGTAATACCTCATTTATTTCCATGAAAGTACTTATAAGTTAAATATCCTGTAGCTAAAACAATTCAAAATTTTAATAAGCCCCTGATTCTATTATACATATTTTGACTCACTTAATCCAAATTTCTAATTTATAAGGTCGTATGATTAATTGTTTAAACAATATTTTTTTGAAAATTACGTGTGACACCTTTTTTTATGTATTTTTTGACCCTCTGATCACGATTTTCAAGTTATTTTTTGCAAATTCCTTACTTATAGTAATTGTTTAAACAATTTTAATTTGTTTATAAGCCAAAATTAGTATGTTACTGTATTTAAAATTCGACAAAAACATGAATTCCATGGCTTGCAGTTTTCGTGATTTCGAAAAGTGTCACTCGTAATTTTCAAAAAAAATATGTTTAAACAATTTATTAACAATTAAATATTGGTTAAACAATTAAACCTATGACCGTGGGAATTTAAAATTCAGATACAGCAAGTAAAAATTATAAAAAATTGGTGATTGCTTTTCGAAATCACGAAAGCTGTAGGCTGCGGAATTCATGTTTTTGTCGAATTTTAAATAGCAACATACTAATTTTGGCTTATAAACAAATTGAAATTGTTTAAACAATTACTATTAGTAAGGTATTTGCAAAAAATAACTTGAAAATCGTGATCAGAGGGTCAAAAAATACATAAAAAAAGGTGTCACACGTAATTTTCAAAAAAATATTGTTTAAACAATTTATTAACAATTAAATATTGTTTAAACAATTAATCATACGACCTTATAAATTAGGAATTTGGATTAAGTGAGTCAAAATAAGTATAAAAAAATCAGGGGCTTATCAAAATTTTGAATTGTTTTAGCTACAGGATATTTAACATTTAGATTGTTGTAAAATTTTGCAATAAATTGTTAATAACAAAAAATTGACCACGAATTTTGCAAAACGGACCTCGGATTCGTGTTTAGCGGGTCAAAAAACATAAATACCAACCATTTTTTTCCATGGAACTTTCATGGCATTAAATAGCATGGTGGGCGACAGGACTAATTGTTTATATCCAGTTAAAAAGATAATTCTACATATTAGTACTTTCATGGAAAAAAATGAGGTACTACGTCCAAAAAGAAAAAAAATTATGCTATTTTTTTAATTATTTTATGTAAAAAATTTAAAAAAAAAAAATTTCGAAAAATTATGTATCAGATGGAGAAATCCTTTACAAACGATAATTCTAGATATTCGTACTTTCATAGGAAAAAATTAAGTAATACGTCCTAAAATAAAAAAAATTTTGGCGGTTTTTGTATTTTTTGGCGACAAAAATTTTGAGAAAAAAATTTTGAAAAAATTAAGTATCAGGTCCAAAAAATTACTATAAATGATATTTCTAAAACTAGTACTTCCACAGAAATAAATTAAGTACTGCGTCCATAAAGAAAAAAAAAATTGGTATTTTTTGTATTTTTTGGTGAAAAAAATTTTGAGAAAAAAATTTTCTATAAATAAATTATAAGATTCGAGATATCGAGTAAAAACGATACTTCTAGATATCAGTACTTTCATGGGAAAAAATGAGGTACTACGTCCAAAAAGAAAAAAAATTATGGTATTTTTTTAATTATTTTATGTAAAAAATTTTTAAAAAAAAATTTTGAAAAATTATGTATCAGATGGAGAAATCCTTTACAAACGATAATTCTAGATATTCGTACTTTCATAGGAAAAAATTAAGTATTACGTCCAAAAATAAAAAAAATTTTGGCGTTTTTGTATTTTTTGGCGACAAAAATTTTGACAAAAAAATTAAAAAAAAATTAAGCATTAGGTCCAAAAAATTACAATAAACGATATTTCTAAAACTAGTACTTCCATGGAAATAAATTAGGTACTACGTCCAAAAAGAAAAAAAAGATTGGTATTTTTTATATTTTTTTGTGAAAAAAATTTTAGGAAAAAAATTTTCAGAAAATTAAGTATCCGATTCGAGATATCATGTGAAAACCATACTTTCAAATATAAGTACTTTCATGGAAATAAATGAGGTATTACATCCAAATTAAAAAAAAAAAAAGTACCTCGAGCTTTTTTTGTGAAAAAATTTTTGAAAAAAAAATTAGGTCTTAATTCCATAATGTTTGTGAAATATCAGCGATTACATACGTACGTACAAACGTACGTACGTACGTACACACACACATACACACATACAGACTTTTTTTAAAAACCGGTTTTTTAGCTTCCTGAGGTCTCAAAACGTGCTTATATACCAAAAAATCAAAAAAAAAAATTTTGACCGATCACAATGGTTCCTCTATGAGGAACCAAAATAAAAATCTTATAAAAAAATAAATCTTTTGCAAAAATTATAGGTTAAAAAGTTATATTTAGCGGCGCGTGACCGGCTAGTTTGACTTCACGCGATCAACTAATTTTTTTTTGACAATTGTTTGTGTCACCTAGCAACGCAATAAAATTATGTGTTTTTTTTTTTATTAATTAAATTGTTGCTTGGTGATAAAAACAATTGTCATAAAAAAATTAGTTGATCGCGTGAAGTCAAACTAGCTGGTCACGCGCCGCTAATATAACTTTTTAACCTATAATTTTTGCAAAAGATTTATTTTTTTATAAGATTTTTATTTTTTTATCAGATTTTAATTTTTTTTAAGAGTGATTGAAATTTTTTCTGAAAAAAGTGATGCCTAATTTAATTGTGTTTATAAGAAAACCTAGAAGTTCAAGATCAAAAACTAAATATTATATTTATGAAAAAAAAAATGTTGAAAAATAAATACGAATAATTGAAAAATTAGTAAACAAAATAATTGTGTGCACAAATTAAGACTTGGAAGAACTTTTTCATAAGTGTGTTTTTAAATCAATTTGTGAACAAAAGTCTTTGAAAATATGTGATGAATAAAAGAAACTTTTTATAATCATTATAGAAGATAAAAAATTTAATGTAAAACTAATACGAAGATTATACAGATTTGAAATTGAAGATATTGGAAAAATTTGAAAATATGGATGCGTTTTTTAAATTTTAGGTTTCTAGGATTCCTGGAGCCGTCAAGTCTAGAGCAAGAGCGGAATATTGCAGATTTTTATTTTCTATTTCTATTTTTCTAACTTCTCTCTTCCCATTTGGGAACATCCCATTAGATTGTATATAATTGAAAATTGTATACAATCATTTTTGTATACAGTTTTTCTGTATACAATGATGCATACAATTTGTATATTATCTGTACCAACTTTTTCACATGGGTAATTATGCAAAAATGATTTAAAATCCCTTAACGCCGGCGCGACCAATTCATGGACGCTAGAATTTTCACTTTAATAACAAAATGATCTTAATAATCTACTTTACCAGCTACTAAAAACGAAAAATGTATGTATAATTGCATGGTTGTAATCAATAATATTTGTTGTAAATTAAGATTACAGCCCATTGTTTGAGGAACCTCAGTGCCTGCTAGTTGGCAGGGTATTTTTTAAAGTAATTTCTTTCAAAATTTTTGATTATTATTATTATTATTATTATCTCAATTTGCTCATAACATTTGCTTGATTTATAATAGCATTGAAAAGATCGTATATCGCTGTGCGTTCATTCCATCAAAAGATCCTGCGCTTTTCTAATCTTCGAATAAATTTCAGTTTTCAAGTCTTAAAAGTTATAAAGTACGAATTATTTCCATTTATATACTTCCTCCCTAGAAATTAATAATTTTAATTAACATTTTTGTCTTAAATGATTTTAATCAAGCCCGGTTTAAACGTATTAAATTTTTGAGATAAACTGACTTTTCTAAATTCAAAAACTAAGACCTTTTTTTAGCAAATTTTTTGTAATTTGATTCCAAATGACCCCCCCAAAAATTTTCTAGATCCGCCACTGAGAGTTTTAGGTACTACAATGATTGGAATAAAGTACCTAAGGTAAAATGTCTTATGTCTTCTCAAAGGGCTGGTAGGGTCTGATTAGGCTTTCCAAAAATTTAGGTGTTTTTCATAGGTGGATATATTTTATTGGATTCAATTATTTTAACTTAATTTACTTCATTACTTTATTTACTTCATCAATTGAAGTACAGCTTTTTCATAAAGTACAGTTTTAAATAAACAGCTGCTAAAAAAAGTTAAAATTTTTACACAAAAATTGAAAAAATGTTTCTCCCAAAGGCATTACAACTCTTGTTTTTCCCGAGGTAACAAGGAATAGGTATTGGAATAGAAATAATAAGAATCGTCAAAGATATTTTTTTTATTTCAACTTAAAAAAAGGCTTCTTGAAATATAAAATTAATTAGTTTTTAAGTAAATATTCTGTGCTATTCAAAATAAGTGTTGCAACCCCTAAATATAATAATTAGACTGAGCGAAGCTCTGAGCTGAGCTCAGTCTATTCCCGCGACAGAATGTCGAGTTTGTGTGCACGATAACTCTTTAATGATATTGCCGATTGGCTTCAAAATTTCACAGATGGTCTCAAATGAGACAAAGACGAACTGATTAAATTTGTAGCCCATTTGGTACGCACATTTAAGAATAATAGCGAAAAATCTAACTCTTTATCAAAAAATTACATTTTTTAAAATTTAAATATTGAGAGTTTCGATACTTACGAATAAAAAAGAACTTTTCACATTACCTAGGGGTATTCGAGGTTGAAAAAAACATTTTAATTAATAAAATTTTTAATTATTTAACCCAACATATTTTCCAATTTTCCAAAATGGTGGATTGAAAAACTTGAAAAAATCAACTTTTCACATTAGAAGGAGATTTAATTTTTTAGGGCGAGAAAAATGAATTTTGCATGGAAAATATTTAATTTTTCAACCCAACATGTTTTCCGATTTTCCAAGATGGCGGACTAAAAACTTGAAAAATCAACTTTTCACATTACAAAGGATTTTTTCAGGGCAAGAAAAATAAATATTCGGTGAAAAATATTCAATTTTTCAACCCAAAAAATTTTCTGATTTTCCAAGATAGCGTACCATTAAACTTAAAAAAATTAACTTTTAACTTTACAAGGGAGTTTTTGGGGCAAGAAATAAGAATTTCCGGTCAAAAATATTTAATTTTTCTTTTAATTTTAAAATTAATATTTGGAGTTAAATATTGTTGCATTTGATCAGGGAAATCCTTTATTTTATTATTCTAATTAAAAAAATATCAAATTTATTGATGGATAATTAATATTTTACATTTATTACAAGTGTGCAAGGTACCCACACAGCACAAAACCTTTTCAAAACGTTTCTAAAACGTTTCAAATGTCCGCTTGGTTTTTGGCCAATTGCTAGCAAACTAAGGAAGCTATGATACCCTGCCTTTTGATAAAATATAGCTCAATATTTAAGGAAGGTGTACAACTTGGTTAGACCCTATCAAAAATTGTTATATAACATACTGTATAATTTATCATATTATTAATCATATAATTAATCATATAAATAATCATATAATTAATCATATTTAAATTTGATCCCGATTAGGATATATTTAATTATATGATTATTTATATGATTAATTATATGATTTTTAAATACCTTAATTTTTTTTTAAAAAAGCAACCCCGGTGCATAAGTTAACGTTAACTTAGGGTAAATTTAAGGTTAATTTAGGGTAGATTTAACGTTAATTTACTGTTAAATTTAACGTTAAAATTATCGCGGAAAATTGGAAAAAAAAATCTTTATAATTATGTATTTTTTAATTTTACTAATCCAATTGTAGTTATTATGGAAAATTCCCTGATGTTTCTAAAATTAAGCATCATTGCTATTTTTGAATCAATTTTCATTAATTTCTTTTCACAACTAAATTTTTTGATCAAATATTCGTTCTAACATTAAATTTAACATTAATCAAATTCGGTATTAAATTTAACATTAAAATTTAACGTAAAAAAAAACATCTCAACATAGCAACCAAAGTTTTAGAAACATTTTTGAAATAAGCCTTGAAAATTTTACTAATGTTCGCAGATAAACGTTTCCAAACGACGTTTTATTAATATTTCAAGACGTTTCATCGGCTCCGACTTTTTTCCCTAAAAAATTGCCTTTTGGCGTATTTACAGACATTTGGTGTAAAAAAAATAAAAAAAATTAGTATTTCCTTCATTTTTTTATTTTATTAACGGATCAATGAAATGGCAAGGTATTTGTTCAAAACAAAAATTTACAATTTATTAACACTTTGATCTTCGATCAATAAACTACAGCTGGTTTATTAACATCATTAAAAATTTCTGTAAATAAAAGAAAATATAAATTTTTTAGCTATTATTCTCTATAAAAGATTAAATCTGAATAAATTGCATTACCTATTTGTTTATTCAATTACATTGAATGATCGTTTTAATTTTTTGAAGATGCAGTCCGAACTTCAAAATCCTGCTATTATTAACTGCAGATGTGAAATTTTCAATTTAAGAGTTTCGATCAGAATTCCATCTTTCGAAAAAAAGTTTTGTACTAAATCTCCAATCAGACTCTCAAAAATATTTAGTTAGTTTCCAATCTCTGAGAATCAAAAAAAGTAAAACTATAGTTTTTCACACTGTCAGATTGCTGCGCTTAAATTTTTCTTAAAAATTAAGCAAATTCTTAAAAACCGGTAATTAAAGGGACATTAATTGTAGTAAATGTTTTTTTGAAAATTGAACTTTTTGTATGTGTTATAAAGGGAATAAATATAAATAAATAATGCATAAATCACATCATATACACTGAAAACATTCTTGTCCGGGTAATTACTATCTGGGCAGTAAATTTATATTATCGGGATAGTTACCTATATAGTAATTACCCGAAAAAGAATTTTTACAGTGTATGAATCAAGAATATCAGGTATCTAGCACCAAAAATGAAAAAAAAAAAATTGACTTAAAAAATTGAGGCCATGATTTTCCGGTAGTTTTGACCCTATAGAATGAAAAAAAAAACGTAAACACGGAATCCGCGATTGATGCCAAAAAGATTTTCCCACTTATATGTCAAAAACTATGTTTTTCGTATCAGAGCTACCCTAAATTTTCAAAATGACTTTTTAGGTAAATAAAATTTTTAAAAAATAGATAAAAAAATCTGATTGCCAGGGAGAAACCACTTCAGTAGAAGAAAATAACTTTTCTTTTTACGATGAAATTTAGACAAGTTATCGTCAATTTAAGATTTTACTTAAATTTGTCTTAAAAAATATATTTAAAAAAGCCTGTTTTTGAACTTAAATATGCATTATTTGCTTATGATTCTTATGGTAAAATATTACTTTTTTTTTAAATCTTTTACTTTTTCCCCGTGTATTCATTTCTTTAAGAAAAAAATCATTTGTTTTTACCACATTTCAACTATTGGGTCAAAAACTGTGTTAAGTAAATTTTTCTATTTTCAGTTTTCAAATTTTTTAAAAATGAAAATGATTTTTTTTCTTAAGGAAATGAATGATAATGATAATTAAAAATATGAACTCAAAATCGTGATTAACTATCCCGCAAACCTTACTGGGGTATCAAAAATATGCTTAGTTACCAATTTTTCAATAAATTACCTATCTTGCTATTTTTTGCCAGTTTACATTATATAGCGTTCATTACTCAAAACTGGCCATCCAAAAATGTTTGAAACCTTCATAATCGGTTTCAGTGACCCAAAAAACATACGTTTGACTGAGGTGGATCCATTCTCGTTCTGATAAAAATTTATAACCGGTTTGTGTAACTACACAACCAACGAGCATGGAACATGTTTACTTATAACAGTAATAAATCCAAAAACCGAAATTACAATAAATCCTGAAATATATATTATCCTAAGTCCGTAAACTTAAAGTATTCTAAGCTGTTTTTGTTATCAGGGCCTGATCAGGTCCTGACTCCCACTTCAAATTATTCTAAGTCCCTAAATTGAAAATATTCTAAGTCCATTTCACCCCCCCTAAAACGCCACTTTTTCACCCCCCCCCCCCTACTGAGCCAAACTTTTTCAAATACCCCATCCAATGAACATGTTCCATGTTAAAAATTTTTGAATGCATTTAACATTGCTGACGCGTTGACTAATGTAGAACTTCTATCTTTTTTAAAACAAATTTAAGGTTGAATCGGGTGGATAGAAATAGAATTTTTTGGGTAAAAATTTCTGGAGATCGAAACTTCTGGAATGTTTAATATTTTTAGCCATTGATCATGTTATGTGTCCCTAAAAATTTAAAAAATAATTTTGAAAATTTATTGACTACTGACGGAGATATTAGCGCTTGAAATTGCATTAATTGTTGAGGTACTTAATTAATCAAGACTTTTTTATAAATAATCTGATTTTAAAAATCTTTGAATAAAATATTTAGGACATTATTTAGCATCGATTCACTAAAAAAAATTTTGATTTTCTACGTTTTGCCGCGAATAAATTGATTTTTTGAAAAATTTAGGTTAGGCCAAAAATCAAAAAACTTGAAATATATTTCACATTATTGTTAAAAATTGAGATTTTTTTTTGTGAATCGATGCTAAATAATGTCCTAAATATTATATTCAACGATTTTTAAAATTAGATTATTTATAAAAAAGTCTTGATTAATTAAGTACCTCAAAAATTAATGAAATTTCAAGCGCTAATATCTCGGTCTATAATCAATTAATTTTCTAAATTATTTTTTTAATTTTAAGGGACACATAACATGATCAATGGCTAAAAATATTAAATATTCCAGAAGTTTTGATATCCAGAAATTTTTACTCAAAAAATGCTATTTCTATCCACCTGATTCAACCTTAAGTAAAATCTTAAATTGACGATAATTTGGCTAAATTTTATCGTAAAAAGAAAAGTTTTTTTTCTTCTGGAGTGGCTTTTCCCTGGAAATTGGATTGTTTTATCAAACTTTTCAAATTTTATTTATCCAAAAAGTTATTTTCAAAATTTGGGATAGTTCAGATACGAAAAA
This sequence comes from Anagrus nilaparvatae, assembly GCA_022575985.1. Classification (NCBI taxonomy): domain Eukaryota; kingdom Metazoa; phylum Arthropoda; class Insecta; order Hymenoptera; family Mymaridae; genus Anagrus; species Anagrus nilaparvatae. The sequence continues at coordinate 3,013,020 of JAKSXM010000247.1, read as the reverse complement.
CACGGTTTTTGACATAAAAGTGTCAAAATCTCTTTGGCGTTCATCTCCGATTTCGTGTTCACATTTTTTTTGTATTCTATAGGGTTCCAGAAAAAGTTACCAGAAAATCATGGTGGTAGTCGCGGCCACGTCGATTTTTTTTTTTTTAATTTTGGTGTTCATAAAACGTATTTTTTCGTAGAAATGGAAATATAGAGTTTTTGAGTGGCATCTCTCGGGAATCCAATGATGTGGGTCTTTTAGTCGGTAATTAAATAAAATTTAAAGGTTTTTTTGCAAAAAATTGCAAAATTTATCACGGGCTCTAGTGTTATATAACGTTTTTTGAGTTTTATACTTTCATAATCACATGCTTTGCCCATAAGAGCCCGTGTTAAATTTCGCATTTTTGTGTACAAATGTCTGAAAATTTTGTTAGATTACCGACTAAAAGATCCACACCATTGGATATCTGAGACTTTTTTCTAAAAAACTGTAAATGAAAAAAAAAAAAATTAAATATTTTATAGTATTAATTTAAATTTAAAATATAGATAAGTTTAAAAGACAATTAATCTGCATCAATTTTAATTAATTAATTTTTTCAAAAAACTCTTAATTAACCCTTAACCATTAGGTTTAAACTCTTACCAATTTTTTTTTGGTTCGGATAAGCCAAACTGGAGATACCCTGCACATCGTTTTTTCTTCTTATTTCTGCCTTATTAAAAAAATTCATTTTTGATTCGAGGTAGTTTTTTTCTTATTCACAGAACCAATATTTTTTGAGAGATTTAGAATATTCTAGATTTGATAGAAAAAGTTTTAAATTTTAATAAAAGTTTGAATCAAGGTTATTAAATAAAACTTACGTTACGATATAATTAATGCTTTATTTAGATCTAAGAGTAAAATACGATTTTAAAATTGATAAAAAAGTAGTTTCACCACAACAGCAATCCATCCTTATCTTTATTCAGAATTCAACAATATTTGATCAATACAACAAATTTTCTTAATCCACTAAAAAAATTTTCCTTGATTGAATCTCTGTAAAAAATTCACAAAAATGTATTTTATTTTTAATATTGAACCAATTAATTTTTAGCTAAATATATATTTTTTGTATACATTTAAGGCTAGATCTAATGACACGAAAAAAACAATTGTTTTTCGTGCCTTTACGAAAGTTCGCGCCTCTAATCTTCAATATTTTATCAAAAATTATATAAAAATGTATAAAATTTAAAAAATGCAAAGTGCAGAAAAAAAAAATATAAATTATCTCGTAATTTAATTAGTTTCTGTTAAAATTAATTTATTTTTTATATGACATAACCCTAATCTCGTGGAAGATTTTTTCGTGCCATTAGACTTTGCGTACATTTAAATATTTTTTTTACTGATAAAAATGCAATTAACTTTTTGGTTAAGTTTGTTTATATCAAAGTTCAAGTTCATTAGCATGATATGAACTATATGTTCATAAGCGAACTTAACCAAAAACTAAATTTCATTTTTTAATCAGCAAAAAAAATATTTAAATGTACAAAAAATTATATTCAGTTAAATATTTACACGAACTAAATTAAAAATATATATTTTTTTGTGAATTTTTTACAGAGAATCAATCAAGGTAGATTTTTTTAGTGAAATAAGAGAATTTGTTGTATTAATCAAATATTGTTGAATTATAAATAAAGATAAGGATGGACTGCTGTTGTGGTGAAATTACTACTTTTTTATCAATTTCAAAATCTTATTTTACTCTTAGAGCTAAAGCATTAATTATATCGTAACGTAAGTTTTATTCAATAACCTTGATTCAAACTTTAATTAAAATTTTAAACTTTTTACTATCAAATCTAGATCTGTCAAAAAATATTGGTTCTGTGAATAAGAAAAAAACTACCTCGAATCAAAAATGAATTTTTTTAACAAGGCAGAAAAAAGAAGAAAAAACGATGTGCAGGGTATGTCCAGTTTGTCTTATCCGAACCAAAAAAAAAAAATGGTAAGAGTTTAAACCTAATGGTTAAGGGTTAATTAAGATTTTTTTGAAAAAATTAATTATAAACAAAATAGTGGTTGCGCAAAATTTAAATTCAAAAGAGGTACAGAAATAATAAAATAAAAAATAAAAAAAAGTAAATAAACAATTTTAGTTATAATCTCATTATTTAAATAATTATTTATCTATATATATTTTAAATTTAAATTTATATTATAAAACATTTAATTCTTTATTTTGACATTTACAGTTTTTTAGAAGAAAGTCTCAGATATCCAAAGGTGTGGGTCTTTTAGTCGGTAATCGTACAAAATTTTTAGATATTTGTACACAAAAATGCGAAAAATAACATGGGCTCTTATGAGGAACACATGTATCACGACATCAGATAGATATAGCACATCGTCTGTAAATATTAAAGTATAAAAATGCCTGTTTCTGAACTTTAAACATGCAATACTCGCTTGATTTTGATCATAAAATAATACATTTTAACATGGAACATGTTCATTGGATGGGCTATTTGAAAAGGTTTGGCTCGGAAGGGGGGGGGGGGTTAAATATTGACATGGACTTAGAATATTTTCAATTTAGGGACTTAGAATAATTTGAAGTGGGAGTCTGATCAGGCCCTGATAAGAACAAGAACTTAGAATTCTTTAAGTTTATGGACTTAGGACAATTTATATTTCAGGATTTATTGTAATTTCGGTTTTTGGATTTATTACTGTTATGAGTGAACATGTTCCATGCTCGTTGGTTGTGTAGTTACACAAACGGGTTATAAAATTTTTTTTTTTTAACCGATTAATTTTCCCCTGGCAATTCAATTCTTTAAGAATAAAAATCATTTTCATTAACCAAATTTCAGTTTTTTGAGGTCGAGAAAAACGAATTTAAGGGAGAAAATTTTCAATTTTTCACCCTGAAATAATTTCCGATTTTTCAAGATAGCGGTCATAAAAAATATTAAAACGAATTTCAGAGGAAAAATTTTCAAATTTTCATCCTAAAATATTTTCCGAGTTTTCAAGATAACGGAAAATTTTCTTTTTAAAATTCGTTTTTTTCAACCTCAAAAACCCATCAGTAACGTACAATTTTCAGTTTCATATTTTTTTATGTCCGCCATATTGAAAAATCGGAAAATATTTTCCGGTGAAAAATTGAAAATTTTTTCTTTAAAATTCAATTCCTTGACCTCAAAAACCTTCCGGTAACGTACAAAGTTCATTTTCAAATATATATCTAACTCGACCACCAACTCACCCGACAACTCGCCCAACAAGTCTCTCGACTATTTATCCACCCTCTCTCTAATTCTCCCATGATACTATACGGCTTCCGTAATAACTAGCTTGATTTCTATCGTAAAATAATAATTTTTTTTTTTAATCAATTAATTTTTCTCTGGCAATTCATTTCCTTAAGAAAAAAAAATCATTTTTATTGACAAATTTTTAATTTTTAGGTCAATAGCCTTTGAAAACTGTAAGTAGCAAAATTTATTTAACACAGATTTTCATTGGTTTTTGACCCAATAGTTGAAATGTGGTAAAAAAAAATGATTTTTTTCTTAAAGAAATGAATACTCAGGGAAAAAGTAAAAGATTTAAAAAAAAAAGTAATATTTTACCATAAGAATCATAAGCAAATAATGCATATTTAAGTTCAGAAACAGGCTTTTTTAAATATATTTTTTAAGACAAATTTAAGTAAAATCTTAAATTGACGATAACTTGTCTAAATTTCATCGTAAAAAGAAAAGTTATTTTCTTCTACTGAAGTGGTTTCTCCCTGGCAATCAGATTTTTTTATCTATTTTTTAAAAATTTTATTTACCTAAAAAGTCATTTTGAAAATTTAGGGTAGCTCTGATACGAAAAACATAGTTTTTGACATATAAGTGGGAAAATCTTTTTGGCATCAATCGCGGATTCCGTGTTTACGTTTTTTTTTTCATTCTATAGGGTCAAAACTACCGGAAAATCATGGCCTCAATTTTTTAAGTCAATTTTTTTTTTTTCATTTTTGGTGCTAGATACCTGATATTCTTGATTCATACACTGTAAAAATTCTTTTTCGGGTAATTACTATATAGGTAACTATCCCGATAATATAAATTTACTGCCCAGATAGTAATTACCCGGACAAGAATGTTTTCAGTGTATATGATGTGATTTATGCATTATTTATTTATATTTATTCCCTTTATAACACATACAAAAAGTTCAATTTTCAAAAAAACATTTACTACAATTAATGTCCCTTTAATTACCGGTTTTTAAGAATTTGCTTAATTTTTAAGAAAAATTTAAGCGCAGCAATCTGACAGTGTGAAAAACTATAGTTTTACTTTTTTTGATTCTCAGAGATTGGAAACTAACTAAATATTTTTGAGAGTCTGATTGGAGATTTAGTACAAAACTTTTTTTCGAAAGATGGAATTCTGATCGAAACTCTTAAATTGAAAATTTCACATCTGCAGTTAATAATAGCAGGATTTTGAAGTTCGGACTGCATCTTCAAAAAATTAAAACGATCATTCAATGTAATTGAATAAACAAATAGGTAATGCAATTTATTCAGATTTAATCTTTTATAGAGAATAATAGCTAAAAAATTTATATTTTCTTTTATTTACAGAAATTTTTAATGATGTTAATAAACCAGCTGTAGTTTATTGATCGAAGATCAAAGTGTTAATAAATTGTAAATTTTTGTTTTGAACAAATACCTTGCCATTTCATTGATCCGTTAATAAAATAAAAAAATGAAGGAAATACTAATTTTTTTTATTTTTTTTACACCAAATGTCTGTAAATACGCCAAAAGGCAATTTTTTAGGGAAAAAAGTCGGAGCCGATGAAACGTCTTGAAATATTAATAAAACGTCGTTTGGAAACGTTTATCTGCGAACATTAGTAAAATTTTCAAGGCTTATTTCAAAAATGTTTCTAAAACTTTGGTTGCTATGTTGAGATGTTTTTTTTTACGTTAAATTTTAATGTTAAATTTAATACCGAATTTGATTAATGTTAAATTTAATGTTAGAACGAATATTTGATCAAAAAATTTAGTTGTGAAAAGAAATTAATGAAAATTGATTCAAAAATAGCAATGATGCTTAATTTTAGAAACATCAGGGAATTTTCCATAATAACTACAATTGGATTAGTAAAATTAAAAAATACATAATTATAAAGATTTTTTTTTCCAATTTTCCGCGATAATTTTAACGTTAAATTTAACAGTAAATTAACGTTAAATCTACCCTAAATTAACCTTAAATTTACCCTAAATTAACGTTAACTTATGCACCGGGGTTGCTTTTTTAAAAAAAAATTAAGGTATTTAAAAATCATATAATTAATCATATAAATAATCATATAAATAATCATATAATTAAATATATCCTAATCGGGATCAAATTTAAATATGATTAATTATATGATTATTTATATGATTAATTATATGATTAATAATATGATAAATTATACAGTATGTTATATAACAATTTTTGATAGGGGAGCACTTAGCTTATCCAAGTTTTCGTGTAATCGAATTTTGAACGAAAATGCATATTTTTTTTGTAAATTCGATTACACAAAAACTTGAATAAGCTAACTGCTCTAACCAAGTTGTACACCTTCCTTAAAGATTGAGCTACATTTTATCAAAAGGCAGGGTATCATAGCTCTCTTAGTTTGCTAGCAATTGGCCAAAAACCAAGCGGACATTTGAAACGTTTTAGAAACGTTTTAAAAAGGTTTTGTGCTGTGTGGGTAAGGTAATTTCGATAATGCAAATTCTATTTTTGATAATAGTATCATTTTGATCGAATTAATTTTCGATAATTTAAAAATCGCTAAAACTAAGTTAAAATTGTGCGCGTTTTAATAGAATTCTTATAGGTATAACTATACCTATTTCTTAACTCCCTCTTCACTTCTTTTTTTTGTTTTTTTAATATAAAATACCTATAATAAGAATAAAGTATATATAGTACACAACAGATGAACTACACTCTTGTATAATCATGTATTTTAAACATTTATTTATTAAAATTTGCTTTTTAATTTTAATTAACGAAAGATTATAATTGATATAATGTTTTTAAAACCTAAAGAAATAAAATGGATGCCGCGCCGTGTGTATGCAACCCGCTTTTAACCTATTTCAGTTGGCGCGCAGCTTTATTATAAACACAAGCGTTTATTTACCTCTTTATTTATTTGTGTTTTTAAAAGTAAAAAAAGCATTAATTTTATAAAAAAAGTGTTAAGGTCGTTCTTCCCAGGAAAATTCCGAATAAAGGTATATACAGTTAGCTAGAGGAAATTCTCAGGAATCCAATGGTATGGGTCTCATAGTCGATAGTCGTGCAAAATTTTGAGATATCAGGGTACAAAGATAAGTAAATATTACATTAGTCTTATGGAGAAAATTCCGGAAGTTAATAATTTTTGATACCAAATCGAGAAATTCAATTATATAATATAATTGCGAAAATTCGTTTTGGAACCTCCCTTAACCCATTAGCGCCGGCGCGACCATGCCACTGACGCGTGGATTTTCGCTTAGAAAACGGGTAAAAAAATGATTTTTTTTCTAACTTAAAGTCTTCCTTTACTAAAAAGGCCTTGATTTACAAGATTCTGGGGTCAGATTTTTAATATTATTGCCCGTTAATTAAATATAGCGGCTCAAAAAAGACAAAAATTCGATTATTGATATACGGTTTTAAACTGTAATTTTTTTATCTTTTCAAGTTTAGAAAGACTAAATAAATTATATTTTTGTATTTTTTATGTTTTTTATGAGTAGAAATTTAAAAAAAAAAATCAAGATGGCGGATTTAGCAAATGATTATAATTTTGATAAATACTCCAGTCAAATTGCGGCGGGTTAATAATAATATTATTAATAATAATCATTTCAAAATGGCGGACCAATATGGTGGTCAGAAAAAATTAAATTTTGATATTTTTTGATAAAAATTTGTGTGAATGGTATTTTTTGGGTGCTCATTACGAATATATAGTTATTTTTCAAACATTTTAAATGGCGGAACCAATATGGCCGTTAAAAAACTCGAAATTGCGAGATTTTTGACGATTTTGAGCCTGAGCAGAAACTGTAAGTTATATAACTATAAAACCGGTTTCATTTAGGGCATTGAAACATGTTATTTTAAAAAAATAAAATTTTTTTGAAAAAAATTCAAAATGGGGGATCAATATGGCGGACACGAAAAACTAAATTTCGTTATTTTTTGGTCAAAATTTGTGTACAGGGTATTTTTGGGATGCTCATTACGAATATCTATCTATTTTTCAAAAACTCAAAATGGCGAGCTTGAGAAGAAACTGTAAGTTTCTGCTGTGTCCGCCATATTGATCTGCCATTTTGAATTAAAATAAAAAAATTTTTATTTTTTCATATAACATGTTTAAATGCCCTAAATAAAACCGGTTTTACAGTTATACTATTTACAGTTTCTTCTCAGGCTCAAAATCGTCAAAAATCTCGAAATTTCGCATTTTTCAGTAGCCACATTAGATCCGCCATTTTGAGTTTTTGAAAAATAGATAGATATTCGTAATGAGCATCCCAAAAATATCCAAATTTTAGTAAACAAATTTTGACCAAAAAATAACAAAATTTAGTTTTTCGTGTCCGCCATATTGATCCCCAATTTCGAATTTTTTTCAAAAAAATTTTATATTTTCATATAACATGTTTAAATACCCTAAATGAAACCGGTTTTATGGTTATATAACTTACAGTTTCTGCTCAGGCTTAATCCCGTACAAAGCCACTGTATACAGTCGTATAATATACAGTAACTGTATACAGCCCTGTATACAGCCCTGCATATAGTTTTTCGCGGAATACAGACACTGTATACAGAAATTTTTTTTATATTTTTTTTAACAAAACATTAGATAAATACTACCAGATAAATTCGGTTATCCAGGGACCCATTGAGCCCTATCTGGTAAAAAAGAAATAATGATGTTTAAATTGATTAGGGTCGAAAATGGACTGATGGGGTAAGAAATGGGTCGAGAATGTCAAAATAAAATCCGACGGATAGAATCAGCTATACCGGGGCCCATTGGGCCCAATCCGGAAAAAATGAGATATTGATGTACAAATTGATCTTGAGGGATAAAAATTGACTGTAGTCGTAAAAAATGGATCCAGCATGATAAAATAAATACCAACGGATAGAACCAGCCATACAAGGACCTGTTGGGCCTAATCGGGTAAAAACGACATCCTGATTTATACATTGATCCCCACGGACGAAAATCGACTATAGAGGTAAAAAATCGGTTCAACATGATAAATTCAGCTATCCAGAGGCCTATTTGGCCCAACCGGTTAAAAAAGAAATAGTGATATTCAAATTGATTGCCATGGATAAAAATGGACTGTAGGGGTAAAAATGAGTCAAGAATGATAAAATATATACCAACAGACAAAATTCGGCCATCCAGGTGCCTATTGGGCCCAATCGCTAGTTTTTATAATATTTTTCGGATACAAATAATTTGTTTGCGGTTGGGGAGAGGGGCCAAATCACTATGCTTTATGCTATAGCCTTTAAAATGAAAGAACTTTTATTATTAATAATAATAGTATTACTTATCTTTTAATAAGAAATCATAATTTTAAGCTTTATAAGGAATCATTAAATAAACCTATAAAATTACAGATATCAGTGGCTTCGCTCAGTCTCACTATTGTTCGCGGTAATCTAGTTATATTAAATCACACCTAACCAGAGTTGAGCAAGACTAGCAGATAGTTTTGAAATTTTTATCGGTTTCAGATCAATTTTCTAGAATCCTGTTCCATGGTATTGGAAACCGTATCAGTTCAGAAATTATTTATTCATGAAATATTTTTGGAACAGGTGAAGAGACCATCGAACTAAACCGTTCCTATAAGTTGTCCGTTAGCAACTGAAATGCGAGAACTGCGTGCCAAATTTACCGTTTTTACCCACATTTGTACGTAACAATTTGGCTAATCTATTTGTCTTGATCAATACTTTTGATTAATACTTGAGTTATTTATAAATTAATTATCCCGCGTTAGCGGAAAAAATAGTTGTTTGGGAGGATGGTTTAAAAGGGTAATATTTCCCTTAAATTACCTGTATAGTCAAAACTGGTGAAAACTAGTATGCTATGCACACTGTAAAAAGTAACTTTCTTAGATTTACAAAAAAAATAGAATTTTTTCGAAAAATTCAAGAATTCTCGATTTATTTTCGTGATTTTACGAAAAAAGTTGTAAATTCACAACTATTTTTCGGAAATTTACAACTATTTTTTGAAATTTTTGAGAAAAAAAATTGTAAATTATCAATTTTTCTTGCTGATTCACAAAAAAAAAATCGAGAATTCTCGAATTTTTCGATAATATACTTAATTTAGTAAATTAACGATTTTTTTCGAATATTTACAAATTTTTTTGAAAATTTACTAATTTTTCGAAAATCTTCTAATTTTTTTGTTAATATAAGAAAGTTACTTTTTACAGTGCACGTTTTCAATAAAACTGATAAAATAATCGTTGTAAATAGCCGTGACACCGTGGCACGGATAATTTTAGTACTGAATTGTGACAGCGGATTGAGTTTACGCAAGTCTGTAAAATCATCCTGAGCCGTTTAAAAAATGATCCGTAAACGGGAAAATTTTTGAAATTTCCGTTTTCAAGCATCCGTTTCATGAATTTTCATTATTAGTAAAAGTGGTTGAAATTAAACAGTTTAAAATATGTAAAAAATCTTGCAAATTTCTGAGCTTTAGAGTGGCAGGGAGTGGTTCCTTTTTAAGTAACATTCATTTTTATATAACATTACAGAATATAAAAACTCATTTATGCATTATCAAAAACATGATATTGTGTGTAGAATACACTGATTAAGTATAGGCAAAATCGTACTATCAGTTAAATCCTGCGATAATTATATAAATTGAGATAAAGTTTTTATAATTTTTATATTTTATTATTTTAACGATTTTATAGTTTTTAATTTTAGTAAATATATTATTTATATTATACTTGATGTTTTTCTGATTTTGAAATGAAAGAAAATTTATATTATTCTTTTGCAAATAACTCTTCTTGTATTACATAGTCAACTCACCCCTCTTTCCTATTAATTTTATTACTTATTTTTCATAATTAACAATAATTATGAGATATTTTGCCAAGTCATCGTGATAAACGTTTGTAAGAAGCATAAGATGCGATGCAATAAATGAACTGAATTTAGTTAAAGTTGTAAGCATTAATTAATAAGTTTAGTTTTTTAGAAATATAAGTCGTTTTAAATTTTTTTAAAATGCTCATCAGTTTTTCTATTATCCTTATTTCTTTGACAATAACATTTTATTTTTACCTAAAATATAAGCATTCTTATTGGAGCAGACGAGGAGTTTATTCGCCACCATGTCATTGGTTATTTGGTCACTTCAAAGAGTTTTTTTTCTTGAGAAAATCGCCTCCCGAAGTACTCGAGGAGCTCCATAACGGTGTCGATGAGAATGTGCCATTAGTTGGGTTTTATATATTTCACAAACCGTTTCTATTGGTACGTGATCCAGAAGCAGTTAAACATGTCATGGTTAAAGATTTCCCAGTATTTTGCAATCGTGGTTTTGCTTACAAACAAAAAAGTGATATTGTTACAACAAAAAATATATTTTCTGAGCATCAGCCAGAATGGAAACATTTGAGGACAAAAATGTCACCAATGTTTACTTCAGGAAAACAAAAGAAATTATTCCTTCTTATGTTGGAGTGTGCTGGGAATCTTAAAAATTATTTAGAATCTAAAATCAAAAGTAAAACAACCGTTGACGTTAGAGAAATATCAATGAAATATACTATTGATGTTATTTCTTCGCTGTCTTTCGGAATCCAAATCAATTCTTTTGTCGAGCCGAAATCTGAATTTTTTACTCGACGTAAGTTAAATATTTTATTGTAATTTTAAAATATACTTATATATTTCAATTATTTTTTATATACTTTGCCCTTACTGAAAAATTTCGGTTGTTTAAAGAAATTCAGCATTTTTCTTTTGCATAGTAGCTTTATGAAACTTGATAAAAATTCTCGCTAAAGTATTTGCCAAAGAAAAAAAAACTGTTTTGCAATTTTTATTAAGTTTTCATGTTAATGGAAACAATTTTACCTCTTCATTTCGAGACGTATACTTACTATAAATTATCATAATACTTATAATTATAATGTTTTAATATTGTAATGCAAAACAATATCAATGTCGTAGAATTTTTTTATAATAAAATCAGTAAAACATCGTATTAATTTCAAAACCTGTTTTTACTATTCTTTATAATTGTTTAAAAAATTATAACCCTTTAAATGATGATTAATATTCTTTCAGTTTTTAAGCAGAATAACAATCAATCAATTTTGTCCGGATTAAAAATATTCTCAACATTTTTTTTTCCTGAATATGGTCACTTTACCAATGCTTCAATTCTTGGAAAAGAAACGACTTTTTTTCGCAAAGTTTTTTGGGATTCAATGAATAATAGAGAAAAATCTGGAGGAAAAAGAGGCGATGCCATAGATATGTTATTGGAATTAAAAAATAGAAATAAAGAAAAAGAATTTGCAAGTAAGTTTTTTTAATTGCAGTGGATTCACAGCCTATACGCAGTAACTGACCAAAATGCTGTGTTATTCCTACTTGCGATATAACAGTTACTTATTACAGATGAAAACATAGAAAATATTTTGCTCCAGGTATTCATTTACATTCACCCGAATAAAAACTTCACTGTAAAAAGTATAACTTTCTTATAAGTGATTCTTAGTGAATTCAACAAAAGTTTCCAGGTCAGGTCTCTGAAACCGGCTAAAAAATTTTTTTTGCCAATTACCTATCCAAAATAGACTATGACCCCAAATTTTAGCCCTTAATAATGAAACCTAATCCAGGGCGAAACACGAAACGAAAAAAAAAACACGTTTTCATCTTTCTTCAGCCGCTCATTCTTCTTTTATATGCTATTCCTTCTGAAAACGATTAAAAATTATGAAAAAAGAGGTAAATATCCGAGTTTTCTATTAAGCTTCTCAGAAAAAGCGTGTTTTTATATATATTTTTGGATGCCATATCAACCTAGATGCGATCGAACTTTTTAGACCCTAAAATAATCGAAAAATCGTAAATTTTCCTCAATTTTTCTCATTTTTTTTCAGTTTTTTGAATTTTCCCACTCTAAATGACTCCGAATGATTTAAATAAGAGAAAATTCGGATTCCCAGGGAAATTTTACATGCTTTCTTTATTTAATATCAACCTAGATGTGATCGAACTTCCTAGACCCTAAAATAATCGAAAAATCGTAAATTTTCCTCAATTTTCTCATTTTTTTCTCAGTTTTTCTGAATTTTTCCGCACTAAATGAACTCGTACGAGTCAAGTAAGTTTAGATTTGGATTCTCCAGGAAATTTCATACAACTTCTATACTATGCAAATCTTTAGGCTTTAGTATAAACGAGTAGCAATGGATTTAAAAAATTCTGATTTTCCTTGTTTTTTTACATTTTTTTGTACTTGTGCGATTACTCTAACAAAAATAACCAGTAGTACTACTCTCTAGCTCAGAGAGTTATAACTCCCTAAATCAGGGAGTTAACTTTCTAAATTAGAGAATTAACACGCCCTGATTTAAAGAGTGAACTGACTGGGGCAGGGAGTTAACTCCCTTAAATTTCTGTCATCTCCTGGAATACTTTAGTGTTGAAAATGAACCGTACGATGCAAAGCTGATATCCTGGAGGTGTAACTTTTTAATTTTTCATTCAAAAAAATTTTCCAATTTTCCAATATGGTGGACCAATAAACATGAAAATAGAAACTTTCTACATTACCTGAGGGTTTTTGAAGTTGAGAAAATCGTTTTTATAAATAAAAATTTTAATTTTTTCGCCATTGCATATTATCTGGTTTTCCAAGATTCTGGACCAAAAAACATTTCAGAATAAGTTTTTTACATCGCCTGGGTGTTTTTGAGGATGAGAAAAACGTTTTCATTGATCAAAACTTTTATTTTTTCACACTAGCATATTTTTCGATTTTCCAATATTACGGAACAAAAAACATAAAAAGGTAGCGAAATATCTATATTACCTAGGGGTTTTCTAGGTTGAGACAAACGTTTTTATCACTTAAATATGCTAGGGTATAAATATTTTCATAATTCAAAACGTTTTTCGTAAGCTCGAAAATCCCTAGGAAATATAGAAAGTTCCTCTTCATGTTTTTCGTTCCGCCATATTGGAAAATCGGAAAATATTCTGGGTCAAATAATGAAAAATTTCATTAATAAAAACATTTAAAGACCTCGAAAACCTCCAGGCAATGTAAAAATCTTATTATGTTTTTTAATCTGCGAATTCTCGAATTTTGCGATATTATACTTTTAGTGAATTTACGATTTTTATCGATTTTTGAAAATTCACTAATTTTTCGAAAAAATTCTATTTTTTTTGTAAATTTAAGAAAGTTACTTTTTACAGTGTACTTTACTATAATGCGACCCATGACAAAGAATTGCCCGATTCGGGGCTTAATTTTAATTTAGGATTAAATATTTAAGGTAATCACTGTAATCTAGAAACTAGGAACTAATAATTTATACGGTTGATTTCCGAAACAACCTTGAAACAGAATTAATAAACTTTTTTCATGCGGGAATTATATATACAATTTGACCATTTTTCTTCTCTCGGTATCAAGAAAACGCGTCTTTGCTATACACGAGGCAGCCGAGAATGTTTGGCTTGATTAATATTCGATATAATTATAATATAACTTATTACAGGGTATGAAAGATTTAAACATTTAATAAATACTTTTTTATAGAGTTTGAAGGAGATTACTTATTTGCCCAATCAGTAATACTTCTAGTTGCTGGTTTTAATACAAGTGCAATGACAATGAGCTACACTCTCGTTGAACTAGCTAAAAATCCTGAAATACAAGCTAAAGTTCATCAAGAACTTCGAGAAAAATTACCAACAGGCAGTCTTACATACGAATCTGTAAGTGATTTGCCTTACCTTCAACAAGTTATTGCAGAAACATTGAGGTTGTATCCTCCAGCACCTTTGATCGACAGGATTGCTATGGAAAAGTATAAGGTAAGTCTTAGTTTAAAAATTCCATTTTAACATACTGCCATGGGCATGAAGAAATTCCTTAAGGCTGGTTCTACAAACACCGTAGAAGAGGTTTGCACCGAACCGCAGGCACAGCCGCAACGCAATGCGCAGAGACAAAAATAGTATTGCAGCTACGCTTGCGGTTGCGAACCCCATTTGCGGCGTTTGTAAAATCAACCTAATTGAAATTTTAATTTGCGCTGCCTATTAGAACGGCTAACTCAAAAAGTCAGTTAAGGGTTTCCTTTGTGCCAACAGCAGCATAATATAGTAAGTGTATGAAACAAAAAAAAAAATTTATATAGTTTCCTGATAGCGATGTGGTTATTGAAAAAGGGACTGCGGTATTTATAACATTAAATGGGCTGCAAAAAAATCCAGCCCATCATCCGGATCCACTAAAATATGATCCAGATAGATTCTCGGAAGATAGAAAAAGTAAAATAGCTTCGGCAACATATATGCCATTTGGAGATGGTCCGAGAATTTGTATCGGTAAGAAGTTTTCTTTTTAATATGTTTATAGACAGGGTATAGAATAATAAGGATTTTAGGAGCTTAAAATTATTTTTTTGGCTTAATAACTTAAAATTATAAAGGCTTAAAGATTCAAAATATAAATCTAAACATGTTCCATATTCGTTGGTTGTGAACTCACAAACCGGTTATAAGTATTTAATTACTTACTTTTTGATGAAATTTCATAAAAATAATTTTTTATATTATAGGAATGAGGACAGGGACACTGCAAACCATAGTTGGTTTAGTAAGCATTCTCAGCAAGTATAAGGTTTCTGTGAATTCAAATTTCAAAAATGCAATAAGCAAAAAAGCTATATTTTTAGCTGCTGAAGAAAGTGGTATAAATTTATATTTTGAAAAATTATCAAACAACTAATAAGAACTGTAAATAAAGTCTTTTTTTTAAATTCTGCTATCATAAAAATTGTTATTAATCAGTATACATAGATCAAAGTGAAAATAACAAAATCCTATCTTCGGAAATAAAGTTAGAGGGGTGAAACTCTTTTACTTTTACATTTTCACCCTTAAAATTTAAAATTTTCACCT
The DNA here is from genome assembly GCA_022575985.1 of Anagrus nilaparvatae. Classification (NCBI taxonomy): domain Eukaryota; kingdom Metazoa; phylum Arthropoda; class Insecta; order Hymenoptera; family Mymaridae; genus Anagrus; species Anagrus nilaparvatae. Next base: position 2,997,730 of record JAKSXM010000247.1, on the reverse strand, counting down.
ATTTTGATTTATTTTAGAGGATCTATTAGATATATGAAATTAACGTCAAAAATTACATTAGAGGGGTTTGAAGCCCGTATTTATACCCTTTCAACTCTGAAAAATTAAATTTCTCTTAAATACCAATTTTTTTAATTCTTTATAAGATTAAATAGGTATTTTAGGCAGCTAAATTATACCCCATTAATTTAGTTTTCGACATTAGTTTCAAATTCAGCACCCCAAAATACCTGTTAGATCCCATAAAAATGAAAGAATCGGTTTTAAAGAAAAATTAAATTTTAAGGGTTGAAAGGGTGAAAATAAGGGTGTTACACCCCTTTTACTTAATTTTTGATGTTAGGTTCGGGTTCAGCGGCCCAAAATACATTAGATCCCTTCAAATTTGCAAAATAGTTAAACTTTTTGAATTAATGGAGAGGGGATTTGGGGGTGTTTTTCGTTCCTCGTGAGCTCCCGAAATTTTTTGTACCCCGCTTTTTCCTTGAGTGTTCCTGAAAAGATTCCACTACTGGGGACCGTCCATAAAATACGTAACGCAAAAATTAGACTTTTTTGATATCATCGACCATATAGTAACACCTTATTCAATGTAATAATTTGATGTAAATTAACATTATAGTAACGTTAAATAGCAGACCACCCACTATGTAACTGCGTTACGTATTTTATGGATGACCCGGTTTTAGCTAAATTCATTAATATTCGTAAAAATTTCAGCTTTGGTCTTTTTTTTACACAGACGTTCTGACTAATAGTTTATTCCAAATTTTTACCGTTTATTTTTAAAAAACTTTAGTTTATTATTCATATAAACGTAAATTTACGAAAAAAAGTCAAGAACTAATAATCTGACAGAGGAAAGACAATAGAGGTTCCAATTATTCTGCCACTACCTATAATTCGTATGATTTGTTTGTTAATTTTTAGCCTAAAGCGTATCAAGGAGTCTACTATCGGTTTGAAAAAGATGTGAACCTCTCATTTTTTTCAAATATTTTTGGTAAAAATAGAGATATTTTGATGAAACAAATTTTTTTTGAAAATTTAACTATATTTTTACAATTTCACCAAAGAAATATAGTTTAGCTCTATTAGTTTCTGTTTTATTGTAAATATAAGTCAAAAAACAAGAATTTTTTGAAATTTTTTTTCACTCTGCTGCTTTGGACTGCAAAAAAGTGTCGAAAAAATCATTTTTTCTGGCCAAATTTTTACGACTGATAATATGACTCTTTATTTACACGTTGCTGTTTTCCTCAAAATTTTCTTTTGTTTATTTAATCTTTAAAATTTTTTTTCAGTTTTTGCAAATTTTTTTAAAAAAGATTTTTTTGCTTTAAAACTTAGTATACTAAAGAACTGATTAATGTGCAGTTTGAATTGCGAAAATCGGCCAAAAGATAACCCTGATATCAGCAAAATAAAAATTGTTACCTATTTTTACTTTATGCTCTATTGAAGCCAATTATTGGCCGGTTTTTGCGATTCAAAGTTCTTTGTGATCAGGTGAATCAATAAATTTACAATATTTATAAAAATTGAATATTTTTCTGAAAATTGCAGTTTTTTTTCTATATTTTTACCAGATGTTAATGTCTTAAAAAGCATGATAATGTATATTCAAACTCTGAAACAATAGAAATATTTTTTTTCTACCTCTTGAAGTTTGAAACAGCAGGAAGGTGTGAAAAGTTTTTTGAGAAACAGTAGATGAATAGATTGCACCTGTGTCTTGATTCATTTCGCTCTAGCTCTAAAACTAGAAGTTTGATACTTTAATCAATTACATATTTGTAATACACAAATCAAGACCTTATCCATTAAAAAAAAAATGAAGCCAATTGAACAATTTGTTGCTGAGGTCTCGTTTTTCAAAGGTCACAGAAAATTTGCAAATTAATATTTTCTAATTTTTAAAACGGCAACGTGTAAATAAAGAGTCATATTATCAGTGGTAAAAATGATTTTTTCGACACTTTTTTGCGGTCCAAAGCAGCGGAGTGAAAAAAAATTTCAAAAAATTCTTGTTTTTTGACTTATATTTGTAATAAAACAGAAACTAATAAAGGTGAACTATATTCTTTTGGTAAAATTGTAAAAATATAATCAAAATTTCAAAAAAAATTTGTTTCATTAAAATATCTCTATTTTTACCAAAAATGTTTAAAAAAAACGAGAGGTTCACATCTTTTTCAAACCGATAGTGTGAAACGAGGTAACGGCCGGTTCCGCGGAACGGGGCAGTCATCAGCCGGCTTGATGAAATTATGAATAAAATTTGCTAAGTCAAACAAATTTTTTATCTTATAATTAATCAGTATCATTTAAAAATGTATTTTAAATGTAAAAAAAATTAAACAAAAATTTTTTTTCTTGGAAATGTTTCTTATTTTCAATGTATTAATTTATTTAATTTGATGCCCCGTTCCGCGGAACCGGCCGGTTTGATGTCCCATTCCGTGGAACCGGCCGGTTTACTGTCCGATTCCGCGGAACCGGCCGTTACCTCGTTTCGGGCGTAACATATACACCGATTTGATCAAAAATCTGCTGACTTTGAAGATTTTAATATTTGCATATATTTTTTTTATTTTTTCGTATACTATCCTACCCTTATTATATAAAATTTTTTACCACTTTTTCGATTATAAATACTATTTTTAAAACTATAAAAGCGCTAATAAGTAAAAATTTGAAGAAAAAAATAAAATTTCCATAAAAGTAGGATAGATTTAAAATTTGCTGGTTTTGATAAGAAGAATTTATAAATACAAATAGGTCATAACAACATAAAATTCTACAAAGTAAATAGATTTTTAATTAAGTCGAAGGAACGTTCATCATAATGCTTGTTCAATTTTCTCAGGAGAGTCAGACAAAAATTAATTGAAATTCAGAAACTCGTGTAAAAATTTTCAACGATTAAGAAAAACTATGAAACGTAAAATTAAAATTTGCAATATCTATCATATTATATATATTATATTTATATTATTTTTAAAATTTTCAAAAAAAAAGTAAAAAATTGAAAAAATACATCTATCGGTCAATTATATCATCGTAAAAAGAAAAATTTCGTTTCAGAAGAAAAGTTTTGTTGAGAAAAAATTATTTTTTTTTTTTACAATAAAAATAATGATTAAATTTGGCCAGCTTCTTTGAGTGACTATTTTTTTGTTCTATTTAAAATTTAAAATTTTTTAAATTGTTCTATTAATAATTTAAAAAACTTTAAAAGTTAATGCTTAAAAAATTTATGTGATATATAATTATATGTATTTACTTGAAATGATAAGTAAAGATAATAAAGTTATTTAATTAAGTTATGTAATTAATAATATATCGATGAATTAATAAATATTTATTGCATTAAGATAATTATGTACAAATTTTTTATTGAAAATGCACTATTTACAAATACTTTTATGCCACAAAAATTTGGAGCAATGCGTTTTATATTAATAAAAAATTGTTAAAATTTACAATTAATTATGAAAAAGTTAAAGTAGCAAGAAATAAGCTACTTGTGTTAATCAAACTGAAAAATTATTTTTATTAAAAATCTTTATTAAAAATATTGAAAAATTTCACAGCGAACTATACCTTTTTCAATGTTATTAACATTCGTGGGAATGAAAATACTTTATGCATAAAATAAGTTTTTTACGACTTTTTCTTAAGTCGAGAATTTCTTCCCAAGATTATAAATAATTTATTGTAAATTATAAATTTAATAAAATTTTCGTTAATTTAATTAAACCAATTTGAAAAAAATTATATATCAAGTGTGTAATCTTTGTTTAAATTTAGCAATTATATATTAAGTATTTAATACTGATTTCTATTTAAAACCTTGTTTTACTTAATAATTATATGGCTAATCAAAATTTTCCTATACACTATATATATCATTTGAGTAAACTATGCAACGTTTATTTACAGCTAGAAAATATTTATCGCATTTAAAATACATTTAAAAAAACGATAATACAAGAATAAATCCAAAAATCATGATCGCTGGTACCATTGATAATTTTGATGATCCATTGCATAAATCACCAGTACACATGCACATATAAACTTTTTTACCATTCCATGTAGTAAAATCGCACCTTTCTTCTCCATCATCTGGTCCTCTTTGTAAGCAAGATCTTTCGGTTGCCGTCCCATATTCTTTAAAAATAATTATTAAACAATTGTTAATTACTTCACTTGAATATGTTTTTTAAATATTTTTCTTGTTAAGATTACCATTATTAAGATTACGACTTTCTATTATTTTGACACACCAGCCAGATGCACAAGGTACAGCTTCCAAACCCTTCTCATTTTCAATTTGTGTAGCATTGTATGAAAAAGGATCCTTGCACGATCCTAATTCACCTCTTGACCTGCAACTAACGCACCTCCTCAGAGTGCCTGATCAAAAAATTTTATTTCAATTTTTAGGATACGAAAATTTATTTAAATTATTTCTCCTTACCTTCGACATCTGCAAAATTAGAGAAATAAATTAGAGCACAGAAAAGAACAATTTGAACCCTAATGATCATTTTTTAAATCTGAACTTCAAGCCTTAGAAATGAATAATAAAAATCATTAATTTATAAGTTCACTTAGAACACTTAACAATTAAAAATGAATATTAAATTAAAATTGAAACTAGTAATACATAAGAGCCATTTTGTAAAGTTACAAGCATAAAATAAAAGATTGAGATCGAGCCAAGAGAATTCTTGAAGGCCTTTCACTATACGATACTCCTTCTCCAAGTCTCCAAGCTGTATAATAATTATAATACATAATACACCTGAAATTAATATAATGCAGCTATTCAATTTGATTTTAACATATTTGTTCTTTTAAATTAAATTATGGCTGGTATTTGAAAATCCGAGGTATGTATCTTCACATTTATTTCGTTTCATAATCTATCTCGTCAACAAAACAAAAATGCGGATATTCTATTTTAAGATGAATCTCTAATAATTGTCAATTGGAATTTTTTTACATTTGAAGCATCCATATAATTAATTTGATTACTTTAATATATTTTCAAAGTTATCTCGGCTATTTCAATAATTAGCATACTTATACACGTTGATCGGTTTATTTTTTTGCTAACATTTTTTAAAAATTAACAAGAAAGGCAACAATTTTTAAAAACAAAAAAGATTATTTTTATTTCGCTTTTGCTGCCATCGTGATTCAAAATGAAAAGATAAATTAACTATTTAAATTTAAATAACAGAATGATAAATATGCAGCAAATAAGTTAATTATAAATTATTATTATTATTATTATTTATTCATATATTACGGGTTTTTCCTTAACAATAATTTTACATAAATAATAAATCATTAAATTTTTTACATTATCAAAATTATTTCATCGAACTTAACAGTGGAATTTCATCTAAATTTTCTAATTTATTCTTCTTAAAATTCTTTCGATCTCTGCAAAGGTTAATTATTATTGTACAATAGCAAAAGAAAGAAAAAACAAAAATAAATCCTAAGTATCCAAGATGTCTAAAAAAGCCTGAAAAAAATTTAATAATAAGAAAAGAATTGAAATTATTTTTTTTTAATTTTCGCGCGTTATAATAAAAAAGTAGCGCGCTTTTATTGCGCATGCGTATTTTAAATATTTTGAAAATAATATTTATAATGTTATTATTTTCCGCTAGATGGATAGATGAATTAAGCCACAAGTGTTAAAATTGGGATTTAGAATGTATATAAGGAGCCAGAAAGAAACAATAAGTGTACTTGCTTCGGCAGTACATATACTAAAATTGGAACGATACAGAGAAGATTAGCATGGCCCCTGCGCAAGGATGACACGCAAAATCGTGAAGCGTTCCACATTTTTTGCATTTTCTATTATAAAATTTATTTTCTTTTTAACATGTATACTAACTTTCACTAAAAATACCAAATTTAGATGTTACAATTATTTTTGCTTGCAGCATATTAATTTTATTTGAATAGCAAGTATAATTTCCTGCTTCAAACGTTGAAACATCTGAAAAAATATCATATATATTTTTATAACTTTTAAATTTTCACAAACTTATGAATATTCTATTAATTTATACATAATGAACCTTTTAAATACAGGGTATAAAAAGCATCAACAAAAACTCGAGGCTCGGGATCTTTTGAGCGGAATGATTTACCTTGACCCTTTGGTAATACGGAGGAATCTTTTTTCCAAATTACAACTGTTTCTATGGAGGATCTAAGGTTTTATCTGCACTTAATTAATTTAATTAATTTTATTTCATTAGCAAAATTTTATGAAAGTTACTCTGGGCACGGTATGACAAGGTGTGATCCATCAACAATCACATATCGCTTTTTGTATTTAAAACTTTTATTTTTCTTAATTTTTTCTTTCTTGCATTCCTTACATTTTTCTTTCAAAATAAATTCTGGCAAATTTTTTGTGGCTGTGCTAACCGTAGGAAACTTTGTATCCAACAACAGTGATCTATAGGATAAATTTTCAATAAATAAATAATTTTATCAATTTTTATGCACTATAATATAAAAAATAAATTAAACAAACCGGCAAGGTAAAAGTGGGGATTTTTTAAAAAAATTAGCAATATCCGAATAATGTTTTTTATCCATCTAGAATTTGATAAAAATTAAACACAATGTGCTAATCCTAAATACCAACAATAGGGAAATTCTTTATTTACTTGAGTAATTTTTCCCTTTACTCTACAATACGCAGTTTTTGATCGAATACCTCGTCCGTTTTCACATTCTTCACAAGATCCAAAAGGGCTCCATTCAGAAATAATTTCTAATACGACACCGTCTTCTCTTATTTCAACCAATTCTCTCATATTTGAAACCTGTAATATTTTGCTTCTGAAATAATTTTGAAAAAGTCTAATTTTTCAATAATTACTGCAAATCTTTCTGTTACAGGAACTAAATTGGTTTCACGATATTTTTCGTAATCAGTTAAATTTCCTTTTTCATACAAAACTTCACTAAATTTTATTTTTTCGTTTAATGCTTTAAAATAAATTTGATGATGATCTTATTAATTAATATTGTATAAACAATTCCTATGAATAGTCTTTTTTAAGTAAATTTTTAATTACGTTCAAGTCTGTAATTAAATGCATTCTCTTCACTTCTATTATTAATGCATCGATATATACCAGCATCAGAAAGGTGAAATTCTTTGATATATAAAGAAAAATCAATGCCCACATGGATCCGACTTAGTGATATATTATTTTTCGTATCCACTTCAACTTCTCGTAATCCAGTTGATCGATCTCGATCTTCCCAGTACCAGATTTTTCCATCTATGAAATTTTCATTTTTATCCTCGCTTTTATTTGGGAAAGATAATTTGTTTAAGTAATTAAATGAAAACTTTAATTAGTTTCTTATTGCTAGCAAATAATACAGTAAATTTACCAATATTTACAATCTAAAGTAATTGAGGAATTTACTACGACATCTACTAATAAATAATCATCCAATTCTTCGGATGCAATCGGACGATTTTTTTCTCTGCAGTATTCATTTTTTGATTTCATACTTGTAGCTTTATACAATTGAGTATAAAGTAACAGAAAAGCAAACATAAAATACCCTCTACTATTTAAATTCATATTTGATTTAATTTAAAACTGAATTTAAAAAAACATGTCAATTTGTGTACGTATAACCTCTTTTATTTGCTTTTTATTGCAAAATAATTAAAATAAATTACAATTAGCAATTGATTTAGCGCATGCTTGCTTTTTTTCAAATAATATTATCATTTTCAAACTTTTAAATTATTTGTGCAGCCTGATAAGCATGCGTAGGACATCTTAAAAAAAATTAAAATGCGAGTTTGCGCAATAAAAAATATCACGCAGCCAAAACACAACATTACATTCAAAACAAAACATGGCGGACAGAGTTGAAAGTAAGTAACGCATTCTTAGCTTCAATTTACTTATTTTTTAATATTTTGATTAATCAACTATTAATTTTTTTTGCTTATGTTACAAGTAACATATTTAATTTTTTTTCTTAGCACAGATAATATAGTTTTTTTTATATTTTTTAACACAAAGTTTGTTAAAGACTTTAGTACCTAAGTTTTGAATTTCGCTCGGCGCTGTCTCTGCCATAATACACTGTATATAATTATTACATAGGTACTCCATATATTTCTCAAGTTTGAATTTTCAAAATTTTCTGAAGTTTCATACTGTTTAGAAAATTTTTTTTTCGTCAACACAAAAATTTTATTTTTAAATCTTCTCTGTAAATTTTAAGATTTTATGCTTTTATCAAGTATTTTTTAATTTACATTGGTCAAGATCCGCGCCCTTTTGCTTGTGATTTGTATTCAAGCAAGTATATTATTTGGAGCATATTTGGAGTTCGCTACTCTATACACTCCACTTTTTTCAGTTTGTGTTTGTATCGACAGTATCAGATCTGGTTATAATTTGGTTATAATGTTATATTTATCCCGCGATAAAATAACGCTTTTAGTAAAAATGAAATGTAATGAAAATTATTTATGTTTTACCGTTTTTAAAAACAAATATTTTATTTTCGACAGAGTGATAAGCTATGATTAAAATAAATAATTTTTTTTTAATGATAATGTGCTATGAAATTTATTTTTTATATGAATAAAAATATACTTTCAATTTACTCGGTATAAACTTAATAGTAGTTTGTTATTCATTTGGAAATCAGTTAATTTAATACAAATTAGCCGTTTTGCAGCTGCTTTTAGATAATTTGACAGTGATGTAAGCAATAATAACCCAATATCAAAGATGCTACTACGTCGTTTCAAAAACAACGCAAATAAATGTAATTACTTTACATTTACATTAAAAAAATTTGATTTATCATTCATAAAGAAACTTAATTCTTAATTAAAAATAATGCTTTAATCCTTGTGTTTAGATGAATCAGCAACTATTTCTGCCAACAAAACTAGAAGCATGACAGCTAGTGCATATATTAAAAGGGAAATAGAAGATGAAGAAGAGGAAGATGAAGATATGGATATTCATGACGAACAACGTATGTCTAATAATTCTACTGATTCACAAGCTGAAGATTCGGAACCAATGCAAGAATTGGGACCAGCTGCTTTAGGATTGCAACGGGTAGGAACCAAGCCACCACCTAAGCCAAATCCAGCTCAACCTGTTCAAATATTGAATCGTAGAGGAATGCCTGCCAGAATAAGAAAGAAAAATAAGCTTTTTTATGATGATATTTTAGTAAACCATCCGCATCATAGGTAATTTGATAATTTTATTTGTCAAGTTACATATCTTGATAATAATTTTTTGTAATTTATAGAATTAAAAAAGAACCATCAATGTCAATCCCTGATATTAAACCATCTCCAAAAAAAATTCCTCGCTTAACTCCAGTTAAAAAGCAAACAAAAGTTGTTCAAAATTATAGCGAACCCAAAAAATCAGTATCTTTACCTGCTACTCCTGTATCAAAACCAATTAAAGTAGAAGTAAAATCTTCAGCAGAAAAACCTCTTCAGTTAAATTCTCCTGATAGGAAAATTGGACAAAAAATTGGAATGAGATTGAGAAATTTATTAAAATTACCTAAAGCCCATAAATGGGTATGTTATGAATGGTTTTACAGTAACATTGACAGGTAAATTTTAAAGCAACTTAATTTACAAAAAAATAAAATTTTTACATTTACAATAATATATTTGCAGAACGCTTTTTGATGGAGATAATGATTTCATGATTTGTTTAAAAGAATCTTTTCCACAATTAAAAACTAATAAGCTTACACGAGTTGAATGGTGTATGATAAGAAGAATGATGGGCAAACCACGTCGATGTTCACAAGCATTTTTTAAAGAAGAAAGACAAGAACTCAGAAGAAAAAGACAAAAAATCAGAATGTTGCAACAAAGGAAAGCGTCAGATCCTCAAATATTTAAAGATTTACCACCAGAAATACCGTTACAACTAGTTATTGGTACCAAAGTAACAGCAAGATTAAGAAAACCTCAAGATGGCTTATTTACAGGGAGCATAGATGCAGTTGATACTAGCAATAATACCTACAGAATTACTTTTGAAAGAGCTGGACTTGGAACACATAGTGTTCCAGATTACGAAGTTTTGGTAAAATATCAGTTTAATAATTTCATTAATAATTTATTTTTTCAATGAAAGTAATATATAAAATTAATTTCATACAGTCAAATGAGGCACCAGAAACTATAAGTATTACTTCGTTCACAAACAAATTTAGACCTAGACATATACAGTATGTACCTTCACCTCCATATGCTACAAAATTAGCATCTCCTAGACTAAATAATGATCCTTTGATTTCAAATGCAACAATCACAAAAAAGTCACAATCAGAAAATAATGCTAATGGTTATCCCAATAAATTGCTTCAAAATATGGTAAACGTAAAAAAAATATTATCAGTAAAACAAAACAAAATTAAAAAATTAAAAGACATGAATGGAGAAGCTGAAAAAAGAAGGTCGATTGGCGAGCCTTTACCTACAGACTTTGAAAGAAAATATGCAGGGTAAAAAAAGCTAATAATTATTTTTAAAAAAAAATAAATTTATATTAAATTAAAATTTTTTTTTTTCAGAATCGTTGTTGAATTAGATAAAATTAATACAGATCTCCAAGATTTATTAAACGAAGTCCAAGAACTATGCCAAGAAGTGGCACCTGAACCAAGTGTAGCAGCAATGCTGGCTCCATCGCACTTACGAGAAAAATGTAGACAAGAGGCTGCAGAAATGGTAGCAAAGAATAACATGATAAACGACAGTGCACCAACGAAAATGAATCAACTTGTTACGGATTTGACAGCACTCATGCTACAAGTAAAGGTTAGAAAATAAATATAAAGGCTAAAATAAAAATATATATTTATAATAAATTTATGTTTAGTGTTTGTCAGATTCTGATAGAAATGCTTACGAGCTAAAGGTTTTGCAAGGTACAATGCAACAAATTAGATCAAAACTTTCTCCTCAAAATCAGCAAGCTTTTCAGAATTACATTGAAATACACATGCAACACATACAGTTAGGTTTAGGACAAGTTGGTGCATTAACACCTTTTATGGCTCAAAAAATATACCAATAATTTATTTTATGTAGATATAAAAGTCTTTAAAATTAACAATGAATACAAAATTTTTGATTTATTGTAAATAATTATGTTATCTTAAAAAAATTTTTATTCTTAAGCTAAGTTAGCCTAATAAACCCCTTAGGTCAAAATAGATTATTTATGAGTGTATATAGTACAAAGTAAAAAAGATTTTTAAATAATACTTTTGTAAATTATATTAATTATGTTAATAAAAAGACATTTAAATTAAAGTTTTTTATCTTGAAAAAAAGGGGTTTTTTTAATTCATGGATTAAAATTTGTAACTGCTTTTATTTTTGCGTACTGATGTTTTACTGCAGTTATAAGCATGAAAATTTAAATTAATGAAGTTTTTTTTAATTACAAGATGCTTTAGTTATATTATTTTTACAAAATTGTTATAAAAAATTTAGAATGTGAAGTATTTTATTTAAAATTACAATTTGAAGGATAAGGTATTTGTACCAGAAGATGAACAGTCACTGATACATATAATAATATTATTTGTAAGTTTTGAATTAAAAAAAAAAATAAAGAAGCTTTTTTCAAATTGAATTAAAATTTTACCATTTGGATATTTGTATATTTTCTTAAATACACTTGAAATTTAATCTTTCAGTTATTGGTGACTGAGAAGATAATTAAAGCAAAATATACGTATCTACCTGTTTCAAAAGGTAAAAATACAAAAATCTTTCATCCTTCAGCTACTGGTGCAAACACTTTACATCTAATTTTTCTAATTTGAAATGTAAGAAATAAACTCAAGGCTAGGTAGCGAAAGTATTTTTTTATTATGTAACTATAATTAATTTAATAAACAATTTACAAATAAAGTTAAGATTATTTTTTTTAATCAATAAAAAATTATTTTTATTAACAACGGTATTATACTTAAAAAATAAATTTTCACTTTTATTACATTTAGTTAAATTTTACAAATTAATCAAGAAAATGCACATTTATCAACTTGTTTGTTACTTTTTGTGTTTATTCAAAGTTTCTAAAAGAGTATCAGCATCTTCTTCTGTTTTTACTCTAAGTAATATTGCCGTTGGGGGTGGCTCAAAATCTGGCATTGGTAAACATACCAACATGATATTTGTACTGTTCATTCTTTTAATTGGTATACTTTCTGTTAAAAGGAAATTTAATATCAAATTTCCCAACGAGTTAGTACCACGAACTATTAATTGGATTTTATCATTTGGTGTTGGCTTCAAAAATAGTGTTCCTATACCTCGATCACTAAATTTGCCATCTTTTTTTATGAAAACTTTACACCTGAAATATAAATATTGTTTATACAACATAATATAAATACGTAAAATTTTATTTAATATATAATATTAAAATAATTTCAAATAAATACTAATAAATATTATGGAAAGTGTTTATAGGGAAGCGTTCCCCAGAGGGTCCGGATACAGCTTACAATAATTTCAATTTAGACTTACAATTTGAATCTTAATTTTAAAAACTAATATGGTTTACAGAGGTAATTTAAGAAGTATGAATATTTTTAATAGATAAGTAGTTAGTAAACATGTCTTATGCAAATAGTTGCCGATCAAATTATAAACACATAATTTTAGTCGTGGGCCCCTTTCAATCAAATGTTTTGTATTTAAAAAATTTTTTTTACGCCGAACTCATTATCTAAGAAAATGCATTTTTATTAATAATAACTTCTAAATATTCACGTATCTATAAAATAAATAATAAAATTTAATTAATTAGTTATGCCCCCCTAAAATATACAGGCCTAAAACCGTGAGCCACCTTAACAATAATATGAAAATTAAAAAAAGTACATTCAATCAGATAATACCCTTTCCCCAAAATCTAGAGCAATAAAACGTTTTAAAATAAGGTATATTTCAGAATAGTAAACTACTCAGCTTTTTAATTGTTTGGCAAAATCAAGGGTACCTATATTATTAAAAGAATAAGGGGCTGATATTAAATTGCTTCTTATATATATTACGGAATTGTGAATTATGATAGTATACACTACTGAACAATTTAACATTTTTATAATTAAGTTGCTTCTTTATAGAGATATATTAAAATAAAGACAAATCTATTCAAAAAAATTCTTCTTGTGAGCAATTTTCCAAAAAACTTACTGTTTGTAAGTATAAAAAGGTATTTATCTATTAGCTTACAAGCAACTTAGCTATAAAGCTATAATATTGCTCATTGATGGTATCCTTAAGTTTTTTTACATTACCTTTGTTCATAAATAGATCCCTCTTCTGTTACTGGCTTAAAATCAGGTTTTGGAGGCTCATCATCTTCATCCTGATTTTGATCATTTTCATTTTTTTTGTTTTCAGCTTCTGGCGCTGCTACTTGTGCACCAAAACTGAAAGGTTTATTTCTAAAAATAAATGAAGAGTACTAATTAAGACATTGAAAATTATTGTAACATGTTATTTTATTTTCTTCCTAGTGGGTCGAAAACGTTTTTTTTTTTTTTGCTCTGCAGCGCGATCAAATGACTCGCTTTCTCCCCACTGAGAAAGAAAAATTGCATTTTATTCATGGGAGCAAAATAAGAATGCCCCAAATTGCAGTTTACTTTGCCTTTGCTTCGGATGGTAATTTTTGTGCATTATGGGCAACTCTTTTTTGCTCTCTTGGTTAAAAATGTATTATTTTAAATTTATCTGTAAATTTACCCCCCAAAACTGAAACCAGCAGAACTAATACTTGAAGATTGACTACCAAAGTTAAAGCTAACAGAACTAGCACTTTCTTGTGAAAAAATACCAGATGAAGCTCTTTCCTCTACTTTTGTATTTTCATTTGGTTTAGAGTCAATTACAACTGGATTACATAAAAATGGATTCTTTTCTGTTGATATACTAGAAAAAGGACTATTAGATTCTTTAATTGTGCTAGAAAACACTGAAATTTTTGATGAAAATAGGCTACTTTTACTTTCGCCTTTAAAATTAATTAATTTTTCTTCTTGTTTACTTGGAGTTATGGCACTTAAAGTTGTATTAGAATGTTCTTTACTTTCTTTGTTTTCATTTGACGCTATTTCTTTGTTAACCTCAAATACATGTTTTGTTTCAATTTCTTTTAGATGCTTTTCATAATCACGAAAAATTGGAGTTAATATACAAACAGGATTAGAATCTACATGTGTTTTAATCCATTGGGCTACACTTTGATTTAGGCCTTTTAATTTTGCATAATATTCAGGAGGTCTTTTAGGCAAAGTCTTATTATTTTCAGAAGGCACAGAATTTTTATTTGCATTGTCTTTAGGTTGTGAGTTATCTATGCCATTTTCTTTCAAAGGAATTGAACCATTAGTTGCTTCAACTTTACTCAAAGTTGTTTTATTTGTTGCTAAAGGATCAGTCGGTTTGGTACTTGCTAAGAACTTAAATGGAGAAGAGCATACACTAGTTGTTTTGAAACCACTAAAAGTACCAAAAGCATTGTTTGCTGGTTCCTAAAGTTTAAATAAAAGTTTAATTTTAAAGTTAACAATTCAAAAAATTTACCATCTAAGAGTACTTACGTCATCAGTTTGAAGATTAGTATGTCGGCGTTTAGCTGTTTTTATAACTCTTTTCTGAAGTACTTCTGTTGCAGCTTTAGTAAATGTTCCAGCTTCTTCTGGTTCGTCTTCTTGATTCCAATTATCAGCATTTAAATCTGATGTTGCAGATCTTTTTCCAGCCATTGTTATGCAAAAATATTATCCTGTAAAAAAATTTTAATAATTAATTAAAATGATTGTTGTAAAAAAATGATTATGTTAATAAATTAAATAAAATAAATAAAAAATGAGTGTACACAAATATATAGTGTGCATGTAAATTAAAAATGAAAAAAACTTAACCTAAGCATTTGAAAAAACTTTTTAGTATAGATTTTATTCAAATTATATTTAAAACAAACTTACCTTATAAAATTTTGCAAGAATACGTATTTTAAGCAAACTATTATTATCTATATTATATATTACAAAAAATCAATTTTTTAAAAATAATCATGAAAAAAACTAGCATGTATACCATCGAGATAATGTAAATGTATATACACCTCTACTTTTTTTATATCGAACATGGAATATGGATAGCTTGGGTCACGGAGGGTAGAAGGGAGAATTGAAAAATACGGTGCTGCTCGCGGTGGAGAAATATAGCGATCGAGGGGGACCGTTTTACATGCGTTTTACCACGTTTTACACACACTTTAGAATAGAATTTTTTATATATATATATATAAATAATTTAATATAATTAAGATATTTAAATTTGGTAGCAATTAAAAAATTGTTTTTGTTCTTTTTTATTTTCAATTAATTTTCGTGCTGCCAAAAAATTATAATTGCTGAAAATTTTGACAAAAAGTTGTTAGCATATTGACGCATAAATAAAATAACATTTGAATTTAACTTGGTTGAAATGTACAAGAATCTATATAGCATAATTTTAAATTATTGACTTTAAATTATTCAATTATACCTATAATCATAATATATTTTCAATATAATTTTATAAACAAAAGAATAAACAAATACTATACTATTTAATTTGTAAGCGATCAGTTTATGCAATTTATTATTTTTACGAAGTGACTACGCTCACCGGAATATCCACGATATCCACGAAGATTATCCACGATATCCACGATAATCCACGATGATCCACGTTAGAATTTTGATCAACGATATCCCACGATAACAAATTTTTTTCACGATAACCACGGAGAATATCCACGATATCTACGATTATCAACAAATATCCACGATATACATAGCCCAAATATGAACTAGAGAACTCTAATGGGGCTGGGGGGCCGAAGGCCCCCCCGGCCATGCGCCAATAACAATAATATAACGGGGATATCGTGGATATTCTACGTGGATATCGCGGATATCGTGGATATCGTTGATCAAAATTCTAACGTGGATCATCGTGGATATCGTGGATATCGTGGATAATCTTCGTGGATATCGTGGATATTCCGGTGAGCGTAGTCTCGTCGTTATTTTTATAATAGCGCAAAAGATAATAAATGCATATGAATACTAATAAAACAATATATTAAAAAAAGATTTACTTGTTATATACTACAGATGGAAATTTGATATATGAAATTTAAAAATATTTTTTCATACGCTATAAGAACTAATGTTTTATATATTTTATAATTGTAAGTTAAAAAATTTTTTAGCATACAATAATTTGAATTGTGTTGCCCCGGGTTTCCGGTTTCCCCTTCCCTTAATAAAATAATAAACATATTGGAGAGTCCCCCAAAATAATAGTGCGGCGCTTTTAATAATACAATTTTAGTATAGCAGTAGGCCACTTCCACATGCGCATAGGTTAGGTGCATTCAGATAGCGCACGTTCGCCAAAAGAAGTTTAATGAAATTCAACGAAATTTAGTTAATAAGGTAATGTAATTTTATTTTTTAGAAAAACCAATAAATTTCATACTTTAATAGAAAAAAAATTAAACATAATTTACGCATTATTTTCATCTTCGTTTCTTTGCCGATCATACATCAGTTTTAAGATATATGCATAATAGTATATCTTTCATCGCGCGCTTTATATACTGCTATGGATGGCATGCATATATTCTTGTCTCGCTTGTCTGTACATGAAGAAAAAAAAACTTACGCACTTCTTATACATTTAAATCAATTATTATTGTTTATAAAATATATAAATTTTGATTTTTTTCATTAAATAAAATTTAAAAATTAAATTTAAAGTTCAGAATTTGATTATGTAGTATAGAGTGTAAATTTAAATAACAAATACTTTTTATTTACTATATTAGATGTCACAATCAAAAACTGCCAGGTAGCAATATAGATTATAAGAAGATTGTGTTATAATTTTAAATACAAGTACTAAGTACAATCGTAAGAAAATGAAAGAGTCTACTGAAGGAAATATTTTTAAAACCATGGAGATATCCGACGCCTTACAAGATGAGGTAGCAGACATGCAGAATCAATTAGGATTAGCCATTCGAGATCATCATGTAAGTTTAAAAAAATATAAATATAATAAATAATAACTTGCATGAGCCTATAATATTTAAAATATTTTATTATGTTATTTGTTTACCGAAAACTCTATTTTTTATTAATTCGTTGTCATAACAAGGAAAGGTTTTTTTTCCAAAAACAGCTGATATCTAACACACAAATAAACAGTATTTTGAATTAGAGTTTTTTTACGAGAATAGTAGGTTAAAAATTACCTAATGTTTCTGTTATTATGTAAGTAAAATAAAGCTACAATTTTTCAGTCAAAATTAATATTTCCTTGGGGTGTGAATTTTTATAAGGTGTTTAAAAAATTAATTTTTTTATTTCGAGTTTTGTTCGAAGGTCGAGGGAAAGTGTTCTTAAAATTGTATTAATGCACATAATTGAAGTATATAATATTATAATATATACGTAAGTGTACATGTATACACTTCTACGAATTTCTTAAATAGTGGACGTATATAATATAGACAAATATATTACAATGAATGTCGATATTGTAATATCCCGGGGAATTTTATTTTCTTTATGTTCAGATCTAAGGAAGTCTGAGTACCCAGCTCTGATCAAATATGGATTTAAATATTCTTAGATCTGAACATATACAATTTTCCAAAAAAAAAAAAAAAAAAAATAGCTGGAGCAGAGAATTAAAACCGATTCTCCATAGCTTATTAGTCTTTAACGTAACCACTAGACCACCGTGGCTTCGTTGTAAATAATACCAAAGAAGATTCTTTGATAATACATTCCCGATCAGGAATCGAAATACGGCGTTAGCGAGTACCTTTAAGGTACGAACATAAACTTTTTTCTACTATGTATGACATAGTAAATTTGAATGGTTTGAACAGAGATAGTCTATAAATATGATAATTCAAACCAGAGGCTATCTCTGTTCAAACCATTCAAATTTACTATGTCATACATAGTAGAAAAAAGTTTATGTTCGTACCCTTATAGTTTAGCCATGTTAACTACCTAGTTTCTCGCATGGTAACGTGGTGCGATATTAGCGAGGCCCTACCTTGGCGAAAGCGAGTTGCAAGAAAATTTACCCCCACTTTTTCTTCAACGTGCAAATACAAACAATGTGTGAGTTATAACAGGTCATAAACTGTGTATTAAACACTTATATTATTTAATTAATAAAATGTTTTGCATTTAAGGATGATAACTACCAAGCTGGGGATAATAGACATAAGAAACTATTACTCTCTCTTTCTATCATATTACTATAGAAGCGAGAACCTTGCGCGCGCACAATTATACGATAGCATTGTTAAATAAATAAAATTTTCGTTATAAACAAACCACCCTAGTCTAAAATAAATTGAATAATTATATTCTACGATATGTTTTTTATATGTTATATTTTTTTTATCAAAAACTGTACTCAAAAAATACTTTAATTTTTTATTGTAAAATGTCGTCCCATAAGAATCACGTGTATAAGATGCTGGGAGAAGCAAAATTATTTTTAATTATTTAATAATGAAGAAGTCACCCTAGGATCTTCTAATTTTAAATATGTATTTTTTAATATGCTTTCTTGTTATATACCAACTTTTATTAAAATCTGTACTCAAACAAAAAAGGTGAGCAACATCCTTAATAATAAAATATTAAGTTTTAAAAATTGATAAATGAAATTTTAAATATTAAAATATAAATTTATATCCATTAAAAAATTTTAAAAAGGCGAAAAAAGATAATTGTAATATACTTTGAATAATTTTTTCTATACTATTTCTCCTAAAATAATAAAAAGATTTTCTTTTTAAAATATTTACTTCTTAATTTTTTAGATAATATATGGTACTGAAAAACGATTACATACTAAACTATTTTATAGTAAAAATCTATAATAATAAATTGATTTTTAGAAACCAGAAAGTTATATAGTTTTCAGTAAATGGTTAAATATAAATAAAAAATCGTATTGTAAATATTAATATATTAATTGTACTGTATAAATATTAATAAAAATATTCAATAAATTATTTTAACTTTATGATAACATAAGCTCTTTGTAATAACAGTGTAAAATTATTAGTAGCAGACGAAATAAAAAAAAAATAATAATTCTAGCGCGTGCGCTGTAACCTAAACGAGGCAAACTCGGTAGAATCTAGCTAACGCCGCGCCACGTTCCTATATTGGTTCCGCGCTTAAACCACGCTTTAAACTACACTCAGCGACTATTGGTATTGTGGCAGCACCAACGTTCAAAAGAACAATAGACTAGTCTATTGTATTTTGATTTCAAAAGAACAATAGACTAGTCTATTGTATTTTGAACGTTGGTGCTGCCACAATACCAATAGTTGCTGAGTGTATAAAGGCACTCGCTTACTAGCGATGCAAGCCGCGCTAGATTTCCGATCGGGTTATTATTGTGTAGTATTGTACAAATAATTTTTTATTTATACCGAGTTAAATAAATAAATACATTAATTTGTTCACATTCAAATACTTAATAATTAAATCAAATGAAATTATAAAATTTCTATTTCATTTTTTAATTAGAATTTTAGCTTACTTCCTGTTAAAGTTGTATATATATTTTAAAAAATAATATTGAACTACATCATTTAATATCTTTACAATGAAATTATACATAATTATATACTATTGAATCGGGCCCTTCCCCACTACAAAAGAAAATTGAGCTGTGAAACTGCTTGAATTGAAAACACAAACAATATTAATCTATCCTTCGTTTTAAAAATTTGAATCGTTAAAAAGAGTACGTTCATAAATAAAAAAATAGTGAGATGCTCTTATGTAAAGAGCTAAAGTTAAACAAGGACAAATTCAATTTATGAACGCACGGAATGATTGTTAAAATAGATATTTTAAATAGTTATTTTAATTATAAAATGGTGTCTATAATGTTAATTATTATATTTTATGGGCAATTTTTATTTATTTTCAATTCAAGTCGGACCTAAAATTATAAAAATCGCTGTTTCACATTTCCGATTTTCTTTGAGAGTGGGGGGGGGGGGGCGCAATTTGTAATAGTTGTATTCTGGGCCTTAATTCTCTATTCTTTTCGTTTGATACGAAATAAAAACGATAATTGAAAACTTGAATTAGACGTGCAATAATGGTTATAAAACACCTTATGGAATTGCTAAAGTATTATTTCTTAATTAATGCACTTTTTTAAATTGTCAAAATCCTAACATTTCCTAAAAACATTGGACTTCATTAAGTTTTTCACGCTTGATAAAGCTGTAAAATGAATAGAGAATCTGGGCCCTGTTCTTACTCGCATATAAAAGTAAGAGAAATTTTAAAATTGTTAGTTTAGATATTGGATCAAGCATAACTAACAAGATAGATCTGAAGAAGTATAGAGTGATAGGCATAAATCTGGATTTTTGCACTATCTGGGTATATCTGAAAAAAATATATTGACAAAACAGTAACTGCTAAGATTTGTACTCTTACTTTTATACGAGTAAGAACAGAATACAAATTTATCAGGACAAATTTACCTATTAGCACTGGGTCATATTAGCTAATATCAAAGAAAATTTATTCGAATTAACACTGAAAAACCGGTACCATTGAAACAATGACTTAGAAGCAATTGATATATGCCAATGACGGATATCATAAATTCAATGGCGAGATTGAAATTATTTCAAATATTTAAAGCTATTGAAATGATTATAAATACATATCATTTCAATGTATAATAAACAGAAAATAAGTAAAAATTTATTTTTTTTTTCTTTTTTTTTTTTACATTTATTATTTTATTTTAATGTTTACTTATTTAATTATTCCTCGCTTGTGTATTTTTTTTTTAAGGCGGTATATTGTTAATTTGTTATATTATTTTTCGATTTTTTTTATTAATTATTTTTTTTATTAATTATTATTACATTATTATACATTTATGAATTTAATTTTTAATTTATAATCAAATAAAAAAACTGCGACTTCATCCGGGATCGAACTGGATACCGTTGTGAACCGTGTTGATCAGTAAGCAGCGACCTTATCCATTACGCCAGCAGGACTCTTTGTGTTTATAAAAAAATTTTGAAGACTATATGTTACAGATAATAATTTTCCCACTCCTTTTTTTAACATTCAGAGTAATTTATGCATATCTAGCGAAATGCATGATTAAAAATAATAATTAAATTTATAATAGGTCTGTTCTTTTTTCCCCAAAAAAGTAGAACTGGAGTTAAACAGAGAAAAAAAATGCTCGCTCATTTCAAACATTTTGTAGGTTAGATTGTACTTTATTTAAATTTTTATTAATTTTTTTTATTTTAAGTAATAGATTATTTACTGCTAAATGATAAAAGGCTATATTAAACATGTTTTCACATTTAATTTTTAGTAAAAGAAGTTTATCCCAAAAAAACGTTTTGCTTTTTGAATTACCGCCATTAAAAAGAACGCGCGTTCTGTTTAGTTTTACCCCAGTTTTGCTCCAGGTTAACTTTTTTGGGAAAAAAAGAACAGACCTAATAAATGATTTTCAGGTAATTCCATTTCTTTATAAGAGTAATAATGAATAGCAATAATATAAACAAAAACACCGCGCGCGCCAAGTCTGAGTAAACAATAAATACGCAGAAGGATAGAAAGAGAAAGAATAGTATACCTAGAAGACATATGCACAATACGTAATTTGTTTTGTATTATTAATATTATTGAACTAAAATCAATTTCTATTGATTGAATGTTTTTAAACGTTAAATCAAAATATTAAAAACAATTATTTTGATTGTATGCTCTCTATTAATTCAATCTTATATTTTCTTTTATTTTGACGAAAATTTACATCAAAACAATGACTGCCATATTAATGGCGAGAAGCTATTCGTTTAATAGCGGCGCCATCAAATCAATGATATATTCTATTGGCATATTTCAATCGCTTCTAAGTCATTGCTTCAATGGTTGCGGTTTTTCAGTGAATTTGAACTTATAGAAAATTAAAATTAAAAAAAGCAATTACTTATTTATTTATTTACAATAATTTAAAATAATCTAAATTTAAAATTTATAAATAATTAAATTTTTTTTTTTCATTAGAGATGCCTTATTTAGTACTACTAATCTAAATTTTGGTCAAAGCTCTAGATGGCCATCTTTAGGGTTCATAGCCCATTTTATATCTCAAAATCACGAAAAAATCAATTTTTTACAGAAAATAGTTCTACTGGTGTAATTAACTAAAACTTCGGAAAATTACAAATGTGTTACCCTCGATAAAAATTATAAATGGGTTCAAAGCTTAAAATGATCATACGGAGATGACCCATTTTAAAGTTTTTAATAGGTTTCTTTGTTTTTAAAAAATTTGTCCTTTTGCCTTAAATTTTGGACAAAATTGACAGCGTATCTTTAATTTATGCTTTTAAGTTAAAAATATTTATTTATGACTAGCGGGAAATAATGACTCAATTCCAATTTTGAGAGGTCGTCAATAATGCCCTTTGTAAAGTCCCTTTGTCCGGTGAAGAATGTACTATTATAATGCAGGAAACGAAGTAAATTTTTTTGGAAAATGAAACAGTAATTTTAGGTAAATCAGATGATAGATCAACTTGAAGTTTTTTGATCAACTTGGAAATTCGTCAAAAAAGGTGTCAAGTTCAAAAGTAAACAAGTTTGGTTAGGGGGGTTTGGTCCAATACGCTGTGAAAATTGGCAAAACTATTTTTTTTAACAAAAATAGAAAAATATTAAATTAATATCTCGGGTAATATTAAATGAATTTTCATGAAAATAGGTACCGGAGAATTTTTTGGGTCACTAATAACGTTTTTCATGTCAGAAATTTCTGAACACCCTTAAATTAGTAAAAAATACCCTTTTTAGGGGGCTTTTGGAATATTTTGGAAATAAATTTAAGATTATTAAATAAATGCCATTTTTTCAGAATAATTAAGAAGAAAATGTTTAACATTAATTGTGCACCAAAATTGGGATATAAGAGTTAATAATAGGGGGTTAAAACTACCTCCAGAATAAGAAAAACAAAAAAAATACTAATTCATAATTGTCAGTTATCAAAAAAGAAAATTTTCCATTACATTTAAAATTCTCCAAAAAAAAACACAAATTTTTGATTTTTGTACCTTTTTTATTATTTAAATTGAATTTTCAATATGACAGCAGCATTAAATTGAGTGATTACCAAAATATAGGGTACTATACAAATATTTTTCATAACACCATTTTAAAGTTAAGTTTATCCCCAAAATGTCAGGTGATACAAGTTATACAAGTTTTTTCAAGTACCTTCTATCTATCTAAAATTTTTTTTCGGAATTTTACTTCTTTTCCTGTACTATATTATACATTTATGATATAGAAATCTATCTTTATTTATACTCAAAACTATCAATATTTATAAATATTGGCGTGTCTCTGTTGTGTATTAGAGACCCTAGATTACCAGAGACAGACAGACTCGCACGTGGTTCCGTAAATGTTGCTAGGTAAGATGGCGACTTTCCCATTTAAAATACATGTATTTTTTTGACCAATCAAAAACAGTCCCCCTGTCTGGCTGTCTCTGGTAATCTAGGGTCTCTATTGTGTATATACGAATAGAGCCCTCTCACGCTTTAAACTTATAAATATAATTTCTAAGCTTGGAATATATACCCATACTTAAATTTTCAGTAAACGTGATTTTGTACCTTATTTTTTTTTTGTTTCATAGCCTTGGTAGAATGAAAAAATTGAATAATAATATATTATAATATATGCTAATGCGCACGCGCATTGCTGAATTGAAAAGTACATTGGAATTTGACCGTTTGCACGTGTACTTTTGAATAAAAATAGTGATAGATTTCTGTATCATAAATGTATAATATAGCACAGGAAAATAGGTAAAATTACGAAATATTTATAAATATTAGTGTTTTTGTTTTTTATTATCAGAATTCAAAAGATCTTTAGAAGTTTAACCTTGTTACACGTGTAATTGTATGAATAATGATAAACTCTTTATCGAGCTCTTTATCAGCAATGAATAAAAAAACATTCTTAAACGCGGTAAAGAATATTTACTCATCCTCCAGCATGTAAATATAAATATTTTTAGGATGGCGGCTGACAGGATTAAAATATATATTTTAATATGTATATATTTTATATATAAGGGCACGTCCAGGGAAGAGCGACTAGCTGAAAAATAAAAAAATAAAAATATTTTTTTTGGGTCATTTTTTACCTGAGATTTGTGAAATCACTCATACTTTACACTTCCTGATGCATAATTTTGAGATGCAGCTGCTCCAAAGTTGGATTTTTTCAATTTTTTGATTTCAGCGGCCCAATTCAACCTGAAATAACTCAAAACCATAAAACTTTTAACATATACATATGATTGGGAAAAAATTTTTTTTTTTATTTTGGGCCACTTCCGGTTCAGTTTTTAATGGTTTGAATTTTTCAAATTGACCGGAAGTCAAGTTCGCCATAATTATTTTTGCTCAAATTTTCCCAGAATGTTGGCCTAGGTGTCAGTTTTTCTCAAAAAATTTTTGGATATGTGATACTCAAATGAGCGCCCACAATCATTATTTTAGTCTGCCAAAATCAAGCAAAATTAGCTCGAAATCAGCCAAAAATATCGTACAAATTAATTATTGGTCTTTTTTGGTCAATTTTACCGATAATTAATTATATTGATACCCATTTTAAGTTGATTGGATAAAAAAAAACAAATTCCGCCCTCTGTTTTGGCTAATTTTGGCTGATTTGGCAGACTAAAATAATAATTGTGGGCGCTCATTTGAGTATCACATATCCAAAATTTTTTTTGGGTAAAACTGACACATAGACCAACATTCTGGGAAAATTTGAGCAAAAATAATTATGGCGAACTTGACTTCCGGTCAATTTGAAAAATTAAACCATTAAAAATTGAACCGGAAGTGGCCCAAAATAAAAAAAAAAAATTTTTTCGGGTAGGCCAGGTAAAAAGAAAATTTTTTCCCAATCATATGTATATGTTAAAAGTTTCATGGTTTTGAGTTATTTCAGGTTGAATTGGGCCGCTGAAATCAAAAAATTGAAAACATCCAACTTTGGAGCAGCTGCATCTCAAAATTATACATCAGGAATTGTAAAGTATGAGTGATTTCACAAATCCCAGGTAAAAATTGACCCAAAAAAAAAATATTTTTTTTTTTTTAATTTTCAGCTAGTCGTTCTTCCCTGGACGTGCCCATAAGTATATATATTATATATTAATATATAAACTTTATCAAAATATACTCCATTATGAATTTTTTGCGAATAGTGTCCTATTATTATAGAAAAGTTGAGATTTTAGTAATGAATGTAGCAATAAATACCCCATTATAAATTTTCATCAGTTATCAGATAGCATTTTTTCCAAGGAATCATTTGCATTAAATTTTGTCTTCTCTTAGATCCTGAGAAAATCAGTTTTATTAAATAAATAGGAAATTTTTTTGCGTTTTCGACCACTAACTTCTGAGATTGATTTCTCAAAATCATTTAAATATTTTTTAAAAATAAAAAAAATTTCTTTAAAATTTAATTTAAAGTAACTTTTATGTATTTTCGTCCATACAATACTTTATAAATTGATCTGCAATGAAATCAAAAATATTGAATTTTTTGCAATCTTTCATTTTAATATATATATATATATAGAAGTATAGGAGGATTATTTGACTATTATTATACAATGATTAATATTCCGATAATAATTTTTTAAATATTCTAAGTTCATGTTTTTATTTTTCATAGATGTGTTTGCTACATTTGCGGAATGATCCAAGTGTAAGTTTTTAATAAATTGATTAATTTTATTTAATATTCATTATTTAATATTAGAGATTTTTAAATAAAATTTATGCTTTTTTATAGAATACAATACTAGCAAATAAGTTAGCAGAAATACAACGATCTATTATTTCTATTTCAAAGTGGCAGGTAAGGATTTTTATTTCTTATATTAAGTGTTTCCATGATCATATCCATATTTAACCAAATCAGCACTGATTGTTAAGGAGGTTTATTTGTTGATTCTATATTTTCGCAGGAATTACAATTACTGACATAATTTTTTTTTTTTTAATTTATTTTGGAAACTATTAATTGAAAAGAAACTATAAAAAACAATTAACCCAAGAGAGGAAGTAAATTTTTTGGTAAAATGAAGCAGTAATTACTGGCAAGTCAGATCAACTTGAAACTTTTTGCAATTTGTTAAGAAAGGTGTCTAGTTCAGAAGTAAACAAGTTTGGTTGGTTGCTCTTGGTCCCAAATGTGGCAAAAATTGGCCAAACTCTAATTTTTGGACAAAAATAAATAAATATTTAAGGCCCCTGTCTCAAAATTGTGTCGATTTTTAAAGGATTTTCAACATTTTTTTTCTCAGCTGTTTTATTATAAAAGTTTACAAATTTTGTTTTAAATAATTACAAAACTATTCTAGATAACATAAAAAAATTTTTGTTTCATTTGCTTTTTTTTTACATTTTGTAGATGGCGTGAAAGTAGAGGCTCGAAAAAAAAATTAAAAAACGGTTCCCATCATAGCGCCTATTGTAGGCATCAAAACAAAAAAATAAAAAGGTATATTAATCTCAAAAGTGTCCTCTAGTGCGTGAACCAACATTTAGCAAAAAATACAAAAAATTGACCATTTGGTGAACCAAAAACAAAAAATGCAGTTTTTGACGTTGAAAAATTCACCTAAAACGGACAATAAAATTTTTTTTGATGCATAATAAGCTGATATTGTTGGTTCACGCACTAGGTGTTGCAATAATAAAAAAAATGAAACAAAATTCATGTTGATAGCTCAATTCGTTTTTGAGCTACCGTGGGAACCGATTTTAAAAAGTAGTTTTGAGAAAAACGCGTTTAAAGTTTTTAAATGCTTATGTTTTCATATGACTACGGCCCATAAAAATCAAAATATCTAAAAAACATATTTTTTTTTTTTGCTTGAAATTTGTTTTATAGATTCTTCAAATGTTTTAACATAAGATAATGAAATAAAAAAAAAATGAAAAAAAAAATTTCAATTTTGAGACAGGCCCCTTAATATCTCGGGCAATATTAAATGAATATTGGTGAAAATAGGTACCAGGGGTTTTTTTGGGTCCCTGATTACGATTTTAATGTCAGAAATTTCTCAAACACCCTGTAAACAGTATAAACTACCCTTTTTAGGGGTTGTTTTTAAATATTTTGATATTTTTGCTAAAATTACCAAATGAATGCCATTTTTTTGGAAAAATTAAGTAAGATTTATTTTTTTTATTTATTATGGCCTGAAATTGAGATACAAGGTTTAATAATAGGGGGGTTAAAACTACCCTCAGAATAAGAAAAAATACAAAAAATATGACCTTATATTTTTTTGTATTTTGATCAATTTTTTGAAAATATTTTATCGTATATTTACTATTATGGAATTAATTACACCCCTCCACGGGGGGGGGGGGTGAAAACTAACCCTAAATTTTAAAAAATGAAAACAACGTTATTAAATTTTTTTTACGCCTTTTCGATTTACAGCCCAAAAAGTAACAATATTTGCAACCCTGGGCGTGAAAAGTACCCTAAAATTAAAAAAAAATTGATTAGGCCCCGATACTGATATATAAGGTTTAATAATAGAGGGGTTAAAACTACCCCCAGAATAAGAAAAAATACAAAAAATATGACCTTTTTTTTTGTATTTGGATCAATTTTTTGAAAATATTCTATCGTATATTTACTATTCTGAAATTAATTCAACCCTTCCCTGGTGGGGGGGGGGGGGGTAAAAATTACCCTAAATTTAAGAAAATGAAATTTATTAATTTTTAAAATTATTCCAAGTTCCTAAATCAATATGATTCTAAGACCATAAACTTGTATTATCCTAAGTCCTTAAGCCCATATTTTGCAAAGTCTCCTAATTATTCTAAGTCTCGTTTGACCCCCCCCCCCCCTTAAATAGGACAAATTTGATCCCCCCTTAAATAGAACAAATCTGACTCCCCCCCCTAGTTCTAAGTTCTGAAGTACCCCCTTCCTATAAACATGTCCCACGTTAACATTTTAAGGACCTTTTGTAGCATTTTGATTCAAATTACCCCCCTCCCCCCCAAAATTTTCTAGATCCGCCACTAAATCCCTTTATTGAAATTATTCTAAGTTTGGAATTAAGTTATTATTTGGAATTAATTTAACCCATTAGCGCCCAATCATGACATTCATGCCATTTGAATATTTTTTCATGAAAAAATCAATATTTTGGGCTAAAAATGTCACCTAGTAGGTAATTGGGGCTCCTCTTTTCATTTCTGAAGTCCATTTTTACGTACAACCCCTAGAAAATGTGCTATCATCCCCTAAATATGGGGTAAATTTTGAACATTTTTTAGTCGTTATATAAACTGATACTATGCACAAAAAAAAGATCTCTAGGTATTAAAAACACTAAATGGGACTATTAGAAATACAAAAAAAATTTTTTTTTACCGATTTAGCACAATATAAAAAACGAATATTTTGGGGTAAAATTATCATCTAGTAGGTATTTTTGCTCACTATAATATATCATCCCCTAAAAATAATTTTAAATTTACCCCATGTTTAGGGGATTATATCTTATTTTTTAGGGGTGGTACGCAAAAACAGACCTCAGAAATGAAAATAGTGAGCAAAAATACCTACTGGATGATAATTTTACCCCAAAATATTCGTTTTTTATATTGTGCTAAAAATACACCCCTTACCCCATTGAAGGGGTTAAATATGCTAAATCGGTAAAAAAAAATTTTTTTTGTATTTCTAATAGTCCCATTTAGTGTTTTTAATACCTAGAGATCTTTTTTTTGTGCATAGTATCAGTTTATATAACGACTAAAAAATGTTCAAAATTTACCCCATATTTAGGGGATGATAGCATATTTTCTAGGGGTTGTACGTAAAAATGGACTTCAGAAATGAAAAGAGGAGCCCTAATTACCTACTAGGTGACATTTTTAGCCCAAAATATTGATTTTTTCATGAAAAAATATTCAAATGGCATGAATTTCATGATTGGGCATTAATGGGTTAAGTCCCTAAATCAAAATTATTTAAAGTCCTTAAGTGAAAAAAATTTTCAGTTATAAATCTAAACTCAAATCATTCTAAGTCTCTAAATTGAATTAATTCAAAGTTCATCCCCCCCCCCAGTAACGTGCTTGAAAAACCCCCTGCCTATAAACATTTGTCGTGTACAAATTTTCCATAAAATTAAATATTTACACGAAAAAAACACAAATCTTTGATTTTTGTGCCTTTTTTATTACTTACTTTAGGTTTTACGGCTAATTTACAGCTGAAAAAAGTCGGAATTTGAAACTTTACAGCAGCATTTTATTGAGTTATCATCTAAACATACGGTACTGTACGAAAATTTATGATAAGACTTAGAAACAGAGGGACCTAATGGATTAACTATAAAAATTTTTTGTAATTGCAAAAAAAAAAGGAATTTTGGCCATAACTTTTTTTGGCTAATGATAACGAGATGTACAATGAACCATTTTAAAGCTAAGGTTAACGCCAAAATTTCATGTCATATGCAACATTTCAATTGGATCAGCCATTTTTCTTTAATTTCGCCCGACAAAAAAGAGCATTTTTCGTTATAAACATAAAATAGGCAATTTTAAACGGCCAAATCTACTTGCAGACGACAAATTATAACCAAATCTTGAAGTACAAACAACTTGAAATACATGCTAAAAGATTTGGCTGTTTAAAATAAATAATGTTCAGGCTGCTGGCCAAAAACTGAGAATGTTTTAAAAAATACACGATTTTACCCAACTTTATCAGGCCAAAACATAAACAATAATTACCCGATAGGGCTGAAAATTGCTGGACATATTTAGGAATAAGTGTTCTGACTTTTCACGAAAGGATTTTTTTTTCGAAGCAACTCAGCCCAGATGGCGCTAAAAAATTGGCATGAAAAATTTTGGAAAAAAAATTATTTTGCCCATAACTTTTTTTTTGGTTATTTTAAACGGTTCTAGGTGGTCTCAAAATTTTCCCAATTTTATCATCTTGAAAAATGATGAGAATAATTTTTTTTGTGAAAGTAATATTTTTCCAGATATTTACGCCAGAACGATCCGGTTTCTTCATTTTTCGTTAAACAACCATTTTTGCCTTGTTATATCTCCTTTAATATTAATCGTACGCAAAAAAAAACCGCTGTCTTTGTCAACGAAAATACTTCAAATTAGTAATATATAATTTTTTTTGTAATTCTACCAGATTCCAAATAAAATTAAAAAAACTGAAGAAAAAAATTTTTTTTTTGCAAAAATCACACTTTTCATTGCGCTATAACTCGGAAGGGGTGCATTTTATGAAAAATTGCAATCAATGTTTTTATCTTAAAATATGGTAATTTATCGATTGGTTAGGTTATTTTTTTTTCTACCCCCCCCCCCCTCCCCTACCCTTTTGGCACCCAACGGAAGTTACACGGTGATCCCGAGCGGGACGTATTGTTTGTTTTTCGACGGCCAATAGCAGGCACAGAACCAAGCATCGACAAATAACGTCGCCGCTTTGAAAAACAACAACACGTCCCGCTGACCCGCTCGGAATCACCGAGTATTTACTTCTGAACTATAGACACCTTTCTTGACAAATTGCAAAAAGTTTCAAGTTGATCTGACTTGCCAGTAATTACTGCTACCAGATTTTACCTCCTATCCTTGACTACATTAATAATCCAAGAATATTACAAAAATAGTATTGTACAATTTAAAAAAACATAACTAAAATAATGAGCTTTTTGGTTCTGTTACGTGTTTTTTATTAATCTTACGAAAATGAAGTCGATAAAGTATGTAAAACTAATTGGAAGTGTAATCTTTGAACAATTAATTATAGGGTGGAATTTTTGTTTTTCACTACACGCACTAACTTAATTTTTGCTTTCCGTTTTCTAGTATTTTATAGTTTTCTGTCATATCAACTTCATTTAAATAACATTACGTCGGTATCACAAAAAAACACAAAATACTTGAAAATGGATAACAAGATTAAGGTTAGTGCGTGCAGTGAAAAACAAAAATTCCACCCCAGATTTATTAAGTAAAGCCGAAACAAATTTTCCCATAAGCGCAATGTTAAAATACCACTTATATCCTGTTCATAATAGATTCGGTAACAGGTAAAAATAAAATTATAATCTTAGATTATAAGCTGCGGAATTTATGTTTTTGTCGAATTTAGCTAATAACATACTTATCCTGTCTTTTAAACAAGTTTAAATTGTTTAAACAATTATTGGTATTTTGGTTTTGCAAAAAAGTCTGAAAATCGTGATCATAAATTTAAAAAAAACTTAAGCAAAATAATGTGTCGTACGTAATTTTTGTAAAATTTTTCTTTAAACAATTCATAAATAATTAAATATCACTTTAACAATTATTTCTATGACCTTGTAAATTGAGAATTCGTGTTAAGCAAGTAAAAATAATAAAAAATTGTCGATCGCTTTTCAAAATCACAAAAACTGAAAGTTGCGGAATTCATGTTTTTGTTGGATTTTACCTAACAACATGCTTATTTTAGCTTATAAACAAATTAAAATTGTTTAAACAATTACTGAGGTTTGTTTTGGCAATAAGAACCTGAAAATCGTGATTAGATGGTCAAAAAATACATAAACAAAGTTTCGCACTTAATTTTCGCAAAATTTTTGTCAATTAAATTTTTGCAAATTTTTAGCTTATAAGGTTCAGTCCTGGATTTTTGGCGACTATATTTGTGTCTTGGACTCTTATAAAAAAATTAAGCAAAATGAGAAAAAATTTTTCTTATTTTTTCTGTAAAAAACACACATTTACATGAAAAATTTTTTCCTTTTAGGCCCGGATAGAAAATTTCCCGTAGAATCCAGTTCTGGGGTCAAAAAAATTATTTGAGCGGCGCATGCGCGAGAAATCGCTAAAATATCGATAAACTCTTTATTCTTTAAAATTTGAATTTTTTAAAAGTATATAAATAAAAAATCCTCTAGTAGGTTTCAAAGGACTTCAGATACAATAAAGTTTACAATGAAAAAGAGAAACCACTGGGTTATTGCGTTTTGAGAGCTCTAGATCAAAATATGTATTGCAGCTTTAAAACTTTGTTTTGTACAAATTTTAAATTTCCCGCCAAATCACGTGACCAATTAAAAATCTGACCAAAAATTTGGATTCCGCGGGAAATTTTACATGCGGATATATATTTTTATGTTATTAAGAGCTTTTGCATTAAAACGGCGAAATTTAAAGGAATAATTGTAATAAATAAAAAAACTAATAACTAAGTAAGTTATAAAGAAATATATAAAGTTTATATAGTAAGTTATAAAGTAATATATATATATATATATATATATATATATATATATATATTTATCGCCAAAAGTCAGGAACAAATTTAAAAAAGCCAAATATTCATGTCTACCCCTTTTGGAGGTGTCGCACAGTGTGCCGATTCAATCAAAAATCTGCTGACTTCTTAGAATTTAATTTTTTCATCCATTTATTTTTTTAAATCCTTCGTATACTATCCTACTCTTATGGAAACCTGCTACTTTTTTTAATTTTTACGATTTAAATTCGCCCCTTATACATTGGTGTATACGCAAAAATTGTATTCACAGGGTTACTAATTTTATTTGCAACTAAAAAAACCTTTTTTATTGACACTATTGCCTTTTTCCTGAGTCAAAGAGTAAATATTTTTAAAAAGTAGCAGGTTTTCATAAAAGTTGAATAGTATACGAAGGATTTAAAAAAATAAGTGGGTGAAAAAATTAAATTCTAAGGAGTCAGCAGATTTTTGATTGAATCGGCACACTGTGTGTCGTACGTAAAAACTGTTGTTAAATTTGGAAAAGTAATCATTCTTACCCCTAGAAAACTTGAAAAATTAAAAAAAAAGGTTTTTTTAACAGTTTGATAATTAAAATTCGAGCTATGTACGATTGGTCCTTAATGGGTAAACTAATGGGCAAGCCATTGCGCGCCAAAGCGCGCTAATTCCCTAAGATCATGTCAGTGAAACTGTGGTTTAATTCATAAATAAAAACAGTTTATGGCAAGATAAAGATCGCAAATAATGAACTTTTTCATAATTTTACACCATATACCATTTGCCTGTTAAAATCTACTAAAATTTGAAAGACAAGCATGCTGTTTGCATGTGTGGGCCATAATAATAGGTCTAGAAACCATACAGTGCCTTCTATTCGGGAACTCTAATAATTCGTCCTTTTTAGAGTAGAAAATAGGCTTTTGTGCCCTAGATATGTAAAAATCGTTTCATAATTATTTTATTAAATAAAACTGTCCAGTATTGCTCACTAGTAAACAATAAATCTGCCATTTATAAAATAAAAACTTCTACATTTTTAAAAACTTAAAATAAAAATTGAATATTTCAGAAAGAAATCATAAAACAATTACAAAATGAAGTTCAAGAATATAAAGAAAAATTTGCAAAAGATAATAAATTCACGGTAGCGCCCATTCGTGGAACTAATAATAATAATCATATCATTAATAACAATGAAGTCAGGAGAAGAAAATCTACTATAGAAATTCGAAAAATAAATGGGTATATTGAAACTACAACTTATAAAGAAGATTTAGAAGATGAAATCAGAAGCAATGTAGATTCCCTAATCACCAAAACTCTCAGGTAAATAAATTAGAATGCAAGTAGAATTTTTGATTAATTATGGTTTTGTAATATCTAGCTTCTGGTTCATACACAAATTTAACAAAAAAGACATAGGAAATTAAATGGGCGTCCGTTCAAATTAGCTAAATTTTTTATATGCTGTAGATTTTATCATTCTGAACAAAAGTTTCAATGGGCACAAAGCTAAAAAGTTTTAACTTTGGTTGCTACGGGGCTTCAAAGCTCCAAAGCTTTGTCATAACAAGATCGCTTAAAAAACTTTTTTTTTTATTTTTAAAGATACCTTAAACAACCCCTGGTATTCAGAACTACCTTGCTAAGTTAAGGGTACCGTACAATTCATGATCATAAAAGTAATATTTATATATTTATTCTTATTTAAGATCAGACATGACTCGGAAAATCAAACATAACTCCTAAAACTAATTTGAGCAGTATATTTTACGAAAACTAACGAAAAAGTGACTTTCTCGGAAAATATAGCATGTTTTAGTTTGTAATTTTGGAAATTAAATCATTTTTTTATTATTGAGTTAGATTTGAAATCAGTAACCTAAAAAACTTTAAATATAAAAAAAAGGTTTTTCAAGCGATTTTGCTATTTGACGTAGCAGCCAAAGTTGAAACTGGAGTCTGTGCCTGCGTGCATAATTTTGTTCAGAATGATAAAATCTATAACATATAAAAAATTCAGCCAATTTGATCGAACGGCCATTTCTTATCCTTTTATGCGGGGTCCTTGTAATAAACAAATGAAAATAATTTGATTTATTTATTTATAAAATTGGACGGGTTTGTGACCCTTTACATAGTAAATTACATTAACATAAATTTAACATAATTATTAGTTATTTGTCATTTATTTATTCATTCCTATATCACAGTCTAAAATTTTTTTATTGCGTGCATAATAATAATATAATCACTTCAATACAATATTAAATATAAAATATGTAGTTATAAGATTTAATTTATTTATTTATAAGTTAATTAATCAGAGAATCAGAGAAAATGGATCAATTTAATACTTCGTATTATATATATGAATTTAAGACTGGATTTTAAGGTATGTCTATCGTTCAGGAGGATTTAACTATTTTGATAAACTTATCCACTGTTAATTTAGTAATTACTATTTATTAACAAAAAAAATAGTTTATTCTCGAAAAATTAGTAAATTAAAATCAACTATTTCTTGTGGATTTTTGAGAAAAAAATTGTGAATTATCAAATATAGAATTTTTTCAAATTTGTTAGTTTGATAACATGGTGGTATTGGATGCATTAATTACTATGTATATGACCAAATAACATATAAATCAAGTAAAATAAAACCTGGTTTACTTTTTCTTTAGTGACGATCAACGTTCTAGCCCAGCAGAGTCAACTTCAAGTGAAGATGATGTGATAGAACTCCCAATAGACCATTCACCGATATCTTCTGATAACGATGAACAAGAACCTGCATGTTATACTCAAGAAAGCTTTTGTCTTCTTTTTGGATTAATTACGAATGAAAAATTCAAAGAAATGCAAAATCGTCGTAAAGAAAGAAAACGAAGAAGTACTGCTAATCCAAATTATATTTGGGATAAACCAGTAATATAAAATTTATATGTCATTTTAAAAATCACTAAACAAAAAGGAAATTTTTAACATTAATATTTTATTTTAGAAACGTAAAAAACAAGACGAGAAAAATCAGACAGCAAAGCCACCTCGTACGCGTAAGTCCGTAACGAAATCAAATGAACCACCATCACCAACAATGACTGATAATGAAAAGGCATGCAATTCATCAAATAAATCACCATTGTTAAAAAAATCAATAATTCAGAAGCCAAAGAT
This sequence comes from Anagrus nilaparvatae, assembly GCA_022575985.1. Lineage (NCBI taxonomy): Eukaryota > Metazoa > Arthropoda > Insecta > Hymenoptera > Mymaridae > Anagrus > Anagrus nilaparvatae. The sequence goes on along the minus strand of JAKSXM010000247.1, from coordinate 2,961,934 downwards.
AAGTGCCAAGCCTATTAATAATTTTAAAAGTGCCAGTGAAGATGTTAGTCAGTTACAGATAAAAAAAAGTAAAATTAATTCTGGGAGATCTTTACTTATAAAAAAACAAAATTTAAATCCAGATTTTGGAAAAAAGTCGTCTAAAATAGGACTACCGTCAAGTATTAGTATTGAAAGGATTGACAATCGTTCATCTGTTTGTATAACTTGCAAAGAACCAGGTAAGCACTGAAGTAATTTTTAAACAAATTTTATTTTAAAAACTGACTTGACTCTTATTAAAATTATAGACAACTTAATTTTAATTATATGCTCAAATATAGAAGCAAAATCAGTAAAATATAAATAAAGTCAATCAATAGATATTAGTTTAATTTGAGGCACCACCTTGCTATAAAATTTCATAAAAAATATTTTTATTTTAAATACTATATTTTTGCACTCCGAAAATATTTTTCCATTAGGCTAAAAAGTAGCCCCCGTTAGTTTTTTTGGATTTATTACGTATCGAAAGAAGGTACGAACCTTTTGACGCTACCAAATTAAAGGTCTTATCGAGTACAATCATTTGATATTAAAATTATATAAGCGGCGGACCAGTTCCATGAGCTGTGAAACATAATACAAGTCCTCTGTTTTTATATTGCGTCCACTTGAAAAAAAAGCTCCAAAAATTTTTTTGTGCCTAAATTAACACACAATTAATAAACGTGACAGTGTACTTGATTGAAATTTTTTGTAATTTCTTTCAATTACAGCATTCTAAATAGGAGTGCAGCTATAAGACTTATGGTTCACAATAAACGATGGTATCAAACTTTTAGCCTCAAGACATCCGTATTTTTGAGAAAAAAGAGATTACATTTTCAAAAAAATACATTTTTTCTTATGAAAGAAATGTTTAATTTGGGTTTTTAAAACGAAAACCAAAAAGTGTATGAATAAAATCAGCGACGCTTTGAACTAGACAATCTATATAGCTTTAGATTAAATTTGGTGACCCTTGATAACCTAAAGATTTCCAAGAATTAACTCAGTTTAATTTTGTAAATTTTTTTTTTTTTTGTTAAATAATAAAATTAAGTAAATTAAAAACAGTCGTATAAGTTTTAAAAAGTTTGTTATTAATATTTTAAATGTTTAAAATTAAATAAAACTTGGATTCTGAATGGGATTGTGGATTATTATTATAATTATGCTAGAGCCGCCTTAATTGTCAAAACAATATTTACTTATTAGTAAATTATTTTAGCTTAAAATCGTTGAAATTCATGAGGGATGCGTGCTGTTATAAATGTTTTTATCCAACGAACTTTAATCTCAAGTTGAAATAACCACACAAAAAATACCACTTGTTTGTTAATATTAAATTTTTAAAAAATGACCTGCTGTCCTTAATTTATGAAGTAATTATTTTATTTTCTAATAATTTGCTAAATTAATAATAACTGAATAACAACCCATCCGCTACCATTCTGCTACTTATAAATTAAAATTAACCCCAGATTCGGTTCTATAAGGAGGCTAAAAAACAAAATACTACTCACTTTTATACACAAAAAAATTAAAATAAGAAATGTGTTTCATTAGCATTAATAATTTTATTTTATCGAGTATAATTATTGCGCTAAATAAAGAAATCGAAATTTTGGCAAATGAGATTAAAACCTTATCATTAAATCGGCCTACCCCGATATTTTTTATAACAGCATTTAAAATATAGTAAAAACAAAAATAAAAATAACGCACAAAAAGGGAATACAATAAATAAAAAATATAAATAAATTTTGTCAAATTTGTCATTTTAATGCATGATTTAAAATATTTATTCATTAATTAAAAAGGGGTGCGTGCCTACAGAATTTGACCCAACTTTATTTTATCAAATACTTAAAAAAAAAAATTTCCTAAATAATTTTTCAAAACATTTATGTTTTGCTTCAAGGCAGGACTAATATAATAAATTAGTTTTGGTTAGTATACAAATTACTTAAAAGTATCTATTTTGTTTTTAAAGGAGCATTAAGAGTATGCCAGAATTGTTCTGCTAATTTCCATTTTTCTTGTCACATTTCAACTTCGGCATCTAAATGGAATTGTCCAAAGTGTGTCCAAAACGGAAAAAAGAAAAGTTCTATCAGTATAACTAGTACTAAGGGAGAAACTGAAGGTAGGTTTACTTAATTTATAAATTCAAAAATAAAAACTATACCCATTGACGCGATATAACTCTTCCACTAAGAGTATAGTGCATAAACTTTATTCATTTGTTTTAAATTTAAAATAGCTTTATATTTATTAAACAAAGGAAAAATATAGGATTTTACTTTCAAAGCAGTTGTATTTAAAGATCGTAGATAGCATTGGAAGTCAAATTTCGATATTTTTTCGCTACCTATCACTTATTGCAATCAAAAACAATTATTACCTAAGGGTAGAAAATATAAGATCATTGTTACAGCCTATTGGCAAAAAAAAACCACCACCGTAAAATGTTAAAATCGGCGCTAATATACAAAAATGGCGATGACAAGCGGATTATAAGATATATAAGAAAAAATTAATTCTCTAATAAACCGCCTACAGCGTTTGGATATTTTTTTTTGCCAATAATGAAAAATGTTATTTTATTAAAATTAAATAATTAAATATTATTAATATAATTAATTGCTAATTATAATTAAATGCAAATAAAGTAGGAGTCATTATGGATACCGTGTAATAGTCTTGCCAGGTCAAATCTTCCGATCGGGTTGATTTTTTCTTCGGCACATCCAAAATGACCAATTTTTTAATTGCTGCCAAAATTATAGTTTTTGACTAAAATGGATTTTATAAAGTCCAAAAAATTTTGTAATTTATAAAATTTTTTTTTACTCGTTTCTTTTGCTTCAGCTTTTTTGATTATATGGCTTTTAAAAGATGGTTTTTAAATAAAATTAGCGTTTATTAAAAAATAATAAAGCGGAACTCTGACTTTAAAATTTTATCTCACAAGCAAATAATAAATAGTCGAGTAAAGAATTTTTGAAAACTAACAGCTTGTGAAAAATTTTTGAGACCCATAAAACCCATTTTATAATAATTTTTGCACCCGTAGAATAGAGAATTTTATAACGATTACGCCCCTGATTACGCCCATATAAAAAAATCATTTTTCATAAAAATGTAGATAGGTATTAAGGTTTTTAATCTGTAGGGCATTGCTGCATGTGTCATTAAATACTGCCCTTGGTTAATGCTTGATTAATGTGTCATTAAATAAATACTGCCCTTTTAATATTTGTTCATTTTCTGACTTAGAAAAGCCTCGATAATGCGATAATTAAATCAATTACGGTGCGCACCATGTCAAAAAAAACTAGCTAGATTATCGTATAATAAATAATTCATTAGTAAGTATACTGAAATAATCGCGATATGCCCAGCATTCTATGAAATGAGAGATTTTTGTTAAATGCTTCACTAATAATGTTCCATTAATAAATTAAATTTCATGAATACTTTATACTTTTATTTTAACTCGGTGCTATGCACCTCGGGCCCTGTAAACCTTCGCATTTTGTATATTATAACTTTATATTACTTGTTTCATAAATAACTATTTTATGATCTTCGAATCAACGAATATTCTAATTTTTTTTTAATTAAATTAAATGAGTCTAGGCTTTCTGGCCCCCAAGATTAAGTTTTAATATAAAAATTTATTAAGTCTTAAGATGCGTGCATTTAGTTAAAGCTTTTTTATAAGCACTGAGACTTTAATTAATTATTATCTGTTAATATATCAATAATAAATATGTATTTTTATTATTCTGAAAAATTAACTGAAAGAAATGGATTTTAAATTTTATAGGAAATAAAAAATTAAGCACTAAATCTTCTGCGAAAAAAATGATGGAAGTTTACCAATTACATAAAATGGAGGCTAAAAAAGCAAATGATTCAGCAAGATTTGTAAATACGTCGAATGGATTAATCCAAATCCCTGTACAAACTTCAGTTATTCCAATAGAAAATAATACAAGTAAAAATAGTGAGGACGATTATCCATTGATTCTTAATGATTATGCACATAACAATCGCTTCATTCCAATAGCTCCACGCCTATCAGGATTTTATGATTCTGTATCAGAAAAATCAAAAAATAAGCCTGGACCATCATACATTCTTATTGACAGGTTTGGCTCTTATATTTTAATTTTAAAAGCATATTGTAAATGTTTAATATATTTTTGCTCATATTTGTAGTGGAAATGTAGAAAATAATTTAAACCTAATCACTCCGCCAGCTTCTGAAATCAGAAACATAGAAACATCTAATTTGATTAAAAAACAGTCAAAAATAGCAGCAAAGCGGCAAAATTATAAATCACTTATAAAAGCTTCCAATCTTAGAAAAAACAAAGAAGATATGAAAAAAACCATGAAAGAACAAAAATTACCTGAAGTCCATGACATCATAGATTTAGAATCTCCACCAAGATTGGAACCTGAAGTAGATTATTCAGAAAACAATGTATGTTGAATTACTTATAAGTAATATAAGTATAAGTAAAGTATAAGTAAACACTTTAAAGAATATAAGTAAACTTTTGCAGAATGATCTCAATCTATTCCTTTCAAATTTGGGTTTTATTAGGAATTCCACGCCAACTGGACCCAAGTTGGATTAAAGGAAATTTCTTCAAAATATTTTGTTATGAAAGTGCAACTGACAATAAGTCCTCCCATAAAGTTTTAGCTTTCTATGTTATGAAAGTGCAACTGAAAATAAGTCCTCCCATAAAGTTTTAGCTTTCTAAATAGAAGCTATTTTCGTGTTTTTACCTTTTGTTATATAGGCGCAAAATTTTTTTATTGCCAAATTCTTAATTTACATTGAAAAAAAAATTCCTTTTAAATGCTTATCAGAAATTTTTCGTAGAATTCCTTTCCGGAAACCAAAAATTGATTCGACTGCAAATTCACGAGAATTGAGACAATTGTCTCTTTGGGTTTAAATATCTAAATGTTGCTAGTTCGACTTTCTTCTAATGGGGCTTAAATTTCTTGTTTTATAATCTATTTTTACTCTCTCAAAAATAACTCCGTGTGATAAACTATAATCTGAAAGCTTCATAAAAAAAATGATACTTTTTAAATTATGTACTAGTTTTTTAAATTGTTGGATTTTCTGCCAAGTTATACATGATTAAAAATGAAAATCCGGCTGAGAATTTGGATTCTTAAGGAAATTTTTTACAGGTACATAAATTTTGGTAACATTTAAAAGGTTTTATAAAAATGACGAAATTTTAAAATTAAAATCTTTATAGACTTTAATAATTTATGCGACTTCACGTAAGTAACTCGAAATTGCTTAAAAATAATTCTCATCGAGTTTCATTAATAAATTTTTATTTTAAAATGAAGAAGCTATAAAATTAGTCCCTTTCCAGACTAAAACAATGCCTTCAGAAGTTAAGAAAATATTCTATATTAAACCAATAGAATGTAGTAAATGATTTAATATTATTATTGATGAATCAATGAATCCATCCGGAGTTGCAAAGGATTGCAATATTTAAGTCATAATTTGGTGGAATATTTCACCATTTTAATTAAAAATTCAAGCAATTAATTGAAAATTTATCTAGATGATTAAAACTGCAGAAAAATCGAATAAATATTAAAAATTATAAGATTTCAGCATTCCTGTTTTACAAGAAAATACGTTTTTGTCAACCGCGCAGTGGCCTTTTATAGATTCAAATTTCTAATACAGATTTTATATATCAAAATTAAAATATAGCTTCATGAACTAAATAACGTTTTAAAGTTCATATAGGTCGTTTGAATAGTTTTGAACATAAACGACTAAAATTTTGGAAAAATCACTTTTTACGGATATAAACTTGCATAGAATTGGAGAAGGGTGGGGCTGCATGGGTGCATTGAAAAGGTCATTGAAGATCATTTTGCAATAGTTGTTTCTGAACCTTATGTATAGTTTTACCCATTTAAATTCAAATAACAATTTTTTTTACGATTTAAAAATTTTATTCATTTTAGCCTGAAAATTTTCAAAAAACATTGGATAATAAACATATTTTGGCAGCAAAAAATTATGAGTATTTAAAAGCAAACAATATTCACTTAGAAATAATTCCAACTTTGAAAGATAATTCCAAAAAATCTCTACCTGAAGACATTTTAATATTAACAAAGCCAGAATTATCAGAGATAAGTATTAGCTCAAAAACTAAAGATAGCCAAAAATTTAATGAAATGAGTTTATTACAAACAAATATCGTAACACAAGCAGAGGAAAACATCGTATGTGAAAACAACGATCATTTTGATAGTAAAATAGTAGAAAATATTGGTTCAATTAAAATTAGTGATTCCAATGACTTTGAAGTACTTGAAATTCCGCAAGAAGACGTAAAAAAATTAAAGCAACAAATTCAAGAAGATTTAAACGCAGAAATTTTAGAACTTGAAAAAATTGTGAATTCAAGTGAGAGCGATTTTGTAAATCAAGATGTTTCACAAATAAAAATAGAAAAAGTTGTATCTGGATATACTGAGATTTGCAAGGAGTTAGATGCTAAGAGCAGCATCAATAATTCTGAAGATTTTAGTTTAGTGTATTAATTAAATAAAATTTACATTCCTTAAGTTTGGTATGTAGTTTTTAATTCTTTGTAAATAAGCTTAATTTATTATAAGTATTACTGTTTCAATTCTATCAAAGAATATAAGGCTCTTATATTCTTTGATACTGTTCATTAAAAGCTTAAATGCATGAGTTTAAAATTCTTTACAGTTTTAATTATTGTTAGTATTGTGATTTAAATACATTGTAAATACAGTTTAATAAATATTAATGTTAACTAAAAAATTCGGCTATGAGCAAAACAGCCCATTTAACTTCGATCATTTGTAGTTAAAAATTATTTTATTTATTATTAGTGTTTTGAATCTAAACTTGGTATGATCTTAATTGACTTGTATCAAAAAAATAAATTTAAACTCGCAGTTTCATAAGAATAAAATATATTTTGTAATCATTGTACCTATATGAAAGGGGAAAATTAATTTTTATAATGCAATATATTTTTGATAGAAAACAAATCGATTAAATACCTATAAAATTTATAAACCATACTGCCTTATTAATTAACTAAGCAAAAATAATGATCAGTATATTTTGTCTGATAAAATTTTTTAATAAATTAAATAATTTTTAAGTAAAGATAATAGCAACTAATTAATTATGTTTAAGAAAAATTATATGTTTAAGAAAAGTGTTAATACCATTTAAATCAAAATAATTAGAATGTTAAATGACTTTGATTTTTTACCTTATCAAATAAGATTTAGTTAAGTAAAATGTTAATATTATCATTTATGTAAGCATTATATACTATTGTTTTTATTTAGACTCGTAATTAATTTATATTTTATGGATTTTTCGTTTTCTTAATTTTTTTTAAATGAAATTTCTTATTAGATCATGAGATGTGAAAACTTTTGTTTAAATTTTATTTATAATAAAATTTTGTATGAAATTTATATTTAATAAAGATAATTTTTTTATTAAAACTCAAATAATTATTATTTTCCAAACTAAAATTTATTAAAAGGAAAATAAGTCAATTTTTTAAATTAAACACAATTTATTTACATCAATAATTAATGAAAATTATTCAGATAATAGTATTAAACAACAACACCTTCATGAGTTTTATCTGAAAAAAAATAAATTAATTAAAAAATTTGTCATCATATCAATAATTTATTATAATTTAATCAAAATATTTTTTAAATAAAATTTGAATTTTTCTAATAAAAGGCTATTCATTCACTCAAATTTAGCAATCATATTCTTTCCCAAATCATACTTATTTCTACTCACTACTGACAACAGAGCTCAATGAAATAAACCTAGGTTTTGTTGGTATTTTCGGAGCTAACTTATTAGATCTTTTTTTCTCATCACTCATTTGTTGAACCTACAATTAAAAGTATTAATCAAGATGTTGTAAATTGGGATTAGAAAAAATAACTTTACTTGTTCATCTATGCAATTAAATTGCCACTTCCAAGTGTGATTATAAAGAAATGGTCTATGATCGAATCTATTATCATCAGGACTGTAAGTTTCTGCGTGGCAGGATGGTGTTAAAATAGTCATTTTATGACGATTTATAGCATAGCATCTATAAAAATGTTTAACTTTATCTGCAATCTACAAATAAAATTTTGTAAAATCAATTTTTTTTTTACTAATACTTTTTTTTTTAAACATTTTTTTTACTTCTTTTGGAGTACAATTTTCCCAAATGTGAATAAGTTTACAATACATTGAAAAAGGCCCTGCACAACTTTGTTTCCTTAATTTTCCAAATTGTGCTAGTTCATCATAGGTCATACCCATATCAACTTCATCCAGCTGTGCAAGTTGACCACTCTGTAGAGGTTCTAATTCAGCTGTTGGTAGTGCTTCTAAAATATCATCTATAGCTCCTATATTATGCTTTTTTCTACCATTCAAAAAATCGATATTTAAGCATAATAAGCAAAAATAAAAATAGTGTTTGTTTACCGGAAATATGAAAGAAACCGTTTTAAATCATTTTTAGCTATTCCCCCAATTGGATTAATATCTGCACTACTGCAATCATATTTGGTAAAGTATCCTCGGAGAGCTTCATCGACATTGCTACTACCAAGCACTAAAAGACCACCTGGTCTTCCTCTAACCCATAACATTAACTGTGCAAATAGATAAGCAATAACCATTCTAAGTCTTGCCTATAGAATAGTTTTTTATAATATAAACAAAATATAATCAATTATTTTTAATAAAATTCAAAATTACTTGGATATTTTGAAGAGCTAAATTTTCCCTGGGTGATCCACCTTGAACTTTGAATTTGGGCATTAATTTAGTAATTTGATAAAAAATTCCTAAAATTGCAGTAACGGCAGTGTCAATTACGATGCTATGATGATATGACCCTATTTGGCTAGCAAGCTCAGCTGCTCGAGATTTTGTTTCTGCAGTAGAGTTTTCTGTTGCCATGTAACATGTTACAAGAAGGGTATTACAAAGTTGCTTTGGATCTGTTGGAACATATTCATAATCTCCAACTATTCTTCGAATATCTGCTAGTACCTGGGTATCTAAAACAAAATTAATTTTCTATACATTTTATATACTTAATTTATAATTCTCAAAAAAGTTACCTCCTTTTTCAACTGATTTAACAATTAAATAACACATTGAGTAAACTAAACAAGCAGTAGATGATGAATCAACACCCCCACTTAATGGTAGAAAAAATCCACCTTGACAAGATCGTCTAAATAATTGTAAACAAATTTTAATTTTTTTAATTTTTTTTTTTTAATTATTCAATACTCTTTAAAAAATAGACGTATTATAAAAACAAAATGTACCTCAAATAATCCCAAAGCCAGCATGCTGGAGCCATTGATATTTCTTCTTCTGGCGTATAATATAAAATTTTGGAAATTCCTTGTTCATCATAATTAATACTATATTCTACTTCCATGGGTTTGTCAGGTGCATTAGATGTAAGACTTTCACTTGATAAAGCAAAATCTACTTTGACTCTTGGATATGGAGTAGATCTTGCTGCTAAATGAGATCTTGAGCGAATATTATTTCGGTATGTTCTATTCATGAAAATAAAAATTCAATTTCAATTATTAAAAAAAATTTAAATAAAGTTACACATTACCTAATATCTTCAAGATCTATTGTAGCTAGTGTTACTTCTACCTCTTCCAGAGCAAACTGTTTACCTCTATTAAGAATTTGTCCATTTATTGTAATACTTGAACCACCATTAAAGTACAATCTAGAACCATCACAGCCTCTTAAATTACTGAACATATAACATCCACCAGATTTAAAAGTAGCTGATTTTACTAAATCTACTGTTACATATGCTTTTCTTAATTCAAAATATGATCCACTTCCTTTAAAATAAAATTTGTATTTATAGTGATAAATTAATCGATGAAAATTAAGTTACTTATTCAGAAACCATTTGAAATTATTTCAACTCCATCTAATGCCATTGAAATATGATTACTTGAAGGGTTCCACAATTCCTCGCAAATTTCAAAACCTATACAAGTATCTCGTGTAGAAATAACAGCTTCTCCAAATGGTACAATTGTCTGACTTGTTATTTGAGAAATCATTCGTGGCAAAAAGAAATCTTCAACTGTTTTGGCCTAGAATATTTGTTTAAAATAGTTTTATAGTTCTTAAGAAAATAAAGGATTATGTTTAATAATTACTTTTGTCCATGGTGAAAACCATCTAGTTTCTCTATAATTTCCATCTTCACATAAAAGCATTTTTGGTCTAATTAATAAAATTCTTTTATTAAGAAAAGCGATTCTACAATTGTAGGTAACATTTTTATGCATAACAGGCATGCCCACATCTACAAGAATATCTTCACATTCTGGAGATTTTAAAAGGGCTGCAAGAACTTCCCAACAATGTAAAAGGGTGTCCGATTCATAAAAATGATCTTCGCAGCTATAGCCACTGTAATGCAAATAAAAAATAATAGCTAAATAGTAAGAAAGCTTATAAAATTTTAGGTAAAACCTTATTTCAAGTTCAGGACCACTTCTGTAAGTAGCCCCAGCTTCTTTGCATGCTTGAATACTTTGCAATATTCTTCTCAAATTTCCTTCAAAATCCATAGCCCATTGATTTAAAGTACATACTGCAACTGTTACCGTTCTACCCATTTTGGAGATAAATCTAAAATTTTAAGAAACACATTGGTGCCTATTTGATTAATCAATATATGTTACCATGACTTTAAAAAACTGCTTATAAGTTTTTTACCTATAATATATATTATTCCTAATAATGATTAAAAGTTACTCCTAATTATTAACTAAATAAATGAATATTTAGATTATAAAAAAAAAATAAAATATCTGTATTTTATGTATTTTACAATTGAAATAAAAATTTAGTTACATATACATACTTAAAACATTTTTTAAAAGTTATTTAAATAAAAAAATTTTTTTTTTCAACCTCCAAAGTATCATAAATATTATCCTTATAAATCAAATAAACAAAAATCAAATGTGCAACATTATTCCTAAATTATTATACAAAATAAAACTGATAGATATTTGACCTTGAATTGTGGATACCGGCACAGGTGGATCTCTGCTTTGCTGTCGTCTGCTTTTGATATCATCACAAAAAAAATTTAAGAGCACTCATATAAGATTTTTTGGGTAAAATAATTTAGTTATAAATATTATATATATGTAATTAAAAATCAAAGTAATCAAAAATATACAGTATTTTAAATTAAAACTTTATTGTATTGCTAATTTTTCATTAAAAACTTTTCGGAAAAATGTGAAAATTTTTAAAAAGTATAGGTGTTTCTTATTTCCCAAACTGCCCGTAGAGAAAAATACTGGCTCAAATATGATACTTCAGGTCATAAAACTATTATCGGTTCGTGTCCAGAAAATTAAAGAATGGCCCAAATCGCACGTAAATTACCTTCCGAGGCGAAGCCGAGGATGGTAAATAAACTTTGGGGCATTCTTTATTTATGGACAAGGGCCGTATAAAATTTTTCTGCGACAGTAGCGAGAAATTTAGATTTCTTTTCCGCTGCGCGGCCAGGAAATCGTACTTTCGTGGCTACTGACAAGAAATAGTATATTTTTACCCATGGCCACAAAAGTAAAGAATGGCCCAAATCGCACGTAAATTACCGTCCGAGGCGAAGCCGAGGATGGTAAACTGCGATTTGGGGCATCCTTTTTTTGTGGCCAAGGACAAAACATAATTTTTCTTGCTCAGTGTCGAGAAAATGCGTTTTTTCGAATAGCGCAGCGGCAAGAAAACACGCACTTTCTGGACACTAACAAGAAAAAAAAATTTTTTAAAACAACTTGATGTAGTGTGCCAATTTGCAAATGAAAATCGGTAAAAACCAGGAAAAAGGTTTTAAAAACGTTTTAGAAGCTTTTAGAAACCTTCCCAAAAACTTTTTACTACTAAAATGTTCTAAAACTTATATTAGTAACAAAATATCTGGAAAAAACTGTAAATTATAACATAAGAGGTTATTTTTAGGTATTTTGACCATTTAAAGAAGCCTTTTTTATTGCCACCTCGCTAAAATAAGAAATATGTATTTTTACAAAAAATCAATGAATTGCTACATAGTCAAATTGCAATTGGCGTGGATATTTGCTTTTTAGACGACTGTAAAAACTCAGCTAGCCAAAATTTCAGCCATTTTGCAGGACGGGTTGCCGAGATACAAGCTCTAAAAGGTCCAAAAATAGCTGTTTTTAACCAATTTTCAAAAATTTACTGGGCTTCAAGGATTAGTCCAAAAAACATCTGGCTGGTTTCATTTTTTTCCTTGAACTTTCAACTTTTACCAAAAAAATTTTCAAAAAGTTTCAAGGAGTTGATTTTTACTGGCATTAATTAACATAAGATTCATTTTTAAAAAGCTGATTTTTGAACTAAAATTGTGATTCAGCACCATTAGCTTAAGACTTCCGATTGATCTCGTTAAAAGTGTCTAGCAAAGACCTTTCAAATGAGACCTTAAACATTAAAAAAGCTCATCAGGAACTGGAGATATAAACAATTGAAAGTTTTCTGTTTCCGAAAATATGGTTTTTTTAACAACTTTAATCGTCAGCAAAATTTTTCTCTGAGCACTTTAAGGGCTGAAAATTTCAGAAAAGCTTCTTTTGATATTAAAAAAAATTCTGTTCATAGATATAAGACTCTGAAAATGTGGAATAATTGGACCAATATTGGCCAATAAGTGGTTAAGGGGTCAGCAAAAATTTTTCTTCATTAATATTCGAATAGCCAGGGAAAAATGAGCTCATTTTAAAAAAAAAAGTTTTTATTTTTGACCGACAAATAAGCAAGTTGTCATCATTTTAAGATTTTTAAAAAAATTTTTCAAAAATCCCAGTTTTAGGGTCATTATGCAGTATTCTAACTTTAAATAACGATAACTTGCTTATTTGTCGATCAAAAATAAAATTTTTTTTTGTTAAAATGAGCTCATTTTTTCCTGGCTATTCGAATATTGATGAAGAAAAATTTTTTGCTGACCCCTTAGTCACTTGTTGGCTAATATTGGTCCAATTATTCCACATTTTCAGAGTCTTATATCAAGGAACAGAAGCCAATACCATCGCCCAAATTTTTAAGGAATTTTTTTTAATATCAAAAGAAGCTTTTCTGAAATTTTCAGCCCTTAAAGTGCTCAGAGAAAAATTTTGCTGACGATTAAAGTTGTTAAAAAAACGATATTTTCGGAAACAGCAAACTTTCAATTGCTTATATATCCGGTCGCTGATGAGCTTTTTTAACGTTTAAGGTCTCATTTTAAAGGTCTTTGCTAAACGTTTTTAACGAGACCAACCGAAAGTCTCAAGCTAATGATGCTGAGTCACAATTTAAGTTCAAAAATCAACTTTTTTCGATATAATGAATCTTACGTTAATCAATGCCAGTAAAAATCAACTTTTTTTGATAAAATTTGAAAGTTCAAGGAAAAAAATGATACCAGCCGGATGTTTTTTGGACTAATTCTTGAAGCTCAGTAAATTTTTGAAAATTGGGTAAAAACAGCTATTTTTGGACCTTTTATAGCTTGTATCTCGGCAACCCGTCCTGCAAAATGACTGAAATTTTGGCTGGCTGAGTTTTTTATTGTCTCAAACCACCCCTGAAAATTTGAGCGCACAGTTTTGTATGAAATGTAATGGATATGTCTATATATTGTCCTGGCAAAGAAGAACTGACGAATGCGACAGATGGGCCGTTAAAAAGTTTCTATTAGAAACTAACATCGGCCAAATCACACCTGAGAATGTGGTTGGCCTGATGCTTCGAAATGAAAAAGTATGGTCCGAAATTAGCCAATATGTGGAGTACATATACTCCGCACCAAAAAACCTGATGTTTAAGGTATAGGCTAATATTGAGAAGTATTGCGGTTATCCGAATGACTGCTGGTGTTGCACTAACATACTACTCCAGTCAAAATACAGAGGGGCGGGGGGGTTGTATTTTTACTAGCGAACACAAGATTTGCTCTACTATAGGTTTTTTGGGTCGCTGTACAGGAAATTCGGGGTCATTTCGTAAAGAAATGGGGGCTTCACTTTTATATTTTGTTTTATTTTTTTAGCTAACATATATTTTACTGAAGATGACAGCACTTAAAGATGGAATTTTAATTATATGGTACGACGGAGTCCTTAACCAGACTTGCGAGTGACTCGATGCAAGTCAAAAGATGGAGTTCACGAATAGAACTCAATGGCCTTGAAACCTGTCCTGAAGTAATGTGAAAAACCATAGTGAAAACGGTCTCGGGATAGGCTCGCATAAGGTAGGAAGGGAGTGGAGTTTTAGTAAGTAAAGGCAAGGTAAGCCGAGGAGTTCGGATGCTGAACAGTATGTGAAACACATTTCTCCACTTTCTACGCAAAAAAAAACATCCTACAAAATGCTAACTAAAAAAGGTCTAATTTTTATTTATTAATTTTGAATAAAAAGAAAATATTATTAAAAAAAGTTTTTAAATAAATGAAAAGTGTCAGTACATAAACAGTTTAAGAGTTTTCGTTCATAAAAATTAAAATATTTAATATTATAATCTTTAGACCTGACGTGGAGCCCCGTTTCGTAGACAAATTTTATCCTTGATAGGTCGATGGAATTTTCCAAGGGGTATTTATGTTTTTTGGGTCGCTGAACCCGAATATGATATCAGTTTTTACCGAAAATGGTCCAGTTGCCCGCAATAGGCAACTTTTGGTTAATTTTCGAAGATTTTTTTATTTTCGCAAGGGTTACTTATGTTTTTCGGGTCGCTGAACATGAATATGATATCGGTTTTTACCGAAAATGATCCAGTTGCCCGCAATAGGCAACTTTTGGTTAATTTTCGGAGATTTTTTTATTTTCGCAAGGGTTACTTATGTTTTTCGGGTCGCTGAATACGAATATGATATCGGTTTTTACCGAAAATGGTCCAGTTGCCTGCAATAGGCAACTTTTGGTTAATTTTCGGAGATTTTTTTATTTTCGCAAGGGTTACTTATGTTTTCCGGGTCGCTGAACACGAATATGATATCGGTATTTTATTAATTATTTATATTTAAAAAATATATTTTTTTGGTACTTGCTGTTTGGTTCATAAAATAATAATGTTAAAAAAAAATAAAACATTTTAGTATCAAATAAAAAAGTTTTAATTATTTTAATTTTGATAATTACAGACACTCATAAAATTTAATCTAAAGTTGCTTTTTTCCTGGACATTCGACCAAATTTGGTAAAAACAAATATCTTTTTCATGTTCATATTAGATAAAAAAACATAAATAATACTAAAAAATGTTTAGAAAATCTAAAAAAAATAGCCTAAAATTACCTATTGTGGGTACATGAATCATTTTTAGTAAAAACTGATATTATATTCGTGTTCAGCGACCCAAAAAACATAAGCAGTTGATGAAAATGTTAAAAACCCCGCAAAGTATAACCTCAAAATTCCTATTGCAGGCAACTGAACCATTTTCGATAAAAACCGATATAATATTCATGTTCGGCAACCCGAAAAACATAAGTAACTCTCGCGTAAATAAAAAAATCCCCGAAAATTAACCAAAAGTTGCCTATTGCGGGCAACTGGACCATTTTCGGTAAAAACCGATATCATATTCGTGTTCAGCTACACGAAAAACATAAGTAATGGGTGAAAATATTAAAAAACCCGCAAAAAAACCTCAAAATTCCTATTTCGGGCAACTGAACCATTTTCGATAAAAACCGATATAATATCCGTGTTCGGCAACCCGAAAAACATAAGTAACCCTCGCGTAATTAAAAAAATCCCCGAAAATTAACCAAAAGTTGCCTATTGCGGGCAACTGGCCATTTTCGGTAAAAACCGATATCATATTCGTGTTCAGCGACCCGAAAAACATAAGTAATGGATGAAAATATTAAAAAACCCGCAAAAAAACCTCAAAATTCCTATTGTGGGAAACTGAACCATATTCTGTGAAAACCGATATAATATTCATATTCGGGAACCCGAAAAACATAAGCAACCCTCGCGTAAATAAAAACATCCCCGAAAATTAACCTAAAGTTGCTTATTGTGGGCAACTGTACCATTTTCGGTAAAAACCGATATCATATTGGTGTTCAGCGACCCGAAAAACATAAGTAACCCTTGCGAAAATAAGAAAATCTCCGAAAATTGACCGAAAGTTGCCTATTGCGGGCAACTGGACCATTTTCGGTAAAAACTGATACCATATTCGGGTTCAGCGACCCAAAAAACATAAATATCCGTTGGAAAATTCCATCGACCTATCAAGGATAAAATTTGTCTACAACTCCTCCGCCATACAACAACACAAAAATTTAATTCCAATTACCATTTTATTTTGTTAAATTCGGTGATTTTCATGACATTTTTTTTGCATCAGTATACATGAACGAAATTTTTGTCTCTGATTTGAAATCGAATTTTAAAAAACTATTTATTTATATTTTTTAAAATGCCCAATTGTAGAGAGTATGCCTTAATACCCTTAAGCCATGTACGGTATACGTACGGTTTCAGCGTATACCAAAATTGCCGTATACGTTAATAGTAGTTTTCTTAACAAGTGCGCAAGGTGATACTTCTCCAATCGAAAGAAGAAATAGGGATATAGAGGACTATAGCGGCCTGTTTGCTAAAATGACTATTTCTTCTTTCGATCTGGAAATTTATCACACTTGCGCACGAGATAAGAAATGTATTTTTTTTAATGACGTCGTCAAAGTTTAATTATAAGTCTTTGAAAATCGTAATTCACGAGATAACTGGATTTAAATAATACAAACAATTTAATTTTTTTTAAAATAGTACACGTTTGCTTATATGCCAAAAAATAGAAAATAAAATTTTGACCTAACACAATGGTTCCTCTTTGAGGAACCAAAAACGTCTATGCATGAAATATAAAGCAATTTATAAGCAGGCTTTTACCTTTTATACCAAATAAAGGTCTAAATCTAAAATTTTGAAAAAAAATTTTTACCAATTTAGATAATTATCAATACAAATTATTTAAACTCGAACTCCTGTATGAATAAAAAGAGTATCTACTCGATATGAGGTTCGCCCAAATTAAAAGAAAAGGTTTTTGTAGATTTTTTGACGTCAAAAATAATTTTCGTAAAAATTTGTTATTCAGCATCTCAAAATGTGCTTATTTGCGAATTTTTTACAATGCAAATTCTCAAATAATTTTTTGCAACAAAAAAAAAGTGAATTCGTTTTTATTTTCGAAAAAATGACTTTCGTTTGATTTTTTCAATTGAAATAAACCTGTTTCTGAACCTGAATATTCGTTAGTCACTTGATTTGCATCGTAAAATAATAATTTTTTTTCAAAATCGATTAATTTTTCCCGGAGTATTCATTTCTTCAAGAAAGAAATCATTTTTGTTCACAAAATTTTAATTTTTAGGTCAGAAACCTTTGAAAACTGTAAGTAGCCAAATTTATTTAACACAGTTTTTCATTAGTTTTTGACCTAAAAGTTGAAATGTATAAAAAAGAAATGATTTTTTTCTTGGAAAAATAAATTACCAAGGGAAAACTAATCAGTTTAAAAAAAAAAAATTATTATTTACGATGAAAATCAAGCGAATAATGCATGTTTATTAGAGCGCGTCTTATTTTTTTTTTTCGATATTTTTTGGCTCCCCCCATTTTTTCGAATATTTTGGTCATAAAAAAACCCCAGCTCCAAGGATTTTGATTTTGGATTTTTTTAACCCGTGCCACCGAGCACTTGAAGTTTCCCATTTAAATAACATGGGAATTTTGAATTTTGAGCTTTCTAATTTTTTCACGTCCTTCAAAATTTTTTTAAACACTAGCAAACAGGTAGAAAATGATGTTTAGACATATAAAAACTGGTCCCCAAAATTATAGAAGTCCCAGAACATTTTATTTTAACAAAATAAAATTGTTAAAAATCAAAATTTTCCCATTTAAAATACATTACAAATAAAAAACAATGTATTTTAAATGGGAAAATTGCGACTTTTAATAATTTTATTTTGATAAAATAAAATGTTCTGGGACTTATATAATTTTGGGGATCAGTTTTTATACGTCTAAACATCATTTTCTACCTGTTTGCTAGTGTTTAAAAAAATTTTGAAGGACGTGAAAAAATTAGAAAGCTCAAAATTCAAAATTCCCATGTTATTTAAATGGGAAACTTCAAGTGCTCGGTGGCACGGGTTAAAAAAATCCAAAATCAAAATCCTTGGAGCTGGGGGTTTTTTATGACCAAAATATTCGAAAAAAATGGGGGGAGCCAAAAAATATCGAAAAGAAAAAAATAAGACACACTCTAATGTTTATGGTCCAGAAACAGGCTTTTTTCAACATCTTTTTTAAGACAAATTTAAGTAATATCTTAAATTGTCGATAATTCGGCTAAATTTCATCGTAAAAAGAAAAGTTTTTTTTTTCTGGAGTAGTTTTTCCCTAGCAATCAGATTTTGTTATCTATTTTTTTAAATTTTATTTACCAAAAAAGTAATTTTGAAAATTTCAGGTAGCTCAGGTACGAAAAACACGGTTTTCGACATAAAAGTGGCAAAATCTTTTTGGCATCCATCGCCGATTGCGTGTTTACGTTTTTTTTTGTATTCTATAGGGTCCAAACTACCAGAAAATCATGGTGGTTGTCGCGGCCTCGTAAACTTTTTTTTTTTTCATTTTTGGTGCTCATAAAAAGGATTTTCTCGTAGAAATGTACACTTACGTTTTTTTCATATTTTGCTTACATAAAAAATTTTGATTAATATTTCAATTGCCGCCGAAAAATTATCCTTGTCAAAAGACGAATTACGAAGACGTTACATTCTGAGCACAAACTTGTATAACACTGTGTGCCTAACGAGCGTACTTTACTTTAACTCGCGGATTTGCGCGTGCGCACAACCTGTATAAATAAATATTTATTGGGAAAATTAAATTTTCTCTACAAGGAAAAAAAAAGTGCCCTTGGAAAAATAATTACGGGAATAATTTTAGCTTCAAAAAAGGCACTTTTTAAGACCAGTTAGGATGCATTTACCATAATTATTTAAAGAGATACGGCACCCCAAAGTATCCTAGCAGGAAAAAAGTTTTTCCCAAATTACGGGAAAAGGAAAAGAGCTAAAATTTTTTTTTTGATTTTCTTAAAAGGGCACTTATGTAAAGTTTTTTGACCATAAAATATTTTCTTTCTGCCGAAATTTCCTGCTAACTTCGACTTGGTTTGTAAAGACCAATGCGGCAAAATCAAGGCCAGCTTTACTTTTCCCACTTTTTGATGAGAACAGTGGGAAAAGTAAAGTATAAAGGAAGCTTTGACGTCAGAATTAAAAAAAAAAATATATTGTACCAAAAGTATCTCTGAGGCAGTGCGAAAATAAGTTTGAAAGTTGAAATCAGTGCGAAAGTTTGTAATGTACTGCTTCTTATAATAATCAATATTATACAAGCATGATAAAAATTTTGCCTAATATGTTTTTGCATTTTACTTAAAACTTTCTAATAATAAATAAAAAATTACATTTTTTGTTTAATATACATTCATTTTTAGGTCACGACTTCATGAATTTCATCTATTTTTAAACAACACGCGACGCGATTTTTCGCTTACAAATTTCAATAAATATTTACTATCTAATATAGACTATGCACAAGATTTATTTTTTAAAAAAATGTGTCTAAATTATTTTTTGAAAAGAAATCGAGCATGAGGGGCAAATACATATGTTGAAATCCATGTAAAAACACCGGACCAAAAATTTTTTTTTCTAAATTTTTTTCTAAACATAGTTATCATGAATTTTTTAATATATACATATGGTTGGGAAAAAGTTTTTTTTTACCTAGACTACTCGGAATTTTATTTTTTATTTTAGGCCACTTATGGTTTCATTTTTAGTGGTTTGAATTTTTCAAATTGATCGTAAATCAAGTTCTTTATGATGGCCTATTTTTTGGTCAATTTTACCGATAAAAAATTACATAGATACCGATTCTACGTTGATTGAGAGAAAAAAATATTTTCGTCCCCTTTTTTTAGCTAGTTTTGGATGATTTTAAGAAACTAAAATAATGGTTGTGGACGCGCATTTATCACATAATCTCATTTAACATAATATCACATCTCAAAAATTTTTTTAGCACAAACTGACATAGGCCAATATTCTGGGAAAATTTGACTAAATTTCATCATGGAAAACTTGTTTGTTGACTTGATTTCTGGTCATTTTAAATATTCTAACCGCTAAAAATAAGACTGAAAGTGAGCAAAAATAAAAAAATATTTTTTTCGGGTAGTCCAAGTAAAAAGAAAACTTTTTCCCAATTATAAGTATATATAAAAATGGCATCGGTTTTGAGATAATTAAGCCTTTTGAAAGTTCTAAGAATCAAAAATCTCAAAAAAATGAATTTTCAAACATTAGAAATTTTTTGCCGATTTTAATAATTTTCAAAAATTTCGTCGAAAATGTCAATCAAAGACCTAAAATAAGGGTTTTCGGGTTGGTCACGTGATACAGTGGGTTTTTAGTGAAGACCAAGACAGCTCAACATTTAAGCATAGGAGTTGGCGTGGTCTTCCAGAAAGAATACTCGAGGAAAACATTTGTTTTCCTCGAGTATTCTTTATGGAAGACCACGCCAGCTGAATAGCTTATACGCAGGGTGGTCGTTGTTTTCGCTAAAAAGCTCCAATGTCACGTGACCAGCCCGAAATACCTTATAAGCCATTTATAAAAAAAATTTTGGTTATCGGAGCGTTACATAGACTTTAACATATATATATATATATAATATACTATATATATGGGTGATTATTTCTCAACTGTATATAAAGTGTATGGGTGGGTCGGCAAATCAACCCCAAACCAATTTCGTTCGAAAATATAACTAAAAATGGTAAATTTCCCAAATTTTTAGCCCTCTAGATCCGATCCTCTCTTTTTGACAGCGATATAAACTTTTTTCATTTTTGGTCAGATTAAATTTTTAAATAAGCGTGTTTTTCTTATTTTTTATCCTAAACGCTTATTTTTTGATAAAAAACATTTCCTTTTATGGCCCCATAGGAAATTTCCCGTAGAATCCGATTCTGGGGTCAAAATTTTTTTTTAAACTGCGCATGCGCGAGAAAATCTAAATTTACGCTTTATGTGACCTTGACTTTGGGCTTTAATATCTCCGTAGCAGAAAAAAAGTTCTTTACCTAACTGGTCTCAAAAAACTTTATTTCTTATGTACTTTTGATGCATCAAAACATTTTTTTGGGATTTTCACTTTTCGACGCGCTATATTCAAAAAAGTGATTTTTCAAAAATTCAAAAAAATAATTGCTCTATTTTATCACTTTGAAATTTTAAAAATGGCTTCAGACTAAAAAATGTATAAAAGCTTGGACTTTTTTTAATAATAAGTATATTTTAGATAATATTTTACATAATTGTATATTTTTAAACCCATTTATTAACCCATTTACGCCCAAGCGGTCGTAAATGGAAAGTCATATAAAAAAAATAGGTTCCCTTATAGATAGAGGCTTTTTGACTATATGCTCTTACCGAATCTGAAGTCAGATTTTACTTACAACCCTTTAAATGCCCCAAAAATAGGGGTAATAAGGGTGAAAAAGGGGCTAAAATAAAAATGACGGAAAAATCAATAATAAAATAAAAAAATGATACCAAAAAACATTTAAATTTACTTTTTTATGCAAAAAACTCACATTTTTTTGGTGTATGGAAAATTTAATTGAATTTCAACCCTTATATTTTAAGTAGGGGTACACTGAAAAAAAAATCCGCTTGCGGCAAGCGGAATAATTCCGTTTGCCGCAAGCGGATTTCTGCTTACCGCAAGCGGAATTCCGCTTGTAGCAAGCGGAATTTTTTTTCTCGTCAAACGATTGCAAATGACTTGAAACGTAAAGAAAATTAAAAAAAAAATTTTTTCCCGCTTACTTGGGATATGCGTATTTCGGTATGACGAGATTTGAGAAAATTTTGGAAAAAGAAAAGAAAAAATGTTTTTTTTTAATTTTCTTTACGTTTCAAGTCATTTGCAATTGTTTGCAAAGAAAAAAAAATTCCGCTTGCCGTAAGCGGATTTTTTTTTCAGTGTAGTTTTTCCCAAAAATTTCAAATTATGTTTGTTTTAGCTCCAAATCGGTTCTAATAGGTAAATTTTACTCCTATTTCTATATTTTGAATTTATTTTAAGCTAAAACGCTTCTATGAGCATTAAAATAGGGGTAATCGAGGCTAAATAGAATAAATTGCTTTGAGTATTTATCGTGGATAAGTTTTATGCCCTTAAAAATTACCCTTAAAAGGTAAATAGGGGTGGTTTTTAAAAAATACAAGTATATCTATTTTTATCTTTCAAATTGGTCTATATAGGAACATTTTATTGCTGGATTCAAAGCTTATGATAGTATCAAACAAAAACCCTTTTGTTAAAATATCAATAGAAGTGAAGGGGGTGAAATGGGACACATAAAGTGTATATTATAAGCACAAAATGATACAAAGCTTAAAAATTCTTAAGAACCTTATTATATACTATTATAAATAGTTTTACATGCATAACTACTACTATACCAAAACTATATATATATGCCTGAATAGAACAATCCTATGTAATTTTTGTATACATAGAATAAAATAAGGTTCATAAGAATTTTTAAGCTTTGTATCATTTTGTGCTTATTGTATACACTTTATGTGCCCGATTTCGCCCCCTTTACCTCTATTTATATGCTAACAAAAGAGTTTTCGCTTGATACTATCATCAGCTTTGAATTCAGCGATAAAATTTACCTATATGGACCAATTTGAAAGAAAAAAATAGGTATACTTGTACTTTTTAAAAACCATCCATATTTACCTTTTAACGGTAATTTTTAAGGGCATAAAAGTTTTTTACCTTTTTTACCTATTTACCTTTTAAGGGTAATTTTTAAGGCCATAAAAGTTACCTAAAGTATATAAAGTAAGAAAGTTTACCTAAAAGAATAATATGATAAATACTCTAAGCAATTCATAAATTTTGTTTCCTATAAATAAGAATTATAAATTCTATACGTTCCATTTAGCCCCAATTACCCCTATTTTAATGCTCACAGAAAGGTTTTAGCTTAAAATAAATTCAAAATATAGAATTAGGAGTAAAATTTACCTATTAGAACCGATTTGGAGCTAAAACAAACATTATTTAAAATTTTTGGGAAAAACTACCCCTACTTGCAATGTAAGGGTTGAAATTCAATTAAATTTTCCATACACCTAAAAAATGTGAGTTTTTTGCATAAAAAAGTAAATTTAAATGTTTTTTGGTATCATTTTTTTATTTTTTTATTGATTTTTCCGTCATTATTATTTTAGCCCCTTTTTTACCCTCATTACCCCTATTTTTGAGGCATTGAAAGGGTTGAAAGTAAAATCTGACTTCAGATTCGGTAAGAGCATAAAATTTTACTAAAGGGATATTGTCAAAAAGCCTCTATCTATAAGGGAACCTATTTTTTTTTAGGACTTTCCGTTTACGACCGCTTGGGCGTAAATGGGTTAATAAATGGGTTTAAAAATATACAATTATGTAAAATATTATCTAAAATATACTTATTATTAAAAAAAGTCCAAGCTTTTGAACATTTTTTAGTCTGGGGCCATTTTTAAAATTTTAAAATAATAAAATAGATCAATTATTTTTATGAATTTTTGAAAAATCACTTTTTTGAATATAGCGCGTTGAAAAGTGAAAATCCCAAAAAAATGTTTTGATGCATCAAAAGTACATAAGAAATAAAGTTTTTTGAGACCAGTTAGGTAAAGAACTTTTTTTCTGCTACGGAGATATTAAAGCCCAAAGTCAAGGTCACATAAAGCGTAAATTTAGATTTTCTCGCGCATGCGCAGTTTAAAAAAAAATTTTTGACCCCAAAATCGGATTCTACGGGAAATTTCCTATGGGGCTTTAAAAGGAAATGTTTTTTTATCAAAAAATAAGCGTTTACGATAAAAAATAAGAAAAATACGCTTATTTAAAAATTTAATCTGACCAAAAATGAAAAAAGTTTATATCGCTGTCAAAAAGAGAGGATCGTATCTAGAGGGCTAAAAATTTGGGAAATTTACCATTTTTAGTTATATTTTCGAACGAAATTGGTTTGGGGTTGATTTGCCGACCCACCCATACACTTTATATACAGTTGAGAAAAAATCACCCATATATATAATATATAAATTTGTCAATATTTTGAAAAGTATGACCTAAAACATGGGAAAAACTTTATACCTTTTTTTCGATTTGAAGTCTGTAGTTGGTATAAACAAAATGAAATTTTACTTAAAATTTTGAAGCAAAATAAAAATAATTTTTTTTTATATAATCACACAAAACCTAAAAGAATTTATTGTTACCCAGAGATGAATGAATGTGACGTAATGTACTATTAAAAAAAAAAAAAACTAAAAATTGAATGTCTAAAAAGTTGGTTGAGAAGATTCTATGGAACTGTAAACTTATTTTTTTGACACCGGTTTCATATTACTTGGTTTGGCAGATCTTGAGTTATAAATAAATACACACACACACACACATAGATATTTTCAAATATATAGAATAATATAAGGATATATTTTTTGGTTAATAAAGGTAAAGTTATTTTTATATCGTTTTGTAAATTTACGATGTTTAGATTGCATAATCCTGCAGACACTTATACTTTAATGATCAATAGTATTTACAAATTCTATTAAGAAGGTTCAGTTTTAAGTTTTAAGACAATTATTTGCAATAAAGATTATTAACCAGAAAATAATTTTTATAAAACTCTGTGATTGCAATTTATAAAAAACAAAACCCTAGGTATTCGCTTTATGAAATGGAGTAATACATAAGCAAAAATAGTTCACCCTTATTTAAAATTAATTTTCTTCTTTGTAGCCCCAATTCACTGTTTTAAATTGGTTTATATATGTATAATATTTCAGATTTCTTTATTTGTTAGTTGTTGATTCAATGATTCATTTATAAAACTATAACTCTGGTAAACTATAATAATGAATATTTGTCTTTTTAGGGTATGTTTTAAAAAAAAACTTTACCTAATAAAATATAAGCAGTTTTTCTTGCAATTTTAATTTATTAAAAATATATATTTCTATCGATCAAGCGTGTTACCATTGACGACTTATGTCGTAAGATAGAGGGTCTTATATTTACTAAGATAGTATGCTAATTTTTTCAGTCGTGCTTTTATTTGTATATTGCAAATAAGCTATTTGAAGTAAAAACATATTCTTTTTTTAAAGCTATAGATTTTAATTAGTACATGGAAAACACAAAAAGTTTAAAATGGTTAAAATTATCGTTATAGAAGATCAAACTCGGACAAAACCATTTTTAGGTGGTTGGAGAGACGAACTAAACAACATTGAATATCATAATGCTACAACCCAAACTCCAATAGTTAAAAAGATTTTTACTAAGCAATTTTCTAAGGAAGTACAAACTTACAATAGTTTTGGAAAAATTACTAGATCGTGTATGACTATTGAGAAATTTGATAGAGTTATACAAACGTCAATTATTCCAGAAATAACGGACATCCTATTGAGCCCGAAAAAGAAATGGGATACAAAAGTAACTGAAGCTGCTATTAAAATTCAAAGATTTTATAGGTATAGTTATAATATAATTTTTTTGTAACGCTATCTTCATAAGTATAGCATATCGACGAGTTTACGTGAATGAAATAGTGGTCTTTTATTTAAATAATAAAAAATCTTCGTAATGTAAGATGTAAAAGTATCAAATAAATTTTTAAATAGAATGATTAATTTTAAAATCGATTTACAACTAAATTTCCTTTGAAAATTTGAGTATTATTATTATCAAATAATTTTTTTTTTTTTTTTTTAATATTATTGTTAGTCATGGTCGTAAATGCAATACATATGAAGATATTGTTACAAAAAATATCGATTGTAACTCGTTACTATAGAATGCTGAAAGAGGCATAGTTGAGAGGAAAGATAAAAAAGCGAAAGACAGAGCGCTAACGCGCTAACGCGCTCTGTCTTTCGTTTTTTTATCTTTCCTTTCAACTATGCCTATATCAGCATAGTATAGTAACTAGTTACAATATATACTATTTAAAAGTAAAGTAGCTACGTACTTAATTTATTTCCTTCAAATTTGAGAAAACTCGTACAGTTGATAGGCTCTGTTTAAAATTACGTTTGAAATGAAAAATTATTTTTAAGTTTACTATACATTAAAGCAAAATAATTTCTAAGATCTTTCGAAAAATCATACCAAAGTCCTTTTCTAAATTGCAGAACAAAAATGAATAGGGCAAACTTAAAAACTATGGAATTTATAGTTATTTTAGTTTATTCCTCTAGAGGAACCATTATGACACACCTAGCTTGAACGAGCGAAAAGTCGAAAAAAAATGACGACAAAATCTGATACTACAAAGTTTTCGGGAATAGTTTGTTATTTTCATATTTCCATAGCAGTAAGTTGGAGCTGTTCGTCTAAAAAATTTTTAGTCAATTTTGTGGGTGACTGAGAGATCAAAATCCGAAAATTTGATTTTTAACAAAAAATCTTTATTAAATTTAAAGAAATAGATGAAAAATTTGGATTGCCAGGGAAAAACCACTCCAAAAGAAAAAAAAACTTTTCTTTTTACGATGAAATTTAGCCGAGTTATCGTCAATTTAAGATTTTGCTCAAATTCGACCTAAAAAATATTGAAATTTTATTGAAAAAAGCCTGTTTCTGAACTTTAAACATGCATTACTCGCTTGATTTTCATCGTAAAATAATAATTTTTTTTTTTAAATCAATTAATTTTTCCCTGTCAATTCATTTCTTTAAGAAAAAAATCATTTTTATGTACCAAATTTCAATTTTTAGGTCAAAAACTGTGTTAAGTAAATCTTGCTACTTACAGTTTTCAAAGGCTTTTGACCTAAAAATTGAAATTTGGTACATAAAAATGATTTTTTTCTTAAAGAAATGAATTGCCAGGGAAAAATTAATTGATTTAAAAAAAAAAATTATTATTTTACGATGAAAATCAAGCGAGTAATGCATGTTTAAAGTTCAGAAACAGGCTTTTTTCAATAAAATTTCAATATTTTTTAGGTCGAATTTGAGCAAAATCTTAAATTGACGATAACTTGGCTAAATTTCATCGTAAAAAGAAAAGTTTTTTTTTCTTTTGGAGTGGTTTTTCCCTGGTAATCCAAATTTTTCATCTATTTCTTTAAATTTAATAAAGATTTTTTGTTAAAAATCAAATTTTCGGATTTTGATCTCTCAGTCACCCACAAAATTGACTAAAAATTTTTTAGACGAGCAGCTCCAACTTACTGCTATGGAAATATGAAAATAACAAACTATTTCCGAAAACTTTGTAGTATCAGATTTTGTCGTCATTTTTTTTTCGACTTTTCGCTCGTTCAAGCTAGGTGTGATGACAAGTGAAATTTTGATTTTTTGGCATATAAGCAGTTTAGGAGACCTCAGGAAGCTAAAAAACCAGTTTTAAAAAAAGTCTCTGTGTGTGTGTGTGTGTGAGTGTGTGTGTGTGTGTGTGTGTGTGTGTGTGTGTGTGTGTGTGTGTGTGTTTGTGTGTGTAAGTATGTATGTATGTATGTAACCGGCTATATTTTTGAAGCATTTCGGTATTAACAACTAACTTTTTTTTCCCAAATTTTTTTCACCAATAAATCTCGAGGTACTTTTTTTTAGTTTGGATATTTTTTTCTATGAAAGTATTAATATCTAGAATTATCGTTTTAATCGATATTTGAATATAATAATAAATTTTTTTTAAATTTTTTTCTCAAATTTTTTGCGATCAGAAACTATAACATAAAATACTAGTTTTAATTAATTTATTTTTTTTTTATAATTTATATTTTATAATTTATACAATTTTCTTGCAATTTTCGTTTTTGATATAGTATCTGTAATCAAATTTTGTCACTTTCGAGGAAAAATATGTATAAATACACTCCAGTAAAGGAAGTAAATTTTTTAGTAAAATGAAGGCTAGTTAGAGGTAAATCGGATCAACTTAAAATTTTTTGGAATTTGTCAAGAAAGTTACCCAGAAAAGGTACCCATAACCGAGAAAACAACTTCGAATACTGTGAAAAAGCGCGGAGGCGGAGGGGGGTAAAAAAACTTAACCAATCGATAAATTATCATTTTTTAACACACAGTAAAAAATAATGAACACAATATTACCAGCATGTAGTAATATTACTACGGATTAGTAAAATTACTACAATTTGTAGTAAAATAAAAATTATTTATTTTACAGCCAGGTACGACTAAATATAGCTTCAGGAGCTCATTTGCGTTTGTAATAAACAATATTAACCGTTATTTTCCGTTTTTAATATTATAAGCTTACTATACCTGCGTATATATTCAATAATAATAATAAAATAATATCTAAATTTTATCTAAACAAACAATATAAATATAGAAAATAAATTTTTATCGCAATTACATATAAAAAGTAAATAATATTATTAATAGTACATTTTTAACCAAGGGAGAAAAAAAAAGAATGGTCTAGATCGCACGTAAATTAACATTCGAGATGATAAACAGCGATCTGAGGCTTTCTTCTGTTGTCCCCATGGACAAAAAATAATTTTTCTTTCTTAGCTGGGAGAAAAGTGTTTTTGACTCGCCATGAAGAAAATAATTCTAATTATTGTTTTTAATTCTTTTTTAAACTTTATTTTCCAATTTTGATATATCAAAATTATTATTGAATATATACGCAGGTATAGTCGTACCTGGCTGTAAAATAAATAATTTTTATTTTACTACAAATTGTAGTAATTTTACTAATCCGTAGTAATATTACTACATGCTGGTAATATTGTGTTCATTATTTTTTACTGTGTATGATAAGGTTCCATAAATTTTTAGCAAATAAATATTATAAGAACAAGAAAAAATTTGTTTAAATCTAAATTTATTTTTAAAAAAATATTGTTAAATGTAAAAATTTGCATAAAAATTTATAAATTAAAAATTGAGATATTTTTACAAGTAAATTCTAAGAAAGGTGATTTTTTAACATATTTCAATTTTTTTTTATCCATTTTATCATGAATTTTTTTATGAATATATAAAATAGTATTATTTTTGCGGTTCATCGTTATCTTGTTAGCGAATAACAACAAATCTTCTGTTTCAGAGCAGACAAATATTTCAAGATATTCAAGTTTTTCTGATTCTCTTAAAATTTTAAAAAAACCTTCATTTTTTATATTATTACAAAACCAGCAACTTAATTTTTTTAAATTCACCATTTTATTAAAACCTTTAGCAGTTATTGTATTCATCGCGGAAAGACTTAAAACTTGTAATTTTGGCAAGCCAGTTATTGCGCGAAGTCCAGTATCAGTTACATTTTCACAATAACATAAACGTAATGTTTTAAGATTTTTTAAATTTTTTCCTATTATTACTAAACTTTCATCTGATACAAAAAATCCACGTAAAATTAATTCTTCAAGTTTTTCTAACTTTGGTATAATAGAAGAAAATTTTTTATGATCATCAGTATGAATATAATCTGTATTTATAATTATTTCTAAATATTTTAGGTTCGTTAAAGATGAAACAAATGTTATTAAATTGCAATAATTATGCCAATCACAATCAGTATTATAAGAAAATTTATTCAAATTATTGAATTTATATGAATTTTTATTTAGATAATAACAATCCAAACCCTCATAACCAAGTAATTCAAATTTTTCGATGCCATCGCCATTTAAATCATTTAGACAGTCGCCGTCAAGAGAACATCTCAGAAAAGATAATGTTTTAAGTTTTTTATTATTTCTAAAGAATGCAGCAAGTTTTTCATCTTTAGCAGGAAAATTTTTTCTCTGATATAGATCAGTTAAATATAATTCTTCAAGATTCAAAAAATTTTGAAGCGCCACCATTACATCATTAGCTATGTCTTTAAATAATACAATCTTGAGTACTTTTAAATTTTTCATAATTTTTATAGCGTTTACAATATGCTGTTTTTTCAAATATCCTGATGATAAATCAAGTGACTCCAATAATGGTAAATTTAACAAACATGAGCCAGTGATATTTGGTGAATCATGCAATTTCAATTTTCGCAAATTTTTATTCCTTTTAAATAAACCAGACATCCCATGATCAGTAGCATAAAAATGTGATAAACTTAATTCAACGATATTTTCACATGTTTCTAGTAATTTAAAAATGTCATAATAAGCAAACTCATTATTACTCCGGAAAATTTTTATATTTGGGCAATAGGAGCCGATCACATTAACTATTTCATCCTCATAATTTTCTGTTATATCAATGTCTTCTAAGAATTTTCCGCATCTTTTCAAAACCTCTCCAAGTTCAAATAATTTTATTTCTTTAGCATCAAGTAAAAATTCACGAGGCTTAAACCCCCATGACCGTGGATTGAAATCTAATTTTTTAATATCCCTCCATGATTCTCCTGTTTTAGACAATTCGTTCCATCGTTTATTTACCCTTTCGATCCTAATTCTATCCAGAATGGGCAAGTGACCGAAGATAGTTAACAAACAGTCATTGTTCAGGATTTCTATAGAAACTATATTTTCATTTTCTGCCACTATATGAAAAATTAATATTAATATTTAGTAAAAAACTATTATTAATTAAATCTAAAAAATTATACTCACTTTTTCGTAAACTTATTAATTTCAATAAACTTTCTAACTTTGACAATATGAGATTCAATATAACTACTGCATGCATACATTATTTTAAATTTATAAGAAAAATTTATATGTTTTTAATTACAAAACTATTTTTTATGAAATCTTACTCACAGTTTTTTTATGTTAATTTTAGTAAATTTAACTTGACAAACACAAAACTTATGTTTTTATCATTCCGCAACTTGTTCCTACTATACCGACTTCATAAAAATTTTTATTTTTATTTTTAAGCCTCTTGGATAAACCTATAGGACTATCCAAGCGTTACCCGATAAAGTTGAACAAAAAAGATGAAAAAAATATATGATTGGGAAAAAATTTTCAAAAAAATACTTGGACTACCCAAAAAAATTTTTTTTTTATTTTGGGTTACTTCCAGTTTTATTTTTAGCGCACGGTAGGCTTAAACAAATTTAAATCCAATGGAAAATTACTTGGACTTTTTTTTCTAGAAATTTTATATATGATTTAAATAGTGCGTAAAAAAATTTTTGAGCAGATTCCCCAAGGGATTTAAATTTTTTGTGGGCGGATGTGAATTTTTGGTAGTTCAGAGATGCAATATTTTTGAAAAGTGTTTTTTAATAAATATTATTAAACGAATGTGTATACTCAAATATGAATGAAAAACTATCTTTGGACATGAATATACTAAATTTTGTATGTAAGTTGGTATGTATGTTGGTATGTGCGTATATGTGCATTTCTACGAGAAAATACGTTTCATGAGCACCAAAAATGAAAAAAAAAATTGACACGGACACGACTACCACCATGATTTTATAGTAGTCTGGACCCTAGAAAATGCAAAAAAACGTAAACACGAAATCGGCGATGGACGCCAAAAAGATTTTGCAACTTTTATTTCAAAAAACTTATTTTTCGTATCTGAGCTACCCCAAATTATCAAAATAACTTTTTTGGTAAATAAAATTTAAAAAATTAGATGAAAAAAACTATTTACCAGTGAAAAACCCTTCCAGAAGAAAAAAAATTTTTCTTTTTACGATGAAATTTAACTAAAAATTTGTATTTGTTACTAAAATTTGTCTTAAAAAAGATATTGAAAAAAGTCTGTTTCTGAACTTAAAATATGCATTAATTACTTGATTATTATGATAAAAATACTAATTTTTTTTTATATATCGTTTACATTTCCCCTAAGTATTCATTTCTTCAAGAAAAAAATCATTTTTTTTACCACGTTTCAATGTTTAAGTTAAAAACCAATGAAAATCTGTCTTAAATAAATTTTGCTTTTTACAGTTTTCAAAGGTTTCTGACCTATAAATTAAAATTTTGTCTATAAAATGGATTTCTTTCTTGCAGAATTGAATACTCCGGAAAAAATTAATCGATATTTAAAAAAAAATTATTATTTTACCATAAAAATCAAGCTAGTAATTCGCTAGTAATGCATATTTTAAGTTCAGAAACAGGCTTATTTCAATAGAATTGCAATCATTTTTAAGACACATTTCAGCAAGAATATGCATTTTTCGCTTAATTTTCATCGTAAAATAATAACTTTTTTTTAAAAATCAATTAATTTTTCCCCGAGTATTCATTTCTTATAGAAAAAAATAATTTTTATTGGCCAAATTTCAATTTTTCCCGACGAATTTTCGGTAGATCTCTTTAGATCTCCGCAGATCTTTTTTGATCACTAGAGATCTCTAGAGATCAAAAGTGATCTCCGGAGATCAAGGGAGATCTAAATAGATCGAAAAATTAGGGAGATCTCTTTAGATCTCTGGAGATTAAAATAGATCTAAATAGATTTTCAGAGATCTTTGGAATGAAAAAAAAAATTATAAAAATTTATAAATGTCATTTAAAATAATTAAATGAAGGTATTAAAGGATAATTTGATTTTTTTTATGCGTTTTGAATAATTTTAAGGAAATAGGACCTGGTAAATGAATAAAAAATGTTGATTAATTTGATTTTTTTATGGGTCTGGTTAACGAATGAAAAATGTCAAAGTATATACTTAAATATTTACAATTTTATTAACAATTATTAACTTATTATTTAACATGTCTTACTTTTAAATTTGAACTCTTTTTTTCATGTTAATAAATAATTGCATATAACTTTTATAACATTTTATTAAAGATATGTTTAGGACTTGAAATTTTAAATTTAATTTGAAATTATCAAAACAATATATAATCATTACAATATACATTTTCTTTATTATTTTGTTTATTTTATTTAATAAAAAAATAATCATTTTATAATTTCATAACTAATGTATTACCTACACAGTAAAAAATAATGAACACAATATTACCAGCATGTAGTAATATTACTACGGATTAGTAAAATTACTACAATTTGTAGTAAAATAAAAATTATTTATTTTACAGCCAGGTACGACTATACCTGCGTATATATTCAATAATAATTTTGATATATCAAAATTGGAAAATAAAGTTTAAAAAAGAATTAAAAACAATAATTAGAATTATTTTCTTCATGGCGAGTCAAAAACACTTTTCTCCCAGCTAAGAAAGAAAAATTATTTTTTGTCCATGGGGACAACAGAAGAAAGCCTCAGATCGCTGTTTATCATCTCGAATGTTAATTTACGTGCGATCTAGACCATTCTTTTTTTTTCTCCCTTGGTTAAAAATGTACTATTAATAATATTATTTACTTTTTATATGTAATTGCGATAAAAATTTATTTTCTATATTTATATTGTTTGTTTAGATAAAATTTAGATATTATTTTATTATTATTATTGAATATATACGCAGGTATAGTAAGCTTATAATATTAAAAACGGAAAATAACGGTTAATATTGTTTATTACAAACGCAAATGAGCTCCTGAAGCTATATTTAGTCGTACCTGGCTGTAAAATAAATAATTTTTATTTTACTACAAATTGTAGTAATTTTACTAATCCGTAGTAATATTACTACATGCTGGTAATATTGTGTTCATTATTTTTTACTGTGCATAAAAACATTCAATACGATTTTTCATAAAAGTGAATCCTTTTCGATTTGAGATGTATCATTGAAAGGATACCAAAATTACTATACCCTTGTAAAATTTCCCGCAAAATTCAAATTTTTGACCAGATTCTCATTTGGTTACGTGACTTAGCGGAAAATCGGCAAAATAAGTAACAAGTCAAAATTGAAAAAAACGGAAAATTCACCAAAATCGGTATTACTCGCTTAAAATAAAAATTACTCTCGGAAAATATTTTTCAGTAAAATATATGCAATTTCAGAAAATTTTGAGAAAAAAAATTTTTTTTTTAGCGGGAAACTTTTGAGTTATTTTCACTTAACGTTTAACACAAATTTGAATTTTCCCGCAAATTGACATAGAGTAGGAAAAATCTGATTGAAAATTCGAATTTTTCATCAAATTATACATCGAAAACCAATCGAAAACCTACTTTTTTTTTCGTTTTTTAACGTTTTTTTAGAGCTTTTTTACGGGACTTTCAAAAATGGTGGCTGAGTAGAGAAATTTGACCAAAAAACGTTTAATCCGCATAGCACCCTTCAAAATTTATAGGAAACCTTCGAATTCGGGGAATCATCTATTTTTAACTTGTTTTATCGAAAAAAAAAAACAAATTTCCTACTTTTTGAGACCTCGCATATCATTTTGTGCTATTTATGCATGAAATTACCCTAGATATAGGAAAAGATAGCAGCTTTAAATAATCTTTCAGAAAACCATAATAATATAAAAATATTTAATTTTATTATCTTTAATTTTTTTTCAGAAAAGCAAGAAATAAAAAGTTATCCGAAATACCGAGGACTGAAGATGACACTGAAAGTAGATCGTCCAGCTCTAGTACATCTTGCGTTAATATTTTACCCCCAATTTATTCGAATGATTTTCGGATTCTTGATGATATTTATATTCCTGACTTCAAAGACATTTCCATGTTAAAAGACCTCGTTACTCGATGGAAATTTATAGAGACTGAGAGAATCCAAAAACACTTTAGTGATGGCGGTGCTAAAGTCTCAGCTCAAATTCATTTACTTGAAGATGAAATTAAAATTCTTCGTGCTATTGACAATCTTCAGATAATGTTGAAGCAAAAGGAAGTCGATAATTTAAAAATTAAATTTCTTGAAGACCATTCGAAACCTATTACATTTTCTGCATCTAATGGTAAAAAAGTTTTTGTTGAAACACCAAACATTTTCCAAGTTAGAGAGTTGAAAGATATTTATGAAGAACTTTGTAAGGATGAAAATGAAATAAATGAAATTTCTAGGTAATATTATTTTCGCTGTTTTTTCCTCGAATGTCTTTTTTATATCAGAAGTTAGCTGCAAAAAATGATTCGACAAATAAAAAGAATAAAAAATTTCGAAATATTTAATAAAAAACCGAAATAAAAATAATTGTTTAGTTCAGTCGGTAAAATATATTATCATAGTTCCACTGAAAAAAAAAATCCGGTTATGTCCAAAAAAAATGGTTTTACAAGTCTGGGGAGTACAGGTGAAAATCCGACTTTTTTGAAAAAACCTAATTTTCCACTCTAAAAAATTGAGGATAAATTTTCAAAGAAAAAATTCTCCGAGCAAACATACTATAAAAAGACCCAAACCCACAAAATTTTGAATCCGCCAAAGCCTTGGCAATGACGCCATTTTCTTAGATTTTCAATTTTTTGCTAACATTTTCGGAAAATTAGGTTTTTTCAAAAAAGTCGGATTTTAACCTGCACTGCCCCTTATGTTTCAAGCCATTTTCAATCGTATAGTATTATCGTGTGCGTTTTGTAAAATAAATTACGGAACAATTAGTAAATTATCAATAATTTAACATTTAACATGAAAAAAAATTGTTAATTTGCAACTTTTTTCCTAAATTTTTAAAAAAGATTCGAGAATTTATTCTTGTTTATAAAGGTTCTCGATTAAATTTAATAGATTTAAAAAAACATTATGAGGGATCCCAGATCACTGTAGCAAAAGTTCCCAGGTTGTGTTGTGGGATCGAGCTGAAGCAATTTTTTTTTCAATCACATGTATAAGATGCATCTTTTTTCCATTTTCAGCCCGTAATATTAAAAACTAAGCCCAGGGCAAATTTAAAAAATAAAGTGTTTTGAGCTCTTCTATGCTGTCCGCTCTTCTTTATTATCCCTCCTAGAAACGTTCAAAAATTATCGGAAAAAAGAATGGCTTGAGTAAAATTTCTTTAGGAATTCGGTCCTGCCATTAGTTTTTTAGAATTTTCTCTAGGAAGCCCGAAAAATGGAAAAGTCCACTTCGTATTTGTAAAAAGCTGTAAAAAAATACAATCTTTTTTTCCTTTAAACTTGCAAGGAGGTTTGTTTGTTTGTTTATTTTTGCATTTATTTTTTGATATCATTTCAATGCAATTGGGCATCCTTAACCTCTATACAACGTAAAAACGTGAATTTTTCTCAATTTTTCACGTTTATTTGCAGTTTTCTTGAATTCTCAGGGTCTTAATGACCTTCTATGCCTAAAATAAGAATCTTAGGGATTTTTACCTGCGTTATATACTTTAATTAAAAATAATTTTATTTTTATATACCTGATGCTACGCAGGAAAGCCAGGGGCGTAGATTAGCTGATAATTCGAGCTTTCATACTATATTATCTCGTGTTAAATATATATCTGATATTTCATATCCGTTATCTTTTGCGTATATAAGATTTTGCAGGTACAATTCCAATGCCTCGCCGAATTAGCAAAAATCGTGGGACCAAGATTCAGCAGTGACGTCAATCCAAAAAGTCTTATGCAATGAAAGTTGCATAAATTCCTCCTCGCAATTCTTCGAAATAATTAGAGACGCCTTCGCTAATAGACGTGACATGACCCTCGCTTTCGCGTATTGGGCGACCCACCTAAATTAAGGTACCCGTGCAGTTATAAGTAACTTAACTAGTTTATATAATACCCAGTAACTGCCTTAAACCGTAGATTCTCTTTTTAACAATCATAAGTCCATTCAGTGATACTCTACTTGACAGATTCTTATATAATTATGTTATGATTAATAAAGTTCAAGTTAAATCAAGTTATAACTTACAAGGGGAGACCGGAACATTTGGGTCGACAAATTACAATCTATAGTTATGGATGACTTTAATATGTTGAAACAACGCCCAAGATACTCTCCGTTTATTCCAACGCACCTTCTGGACCTAGAAATGCAGGGCTCAATGTTATAAAATAGGATTTTAAGACAATTTTCAAAATGACGCTGTAACCTCGCAAATTAACCAAAATACTTCCGGTTGTTGATTGTTGATATTACATTAATTTTTTTATCAAGGATATGAAAATATTTTATTGGTAGTGACTATACGTTTAGTAAACATTTTCCATGCACATTATCTGAGTACAATACAAATGGTTTTAAGTATTTTCATTCGATTTTAATTTATATCAATAAACCAGGTATTTATATAAAGAGCAGTATGGAAAATTTACGTGAATTTATTACTTCCCAAACATTATCTTCATGAAAATTTATGTTTAAAATTATCTTTTCAGCGATTCCGCCTTTACAATTAATTGTTAATTCCATTCAATGTAGTCCATTCTATGTATTTAGTGGGCCGAAATCTAAAAATTCACTCATCAAGAGTCCGTAATTGTGAGAATTGTAGGAGTTTCTTGATTTAGATTAATTGGAAGAAGCGTTCTCCAGTTGCGGTCGTAAACGTTGAGCTGAATCTTCTTGAAAAAGATTCTTCCTTTTAGACTTTTCCCAAAACCTGGTGGCAGATTCAAATGCATCGTAAAAAAATATTTTTCAACTTTATTCAGAGAAAATTAAAATTGAAAAATTAGTTCAAATTTCAGTGGAAAATTTTAATATTGGCATGGTGTCAAGTTAAATCGGTTTTTTAAATCCTAGATTTAATTAACTCATTTTTCAGGCGCGTTTCAATAAGAATTGCTGAGATATATTATATATTAAAAAATATAATTTTTTTAATAATAAAGTAAAAAATATATTTCATTATACGCTGCAAAAAAAATCTACTCTCTTACTTTCGGGCGATCTTTTTTTCGCTTTTAATGAAAAACTATGTGTTGAACACGGGAAAAAATGTAGGAAATTTTCCTTTAATGCTGTCTGCACTCGTCCACTACACTGAAAAAAAATTACTGGCCACGCACCTAGAATTTTATAGGCGCAGAGCGTGTTCAACGAGAACGGGCTCCGGGCCTCGAACAAACTTGCGTTTCACACGTTTAGATTACGTGGCATATAAAAAATACAAAGAGAAAATGCTGGAGCCCCCTCTCCAAACGCGTGAAACGCCAGTTCGTTCGAGGCCCTCGCCGGTCTCGCTAAACAGGCACTACGCCTGTACTATAGCAATCTAGGCGCGTGGCCAGTAATTTTTTTTCAGTGTACGCTCAACTGCATTGAAAGCCAAATCCTATTTTTTCCCTTGTTGATCAAATAGGTATTTAGCTTTAAAAGCAGTGATAAAAAACTTTTATTTTTTTTTAGCGAGAATCGCTGTCAAACGCTTTATTCTTTAAAGTCAATGTTACGTGACCACACTTGTTTAGATGCAATAAATCTTTTAGAATTAGTTGACCAAGAGATTTATTTGATTTCTCAAAAAGTTTCTGAAGGTAATTTAAAAAATCTTCGCAGAAGAATAAGAAATCGTTTCTTGGATCTTGCAAAAAAATTAATATCTGTACATGAAATGAAGTTACGCAGAAAAAATTTAAATCCCCATTTGGATCCAACTGTTGTAACCTCAAGATTTTGTACGTCATGTGGAAAATTAAAAAATGTACAATCCTTCGAAAATGATCACAATCATGTAAAGTTACCAAGATGTATTGATTGCAAAAATTTACAGAATTCAAATAATCAAGAAAATTGTCTTCAAACGTACGAAAAAATGTTGAAAGATTTGAGAAAAAATGAGATTGCTAGGTGATCACTTTTAATGTTCATAAACTTTAAAATATCAATAAGACTAATGGGAATATTTTTTTCCAGAGGATTTAATCAGGAATGTACTGCTTTTTCCATCGGACCAAAAACAATAAGGTACTTAGTTAATAACATTTGGCAAGGAAAATCAGCAATATCAGAAAGTGAAGAATCAGAAAAAATGAAATTAATACCACTGGATAGTAGATACGAATGGTCGCCATGGAATAATTTACTTACAACTAGACGCGAAGCACGCATACTTCAAAAAGCTTTACAAGATATAAATAACGAGCAATGCGTTTTTATGAATTTAGATTCAAGGATGGGTCGTAAATTTTATCAAAAAAATTTACAAGCCCGATTTTATTTTAACGCGGGAAAATCAAATAATTAAATACATAATTCGGTTATTGATTTTGATATTTATTGGCTGCCTACCTGAGCTAATAACGGCTTATATAATCTATATAGAATCTACAAGTTTTTGAGGTGAAAAAATCAGGTTCAATTTTTCCAGAATTTATTTTAGTCATTTTGAAATTCTTACAAGTATATTGTTTCTTTAGTTAAACGGATTTTTAGAATCTGTAAAAAGCTAAATTTTATCTCATTGTTTAATGCTGGAATTTTTATTTAATTTTTGTGTCTCTGTTTGTTCTATATAATTGTAATAAAAGTTGTATACTATAAATGTTGTGAAAATAATGATAATTATATATTCAATGAAATCTCATTTATAACACTTTTTTCTTATTGAATCTATATGCATGTAATTGAAGTGCAAAATGCAATATTCTCTTAAATAAATATTAAGTGTAATTTAAGGTATTAAAAAGAAATCTTTACACTTATTACCGTATAAAAATGTATATTTTTTTCATTAACAGTTTATAAAAATAAGTATTTTACAAATTAATCTCATTTTCTTTTAACAGCCAAGAAAGGTAAATTTTTAGATTTTCCAAAATATTAATAATTGTTTTGAAATTAAAAATGCTGAAAATTTTGGGCGAAATCGACAGGCCAGGCTGAAAAAAAAATTGAGAAAATTCCGGTTGCGACAAATTCATTTTTTTTTTGTTCCTCAAATGAAAATTATATCTAAAGGGTCATTCTGATTGGATCCACGATAATGTGCACAATATATACACAGTTATATATGAGCATTTATTTTAAAATTGATACTTAACTCGAGCCTGGAATCGTAAATTTTTTTTTTGAGGGCACACCGGAACGACCCTTGTTTTCGTGAAGTTTGAACCCTCAGGAAGTTGAAAAAAGTCGTGAACAAGGATTCGGTGATAGGTGCCAAAAAGATTTTTTCACTTTTATGTCAGAAACCGTGTTTTTCGTATCTGAGCTACCCCAAATTTTTAATATAACTTTTTAGGCAAATAAAATTTTAAAAAATAGATAAGAAAATCTAATTGCCAGGGAAAAACCACTCCAGAAGAAAAAAAAACTTATCATTTTTATGTACCAAATTTCAATTTTTAGGTCAAAAACTGTGTTAAGTAAATCTTGCTACTTACAGTTTTCAAAGGCTTTTGACCTAAAAATTGAAATTTGGTACATAAAAATGATTTTTTTCTTAAAGAAATGAATTGCCAGGGAAAAATTAATTGATTTAAAAAAAAAAATTATTATTTTACGATGAAAATCAAGCGAGTAATGCATGTTTAAAGTTCAGAAACAGGCTTTTTTCAATAAAATTTCAATCTTTTTTAACCCGAATTTGAGCAAAATCTTAAATTGATGATAACTTGGCTAAATTTCATCGGAAAAAGACAAGTTTTTTTTTCTTCTGGAGTAGTTTTTCCCTGGCGATCAGATTTTTTATCTATTTTTTTAAAATTTTATTTACCTAAAAGGTTATTTTAAAAATTTGGGGTAGCTCAGATACGAAAAACACGGTTTCTGACATAAAAGTGAATCTTTTTGGCACCTATCACCGAATCCTTGTTCTCGACTTTTTACGACTTCCTGAGGGTTCAAACTTCACAAAAACAAGGGTCGTTCCGGTGTGCCCTCAAAAAAAAAATTTACGATTCCAGGCTCGAGTTAAGTATCAATTTTAAAATAAATGCTCATATGCAAATTTTAAATACAATAACATTATAGAATAATTTAAATTTATTGATCAAATGGAATAATTAAAAAAAATTTATATACATTTTTATTACAGTGAAGCCAAGCTATTCGTCGATGTCGATATCAGCTCTGTCTATTTATTTCATAGTCCGGTGCCGCTTTCAAAGAAGAAAGAAGAGGGGAGAGATTCTACTGTATATAGCTCTTGAATATTTTGAACGAAACTTAAATTTTATTATAGAAAAACATGATTTCACGATAGCTCATTCTGAAAATATCAGACTCATATTATGACTTTTTTTACTATTGGCGGTTCAAGCCCACTTGACGCCCAATTTTTTTTTTTTTTTTTTATTTTTTTTTTTTATTTTTTAATTAAATAATGTATTTTTTTTAATTTTTTATTTTAAAAATAAGAAAAAATAAATTTTTAAATAATAAATTTTTATTTTATTATATCTACTATTAAATTTTTACCATTTTTACATGTATAAATTATGATAAATAATTACATTTATTATATGCCTAAAAATTAAACAAAATCAAGCACCCCTAGGATTTAGGTTAGGTTAGGCTAGGCGGGGGGGTGGGCGCGAGTTTCACCTAATGGGGAGTTTTAATCCCATTTCTTGTTATACAAGCACCCCTAGGATTTAGGTTAGGTTAAGCTAGCTGGGGGGGGGGGGGGCGCGAGGTGCTTTCCAAGGGGCATTTAATAATTGATTACTTTTTATACAAAAAAATATAATATCAAGCATTTTTTGAGTAAGCTTGCTGTTAATAAAAAATTGCTTAAATAAAGTAGAAGCAAAGAAGAGGCGGGGGCGGGGGCGGGGTGCACTTTAATTTTAAATGTGCCAACACATTTCATATTAAAATAAAAAAGCCAAGTGAACAATCTTCAAGAAGGCAACAGGGGGGCCGAAGGCCCCGTGCGCCAATGCACTTCATATAATAATAAATAAGCGAAATATATTCAGAAAAAAAAGAGAGCGTTAATTTTATGTATTATTTAAAATGTAAGAGTCCCCCTTCTCATTTTGACTTAAAACGCGCTTGTGCAGCGTCCATCTTGGCACCGGATTATGAAACGAATAGACTCGTGTTGTCGATATCAATGTCGAAAAATAAAAAATATGGCTACACGAAATTCAAATAAATTCCGTCTTTAATTAAAGTGCCCCATGCAGCTCGGCAAATAGTTCTGCTCTCCCTTCTTTTTTTTTTTTTTTTTTTATTTTTTTTTTTTTATTTATTCAGAGTTGAATTTAACTCCCTGGCATTCTACCGCGCATGAGCGCCATTGAGCCTGTTTTGTTGTCTTATAGGTTATCACTTTTTCGACATTTTTGACATTCTTGCGTTTGTAGTAATAATTAGAATTGTTGTCAAAAATGCCTCCACAATGTTAACCCTATAATTTCTTTTACGTATTGTTGTCAGATTCCGGTTTTAACTATCGAAGGGGCGAAAAAGAGTTTTTAGGGTTTTTAGAAACAGAATAAAGGTGATTGATTAAGAGGCCACGCGGTATACACAACCGCTTCCTTCGACCGTTAGAAGCAGAATCTCTCTCCCTTCTTAAAATAAATATTTAAGGATGATAACTACCAAGCTGGGGATAATAGGAATAAGAAACTGTTACTCTCTCTTTCTATCTTATTACTAAAGAAGCGAGAACCTTGCGCGCGCACAACTATACGATAGCATTGTTAAATAAATAAAATTTTCGTTATAAACAAACCACCCTAGTCTAAAATAAATTGAATAATTATATTCTACGATATGTTTTTTATATGTTATAATTTTTTTATCAAAAACTGTACTCAAAAAATACTTTAATTTTTTATTGTAAAATGTCGTCCTATAAGAATCACGTGTATAAGATGCTCGGAGAAGCAAAATTATTTTTAATTATTTAATAATGAAGGAGTCACCCTAGGATCTTCTAATTTTAAATATGTATTATTTAATATGCTTTCTTGTTATATACCAACTTTTATTAAAATCTGTTTTATTTGGTCATGTGTCTTGTCAAGGATTTATTTATGAAAAATATTAAGGACGTTCTGTCCACCACAGGGTGTTTTTTGCGCAGCATATTTGTAACTAAAATATTTTAACCATATATTTATTTATAATAATTTTTTAATGAAAGAATCAATGCTTTTCAGTATTTAGTACAAGAATATAAAAAAAAAAAGTTAAAAATGTTTATTTGTTTAAACAAATACGACCTGTTAAATTGTTGAAATTTTTGGGTCATAAAAGCCTGAGTTCCCAGATCTGGGCTACTTGGATCAAAATTCTGCTTGGCTCATATTGAAGATCATTGAATTCTAGGTGGAGGTATTGTGGGAAATTTTTCGCTAAACCTCTTCAGTAATGCATTACAGCTAATTGTTTATAAAAAAAAAATTTTTAAATGCTCTAAAATTTATAAACAAATAGCTGTAACTCATTACTGAAGAGGTTTAGCGAAAAATTTCCCACGATACCTGACCCTAGAATTGAATGATCTTCAATATGAGCCAAGCAGAATTTTGATCCAAGTAGCCCAGATCTGGGAACTCAGGCTTTTATGACCCAAAAATTTCAACAATTTAACAGGTCGTATTTGTTTAAACAAATAAACATTTTTA
The DNA here is from genome assembly GCA_022575985.1 of Anagrus nilaparvatae. Taxonomy (NCBI): domain Eukaryota; kingdom Metazoa; phylum Arthropoda; class Insecta; order Hymenoptera; family Mymaridae; genus Anagrus; species Anagrus nilaparvatae. The sequence goes on along the minus strand of JAKSXM010000247.1, from coordinate 2,918,275 downwards.
ACTTTTTTTTTTTATATTCTTGTACTAAATACTGAAAAGCATTGATTCTTTCATTAAAAAATTATTATAAATAAATATATGGTTAAAATATTTTAGTTACAAATATGCTGCGCAAAAAACACCCTGTGGTGGACAGAGCGTCGTTAAATAAAGCGCTGCAAAAAAATGTCTTGGAACCAATTTAAAAAATCGACCATGTACAACTCATATAAGACTTTGAAAATATCTCTACAAATAATCTAAGAACTGCATTTTGGAAATTTTATTGACTAAATCTCTTAATCATAATTTCTTTTTCTTTAATTTGACAATACGATTATTATATTCTGATATATTATATATGTTTTGATTAATTTAGAAATGCGTAATTTTAATGTAAATGCTTAAACAAATTTTATTATAAAAAATAAAATCATATTATTTACTGCTTATACATTGAGAAAATTCTTTTGTATATATCTCATTTTATGCTTCTCTGCAAATAAAATGCCTGAAATTACTCACCGATAATATATATTATTTTATTGTAAACAGCAAACACCAATATTCATTTAAAATCTTGAAAATAAAAATTACGTATCATGTAATATTTACTTTACTTTTATTTTTATTAAAGAGCTCAGTATTTCATTTAAAATTCAATTCAAGTTTTAACTCAGATTTCTTAGATAGACAAAGTTCTCGATAGACGTCTGGTGACAGTATGGTTTGCTTTAAGACCAATTAAATCTTTCAATGTGATGCGGTGCTTTTTAAGATTCTGTTAAATGATTGGCCTAAAAGTAAACCTAACCGGGGTTCTTCTCTTTCCAACCATTATCAGATTTGGTCTAGAGCAAGGTTTTTTGGGTCGATTCTCACAAATTTCAGAGCTTTTTCTATGAGAAATTAGGGCTTCACCCTTTAATCAACACAAATTACTCCTAAAAAAGGGATTTTTAATCTTTTTGTAAATTTAAGGGTGAAGTAACAATTTCTTGTAGACATGACTCTTAAATTTGTGATCAGTGACCGGAGAAACCTATAAAGTCAAAATCTGAACACACAAATAAAGTGAATACATAAAATATAACCCTTTTAGAAGTAATTTTTGCAAACTTAATGGTAAAACGCTCATTTCTTAAATAATTGACCTCAAAATTCGTGATCAGCGACCCATAAAACCTAAAATAGATCAAATCTGGTGATGGCAAGTGACTAAACACGAGAGTTCTTGGTCTGAGTCAGTAAAGAATAAAAATTTTTTAAAAAATGTATCCAATCGTGGTTCTAATTTTACAACTACTCTCCAGAAAAAACTTATAGACTTTTTTAAATTTATTTAAAAATACGCTAAGTAAAACGTATTTACGCTAAGCGTATTACGCTAAGTAATACGCTAGTAAACTTACTATGAAATGTTTCTTGAAAATTCTCAGAAATTTATTTATTAACACGTTATTTCTGTTTGTATAATTTTAACAGCTAAAAATTCTCACTGTATAGGTTAATAAACAACTCATTGCTTTTTATTTTGTAAATTTATTATTTGAGGGCATAAAAACTAAGCAAAATTTTAGGGGGTGTATATTCAAATTTTTTTAAATATTAATTTAGTTTTTTTTAAAGCTGGGTAATTAACTACGTATAAATTTTGGGTTATTTCCGTTAATAATTTAATTGAAAAACGATGATGGTTCTTCCTGGTTCCTACGATAATAAAATTTTGCTGTTATCATTCTTCGTGAAGAGGGGGCTAAAGATAAAAAGATAAAGAAAAAAATTGTATGTGGAAGTGGATTATCTAAATTAGAATTAGTAATAAAACAAAACGTTTAAATATTATGATAATGAAAGAGATAAAAGATGTATTATTTAATCGTTCATTTAGGTTTTTCTTGTCGCTTGTTGATAATAAAAAGAGTCGAGAATAAGTGTGTAGAAGAGATATAATGCAAGTTTACAATAATATTATCCGCGAGGCCAGTTAGTACTTAGCACTGTAACTTATAAGCTTTAACGCAATGATTTCGTGACAAAGGCTCAATTACTCCTCATTATAGGAGAGTCATTATGTTTTAATTTAATTTTTTTTTTTTTTTTTTTTTTTTTTTTTTTTTTTTAAATTTTTATCAACCAATATGTCGAAAAAACAATGGTTGATGTTGTTATTGTTATTTTTAATTTATTTACTGTTAGGTGCAATGATATTTTATCAAATTGAAAGTAAATTAGAAAAAGAAGAAGTTGATATTGCTAGAAGAAAACGAATTGAAATTAATGGTACGTACGTTATTTAGCTTACATTTTTATTATAAACAATTTAAAATATGTATGGCTAATTCAATTATCAAAATTTATTTAATATTTAACTTTAATCTTACGAATTAACTTTATTATCTTTTTTTTTCTTATCATCATCTTACTCAACTATTATTCTTTCATAATTATTATTATTATTATTATTAATTTTAAAAAGAATATTTATATATATAATATATAAAAATATATACATATTTTTTCATTTTATTTTCTTGACATTGTCAATCAGAGTTAATGTAAACTATACAATAAATTTAAAAAATAAAAATTAGAACATCAAAAAGAATGTGAATCTTCTAGGACTTTAATAATTTTTGCAAAAGTTACACATAATGAAGAAAAGAGCCATTTTTATTATAGTTCTACTTAAATTTGTTGCTTTAAAATTTAAGAATTTTTAACAGCAAAACTTAGAAATTAGTTATAACGTGGATTATTTGATATTTAATTAACCACCTTGTAGTTGGAACGATAATTTACAAGTAAAACAAATATCGCAACTATGTATATTAAAGCCACTTGTATTAATCATAACGAAAAATACTTTATTCAGATATTAGATTTATAACGATTAGAGCTTGTTATTTGCGTAATTATGTGTTTATAGTTAAAAGGTTCTGTATACATCAATATCTTGTGCTCTAATTAAATAAATATTCAGTGGGTTACAATCAACACGAAATTTTAAAAATCCGAAAAAGTTTTGAAGTTCATAATTTTCCAGTAAACATCATAAATATTTTTTGACTGTCAAAGACTAAACCAAAACAAGAAAAAGAAATTGAATCTTTCGGTAATCTTTTTAAAGCAAAAGTTATATTTTTAGCTAATCGTTGAATTTTTATATCTTCTTTTAAGTGTATACTGGGTATCAACTAATTTGTTTTTGAGAATTTTAATTTATTTTCCATTTTTTTGTACTTTGTTGTTTTTTTTTGAGTCAGGGAAAAGTGTTTTCACTTTCTTCATTAAATTTAGAATATTTTGGAATCAACAATTTTTAAAATTAATAAAAAATAAGGTCGAGTATTTAAAATTTTTTCTGAAATTTATTTAAAATTTAAAATGTTTTAACTTATTTACTTCTGTTTTGCTTGATTATTCAACATTATATTTGAAAATAAGCTTGTTTTGATAATTCTTGCAGCAAAATTCTCCTTCATAAATTTTTGTTATTTTAGTAAAACAGTTAGCCATATAAGTAATCAAAGAACCTTCGTGTAAGAATGCAATGTAAAAAGTAGCTCTTGTAAATTGACAAGAAAAATAAGGTAAAAATTAGTAAATTTTCGCGAATTAACTATTCTTTTTTTTAGGTTTACAAGAGTTACTTTTAAGAATATAAGAAAAAAATTCATAAAAATTCCGTAAAATTTCATAAAAAATTTCTGATTTTGTTTATTAAAAAATAAGAACAATATTTAATTTAAAAAAGGTAATTGCAAACTAATTTAACTGAAAATTATTTTTAAAAAAATCTGAAAATTTGTTGATTCTATTTTGTTAAATGTCTCATTTGTATTTTATTACCCATTATATTAAAAACATTCTAAACAAATTAAAAAAAACACAAAAAAATCTGTAAAATTACATCATACTTAATCTGTTCATTCAATTTATATTATTCACTAGTCCTTTTAATTACAAAGGTGCGGTACTTAAAAAGTTAAATATCTATAAACCTTGGCTTTGAACGAAATACAAATTATTTTGCTTGTTATTTTTTTTTTTTTAATTAACAAAAGTTAATGTTATCAGATAATAGGTTTTTTTTCAATTAAAGAATAACTTAAATTTAAAAAAAATTTAATTATTATTTTAAAAAATATTAAGACACTTATGGATAATTGAGAAATGAAAGAAAACCATTCTAAAGTCAAGTTTTAGTTCAAATATTTAAATTTATGTTCAAAATAAAATAAATAAATAAATAATGACATTTTGATTTCTCTGTATCAATAATTGATTGATTGCATTTATTATTATTGAAATATTATCTACTGAAATGAATTATAATCGATTACAAGAAAAAAAAAGAAAAAAATTTATTTCCCGAGCAAGAATCGGCAATCGTAAGAATATTTTATAAGTATTCTCATACGAAGCTCGTAGATCGTAAAATCTCAGTATTTCCCCTTGAAAATGTATTTATAAGATATTTCTCGGGAAAAATGCACCAAGAAAACGGAGATTTTTTTAGTACTTGAAACCAATATTTTTTCGGAGATTCATAAAACTTTAAATTATCTTCACTAAAATATGTTTCTAGTAAATAAAAATACTACACTTAGTAGATTATATAACTACGAAAAGATATTGTTATGGTAATATAAATATTATAAAAATATTAAAAAAATTTTTTTTTTTTAGTATCTTCTTCTATAAAAGTATATCAATCTTGATATTAATAATGATGTTTTTATAATTTTTTTTTTTTTTTTATTTATTTTTTTTATTACCTGGATTCGAACCCGAATTTTCTGCGTGATGAACGGATGATTAATCCACTGAGCTATGAAGACATCTTGAGTTTATAATAAATTTTTTCTTTGATAAAGGCAGGATCTTTTCGTGGACTTATATTATTTTTTTGACTATATAATCCATAATTTATTATCGTAAAATTGTTTTAAAAGCATTTTTACTTAGCAAAAATTAAACATTGTAAAAACGTTTAATGAATATTCGATAGAAACTAACAAATTTCACTGTATATCTGCACAGTCAATATATTTTAAAGCTATTTATTCAAGAGCAGCGTCAAACATTGTAGAAATATTTTAATGGTGTTCTTTCCAAGTAAGAACGGACCATCGTAAAATTATTTAAAAAGCATTTTTACTTACGTTTCTAATTCCGTTTATGGTTGAACTTCGTAAAAATCATCCGAAAGATTATTTTAATTATATTCTTATTATATTCAATCCAAGCGAAAATTTACCATTGTAAAAAAGAATACCATTCGAACACTTTTTCTGACTTTTATTTGCTGCGAATATCAGTTTTAATTCGATTGAACGCAAAGTTCTACCAAGCCGTTTCTGATAAAAGCCGAGTTAAAAGAATACTTAAAGAGTACTTTTTCGAACGTTTATTTTCTAACGGTCGAAGGTGCGTTTCAAAGACAAAAATAACTTTATCTTAATAACTTTAGAATACCATTCGAACATTAAAACGATTGTTATTTTAATTAAAATATCATTAAAATTAGATAAACTGAAAGATAGAATTATTACTTTAAAAATGTTTTAAAAAAACGTTTTCAAACGTTTATTTGCTGCGAATATCATTTTTAATTTGATTGAACGCAAATATTCACCTACCGTTTGCTGATCATAGACGAGTCAAATGAATACTTAAAGAGTACTTTTTCGTGCCTTTATTTTCTAACGGTCGAAGATGCGTTTCAAAGATAAAAATAACTTTATCTTAATAACTTTAGAATACCATTCGAACATTGAAACGGTTATTATTTTAATAAAAATATTATTAAATTTATAGGTCCTCTCAAAGATAGATTTTATACTTTAAAAATGTTTTTAAAACACATTTTCTGACTTTTATTTGCTGCGAATATCAGTTTTCATTCGATTGAACGCAAAGTTCTACTCAGCGGTTTCTGATAAAAGCCGAGTTAAAAGAATACTTAAAGAGTACTTTTTCGAGCTTTTATTTTCTAACGGTCGAAGGTGCGTTTTAAAGACAAAAATAACTTTATCTTAATAACTTTAGAATACCATTTGAACATTGAAACGGGTATTATTTTAATAAAAGTATTATTAAATTTATAGGTCCACTCAATGTTAGATTCTTTACTTTTAAAATATTTTTAAAACACGTTTTCAGACTTTTATTTGCTGCCAATATCAGTTTTAATTGGATTGAACGCAAAGTTCTATTCAGCGGTTTCTGATAAAAGCCGAGTTAAAAGAATACTTAAAGAGTACTTTTTCGAGCTTTTATTTTCTAACGGTCGAAGGTGCGTTTCAAAGACAAAAATAACTTTATTTTAATAACTTTAGAATACCATTCGAATATTAAAACGGATTTTATTCTAATAAAAATATCATTAAAATTAGATAAACTGAAAGATAGAATTATTACTTTAAAAATGTTTTAAAAACACGTTTTCAAACGTTTGTTTGCTGTGAATATCATTTTTAATTAGATTGAACGCAAAGATCTACCCAGCGGTTTTTGATAAAAGCCGAGTTAAAAGAATACTGAAAGAGTACTTTTGCGAACGTTTATTTTCTAACGGTCGAAGGTGCGTTTCAAAGATAAAAATAACTTTATCTTAATAACTTTAGAATACCATTCGAACATTGAAACGGTTATTATTTTAATAAAAATATTATTAAATTTATAGGTCCACTCAAAGATAGATTTTATACTTTAAAAATGTTTTTAAAACACTTTTTCTGACTTTTATTTGCTGCGAATATCAGTTTTAATTCGATTGAACGCAAAGTTCTACTCAGCGGTTTCTGATAAAAGCCGAGTTAAAAGAATACTTTGAGAGTACTTTTTCGAGCTTTTATTTTCTAACGGTCGAAGGTGCGTTTCAAAGACAAAAATAACTGTATATTAATAAGTTGAGAATACTCTGCAAACATCTTTTCGAAATCATTTTAAATACAGCCAATATCTTCGCGTCAACTTTAAACGTTCTTAGAATATGTATTTTATAGATACTTTTTGAACACATTTTCGTAGTTAAGACTTTGAATTAGCATCGCTCGGATACTCATATTTCATAATTAAAATTTCACCGTAAGAATAGCATTGTAATGTTTTATTGAGTTCTGTTTGTTTATTTATTTTAATCTTCTTCTGAACTTTAAACGTTCTTAGAAAATGTATTTTATAGATACTTGTTGAATACATTTTCGTAGTTGAGACTTCGATTTAGCAACGCTCCGGATATTCATTTTTTACAATAAAAATTTCACCGTAAGAATGTCCAAGTAATGTCTTATTGAGTTCTGTTTGTTTATTTATTTTAGTCAGAAAACCAAATTTAAATGCTTTATTTAATCTACGTAAAAATATTTGATATGTAATTTTAATTACTAGTAAAAACTCGAAACTTATTTCAAATCCTTTTAATTAGTTCTTAAATACTTATCCGATCTTCGTTTCGGAGCCTATGTGTTTTTCAAGAACACCGAAAGTATGGTTTTTCTTTCTTAATAAAACTGTAATAAAGCATAAATTCTGATTTGTTTAAATATTTTTTATCTAATTTGATGAAGTTTACAAAAAAATATGTTTAGATATCTTTAGTATATATTTTCGTATTAAAAACGGACGATTTTCTGAGGATCGCTTATTCATCATCGTACCATAATACTTTTAAAATATTTAAACTTATCAGTTTTTAAAAAATCTACGTTTGATCTCCGTCGATTCGTGCTCGGGTTATTGCAACAAGTATCAATTTGACATCCCTTATCTTATAAATACATAATCAGCAGTATTCAAAAATGCCGATCTTATTCATTAATCGTTAAAATGAAATTTTTTTAAAACATGAATCGAGCTTTGAGATGATAAGATGATTGAGATGATTGAGCTCATTATAGCTAATATACTGACAAAAGGAATTCGTTACATACATTTGGACCCTAAAATATCATTTTTTATTATTTTAAAAAATATACCAATGAACTTTTAGTTTATATTGTAAAAGATAGGAACTCTGTCACCTTGCAATTTAACTAAAACGCTTCCAATCAGGGGTAAGTGACATTTTTCAAGCCTCGTTAGACACCATTTTTTTATAATTAATTTTCTCGCCATTGTATTGTCGTCATTAAACCAATTAATACTCACTTTTTAATCAAAATTACGACAACGGTAAGAAACTAAGACAACGAAAATTTACAGTTTATGAGGCTTAAAAAAAAACAAAGGAAAAAAAATAAGACCTACTAGATATGTTTTGGCTAAATATCAAGGTAACAGCATTATCTTTTAATCCATTATGGTCCAATCGTACATAGCTGGAGTGTTGATAAACAAACTGTAAAAAACATTATTCTTATTCCAAAAAAAATTTCTAGGCTTGTAAATGGTTGCTTTTTCCGGATTTTACAATATTTTTCATTCGCAACTCCTTAAAAAGGGTTAAGAATTGGGATAAACACGAACTTTTGGCTTTTTCTCAATTCATTCTGGCCTTTTAATAAAAAAACTTTCTACCTTATTTTTATAATCATTTCGATCCCTGTATAAGATCCAAACTGTTACGTGCATAAGTACATTTCTTAGAGGGGAGGAAATACTCCAGTAAATTTACGGGTTTGGGTGTATAATTCCTGGCCACCACCAGATTTGGTCTAGTATAGGTTTTTTGGGTCGCTGAGTCCAAATATCGAAAAATCGCCCATGGGGAATGAGCGCATTACCCTAAAAGGGGATGTTTTTGCTATATTCTCACTATGAGCCTTAATTTTGCCATAATATAAGTTTTTTGGGTCTCTAAATTTAAATTTTTGGTCATTTTCGTTCCTAGAAAACTTTTTAGAGTTAGAAAAAAAGGGCCGCCACACTGAGAAAATTATATAATTGTGACAATGATATCATATAATCATATTTGTACGATTATATATGTAATCACCCTGATGATATTATATCATCAGGACAATAATATTCTGTAATCCTGACAATTATATGCATATCATTGGGGCAATTATACATATAATCCTCCTGATGATATCATATAATCAAGGCAATTATATTTAATTTTTTGTTTTTTTTTTCAAAATATTTATTTTTTTGGTATATAAAGAATCTCACAGATATTTAATTATGTATTTTTACCTAATTTATTATTTATTAAAGTTTTTTTAAAGATTTTTAAAGATTTGAATTTTTATTATTTTTATCTTTGGTATTTTTGCTAATTTTTTTTTCGCTCGCACGCTTTCGTTCGTTATCAATTATCGATACGGTATAACCCTAATCTAATCTAATCGCATATGCATTATAGAGAAATATCGAGCGCTCGCCGATCATCATTCTTATTGAGTATTATATTCTCGGTCCTTATATAGTAACTGGAACGTATTTTTGACATTTGCGAGAGAAAAGACCTTAGCATCTAGCGGTTGAAAATTAAAACAATACACCGCGCAAAATTCGAATTCAAAAAAAGTTTAAAAAAAAATTTATTTTAAATTTGAATTTAGCGCGGTGTGTTGTTTTAATTTTCAACCGCTAGATGCTAAGGTCTTTTCTCTCGCAAGTGTCAAAAATACGTTCCAGTTACTATATAAGGACCGAGAATATAATACTCAATAAGAATGATGATCGGCGAGCGCTCGATATTTCTCTATAATGCATATGCGATTAGATTAGATTAGGGTTATACCGTATTCGATAATTGATAACGAACGAAAGCGTGCGAGCGAAAAAAAAATTAACAAAAATTGAGAATCACGATTAAATTCATGCTTACATTTTTACCCCCTCCACACGTAGGTGTGTATAAAACATGGCTACTCTTTTTCCATGAATAACATAGGAAAAGTAACAAATAGTTCATTATTAGTTAAAATAAAGATATTAAATTGAAAAAAACACATAAATTTATTAACACAATACTATTTCTAATATACACTGTTTTATTTTTGTAAAAATTTTAAACCTTTAATTCATTTTATTAAAAATATCAATTTTTGGTCTATATGCACAATGTTAATTCATACCTTAGGGTATGCCATCTTACTTACACCGACGCGCGTGCATGTGTTTAATCATGAATCCCAATACCAAAGATAAAAATAATAAAAATTCAAATCTTTAAAAATCTTTAAAAAAACTTTAATAAATAATAAATTAGGTAAAAATACATAATTAAATATCTGTGAGTTTCTTCATATACCAAAAAAATAAATATTTTGAAAAAAAAAACAAAAAATTAAATATAATTGCCTTGATTATATGATATCATCAGGAGGATTATATGTATAATTGCCCCAATGATATGCATATAATTGTCAGGATTACAGAATATTATTGTCCTGATGATATAATATCATCAGGGTGATTACATATATAATCGTACAAATATGATTATATGATATCATTGTCGCAATTATATAATTTTCTCAGTGCATTCAATGGTCATAACTGTCGTTGTCCATCCGGGTCATTTCTCAGAACCTTGAAATCTAGACTTTTCAAAAACAGACCCATAAATGAATTTCGTAGAAAAATTTATTTCCGAATTCGTAAAATCAGAATGCATCAAAATAAAGAGTAGGATAAATTCCGAAATTCTTTTTATGAAACCTTATATTTCATGGTAATTTTTTGCTTTTTACAAATAATAACTTCTGATATTTTATCAAATATGCACTAATTTTTAGGAATTTTGATTTATCTGCCTTACAACCCTTCTAGTTTTTATTATTCTGCATTAGAAAGTTTGTATACTTAATTTTCGGGATTCGGAAAACTGCCCCGGATGGACAACGACAATTATGACCAGTGAATGGCGCCCGAAAAAAAGTTTTTACAAACAAGAACGGAAGCTAACTTTTTTTTAGGGTGTTCAATTCACAATTAAAGATTTGGCAAAATCCCAGGTGACTAAGACCCTGTACGCGGGTCAGACTGCATGGATATTTTGCCCAAGGGATCATATATCACATTCCATATATCACATCGGTCAAAAAGTGAAACTTTTGCTTCTCTACCTTTCTTTTTGTCGAAATCATAAGAATTAATAAAAGATATCAGAATAATTAAGTATATAAATACTTTTGATTCAGACTTTTTAGGAAGTAAAAGATAAAAATTTGTTATCAAACTTTATCCGTTTAAAAACTAAAACTTGATATTTCAAGGTACTTTTTTGAATAATAAAATCTTAAAAGTTTTAAAAGAAATACTTTTGTCAACGTCTATATTTGTGATACTATTATTCGTTTAAAACAAGAGCATTTTTTCACCGTTTGGAGGGGTGGGAAGGGTCAATTGATCCCGCTGACCCTCCTTTGGATTCGCCCTTGATTCAACAGTGTGGTAAACAAAAGTCCTGCCATTTATAGGCTCAGAAGGCCCCTTACTGTGAGCGGATCAGAGCTGTCATGTTTTGGAATTCCGAATGTAGTGAATTTTCCTTGGTAGCTCCACGTATAAAGATTAAGCTTAATTTTGGGAAAGCTTACTGAAGTAAGCTTACGGACTAACCTAAAAAGGCTTAATTTTTAAAATTAAGCTTACGGATTAACCAATAAAAAGACTTAATTTTTAAAATTAAGCTTTTTTAGGTTAGTCCGTAAGCTTACTTCAGTAAGCAAAAAAAACCAAAATTAAGCTTAATCTTTTTACGTGAGGCACTATACTTAAATTTCACATTGTAAAGGTTTTAGTACTTAGAAAGATCGAAATTACAATTCGTAGTTTTTTATTTTGAAAATATTAAATATCGAATTGTTCCAGAACTTTTTAAAAAAAATAATGCATAAAACGTACTTAAAGTGCAAAATTTTCCTAAAAGACTTTTATCTGTTGATGTGAAAATTCTAGTTTTTTGCATTAATAAAAATGTTGTTCTTCAGTTTCATTTGAATTATTTGAAAATTAAATTGGAAAAATTAAAAAAGAATAAATCTGTTAATGAAAATATACTGCTTTATAAGTAGTCTGAGTAATTTGAGACGTTAAATTCCAGTGATAGCTAGAATTATGAATACTGAATTTTTTATTGCCAATATATTAAAATTAAATAAAATATTGCTTTAATAAAAAACTGTCCAAGTGTCCAGATGCAGGTATATTGATCGCTTAAGAATCTTGAGATTTCCGCATGCAAAAATTTAAGACTATACATTCTCCTATTAAATTGCACTGTTTTTGTTATAGTTATTAGTTGGTATAAGATAATGAATTCGAATAATTGCAATATTAATTGAACAGATTTTATCGCACATAAATCTTTATAAAGCGCTAAATAATTTTAGCTCATTCATAAATAAAAAAAAAATTTTTAAAGTCGATAAAATATGTAATTTTTATTATTAAATTTACAGAGTTTAGGATAATTGTGATTATCGTGTAATTTGCTAACTATTAAATCTATTTAACGCAATGCCAAGGTCTTCTGTACGTAGAATATTGCACATTAACAATAATAAATTAAATTATTATGCTTTTTATAAATAAAGATTTTTTTTAAGCTAATTATTCAACTGTATTGTTATTATTTTCTTTAAAATTTAACAAGTGGAAAACATCTTTAGGACGATTTGCTTATAAAACTAATGACATATATTTTTTAATTGTGCATTTTAATTTAATTATTCTGATCGAAGAACAATTCGGTTAAGGATTTATTTATAACGATCAAGTATCGGACGAATATAGATAAGAGTGAAAATATTTATATTTATCTTTTGTTCTAAATTCTTCTCAACCTGATTACTCGATAATTACCAGATTATATTCATATAAATTTCGTACTTTCCTATTTCATTGTGTTTGCTTAGTTGATATTTATCTTATTTATTTAATATTAGATAAAAATCTAAACTTTGCACATTTTCATATTTTTCCAACTGAAAATTATTACCAACGATTTATAATACGTCTATTTTTTAAAGCCTATAGGCTTATCATGATAAATAAATTGTTGATTTTACAAAATTATTTTTATCTATATTAAATAACCTGATATTAAATAATAAAAAAAAATTAATCTCAAAAAATAGCTTTCTCAGACATCAAACATAAACTTACAACCTTACCAAAATTTCCAACTTTATCTTTACAGCCTAATTAATGTCGAGGTAACAAGTTGCCCCCCACGTTCTTGATATATAAATTACTTGAAGTTTTGCCTAAATTTAAAACAGGAAAAATTGAGTATCTCAAAACGCTGAAAATAAACAATTTCAGGGTATGTTAGATGCCTCTTAATTAATAATGGACAAACAGAAACTCTATTAAATTAAACTCATAATTGACAATATGTAGTTCTAAAATTCAGTACTTGAGAGTCAAAAATGTTATGAATTTATTTTTTCACCAATATTATTTACTGTTAATAAATATTGGGTTAATTAGATAGAAATTCTATTTTTAATTTTTCTTAGCCCTCATCGAACTTTCTAATATTCTTTTTTAATTACTAAAAATAATTTATACAGTTTTTAGCCGATTTTAAGCATTTATGCATTTTTAAAACTTATATAATATTAAAAACTTCATTTTTATGGGCTTTTGTATATTCATGATATATTCAAGGCAGAAATTTATTTTTAATTCTGTCAAATTGCGAATTGCTGCTTTTTTTCTAGCAACATAAAAAAGGACAAATAAGGGTTTTTTTGGTTGCTGATTTCGAAGACCTTTCAAAGAAGGTTTGCCTCGTTCAAAACTCTTCTAGCATCCTTAAATTAGAAAAAATAACAATATTCACAAACCATAACAAGATTTTACCCATTACATAAATTTTTGGATCTGTTATAATTACGAATTCGGGGATCCCGCGAATATAAAATTATTCAAACACCCATCAATTGAGATTTTTTTATATTCGCATTTTGCCTTCAATACGTTTCTTGGGTGAATCTTAAATTTTGGGATCCTGTGCATAAAAAATTCTCTTGTGAAAATTGAAAAATCTCCTCTAAAAAAGGGTGTTTTTTGCTAATTTAAGGATATTAGAGAAATTTCGCAGGAGCGTAAGTTCGATTTTTGGAATCAGCGGTTCTTCTCATTTTGGTTTCCAGGAATAACCTCATGATTTGATTGAATTACTAAAAATAGGCGTTTGACTTATTGACTATTTTGGAAATAGAATAAGTGAAAAAATGTGTAGTTCAGGGGATCTTAAAATGGATCCTTATAGAAAAATAGACTATCCGAAAGTTGTTCAATAGCATTATTGAAAAGGTATTCTTAGAAATCCTGTTTAACAGCAACGAATCTTAATGTTCTAGGCCCTGGAGATTAAAAGCGCAGTTGGCTAAAATCTGAGAGATTCAACTCGTACACTCCCCTTATGTCATTTCTTCCGTTTAAAACAACTATGCTAAATTCAGTAAAATCATTTTTATCCTCGAATTGGAGCCAAAACCTTTGGAAGCTTATAGTTATGAAAATCTAATTAGATTAATATCAAGTTTTGAAAATTTTCAGTCAACAAAATGTGACTTGATGTATACCTGGAATGTCTAGACACAGTATCAATGTTAAGAAAAAATTAATAATTTCTAATTCACAGTTTTATTATTTCTTAGAGTACAATTATTGTATAAAAATTAATTTTGAAAAAAAAAAGTAATATAAATTTTGATATATTAATTATTTTGATAAGATTATAGTTACATAAAATAATGTCAATGCCTCGTAATCGAATTTCATATAACATAAAATGTTGAAATGAAAATATAATAATGATAATAAATAATCTGTTTATTAAAAAAATGAATAGTTTATCGGTAAACGATTTATAATTAAAAAATATCGTATATTTACAGTGGAATAAATGGTTTAAGAAGAAAAGCTAATATAGGAAGCAAATACGAAAAATTTAGATCTTGGAATCAATTATTAGCAATATCAATTTATATTAATTTAGTTTTTTTATTTTTAGCTCTACTTAATGCCCATTACATACAAGACTCAAAGCATGATCCGCATGAGATATTGAAAAAGTTATCAGATTATTGCGGTAAATCAGTTTATGATTACGCCGATGGTGAAAAGGATACATTAAAATGGGATTTTTACAACAGCTTTTACTTCGCTTACACCGTTGTCAGTACGATTGGTAATTTGTCTATTTGTCTTTTTAATTAACTCGATGCACATGAGCTTATTACGTAAACGATATTTTACTTTTTTAATTTACAGGTTACGGTAATTTAGCACCAACGAATATCACGAGTCGTTTGTTGATGATATTCTACGCACTGATCGGAATACCGATCAATGGTATACTGTTAGCGCAGTTAGGCGAGTTTTTTGGACAAGTCTTCGTGACGACGGTCGAAAAATATAAACAGTACAAAAAAAATCAAAATGAATACTCGAAAAAAGCACTATCGTCTATAAAGAAAAAAAATGCTGGAAAACTAGCCGCTGAAATAATAATGTATTTGCTGCCTGGTTTTATAATGTTTATTTTTTTTCCGGCATTTTTATTTTCAAGTTTTGAAGGATGGTCGTATGATGAATCAGTTTATTATGCATTCGTTACATTGACGACTATTGGATTTGGCGATATTGTTGCTGGTAACACTCCTTCGCTATTTATGTAACTATAATCGACTAATTAGATAAGAAAATACTGAAAGCAGACAGTTTTTTTTTTAAATAATTTAAACAAATTACTTTTTTATAAACGATCTAGTACAAAAAAAATTTATTTCCATTCCGAGGGTGTCATAAACATGTACCAATTATTATTATAATGAATCTGTTCTACATTAATAAATTGTAGAGTAAGGTCGCATATTTCATTTTTCATAATTTTTTTTTTTTAAGCTATACTATGTTTCGTTTTTTTATTTATTCTCAATATTGATATTTTTATTACTTTATTATTGTCTGACACATTACGAACATTCTTTTGCAGTTATCTTTCATTGATAAGATTTTTTATCATTATAACGTCATATCTGATACTGAAATCGTCACAGGGTATCAAACTTATACCCAGTAGTGACTCAAATTTTGTGCGTCAGTGGGAGACCAGTTACACCAGTTATGAATCAAAATTATCCTATTGACCCCTAAATTTTTGAAACTTTACATAGTGTATCGGTCGTTGAAAATTTTTCAAGCCGATATACAAGTCGATTCAGAGATCTAAAATTTTATGGAATATCAAAAAAAATCCAAATCCTCTTTTTTTCAGTCTTCAACAGTTCAGCAACAGAAAAATTCCTTAATTGCATATTTTTTTGAAAATTTACATTTGAAACTGTCAAGTCGAAAAATAACACTGTTTAAGAAGTTTCACAAATTTGAACTTGTCACCAAGTCAACCAAATAAAATTCTGTACAAAAATTCGAATTTGGCGGGGAATTTTACACAAGCATCGAAATTTTGATATCTTTTGGATATAAATTTTCATACCTAAAAAATAATAAATTTTGACAAACTGGCGGGATTTCTCGTTACTTTTTTAAAAATAATTTTTTTTCTTCATCTTATTGTAAAAACAAGTTTATTTTTAAACAATTGCATAAAAAGAATTTTATTTATATTTCATTGCAATAAATTCTAAACTATAAAGAAAATTCCAAAAAAGCCCATTTTACTAATGTTACTGTTGATGAGGTATTGAGCATTGAAATAATAATAAGTAATTAGGGTTCAAATAAAATTTTAGATCCCAGAATCGGATTCTGCGGATAAAAATTTAAGAATAAATAAAAATTTTTTTTCCAATAAATACGCATTAACGAAAAAAAAAATCAGAAAACAAGCGTTAAAAGTTAAAATAGTCATAATTAAAAAAAAAAAGAAATAAAATCACTCACTGTAAATAGGAGAAAATTCAAAAATATCAGAGAAAAGAGCTGAAAATTTTTCGAGTTTAGTGAATATTTGGTCATTAAAAATCTTCGATTGCGGGATATCTTTTCTGACCATTAGAGCATCAAATTTTGAAAATTTAAGTTAAAATTTTTTTCAATCTCATCTTACTCTAAATTCTGAATTTATTTTATAGGACAAAAGAATACCGAAGAAGCAGGCGTATTTTACATTGTATATAAAATTTTTTTAATTGGATGGATAAGCTTTGGTTTGGGATACATAGTTATGATAATGACCTTCATAGCAAGAGGTATGCGAAGTAAAAAGATTGCTCGAATTGAACGAAAATTGGCTGCAAATCTAAAACATACTCAAAGCAAAATATGGAATGAATTTAATAAAGAAATACATTATCTCAGGCGTGTATTCAATGAGCTGCAGCTTTCAAAAGTCGAAGTAATACTAATATTTATTTCAATAAAACATTTATTATTTTTTGAAAAACGAGTGCGTAAAATTTTGACCTTTCTGCAATTCTTAGTGCCTACATGGATAAACCTTGAAACTTTTTAGCAGTACCAAATTTTTAGCTCTTTAATTTACTTCTAAGCACTGCTACTAAAAACACAGGATTTTATAAATTTAATTTTTGTTTCCATTAGAATATGATTTAAAAGTTTATCTAGTTATCTATAAATCTAACATCAGCCTTAATTTTATTTCGTTTTCGAGAATCAATAAAGCAAAATTTTTAAATGCAATAATTCACTGACTATAACTTAACGAAAGAAAAAAGTAGTTTTATAATGCAATAAAACCGCGCGATGTTTAACATCGGCCTAATAGATAGTATAAAAGTGGGCATTAGAAACCAATTTTCAGAAACTTTTCATCAAATTTTACGCACAAAATCTTAAAAAAATTAAATATATTATATTATATTTTGTAACGTATTTTATTTTCTTCATTATTTTTAGAGGGTTTATGTTGATGAATATGATTATTATGCTACACCACCTACGCATTTTCCACGTAGCAACAGTTTTCCAAATTTACGACAATTAATTTATGGAGGTTTAGATCCTCCAACGCCTCCTCAACCTAGACGACGAGCAATGAGCGAAGTAGTGCCGAAGGTTCATATAGATAAAAAATGATTACGATAATATTTAATTTAATGAAAGTAAAATCATTTAATTTAATTAAAAATATTTTAGGAAATCCAAGTTGGTAGAGTAGTTTCAGAAACTGATCTTCAAAGAATTGATAAAAGAGCTACTTTTGCAAGTCACGCAATGGTTCAGCCAGCTGAATTATTGGCAAGATTAGTCAATATTCTTGGGTACATTCCTCCTATGTCACCTGATGATGATGAAGATGACTTTGAGAAAGGAGTGCAAGGATTTAGTGATAAAGACATATTAGCAAGCGAAAACGTGACGCGGTATCCGGTAAGATATTAATTTCTAAATTGGTTACGTAGTCTATAACTTTCGTTAGAATTAAAATAATTATGTTTAATTTTATTTTAAGAATAACGATTCAAAATGGATAATTGGAAGTAATACTTTAGAACCTCCTACCAGAAGTGCAAGTGAAGTATGTTTAGATAAAGAGGAACTGTATCATCAGAATGGCGAGTGGACATGGTCTGGTCCCATAAATTCCAACAAAATTAAAGATATTATAAAAGCCCGTAAAAGTGCTCCTCCAGGTGCAAAAGAAGCTGCGTCGAAATCAAGATTCCTATCCTTAGCTCTTCCACGATCGGTGCCTAAAAGTCTTTTACCCCGATTTTTGCGACAGAGTAAAAAGAGCTTAGCTACAGAGAAAGGTACCTCAATTGAAAACATAGAAAGTGGATGGTCTACTTTTGATAAAGAATATGAAACGCAACCTCAGAGCCCAGATGAATATATCAGTGAAAGAAGGCCTTATTTTACTCATACCGGTGCAGAAAGCAGCAGTAATCTTTTAGAAGAAACTTCTGTAGCTGATTTCTTAAGAGCAATGACGGCTGTACAAACGCAAATGGAAAAAAGAACAGAAGACTTAACACTATTAGCAAGTAGACCCCAAAGAAAAATGACAGCAACAAAATTACCTAGTCTTTTTACTTTGTTTTCACCGCTCGGTGGATCATCTTCTGAAGAAACTCAAAGTCAACAAAATACTGTGATTGGACAGCACCAACCAATGAGACGATTTTCTTTAAGAACTAAGGGTAATTCTGAAACGTGTACACCTTTGCATCAAAGACGAATGACGGCTATACAACTTCCTCAACCATCCAGGCTTCGTAGAAGGTTTTCTTTACGACCCGTCAATTTATCTACAATTGATCAGTATCCTAATAAGGTATGTAAATCTATTTCTCAGTTTAAAATCCTGCGTTGATTTACTACCTGTATTGTAAAATTATGTAGTAATTCATAGCTGGAACATAAAATTGTTAGTATTTGTATTTTAATAATAATAAATATTTTTTTAGCCTCCCAATACATTGCCAGAATCCTTAAATCAGTCACCCTCAGATCCTTTTGTTGCTGATTGTCCAAAACAATTACTTGTTGAAAAAGAAAATACTCAAGGAGTATCAAGCCCAGTAATTAATCATTTTCACACTCGGCGATTCTCTGTCAGACCTTCGCAACTTCCTATTATAGCATCAAAACCTCCAGTTAATCAACCATTAAAAGCAATACCTCGATGGAAAGGTGGACTATTACAACGTCAACTAGTTCAACGTGGTAAGCGTCAACGAGTACGCGCCTTTAGCTTGAGTGACGTACAATCTGAAATTCCAGACAAAAATATACCTATTAGCCCATTAGCCCTTGAGCAAAATAAGAAAATTAATTATAGTAGCGCAGGTCCCAAAGAGTCAAAAACGGTAACTATCGTGTCACCTGACTCACCAGTGAATAAAAAAAAAGAACAATTAACAGATTCTGTGTTAGAAGCAAGACAACTTAGAAGATGTAATAGTGAGATTGAATCATTAGCTAGCTCTAGTTCTTCCAGTGCAGCCGATACTAATAATGATACGGTTAATACAGATGCTGGTTCAACATTCTCAATAGAAACAACAACGTTCAAGCATAATGATGAAAAAATAAATCTCAAAACTGAAATTCCAAACGCAAAAAAACTAACTGATAGAAAAGATTTAAGTGAAATTAATGATAATATTAATAATTTAGTAGTGCAAAAAAAATCAATTGGAAATGAAGAAAGTGCTTTACAGAATGTACCTAAAAAATATTTAAGACCTAGTGAAATTAAACATAAAGATACGAAAAATTCGTCAGTTACTCAGACAGCAGAACCTTCTGCTAGTTGTAAACCTTCTATTGTTTCAATAAAACCTTGGACTGAATCTCAAAGCAGAAAAACTTCATCTATTTTAGAAAGTTCAAACTCAAAAATTAATGAAAATTTGCCATGTAGTTCTAGAACAATTTCCGATAATAAACAGAAAAGTGATACGCCTACTCAATCTAAGTTAAGTAAGTCTGAGGAAACCGAATTAATTAATGTAGAACACAAAGAATCAGACATAGAATCGGAATCACACGTTCGCATTAATATAGAAACAGTAAACAAATACAAAAAAAATGATCACAAATAAATACGATGTAAATAATATTTAGTGAATTTGTAATTTAAAATTCTTAAATTTAAACTTTCCGCTTATGTGTACAGCATTATGCCACATTATGCGCATTTTAAATCTTAAAGATTTAAAAATTTTACGCTTAAGTTTTAAAAATATATTTTTATTTAATTTTAATTATAATAGATAAAATTGAAAAAATTATGTGTAAAAGACTATAGTATTAACAATTATGAGCTTATAGTCTCTAAACTCAAATTAGTCTAAATACTCTTAGTAGTACTCTTAGTAAGTCAAAATGCGAGTTAGTATTTCCGATCACATGGAGATTTTCTCTGCTATAGGTTCTTTTGGTCGCTATAATTACGAATTTTGGGTTTCCGGGTTTAAGAATGTATGAAACACCCTTAAACTTTTGGAGACACCTATTGATGCTTTCGAAATATTCATTAAAAATAATTACGAGATTTAGGATCTATACGTTTTAATCACAGCTTCGGGGTCCCGAGTGATAAAAAAAAATGTAGATAAACCTTTAAATTTAATTAAATTAACGTAAATTTCACGTAATATTATTAGAAGTTGAACATTTATGAATCAACCTTAACCCATTAACGCCTAATCGACACATTCAAGCCATTTGAATTTTTTTTAATGAAAAAATCGATATTTTGAGCTAAAAATGTTACCTACGAGGTGATATCTTATTTTCTAGGGGTCGTACGTAAAAACAGACTTCAGAAATGAAAATAGTGAGCAAAAATACCTACTGGATGACAATTTTAGCCCAAAATATTCATTTTTTCTTTTATGCTACAAATCTACCCCTTACCCCATTCAATGGGTTGAAGATAAAAAATTGGCATAAATTCGTTTTTTTTATGTTCCTGATAGTCCCATATTAAGTTTTTAATGCCAAGAAATATTTTTTGTGCCCATTATATTAATTTAAATAACATGTAAAAATTATAAAAAAATTACCCCACTTTTAGGGGATGATATAACATTTTCTAGGGGTTGCACGTTAATACGGACTTCGGAAATGAAAAGAGCAGCCCCGATCACCAACTAGGTAACATTTTTAGTTCAAATATCGATTTTTTCATTAGAAAAAATTCAAATGGCTTGAATGTGTCGATTAGGCGTTAATGGGTTAAATTTGCAAGAGATTGTTACTATATATTATTATAAATTTTCTACTGTATTTTATATTAACAAAAACTCACTGTAAAAAGTAACTTTCTTATATTAACAAAAAAATTAGAACATTTTCGAAAAATTAGTAAATTTTCAAAAAAATTTGTAAATATTCCAAAAAAATCGTATGTTTACTAAATTTAGTATATTAACAAAAATTATTTTGTGAATTCGTAAGAAAAATTGATAATATTTACAATTTTTTTCGAAAATTTACAAAAAATTGTTGTAAATTTCCGAAAAATAGTTGTGAATTTACAACTTTTTACGTAAAATATCACACAAAAAAATCGAGAATTCTCGAATTTTTCGATAATGTACTAGGTATATTTAGTAAATTTACGATTTTTATCGAATATTTACAAAATTTTTTGAAAATTCACTAATTTTTCGAAAAAATTCTATTTTTTTTTGTAAATCTAAGAAAGTTACTTTTTACAGTGGCTATTATTGCTAAAATTAAACATTTCTCTCGAGCGGAGCCGGATTTTTTCCACTTCAACGATTTCAGAGAAATTCTAAAAAAAAACTGAAAATGTTGACCTTTGACCTTGATTTTCAGAAAACCCTTAATCGCTGGCCATATAAAATAGATTGTTCTTCGAAATATAATCTATAACGATAAATTAAAAAAAAAATGTAATATTTCATATTTTTCGGTGGGTTTGAGGTGTGTTTTGGACAGATTTGCTGAACTATTATTTGATTTTTCTAATATTTTACTTCCATTTAACTATGCAACTGGTGCATGACTTTTCAACAAGGGGGCTAAGTAGGATTATTTAGTTGCAAAAACCTACCCTATTTGTATAATCTATTTATATAGGCCAAAGCACAGAGAACTACAAATCTTATCTTATAATATGGAGTCCTACTATACCAGAGCTGTAGCTTATTTAACTGGTTTACTAAAATAGAGGAGATTTTTTAAACACAATCAAGCTGCTTCTAGAATTAAAAAAAAAACAACTTTTTTTAATCAGAAGGTATATTTAATTATTGCCAATTTTAGTTTTTTGCATTTTTTCTAGATAAAATACTACACGTCTATTCAGGCCTGGTTAGGAGAAAAATTTCGTGAGCTTACTGTAATGGCCATAAAGAACTCATATTATATTAAATTTTTAGACTCCTGAATTTTTGAAAGTATAATCAACTATTAATTACTGCGTATAAAATGAACTTTATCTTGCCCTTTATAAACCATAAAATTATTTTATTTTTATCAATTACTTTTTTTAATAGCTGGTAAGATTAATTCTATATGAATCACAATAATTATAATTTATATATTAAATTTATATAATATCAACATTTCTAGTTTTAAATAGTTACAAAATGTACTGTGATAGCTTTTGGAGTTTTATAAAATTTTAAAACTCACAATCAGCAGAAAATAAAAAATTTTATAAATCATTCATTTATAGCTTGAATAAGAAATAAACTAAAATTAAAACACTTATATTTATTTAATGATACCCCAAAATGATATTTAGTATTTATTTTTTTTAGATGTTTCTACATTGTGTAATTCAAAAATACAATTTTAAAATGTAAAAAATATTATTTTAAATATTTGTCAGTAGAAAAAAATTAACAGGACATTAATTCTATGAATTATTATAATCTTATTATTTTTGTAAAATATTTATATATATATATACATACAATGCACAAAACTAAAATGTAAATAAATTCTTTGGATACTTTTGTCAGGCAGAAATAAATTTACTTGTTTAATTCGTTCTAAGTAGGAAACCAAGTTGTGATTAATTAACTATTATTTAAATATTAAAACTACCATATGAGTGAATAAAAAAAAATACTTTAACGGCTTTAACTAAATTGCTTATGATTAAATGTTTATTAATTATTTGACAAACTTTCTATTTGTTTTCGAATTTCTTTAACAAGTTCATCTCTAGGTACCGTTGTTTCTTGACGCGTTGTTACATTTCTTAATTTGACTACTCCTTTTTTCAATTCATCTTGTCCAATAATAATAGCTAAAGGAATGTCATATTCCTCGCAGTGCTGAAGTTGTACAAGTAATTTTGGACTTTTTTTATAAGATTGTTCTGCTTTGATACCTGCTTCCCATAATTCTTGAATAATACGAATTCTGTCTTCATGTAAATTTTTTTGAGCACTAGCAACGTAAACATCAACCTCGGTAGTCCTTGTTTTTAAGCCCTTCCTTACCATTCTATTTTCTAAAACACTGAAAATTCTTTCGATACCTAAAGACATTCCTACACAAGGCACAGTTTTATTTTTAGAATCAAACATTCCCACTAAATTATCATATCTTCCACCTCCTGCTACACTTCCTACTTCAACTTTATCACCTGAATGTTGAATTTTTAACTATTGTAGTATGCGGATTAAATTTAAGTTAATGAATAAAAAGTAAAAATTACCTGTCAATACAGCTTCATATATAACTCCAGTATAATAATCTAAGCCTCTTGCTAAACTTAAATCAAAACTTACATTGTCTAAAATATTATAAAGTTCACAATACTTCAATAATACCTCCATAGCCTCAAGACCATCAGCTGCTGATGTGTGTTTAACTAAATTTTCATCTTTTTTTAATTCACTAACAAGCTCCATTTTACCATGCTTGGCCACGTAATTTTTTATTTTATCAGCAACTTGACTATCAAGTCCTTTTTCTTCAACCATTTCTTTTTTTACATCATCCCATGGACTTTTGTCTAATTTATCAATTGCTGAACAAATACTTCGAAATTTATCTTCAGGTACACCACAGGTTGCAAGCACTCCATCTAAAAGAAGTCTATGATTGACCTTTATTACAAAAGGTTCTAAGTCCAAGGTCTTCAGGGCTTCAGAAATTATGTGTAAGCATTCTACATCTGGTAACATAGGATCATACTGCCCAGCTATATCAAAGTCCTAAAATTATATTTATATAAAAATGAATCTTTCTATTGTCTTTTATAGATAAATACTTACACATTGATAAAATTCTCGATAACGTCCTTTAGTCATTGCAGGATTATCTCGTCGATAAACTTTGGCCATATGATAGCGTTTAATGTTTGTAATTTTATTCATTGCTAAATATCTTGCAAAAGGAACCGTTAAATCATATCTTAAGGCAAGAATTTCACCTCCTTGATCTTTTAAATCATATATAAGTTTAGAATCATCACCATACTTCCCTGTTAAAACCTCCTTTAAAAAAAGAAATAAAGGGAAATGATTAAACAATTGAATTCACATTTAAAAAAAAAATTTAATTTAACTCAAAAAAAGCTTAAAATCATTAAAATTTTCACATTAAAAAATCATAACTTACTTTTAATTCAAAAACTGGTGTATCTATAGTTTCAGCACCATGTTTTTTAAAAATAGATGTAATTTTATTCATGACTCCAAGACGTAAAGCCATTTGCTCTGGATTGTAGTCTCTTGTGCCTTTTGGAGTTTTAAGAATAAGTTTTTGTGAGCCAACATTGTCTTCCCCCAGCTGTGCTTTTAGATCCAACAATTTAGAAACTTCCTCTTCTATCTGTAATTGTAAATTGGTTGATTTTAATTACTTTAAAAGTAAAAATGTATAAAAATATCGACATGTAGGTTTTCGTACCTTTGTAGGTAATACCACAGTCGAGTATAAATATTTTTGTGCAGCAAGTGTGATATTTGAACGTAACAAACGAAGCATTTTAGAAAGTAAACAAAATACAGCAACCAAAATGAAATACAAAAGTCCACCTCAATGATGATTTTTAAAACTAAGTCAAAGATAATACACGATATAAATTAGCAGAGCAAGCAATGAACTGCCACTGCATTGTTTATTAGAAACTAAATGAGTCTTAAAACAATAATTGTAGCTGATAATTAACTAAATTAATTTACCAATATTTACAAAAACTGTAGCAACACTTGCTGCAAATAATCTGCTACTACAATTTCATCGGTTTTTAAATATAACTTAACAAATATAACTGTTTATTTACTATTACATAGAAAATTTTATTATTTTAAGGTATTTGATTGTTTGCAAAAATTTAAGTTCACTTTTAATGAAAACTTGCAGTTAGAATTTGAAAAAAATATTTATAAATATAAAAATTAATAGCAGATCTTTTAAACTATAATTTTAATTTTTCGAAGTAGGTACTATAAAAATTTATTTTCTAAAAACCTTTCACAAATTCTTATGCAATACCAAAATAAATTTCAAATATACAATAGAATTTTTTAAATTCTAACTTAAATTAAAGACCATATGCTGATGTTTATTCCTAAATTATTTATTTTAATTAAAAAATAACTTGTTCAATTTTTCAAATATACTAATTGACATTAAGCTGTTTAGATTTTGAAAACATACGATTATTAGCATGTATAAAATAATTTCCACGTGTATTTATTTATACAATTTTATTATACAATTTTCGAATTCCTAACCTATAAATGAAAATATCTATAAAGTAAAACCAAATTACCTTAGCTTTTTCAGCTTTTGCAGATTTCATGTTTCTTACAAGATCACCTTGCTCTTTAATTTTGCTGATAAGTATATCTCGATTTTCATCTCCCATTTGAATTAATTAACAAATTTCTCAGATTATGTAAAAATTTTAGCTCCAATTTTTAATTTCTCTCGGTATTGCTTCAATATTCGCAGACGACTAATTTCCAGTATTGCTGTTATAACAGGATGTATAACATTTGTTTACTCTGCTTGCTAATTTCGAAATTCAATGAACAACAGAACAAAATGCTATACGTAGATCTCTTCTCGCTCTTTTTCTTTCTAATTATATATCTTGTAACAAAATTGCATACTTACAGGGGAGCCTAAAAGGATATTAATTGGTAAGAAAATTATGAAATTTGAGACTAGTGAGTTTAAAAAGTGAAAGTAAGCAATTATTTGCTTACAATCATTATTTATAATTACAATACCTGTATGTCTATAAAATGCTATTGAATTTTTTAAATATTTGATCATTCAATTTTTACAAAATCAGGTGCAGTCTTATAAAATACAGTATAAAAACAGTAATATATAAAAACTGATTTTTTAGAAGAAAATTTATGAAAATTTAATGAAATTTATTAGGTTACCTAATCTATTGTTTTAGTAATATCAATTTATATTTGAACAAAAAATGCAAAAAATAGACAATGTTCAAAACGAAAATATTGCGAAAAATCCTTTGACTTTGCAACGTAATATACGAATTGAATTAAAAAATTTTTTGAAAAATTCAAGTTTTATCGTTTTTATTTTTTAGAAAAAAGTTATTGACTCTTCGACGGCAAACAATAATGAATAATTTAATATGCACATTAGGTGAAAATGCATCTAATTATTTATATTTCTAATTTTAGACTACCGGATTATTTAATAAGTATACATCTTCAAAAGAAAACATATTACCCTTAATGGTCAATAATCTCAAATAATCATTTAAGTTATAATAATGGGTGATCAAAACGTAATAAATGAAAACACAATAATTTTTTGATGGAAAAAATGCGAAAAATTTTTATAAATTTTTTTCCTATTCCGACTGCTGCCAAAGGAAAAAATTAGGTATTTATTTTAATTAAAATTTCTTGCTGCGAATTAAAAATTTATACCTGATCTACTTTATATTCTCTTGACGAGAAAAATGAATTTTCATAATAAAAAAAAAAATAAAATACTTATATAGTTTCAGATTATCGAAGACAAAAAATAAAAAAAAAATTAATATTATATTCTTGCCGTAATAGACACACGCGCTATAAATGCAAAAAGAAATAAATTTGACTAGCAAAATGATTTCTCTTTAAGAAACCAAAATTTACGCTTAATTTGAATAAAATAATGTTTTGAATATTTGAAGTGATGATTTATTTAATGGATCTACTGGAAAAAATAAAAAATTCTACGCATCTCGCATACTTGCTTATAATTAAGAAGTAAGAAACTATAAAATGATAAGTCTTTTATTGTAAAATTTGTTGAGTGGTTAGCAAAGAAATATACAATGATAATGAAAAAAATTTTATAAAAAAAAAACATGAAAACCAAAAAATTTCTGGGAAATACGAGCGGATTTTTGACCGAATTTTCGGGATAAATATTTTTTTTTAATGTCATTTTCTTTCTTTCTTTTAAAACCTGCCAGTAAAGAGGAACTTTAAAATTTTCCAAGGAATCTGAAAATTGAATCAGTGATTTAAGAAATTTTGACATGATGACAGAAAGGTAGGTCTAAAAATTTTCCCGGAAATATTGCTGTTGCTTTGATGTTAATTATTTTTTTACCCAAGTGATGAATTTATTAATTTATTTTAGTAAGAATAAATATCTTCAGTTCTTAAGT
Organism: Anagrus nilaparvatae; assembly: GCA_022575985.1. Lineage (NCBI taxonomy): Eukaryota > Metazoa > Arthropoda > Insecta > Hymenoptera > Mymaridae > Anagrus > Anagrus nilaparvatae. The sequence continues at coordinate 2,890,296 of JAKSXM010000247.1, read as the reverse complement.
GCTGGTGTTCACCCAATATTTTTACATTTTGTCTCTTTATTTATAAGGCTTTTAAAAAAATAAATTATTTTAATAAGATTTCAGTTAAAAGATTATGTAAGACTATTTAACATTGCTAAAATTAGTAAAACTTTCACTCCTCGAGAAATCGTCAATCAAACTATAAAAAGACTTTTTGAAGAAACAAAATTTTTTACCTTAATAAAACAAAAATGTGGCAAAAAGTTTTTAAAATAAATTAAATACAACTTGTTTCGTGTGTTTAAACCTCCCTATTAAAAATTTCACCAGCTGCAGATTATTGTTTATTAACAAAAAAGGTGCGCACGTTATTATTCTGTCCCATTCTTAAATTCGTTTACTACTATCTGATGTATAAAATATATATGGGTGTAACATGTGATATTTCGCAACTATTATAAAGATCTAATTTTTTTTTTTCATCAAGAAATCTCAAATTATACTTTTTTTTATGTAATGTAATACCTCATTTTTTTAAATGGAAGTACTAGTTTTCGAATAATTGTTATTACCCAATTTCTCAGATCTGATATCCCAATTCTTCCAAATTTTTTGTGTGAAAGAATAATAAAAAGACTATTACTCTTTTTTTTGGACGTAATACCTAATTTTTTACCACGGGAGTCCTATTTTTAGGAAAATCGTTGTTACTGGATTTCTTGTGTATGTTACCTAAATTTGTATTATTTTTAGAAATCTCATGTTTACTTGATCTCTGGGATTAACCCAAGTAATAATAATTCATAATTTTATTAAAAATTTTATAAAACAAAAATAAGATATTAGAAACTTAAAGAAAGTTAAATAAAGATAACAATTATGAAGTATTGGAATAAATGGTATAGATTTGTTTTTACATTCATCAGGCATATGAGCTCATAATTATAATATACAATGGACGACTTTCATTTTTAATATAGATCACAGAATAAACAGAAATTTAAAAAAATAAAATAATCTTATTATTATGAAATATCATTTTTTATTCTATTAAAGAATTATATTCTATATATTTTTTACATTTAATGCTTAATTTATTTTTAAAAGTTATTGTAAAAAATAATAACAAAATTATAGAAATATATTTTAAAATAAATTATTATTGAAAATTGTTTTTCTTCATTTCTTTTTCTTTTTTAAATTCTTAAATACGAAAATTACACAGATTTTTAGTTTTTACAATATACTTTGTAATTTTAACTAACATACATAAAAAATAAAATATATGTATAAATAATGTAGCTGCATTATAATTCATTTTTGTTCAAACTGTAGCAGAGGAAAAAGAAAGTATTTGTTTATCGAAACATAATTTTCAGCAGATAAACAATGAAATTGATTTTTTAAATCAGTTCCTTAGTTTAATTAGTTTCACAAGCATACATCACAGATAAAATTTAGAATAACATATATACTCTACGACAAACAAGAATTTATATATTTTATTTTATTATTAGACTGTTTTTTTAGGGATTTTTCATGCACTGATAAAATCTGCAATTATAAGTAAAAGGTACAAATTTTCGTCCTATATTTTGGCAAAAGCATCAATTCTTAAACTGTCAATAGCAAAGCGCTAGAAAATTTATTCTTGAGCTTCCTTAAAAATGGTAAAAACTAAAACTTGATTATTCTAGCCTACTACAACTTTGTAAACCAAATAAAAGAAATTTTTACCAGCTACTTTTACATCTGAACACGTTTTATGGAGGAAATTTTCTTTAAATTTAATTTTAAAATCCTTTTTTTAGTTTTTAAGGTCCCTAATTTTCAATTCGTAAATTTTTAAAGCTTTACAATTTTCAAGAAAAAAAATTTCAATATATAATTTAGAAAGAACCAACTTATTTTTTCCTTAAAAATTAGATAAAACCATTTATTTATTTTTGAATAGTTTTAATGATAAAATTAGGATTTCCTATTTTCAACAACAGTTTATTATTCAGTAGGTATAATGTGAAAGTAAAACATGAGAAATTTTCTCAAAAAAATTTTATTCTTGCTTTATTATTTTATTTAAAAAAAAAAAACGAATTTTAAAAACTCTTTGTGTTTAAATTAGTCATATTTTGCAAATTGTATGTAACTGGAAAAACCTGGTTAAATAAAAAAAATTTATTTATATTCAACAAAGAAAAAACCGGATGAAAATTAAATGGTTCATCATTTTGAATTTTTGAAAAGCAATCTGAAAATTAGCACCTAAAAAAACATAAAAAATGCATTTTATTTTTACAAAAACTGGTCTAGTGAGTAAGAGATACTTTTTTTTATTTAAGGTTCTATCGTTTAGAAAAAGCATATGCTTTTGAAGTCTGAAGTGTTTTCCATTTTAAAAGAGATTAAAAACTTTTTAATGCAATTCAAAATGTACAGATTGATGTTCTTGTTAAATACACCAATAATCTTACTTTACTTTACTCATATTTTCAGAATATGCAGTTAAGAATCCCCAGATACTGTCTAATACATATGTAACTAAACAATTATGCCACATTTATACCTAAAAATCTCAAATGGCCATTGTGGATATTTGGCTGATTATATAATTATTTATATTTTTATTGCGCTGACAATAAAGTACAGAATTTATATTCACATAAGCAATTTTTTTTTTCTTTCCAAAATAAATGTCAATTAATTTATTGATTCTTTTTAAAAAAATAGTATTTATTTAAATATGTACATTAAACATGTGTATTGTATGTTGAGTGCATTTGTGTAATGTGAGTATTTATGTTATTCTTTAACTAATATTTTTTTAAACAAGAAAACAACAAATCAGAAAATGAAGAAAAAATAATTATAAAAAGAAAGAAAAATATCTACTATATCTTGAAATTTTGACAATGTTAGCTTCTTATTACTATAAATATGATTATATATTATATGTAACAACTAAATTTAATATATGCTGCTAAAACTTTTAATTATATACATATCTTTAAACATGCATTAATTAATTTTTATATACATGAAATATTATATATTTTTATGCGTGAGATCTGAGAACAATCTTTATTCGTCTTTGCTGAAGTTTTATTTATTCTTTAAGAATCACTAGCTCTCTTAATAAAGCACTTTTAATTTGTTATATATTTTTTTTAAATTAATTAAGCTATTGGCATATTTTAAATTAAATAACAAAAGAAAAAAAAAGAAAAATTGGCTACAAATTTTATACTCTTTGATTTTTGTAAAAATAAATTATAGAAAAAAGAAAAAAATTTAACATTAGTAAAATAATAAAAAAAAAAAAAAAATGAAAAATAAAAAAATTAATATTTAATGATTGTTAAATTTTAACTATGATTATATTATGCGTTTCATAAACAAAAGAATTAGGCACGAAATTACTAATTTATTATTAAGAATTAGGTAGTACTAAGTTTAAAAATATACATTAAATTTGACTTCGTTGCAATATAAACTGACAGTTTGTCACTAATTTACACGTATATTTTCAAATTCTACCCGTCTTTGTGCCCAATTCAATGATCGTCATCTATTAAATTATTTTTTTATCTAAGCGACAAACTTACAGGCTAAAAATTTTATTTAATAAAATACACGTACATGCTTACATTCAAATTTTTTGATATAATTATACTTATTCACACATTGTATTTAAAAATTTGTTATCACTTTTACTCTGATTCTGTTATATTGCAAAAAATTTATCATATAATGTTTATTTACAAGAACTTTTAATGAAAGAATTAATTTTGAAAGTTTATTTTTAAATATTTATACATCAGAATCACAAGAAAAAGAGTTTTATCGTTTTTCTTTACAGCTTTGAATGAGCATTAATTTATTTCGTTAACTACCGAAATTCTAAGTTTACAACAATCCTAATGACAAGAAATTTATTGGATTTGCATTATCTAATTTAATTAGTAGGATTAATGTTACTCTCTAGAGCTTTTTTTAATCAAATTTTTATTAAACTAAATGAAATGTGTGTACGTGTAAATTTTTTTCTCTTAGCTTTTTTTACATGTAAAAATTTTTGTTTTAAAAAACATTCGACCGTTGATAATTTCATATGCATATGCACATATTTATATGCTAAATATACGCACATATGAATAATATAATAATAATAATCACAATTTTTAATCAACGGCTATAATATCGGACGAATGTAGTCCTTAATGTACATATCTATTTATATATTTATATATATATTTTTATTTAGCTAAAAATTGTGCCACTCTGGTAACTAATGTGGCAACAACTATGCAGCTTTTAAACTTAAATATCTCAAATGATCGTGTTTGTTTTTTTTTTTTTTTAATATAAGGCGAAGTGTACGACTCGTTTTCAAGAAATTTTTATGGCTACCGTTGGTCAGGTGTTTGGTTACAATTCCATATCCTGTGCTTCATCTTCACTGAAATCACTCATCGAAGATTCGCTGTCCGATGACATTCCATTACCGTTACCACAATTTTCCTGGTCCCTCAATGCTTCCTCTGTTGCATATTTTTTTACGTAATCTGGAAATAATATTAATAATTTATGTAATCCTTGTGGTTTAAAATAAGTTAAAATTAGTTAAACATAATAATGCGAAAAATTAATAATGAATATTGAAATTGTAATTACAGAATCATCAACTTGTTGTAATTAATGACTATCTTGTTATTTTTGAATATATAAAAATAGCTATTTTTTAAGCAAGGGACAAAATATTGATTTTGATTTTGCATGCAGTTCTATATGAGCGAGTGCAGACAGCATGCAAAAGTCGAACCCCATATTTTGTCCAGTGTTCTAAACAATAGTTTTACATATAATGGGTAAAAAAGCCGTCTCCCTAGGGCAAAAAAAAAGCCTTTATTCAGAAAAAAATTATTCCAAAATCAGTGCAAACAATATAATTATGAAAGTAAGGTTTAAAAGTCTCTCTTAACATGTAAAATGAGTCAAATGGGACTTGAAATAATCTCGATTTAGAGATTTAGAACAATCCGAACTTATAATGCAATTGGGTATAATGCAATTTTGTACTGATAAAAAAGATCTTTTTACCACAAAAAAATTATAATTTTGAGCTAAAATTTGGCAGCAAATCTATTATTTTATATTTGAGGCAAATAGAGCTTTTTTTACGTAAAAATCAGGTTATTTGAGGCAAATAGAATATATTTTTAAAGTTTTAATTTTTTCGCTAAAGAAAATTAGATTTTCTGAGAGGAAAAATCATTTTTTCGCATTTTTTTTGACAGAACGAAATGATTCAGGAAATTTTTTTTTAAATTTTATGTAAATAAATAATTTTTATACATGAATGTATAAAACATTTTACGAGTTTTACGAATACTTTGTCCAAACCCAACTATGAAATGATTTTAAATTAATTTTTTAATTTTAACTTTTTAATTCTATTCTTATTAATTTTTTTTTTAATTTTTAAAAATAAAAAGTATTTGATAAATTTTTTTTGTTGAGAATTTTCATTTGAAAGCAATAACTTAAGTCTTCTGTGGACTTGATGGTAACAACATTTTTGGTTCAAAAATAAAAAGAGAGAAAGCGTGCAATTATTTTCAATAACAACATTTTTTGTTTTTAATTAAAAAAAAAAGCTGACATAATAATAAGAGAAAAAAATGCATAATTGTTAAACTAAAGTTCACAATTTATTTTTCAACGAACATTTGAATTCTTTTTTTTATAATAATTGATTAATTTGCTATCGTGTAAAAAACATGAGTTGTAATTTTAAGAGAGAATCGAGGACAGTTATAAATTATTAAAATCTAAGGGGTGTAAAAAAAATTGAGTCTTAAAAAATTTACCTGCAACTTTTTGTTTGTACTCCTCTGGTTTGTGAAGATACATTGCAGCTGCATCACCATTTAACGGGTCGATCGGATTTGGATATGTTAACAATTGTGGCAGGAACGATTCAAATATATTCGAAAGATCTGTGAAAAAAGGAAGGAAAAAAATGCATAAACCATTTTGATGATAAATGAATAAATAATTAGAAAGTCTCTTACCGTACAAAGCCGTCCACGCTTGATTTATGACATCCAAACAAACAGTACCCGAAACTTCGTCGATATTTGGATGATATACTTTGTTCATAAAACCAATCGATGGCGATTTGAATGGATAATGTTCCGGTAAGTGAACCCTGACTTTCCATATTCCACCTTCGTAAGGCGCTGAAACACAAGGAAATTAACAAATTAATAATTTAAAATGTCAATTGTAATTTTATCGTATGAAGGCCTTGAAAGGTGAAGGACAAACTTTTTAGACTCATCATACATGTATATGTGCAATAATTGAAGGACGGCAAGAAATTACTTGTATGTTCCTAATGCATTTATGTATTTACAAGGTACTGTTCTTTTTATTTATTTGTATTTTTTCATTTTTAGCTTTGTTTCTCGATCTTTCGACATTAGATCATTTTTTTTCAAGCTTTAAATATCTCAACTCTTCAAGCTTATTAAAAATGAAAAATAAATATTAAGATTAAAGAGCTTTATGAAAGAAAGAAGACAGCATTTAAAAAAAGACTTTATAAAATAATCGTAAAAGGAAAAATAATATTTATAATAAATAGGTAAATGAACAGATTTGTCTAGAATATGAGAAAATTGTCGATTTAAAAATACATATTTTTTTATTTTCTCTATACATCTACACCCTCGAACAACGTTAAAAAACTGCACGTGTATTCTATATTTAATTTAATGTAAAAAACTCGATAATTTTTTCTCTACCTAATGTATATATCAAATATTTTGAAAAAAAGTATATTTAAATTTTGTGGATGAAAAAAGAAATAAATAAAAGTTAAGCCATTGATAGCCATGGTAATAAATAAGTAAGCGATACTTTTGTGGTGCTCTATGAACATGTACTATATTTTTCAACTCTTGACCTAGTGACCCAGTTTTTAGGACGGGAACAACGTCATAGTTTATCATACCGCAGCAGCAGCGTGTGCAAGCTTGGAAAAACATCGCCAAATAGCGCTTTATAATATTGACTCGCTTCACGGGGAATTTAATTATTTTACTTCAAAAACTAGATGTATGTGTTCTGAAGGGTGGGAGAAAAACTTTATGCAGACCATCGGAACGCGAGTTTATAATATTTTAATTGAAGTTTTACACGTTTTAAAAATGGGTTTGATAACATTTACAAATTTAATTAATCTTGTAAAAAATTATCGATTTTCTTCTATATTTACACATGGGGCATTTCGTGTCGCAAATTTATTTGCTTAACATTTTTATTATAAATAAGCTTTATCTTTACGAGACTTATGATTCAAAACTCAAACAATTAAAATTTAGGAGCTTTTTATTTAATAAATAAAAATATATAAATAATTCGAAAGGCGACATCCTTTTGAGTAAAGAAAAATAAAAATAAAAGAAATCTTTGTTTTAACTTTACTGCACAACATAACTACAGCTTAGTAATTTTACTACACAGTAAAAAATAGTGAACACAATTTTACTACCGTTTATTAATTTTACTATGATTTAATAATATTACTACAAAAATAGTAAATTTACTGCAATTTGTAAGGGGCGATTTCATGGAGCTTATTCTTACTCATTCTTACTAGATTCTGGGGACACTAGATTTGAAACGATCGAACTTTATAGTAATTATTATTAAAAATTTATTAAAATTCTACTTGAAGGTTGTTTCTTGAATCGTGCTCGAGCAGAATTTTAATAAATGTTGAGTCATAATTAATTATTTCAACTCTAGTGTCCCCAGAATCTAGAAAAAATAAACTCCATGAAATCGCCACTGTAGTAATTTTACGATTTCGTAGTAATATTACTACGATTTTTAGTCAAGTTACTACACTTGCAGTAAATTCCCAGAGCTGTATATTTAAGGTGTTACAATACTAAAAATTTATGATAACAGAAATGAATGAAACTTATACAACATAAAGATAAAGTCTTTAAGAAATGAAATAAACTTTCTTTTACAACTTTGGTTGCCTAATTATTATTTAATCAAGAAAAAAGTGTAGGTAGTTTAATATTGCTCTTATGGAAAATCATCTTTGGAGCTTGTGAAAAGTATGATTGCGATTACACAGATTAATGAAACTTAAATATATGGTAAACAAAAGCTCAAAGATTATATTTCCAATTTGTTCTACTTGTTTCATTACATAATTATTAAATAATTAAATAAAAAGTATGTAAATAACCTAGTATTATACTAATACATATACGATTTTACATATGTATGTAGCTTCGATAACTCAGAAATCGAAAAAAATACAACAAAATGGCGGATTTAGTAATGTACCACCTTAATACTGAATATTTAACTAAATGATTGAAAATTAGCTCTACCGCGGATGCCTGGGTGAAATATCAATAAATTTTAAATTTACTACAATGAATGAATTTACTACAATGTGTGAATCTTAGATTCAAGTGAAAATTTATTATGTTTTCGGATTGTGTCTGGGTGAAAAATAAATAAATTTTTAATTTACTACAGGGTAATTCCATGGATAAATAGCACAAAATGGAACGCGAGGTCTCAGAATTAAAAACTTTTATTTTTATTCGATTTGTAATAAAAATAATTTTAATTATTTTGTCAAATTGAGATGTATCATTCTAAGGCTACCAAAATTACTATATCCTTATAAAATATCCTGCAGAATTCAATTTTTTTGTCAGATTTTCATTTGGTTACGTGACTAAGCGGGAAATTAGCAAAATAACTAACAAGTCGAAATTGAGAAAATTGAAAAATTCACTATAATCAGTATTACTCTCTTATATCAAAAATTACCCTCAGGAAAATTTTTTCTATGATATATATGAACTTTTGGAAAAATTTCAGAAGAAAAAATTTTTTTTTCAGTGGGAAGCCTTTCGGCTATTTTCACTTAAAGTTGTCAAATTTGGGGCAGAAATTTGAATTTTCCCGCGAATGGACACGTAATGGTGAAAATCTGACTGAAAATTCGAATTTTTTATCATATTATACATCGAAAACCTTTTTTCTTTTTTTTTTTTAACGTTTTCCGGAGCTTTTTTACGGAACTTTCAAAAATGGTGGCTGAGGAGAGCAATTTTACCAAAAAACTTTAGAACAGCATAACTCTCTTAAAAATCCATAAAAAACCTTCAGATTTGGTGAATCATCTAATTTTAAGTAGTTTTTTCGAATAAAAATAAAAGTTTTTAATTCTGAGACCTCGCGTTCCATTTTGTGCTGGAATTACCCTACAAATGTAATAATTTTACTACAATTTTAGTGAATTTACTATAAAATATATTTTTGTAGTTTTTGTACCACATTGTAATGAAAATAGTAAACTGTAGTAATATTGAGCACGTTTTTTTTTTACTGTGTATCTATTAATTTTATTATGATTTAACAAAAACTAAATCTCATTTTTAGGTACAATTAGTCTATGTATTTAACACATAGATGAAATCGTGCAGTATAAGTTTGTCAGGTCAAAATTAAAATTAAATAATGAAAAAAAAGATCAAAGGTGAGTTTTGTATGCTTTTTGTACCTTCAATAAAGAAAAAAAAAATATTCCCGAAACGGTTTTAGAGAAAAGAGGTCTAATATACCACCTAAATCCGAAAACTACATTAGTTTAACCCAAAAATTCAAAAATTAAAAAATATTCTATGTTGCACTAGTGAATAAACAATTATTTTGAAATTAAAGTCAAGCAAAATGAAAAATTACAATGAAAAATGTATAATAATTTTTTATTAATTCAACGCGAAAAGAAATAATTGAAGAAAAATGCTATCTTTAAGTTACTATTACATAAAAATAGATTGAAATCTCTATAGACAAAATGATTTTCTTTATTCTTAAATCATTTTATATTCTTTCCATAATCCAATTTTCAAGAATATTCTTTAACTTTATTTCTATAACTTTACATTATAAAATATATCTTTAAGCCAATATTATGCCAGAGAGATAAATTTATATATATGGGTCATTTTCAACTAATCTACCATTGCTTACTCAAAAATTGACAAATCTTCTGGGCGATTTAAATATTCTCAATGAAATTTATGTATTTGAAATTTTCAGCAAAACCCTAAATTTTAAAGGTTTGAAAAAATTAGAAGCTAATTTTTTAATTTTAATCTATTCTAAAAAATATTACTAAAAATTGGATAAATATCTTAAAAATTTAGATTTTGCTTAAAATTTCAAGTTCAGTAACTAAACCATACACCTAACGAGTTATTCAAAAATTTAATTTTTGAATCCATTTTTTGTGACCCAAATCGTCTTTTACCATGTTAAGGATTTTTCAGGAGTTTAATAACCAAGTTAAAAAAGAGATACATTGCTATTTTATCTAACTCCAATACTGGTAAAAATTTAGATTTTTTTTCTCGAAAATATTATTTAAAAAAATTGTTGGAATTGTTTAACTAATGAATCTTATTTTTTGGTAATGGGAACTAATTTTACCAGCTAATAAGCAAGCATCTATTTATTCCATTGCTCTTATTACAAAAGCACACATACAAATGACATTTAAAAAGTAGACATTAAAATATTAAAATTTTTACACAGTAAATTTATTTTATCCAACAATACTCTAGAATATACTCACATACAAGACAAATAATGAATTTTTAAATTCTTTTAAAAGTGTATTTTTGCAAAAATAAATTTCAAATTAAAACGAAAAGTTGACTTTAGCGGTCCAATTTTTTTTACTTTTCCAATGCAAATAATTATCTTACCCTTTGGTTTCGCACTATTAGCTACTACCACTGTAATAACACCTAAGAATTTATTTTATCAGCGAAAAATCTGATGAAAAAAATTTTTTAAACAAAATTTATAATGAAATAAGTTAAAATTGAAAAAATTTATTACAATGTAAGTGCAAGGTAAATCCGAGGGTAAATTAGAAGAGAAGTAAAAAACCAACATGAAAGAATAATAAAATTAAATAGAAAAATTCTGACATATGTAACCTCTTTATACATTGTAAGCGTATTTAACTTTTGACATTAACAACGTTAAACGCTATTTAACGTAATAGTATATTTTTATCCTAGGCCGCAAAAATAAATAATGGCCCAGATCGCACGTAAATTGCAATCCGAGGCGAAGCCGAGGATGTCAAACTGCGATCTGGGACATTCTTTTTTTATGGCCGAGGCCAAAACATAATTTTTCTTCGTCAGTGGCTAGGAAAAACGTATTTTCAAATCGCACCGCGGCCGGGAAATACGTGCTTTCTGGCCACTGATAAGGCTAGTTCCACAAACCTCCGTAAGCGCAGAAACGGAGCCGCAACGCAATGCGCACAGCTCGATTTTCGTTTGTGCACATGCGTATTGTGCTGTGCGCATTGCGTTGCGGCTCCGTTTCTGCGCTTACGGAGGTTTGTGGAACTAGCCTAAGAAACAAATTTTTTATTTAAAATTTAATTTTCCTAACTATAGATTAAATTTTTTTTACAATATTATTTGATTTATTTGATTAAAATAATTAAAGGTAAAAAGCTCGAATAAAATTTATATTAGAAATAATGAAATGAATAACTGAAATGTTATAAAAAATCGCTCATCGATGATAACTCATTCTGATTGGTCTCGCTGATTTTGACGTGCACGTCATAGCATTTTTTTATTGGTCGCCGTCGACGTCAAATATACATCAAATTCTTCGGTCATATAAATGTGCGCAATATTTAATATTTTTATATTATTTTGTAATAAAAAACTTTATAACAACAAATAATTTTTGTTCTATCAATATTTAATTATTAAAGCAAGCATTTATAGTATATTATAGTAGAAGAGAAATAAAAATAACCCATAAAAAGGAGATACAATAAATAAAAAACTGATATTTTTACAATCGCTTTTCCCAAATTTGTCATTTGAATACATAGTTTAAAATATTAATTATTAATTATAAAATAAAGACTATTGCGAAAAAAAATATGGTTTCTGGCCCCGGCACATTTTTCACATTTTTTTGACTCAATTTGATGGTTTACGATAAAAAATAAGATTCCAAGGGTTGTAACCCTCCCCCCTTACGTACACCGGGGGAGGTTGAAACGTGTTTTTGTCCCCAAAATTAATATCTCCTGACCAAATCATCCGATTGGGGCGAGGTTGGTGTCAAAATTTTTGTTTTGAACAAATATTATAATTTTGGCTTCATTTTTTATTTTTGATGGGAATGCATATTAACATTTTATTTTGAAGGTTTTAAAATTATTTGTTTATTATTTTATTATTTAAACAACAATCAGTCAGCAATAATTAAATTAAATTAAAATGAATAAATATTTAAAGTGAATTAGTTTTAAAGATAACAAGTCAAAATGCAACTAGATAATAAATATAACGTCAATAAAATTATAGATAAATAAATAACAAGTCAATATAAAATAAATTAAATAAAGCTGAGTAAAATTAATATTTGGTAAATATTGTACAAATTGAAGAGATACGATTTAATACTCTTCTTGAACTATCAAAATGATAGGAAACCGCGAATGCATGGAGGAATTTTGTTCCAGTAATTAGCGTATTTAATTTGGAATGAGTGCAAACCCCAAAGATCGATTTAAGTATTATGTTAAAATTAGACATAATAAATTTTTCTGGTCTGCGGCCCGAAATCACGTATTTCCGTGAAAAGTTAAAGTTAATTTTTATTCCATCGCACCCCAGTAACTATCGATGTTGATGGATGTTGAATAAAACTGCAGAAGAAAAATTTCATAGACGAAAGTCAAATCCTGATCTTGAGGTAAAATACATGCTATAGAAGGCTATATTTCTTCGTAAAATTAAAAATAATTTTAATCCACTGATTTACACTTGCTTTAGGTTAATCAAAGCAATTTAACAAGAGATATATTTACTGAAGAAATTTATGAAGACTAAAATATTCTCAAAAATATTTGCTCATAACGGATTGATTTTGTAACAAAGCAAAAGCTGTTACCCAGAAACGGCGCGCTGGGGTCAAAACACCCGGCACCCCTTTTTTACTCGTGTACTCCATCGCGTACGAGTTTTCCCTATATTTACAATATGTATTTATTAAAGCTTTCGATTTTTCACTTGAAGGTTCTTTTGATGAATAATTTCTGTAATAGCGATAGCGCAGTAAAAATCAATACTCTTAATTTATTAAAGATTAATATCTTTTGATATTTCCGCGATTAATTTTCTTTTAAAAACAAAAATTGTTTAATATATTTTTATTCATTTTTCTTTTTTTTCTTCAACAAAATATCAATATTAAAATAAAATTGCTAATTGCTAATTAAATATTTAAGTGTTAATTAAAAAATGCTTTCGTGGAAAAAGTGCCAATTTTTGATATATATAATTAAAGTCAAGAAGTTTGTCGTTGCACGAGCTATTTCGTTTTCGTATACTTTCAGGCAATAAAAAATCAAAAAATTTAATTTCTTTGGCTTTTAACGATTACTTTTTCTTTCCATTATTCAAAAAGAATTTTTTTCATGAAAATTTAAAAATTTATAATTTTTCATAAAAATCTATTTTAACATGTAACATTTTAATAGAGAATGGTATCTGAAAATGGCTGCCACAAGGAGGAAAGAGAGGAGCTGTATGGATTTAAAATAATTTGGGACATAAGTTAAAGTTCTTAAAACTTTCATAATGTTTCATTCACGTTATTTGTGATTGCACAGTAGACAATTACTAAAATAAAATTAAGTCACGTTTCTGAGTTGATAAATTTTGAATACCTTGAAATTTATAACCAAATAGTTTTTTAAAAGATTTGAATACAAATCAGTTAAATATAAATGATTATAATATCTTAATTCGAAACATGAAGCACGCAGTTCATTGATTTTACTCATAAAACTTTAAATAAGATCCTTGACCAAATCATAAGATTAGACCGGTTAAGAACTAATCGATAACTCCGGTTAAAAAAAAAAACTCTCGAAAAAACTGATGCATTTAGTGCTTGATGCCTGAATTTTAAGGAATTTATTCTGCAAAATTGCAGTTGAATTCGAATCCAGAAAATAAAAAATGCCATAATAACAGAATTTGAAGAGCTTAAAATAAATCGTAGGCCAATCTAATACGTAGATCCATTTATTTAATAAACGTACGACTATTCAAGTTTTCTTTCAATGCCTTTTTAGTTTTCGAAATAACTTTTCTTTCGAGTTGTGCATAACAGTTTTTGTGCAAATTCAATAATACTTTTTCCATTTAAGATAACAATGCTTTATTTATATGAAATTTATATTTATTTATTAATAACTAATTATAATTTAATTCAAGTACCTATATATAATGATATATTTGAATGTTATATTTTTTAATGGAAAATAGAAAAAATGTTTTTTACCTTGAAGGTTTTTCTTATTAGAATATAAGTAAATATTATAAAAAATAATGTTTTTTATTTATATTTGAAGCCTTGACCTTATGCATACATACTCGTATCGAACAAAGAGGGCTCCCTTTTGATATCAGCACAGGTGCTTCTATGTATTTTGTAAACATAAACACATAATTAATCATTATTTTTTGCATAGTAAATTTAAATTTAAATGATTACGAAGAGGTATATACGATTCAGGAAGTAAAGAATCTTATGTAGCTCTTTTATATTACAGCACGTCAAGTTGCATGCAACTTAAATTCAATCCATCACATCGTACAAACAAAGACTTGTTATTATCTATTCTCTTTCTTTTATTTTCTTTCTCTATCATACGCACATTTTAAGTATTCGCCAATATTTTTATAAATTCTATTATTTTTTCTTTAGGGCGTTCGGTTTCCCACGTTATACATCGTTCGTTTCGTGTATTCATCTACCAAATGACATTAATGCCAAATCTAAATGGAAAAAGAAATCATTATAATAGGATATTTTAATTTCATTCTTTCAGGCATTTTTACTCTGCAATAAATGATTTTATTCGAATTTTCGCCAATTCAATACAACTCTTCCTCAAAACGAATACACCTCTAAATTCTTTTTAATATTTCTTTAAGCTTGCTCTTTGTGTCTAGAATAATTAAAATTACTGACGATAAGTTTTTATGGCTTATTGTATTTAGAATTATGGAAAAAACATACGATAAGCAAATGCAAATAACATTTTAATTTAAAAAAGATATTTTTCTTTCCGTTTATGACTTCAAGTTAAACATAAAAAAGCTTTTTAAGGAGTTATGATCCTCAATAGAAAATTTGAGTAAATATTCACATTACCGACGCATTTTTTTTTTTTTTTTATAATTTGCGATTTAAAATAAAAATAGTCATAAAAATAAACTTTATTTTGTAGTATTAATGCAAAAAAAATTATTTTAATTTTATAAATTATGAAAAAACATTGTTATTTTAGGTTAAGGTACTTACTAAAACTTGGTTTTCACTGAATAATTAATGATTGAATGTGGTAACTCAGATAAAATAAATTAGAAATATGATCTTTGACAATTTATTTATCATATTTAATTAGTTTAATTTCCCTGTTATCATTATCGTACTTTTTGTAAACTCCAAATATGAATTTCCATAAGAGCGATGTTAAACTGCCTATTTTTTATTTGCAATTAATGTTTAACTTTAATAATTTTCCACTTTCATTCAGCTCTCTCATCATTTTTATATACAATCATAACATCTTAAAAGGGGACATACCCTTTTTTGAAAATTTGTTCTGACCAAAGTATTAATTGTTTTTAAAAAATGTTTCTTTTATTAAAATTATAAAAAATTTTGCTTTTTTTGAACACTTTTTTTTGTCAATAATAAAACTGTTGAAAAAAATATACATATTATCATTTTTTAGGTTCGTGCCATAGCTAAGGCATTAATAAAGAAATTTCCTAAAATATTTTTAATTTTCAAATTGCAGAAAGTCCAGAAAACTTGTCACCATCAAAAATTGGATCTTTTGAACTTGCCCTCTATCGCTGCCACTGTAAAACAAAATGGGCCAACATTTTTTTTTAAAAATAAATAATACTTTGGACACAATCAAATTTCAAAACAGAGTATTTTTTCCAAAATGAAAAAGAATGTTCCCTTAAAATAGTTAAACATTTAAATATATATTTTTACTGTAAATTTATAAATAGTTTGTTGAAAGCGTTAAAAAGAAGCAGTTTTTAAATTGTATGAAACAAGATGAGCAAAATAAAAGTTTAAAAAACAGAAAGTATAAGCATGTTTTAGTTTTAAAAAAATATACGAAAGCTTTTAATTAATAAAAAAAAGGCACTAGCCGAAGCTTATTTTTTTAACGATAAACAAATACTAACAAGTTTCATTTAAATTTTTATTCACTTTGAACTCTCAATATTCCCCTTTTAAGTAATCAAAAAAATACAAAACGTACTAATTAAATAAAGGTTAAAAGTGAATTTATATAACATTGGTATTTGAAAGAAATTGAGAACATTTTTTTGTTAATACTAATTTGAAAAAAGTTTGAAGCTTGTTCTTTGTTTTTAAAGGGTATTGCATATTAGTCTACGCCCTAAGTTTATGGAATAAAAAAATCTTAAAAGAACGTAACAAAATTTAAGCTTTAATTACATTGATTGAAGGGCATAAATAATACAAAATATAGATTTGTTAAACAAATTAATTTCAGAATCGACTTAGAAGTTGACTTTGAAAAACTATTAGCAAAAAAAGCAAAAAACTTAATTTCTTAGTAATTTTTTTAATAAAGTTATTCCTTTATCGTTAGTATTTACATATAATTATGACGAAAATAAAGGTAATAACATCCTAGAATAGCTTCCGCTACTGTCTTATAATATATAACTATTTAATTAAAATTTTCTTAAAATTTGCAAATAAATTATTTGTAAATTAAAAATTATTATATTAAATGCATTATTTTTTAAAAATTTAATTTTTAGCAAAAATATGTAATTAGAAATATGGGGTTAGGAAAAATAATTAGGAATAATGGCATTAGCAAGAATGTTCATTAGGAAAAATGTACGGAAATCTTCTTAGGATAAAATTTTTATCACAGTCAAATAAGTATATAAAATATTCTTATATCATAAGTAAAATTTAGTAAAATTGGTAAAACACAATAACATCCATGAAATTGGCAACAGTATATTCATAAGTTATATATAAGTTTAACAAAGTAAATAATTTAGTAAAAGTAAAAAGTAAAATTTTCGATTCGTAAAATTGTACGACTAACTTAGTAATAATAAAAATAAGAAGTCATCTAGATTAATTAAGTGGAATAGGTCCAATTGAAGTAAATATACTAAAAAACTGCAGTCTTAAAACTCTTAAAGGATGGCAAACATTTAATATTAATAGATTATAGGACATTCTGTAGAATTCTATTTTGAAATTGAAAGGATCGGGTTCCTCAGTTCTTCAGTTTAGGTTATGGCAGTTTCCTAGTCTTCACTTCTCCACGAGCGTTATTCTTAGGTGATTATCAGTACAAAGCAAACCTAGTTTTTTCCTATAAGGAATTATATGAAAATCCTTACTCACACCAAAAATTTACTTAACTGCTGTAGGTTGTCTATAAGTGTTACTTAAAATTCTGAAGATGAGGCATGACTGGGGTCTGTACCAGTTTAGTGCATAGCTTCTCAGTAGCGTAGTGAAGTAAAAATTTAAAAGATAGTAAGATACACAATTGACTCTCTTTTAAATATAGTAGTAGTAGTAGTAGTTCTTTTTTAAATATATGAAATATGAGATTCCCAAGTCAGTTTATTATAAAGTATCACTTGAAAGCTTTTCACTTCTTCTTCAAAAGGAATGATAATTCTACTTTATATATCTATACCAGGGTAATCTAAACTGTTTAGAAGATCCAAAAACGTGCTCGTCTCAAAGAAAATTACTTTCGTTATATCTTGGTTGACTCGCAATAATATACCCACGACCCAGTCAGAGATCCTACAAGCAATCTGCTAAAGCTTTTCAATATCATCAAGCATGCCTTCCAGTGACACCCAAAAGTAAACCTGCAGGTCATCAACAGAGAGTAAATGGTAAATATCATAAGGTAGTTTTTACGCCATTAATGCATAAATAGAGTAACCAAGCATTGAGGCATCTAACCTAAAGATAAAATTTGTTTCATCTCGATTAGGTCTTATAGAAAACTCATATTCTTGAACTTAGCAGCGGTTTAGAAGTTGAGATAGTTTCAACACCTTGTTAAAATTAAACTACAGTAAAAAGTAATCCAACTGTTTATTATTGCCTAATTATTGTCGTAAGTAAGATTTAAAAGAGCTGTTGTTGTTCTTCCATTCTGCTTAAATTTAGTTTGTAATGGGTCTAGTATTTTGCTTTTGAGTAAGTAAGACGTTATTTGATAATGAGCAAGCTTTTCAAAACATTTTTTAAAAAGAGAACTAATTTAAATTTAAATTTAAATTTAATTTTAAATTGCATCTAGTGCCCATCTAGTGACTACGTTATTTATGTTTGTTGCGACATGTTCGAGAACATATGTTCCATCATCAGGTTTTCCAAATTTTAAAAAAATGTTATAAGGATGTTGTTAATAATTAATAAAATTATACGTGTACACGATTTTTATATGATGTTATCACTAACACTGTAACTTTTTTTACATATTATTTGCGAGGTGTGCACCTTTGTAATGCCGATTTTACACTAAATATTATTAAATTCAAATTTAAGAGAAATTTTGTTGTTATGTTATTTTTGTTCCAGTTTATTTTAATTCCAGTCTTATTATTATATATCATTTAATTTAATGGCTGTATTATATATGATATTATTTTTAAATTTCAACTGTTCATTTAATAAATTTTCATTGTTTTTAAATGCTTTATAGATCTCCTATCCCTCTAGTGTATCCATAATATTACCTTTTTTACATATATGCAATGCCTTTAGATTTTCATTGAATTTTGAACCATTATGTTTTATAGAATCAAGATTTTTTGCATAATTTGTTGTGATGATGTTTTGATTTGATCCAGGTGTTCTTTAAATCTTTTGGTGAAAGTGCGCCCCGTTTGTCCAATATATGCGCAATTAAAATCACTACATTCAATTGTATATATTCCACTTTTGGAGTCTAATTCAGTTCTTTTTTTTTTGGATGTAGTATATTTTAGATCTTGTTTTCGGTCCAGAATGCAATTTTTATATTTAATTTTTTAAATATTTCAATTAAAATTGGTGCTGTAAAATTGCCATATACAGATGATATATATTTTGCATTATTTTTTGGTATATTTGGGTGTCTTTTCTTGTGCTGTTGTTTTTTGATGAGTTCATCTACAATATTGCTATTATAACCATTGGCAATGGCAAATTGTTTGATCCTGTTTAATTCTTTTTGGAAATCATCTGGATTTAGAGGAATAGTTAATAATCTATGTATAAATTATATGCAGCCATTTTTTGTGAATACGGATGATGAGATGATGCATGAATGGTTGTATCAGTAATTGTAGGTTTTCTGTATACCTTATATTCATTATTTGATTTGTATATAGTTAAATCTAGAAAATTTATTAAATTATATTTTCTTTTTTCTATTTATAAAGTAAACTGTATATTTTTGTTTATGCTGTTTAAATAATTCTTTAAGTTTTCTATTTGTCTATTTGAGCCTTCTTTTCAAAAGCTTGGATAAAATTTTTTCAATGGATTTTACCTTATTTAATAGAAAAATTAAAATCATAAATTTAGTAAGAAAAAATCAATTGAAAAAATGATATTTTCAAAAATATTTAAAGCATGAGTTGAAAAAATATTACATAAGGTATAAAAACAATAAAAAATCAACGTTAGCACGTTTCATTTCTTTGTGTGTTATAAGGTAATCGAGGAACATTATTACAGGTATGCATACGACACGATATTTGAACGTGCTTAAAAAGTAAATTTGAAAAAAAGAATAAAAATAAAATTATTAAAAGAAATGCGGCCACAAGAGAGAAAATGGCACATTATGGATAAGTAAAAGGAGCGTGTAAATAAAATATTATTGCACGCGTTCATACCTATACCTTCTAATATATAACACTATAATATAGTCCTCCGCTTAGAAAGTAACGGGTTATCTATCTAAAATAAAACCTCCTTAATGTAAAATATTTTTCTGTTCAGAATATATATTTTATATATTTTACTCTTATATGCAAGGTCATGTTGAATTTAACAAAAAATTTCATATTTTACGTATTTTTTTAAATTTATTTATTAATATCCATTTGTCAGCCAAATTTACAAATGGTTCTTTAATAGTATCGTATAAAGAAGGCGCAAAATGCAGCCAAATTTATAGCTAACTAGCAAGTGTGCTCTAAAGTTTTTCGCCCAAGGTGCGTAAAACAAGTGCAGAAAGTTATTTTTACCATGGTTGACAAAAAACCTTGCCCAGAATTTCTTGTTCTTGACACCAGCGTGAATTCATATCAAAAATAGGTGACCACGCTAGTAGCAAAACTTTTGCGCTCTTGATACTTATTGTTTATATATTATTTTAGGTAATTTATCCTAAAATACAAAACAAAACATAACATTATCAGAAAAAGAAAAATCGATTTTGCTGTATAATTCCTTTTAGACATGACCCGATGCAGGTAAGGTAAAAGCAGCTACACTCAGCGACTATTGGTATTGTGGCAGCACCAACGTTCAAAATACAATAGTATGGAACATACAATAGACTAGTCTGAATAAGTGCTTCTGTATAAACTATTTATAAGTTGATATGAATGTTTTTTTAGGGGGAGGTAAAGGGAATCGCATTCTTTTTCAAATCGGGCACTTGATGCAACGCATTACATTTGTTGTTGGGTGTTTATCACTATCACGTGTTTATTTTTTGGATTTAAAAAAACAAGTGGATTTAATTTTAATTAATTCAAATTAAATAGTAAGAAAAAAAAATTCGTAACTGTTTATATATTTTATTATTAATATTTATAGCAGCTACGAACTTCACCAATTTTTTTTTCTTACTATTTAATTATTTATATATCTTACTTGTTTTTTTAAATATTTATTAAACACGTGATAGTGATAAACACACAACAACAAATGCAATGCAGTGCATCAAGTGCCCGATTCGAAAAAGAATGCGATTCCTTTACCTACCCCTAAAAAAATCATTTATACCAACTTAAATTTGTTTTTCAAAATAGTTTATACAGACGTCCTAAATTATTTTTACATTTTTATCTTCTCATACTATAGGTGGAGTGTTCATCATTTATTGCTATACGAGATAAAAATTAGAGGCATATTTGAAATAAAAAAATTTATAACCGGTTTGTGTAACTACACAACCAACGAGAATGGAACATGTTCACTCATAACAGTAATAAATCCAAAAACCGAAATTACAATAAATCCTGAAATATAAATTATGCTAAGTTCATAAACTTAAAGTATTCTAAGTTTTTGGTGTTATCAAGGCCTGACTCCCACTTCAAATTATTCTAAGTCCCTAAATCGAAAATATTCTAAGTCCATTTCACCCCCCCCTAAAAAACGTCAATTTTTCACCCCCCCCCCCCCCTGCCGAGCCAAACTTTTTTAAATACCCCATCCAATGAACATGTTCCATGTTAAAACGGATCACTTTATTTCTAGGCCCAGGAGGGTTATCGGAATAAACTAAAATAAACAGAAGATGTTAATCCCAAATGCGATGGTAATCCAACTAATTGTTTAAGAAAATTGCAACTTATTTCCAATTTTCAAGATCAATATAGTTCTAAAACTCTTGAAGACTCGAATAAATTTCTTAATATTGAAGGATTACTATTATCTTTGAAGACAACTCTTTGCATAAAGTCAATTTATCTTTTATATAAATATATATATTTAAAATATAATAATCGACTGTGTGGAAAGAAAAAGGTGATTATGGTTATCCTTCAATAGTCTTAACGCCTTTAATCAGAAGATTATAATAAAGCAAGTATAATATCGAATAATATGGTTTTATCCGTTTATCAAAAGAAAGATTCCTATATATTATAATATATCTTCACAGAATTTAATACCACGTGTTAATCTTGGAGTTAAATCAATAAAAACAGCTTCTTATAAAAGCAAATATTAACTTATCGTCAAATATCATATATTTTATGTCAAAGGTTTTTGCCTTTGCTATTTAATAACTGAATATGTATTACAATTCTGAGAATAGAAACAGATATCAGTTATTAGTTTGTTACGTGGTTATGCATTTAGAATTTTTTTATGTTTTAGAATAACTTATGTACAAAAATAGATCATATTATGACACATTATATCCGGAATCAACTCTCTAAAAATATGATTCTTTGTTTCCACAAAAGAATCTAACTTTAATGTTTCCTCTGAATTTGCATACAATAAAAGCAAGTAACAAATAATCAATCGATCAATGAGTAATTGTCGAAATTTCACTTGTTTGACCATTTTGACATTCAGATCCCTTCCTAAAGCTAATTTGGGATCCTATAAATATGAGAATCCAGAGAAATTTCAGACACTTGTAGATAAGTATTTATCAAGATCTTATCACAGTCGTTTATTGACAATTTTAACTTTATTTTATCTAAACTTTAATTTTTTTTTGTTTCTCTGAATTTTCATTTTTATTTACTATATTATTGAATAATTTTATTGACAATTTTAACTTTATTTTATCTAAACTTTAATTTTTTATTTCTCTGAATTTTCATTTTTATTTACTCTATTATCGAATAATTTTATTTTTAATCTTAAATCCAGATATTGTTCATTTTAAAATATATTTTGTAATCATTGTAAAAGGGCAATTTATAATAAAGAAAAGCAAGTAAAAATTATATATTTTCTATTTTATTTAAAAACAACCTAATTGCAATAGTTCTTTTACGTTGGCCACGAACCTTGATCCTTGAGAATTGAATATTAATATTTTATATAAATATATAAGTAAATTCAAATCAGGATTTATAAATATATTTTTAGTAAAGGTTAATTGTTTAATGCAAATATTTGTATTAGCAATTCCCCTGATGTAAGTAAGTAACAGTCTCATGAATTTTTACAGTTATAATAATAATTGCAAAACTTATTACAAGTTCAGCAATTGTTTTGCAATAAAAAAATTAATAAAAAGAAAAAATAATATTAAAACCATTTTAAAAATAGTGAATTACTAGAAAGCAGTTGGACTAATTTGTGATTCTGTAAAACAATTGTGTACAATTTTTTCGACGATTTTGGATAATATTAGGGATTGGGTACACAGTAATAGTTTAGTAATATTACGACAAGTGTAGTAAAATTACTACAATTTGTACTAAATTAACTATTTTTTTGGTAATATTACAATACTGTAGTAATATTGTGTACTTTTTTTTTACTTTGTTACTGTGTATTTTATTAACAGGTGTGACGTGGCTGTACTTTCAGATTCTCGAGAATTTATTAAAATGGGACAAGAAAACTTTAGATAGAGTTAGGAGGCAAAATTTGAGATTACGTAGTGAATTTATTGAATGAATATTTTTAAATTTGAAAATGGGGTGATTTATTAAAAGCTATTTTGTTAAAGGAAAGAATATATAAAGAAGTTTTAAGTGGATAAGAAGTAGTTATTATGCTAAGTTGGGGCGAAACGGAGTTTTGAGGTAATATATAGACTATGGTTAAACTGAGATGTTTAGTTAATTCAAGATTATAGTGGTAGGCAACCAAACGAGGTTGAATGCGTTTGCAATTAAAACGACAGCATTAATCAAGATGCAGCAATTGCAGTTTTCCAATTCCAGCTCAGAGGTTAACTCAGTACGACATTTGTAGCTGATTTTGTAATTTTTGACTGCTGATACAGAACTAAGTACAGAGAAGATGTTGCTTGCAGTGGTTTCCAAAATGTGGTCATTAATCAAATTGACAAACCCTCGTAGTTAATTATTCAAGATGGATTTTTTGGATTTTTCTGAAGGATATATTGGTTATGGGGGAGTTGGTTGTTAATATGTCTAAGGAGCATGGGTTAAGTTGTGATTGTTTATGAATTACATATTTGAATATTTTTTAGTCAAACGAAAGTATTTTTTTATTTTCATCTGTAATTATTAAATGTATAAAAATTAGAATGCCTTGGTCGGTTTTAAAATGGGGTATGGGATAAAAGCTATAAACTTAAGCAATAATTAAAAGTGAATTATAATTTAAATTAAACTCTTAATTTGGACGTAATAAATTTACTACCTGCGCTTTAATTTATACATTTTAAATAAAATAAAATTGCAATGCCAAAAATTCAAAAGATAGGAAGTCTACTTTCTATCGTAATATATATAATTGTAAATATTTTTTGGCATTCTTTAGAGATCAAATTCCGACCTTCAAAAGCTTATATCATTGAACTTTTAGGCGAAAAAATTTATTTCAAAATAATTCATAATATTTGTGGACTTATTTATTTTATTATAGGGGCGTTTAAAAAACTTATAACCGGTTTGTGTAATCACAACCTAAATGGAAAAAGTTTACTTCCACCCATGGAAAATGTTTACTTCCAGCTGAGAACTAGGTATAATACAAATGTTACTCAACATTACAATACAATTTTCTAATTTTATAATTTTTAATCATCACCTTACTAGCTGTTAAGATTCTAAACCCAAACTATTTTGATTCCCTAAACCTGAATTATTCTAAGTCCCTAAATTATTATTCTAAGTCCTTAAACCTGAATTATTCCAAGTCCCTAAATCGATATTATTATAAGTCCATAAACCTGTATTATCCTAAGTCCTTAAGCCCGGATTTTTCAAAGTCTCCTAATTATTCTAAATCTCATTTGACCACCACCCCTTAATTTTCTAAGTTCTGAAGGAGGGGGTCCTTATAAACAAGTTCGATGTTGAAATACGTAAAACGAATTTTATGAAAAAACCAATCTATGTGAGGCTTAATTTCAGGGCTGTAATTTTTTCTGCCTAAATAACCAGATAACCCAAGTGATACCTTAAACTTGGTTCTAGTTAGTTAGTTATTCGTGAGAGATATTAAGAACTTGCTTATGATCTCTTTGTGTTATTTTAAGATAGATTTTTTAAATATTTATTTTATTAAGATAGATTTTTTATAGTGTGAGTGTATATGTTTGTGTAATGTGTGAGTATTTTTTTGAAGATTGATTTTTTTTGTTTTTTAAGATAGATTTATTAAGATAGATTTTGCGTAAGTATATCTGTTTGTGTTAATGTTTTTTTATTAGCGATGTACCTATGGTCCAGGAGGTACGCTGCCTCTCCCAAACCCCGCGCCTCTTTAAGTGCCCCGAAAGCACTTCGGACTGCGTTATCTACATAATGCCGGGTTTTACGCCTTAATTTAACATTATGCGGAAGCCTCACTCCTAAAGCACTGATGGAAATAATTTTAGAATTTTGTCTTTGCAGAAAAAAAACTACGATTTTTTTTGTCCGTGGCTGTACGCGAACCCCCAACCTATAGGTTGAAGAGCGTGCGCGCTACCGACTGAGCCATCAATGCTCTTAAACTTGGTTCTATTAAACATAATCAGACATGAAATTAAGTTATGTTAACCTTCCTCTCCACATAGAATTAATTTCTTAAGGAGGTTGACTACAGATTGAAAGTGTTGGGGAGATTTAAGAATTTATGTGCCAACGCTTCGTGTATAAAGTATTGCACTAAGAAATACGCACCAAAAAAATTTAAACTTTTGGGCTTAATAACTCAAAAACTAAGCGGTCAAAATTGTCCAGATTTTTCAGGGCGATTTTAGATGGTAAATACTTAAATATGTCCAATTTTTAGACAAATCGTTTATTTTTTTCAATTTGTAGTCAACCTCCTTAAGAAGCTTTATCAATAGATTGCCGTAAGTATATCAAAATATTTACCTATAAGCTCAAGCCATTTAAAGAGTAAATATGATGTAGTCATGGAAAAAATAAAATAATGAAATTAACGAGAAAAAGTTATAATAACTATATTTTGAGTATGAAGTAAAAAGAAGATTAAATTTTAGTTTTTAACGTTTATATATATCGCAGTGTTATAGAATATTTATTGTTATATGTATTACGGATTATAGAAAAGTAAAATTTTTAGCTTACCAGTAAGGTTAATTTTTGGTAAGCTTACTTGTAAAATGCTTAATAATTTAAGAAATTTTTCGAAAAATACTTTTTACGTGGGAAATTGTAACGGAATAATAATCAAGCTTAAAAATTTGTTCTTTTAATTTTTCATTAAACAATAGGATCGAGAATAAATATGCATTTATAATTATTTGATTGTTTGTTGGAACCTTCCCACACGATATTTGTTGTTTGATACAGTAAATACAAAAGTTGCAATATTTTTTCCGCATCGCGTAAAAAACTTCCTCTCCGTGACAAGCCCTTCCCTACTCTCTATATGAATAATGCTAATAACAATAGTAACGTTATCATGCAAGCACACATTTATAATTTTTTAAGTATTAAAAAAATTTATCTTGTCAAACGAGACAAAATATTCTGTCAAATGAATTTAACTTATTGAACAATGCTATATAGCGACAGTAGACTGCGCAAGTAGAACATTTTAAAAGAATGCATACAGAATTTTATTTCACTTTTTTTAGTCACGAAATGTTAAAATTTAATTATCCTTTTATTTATAAATAGTAAATCTGAATTGATTGATCGATGCTACGTTACTTCTATTTTGGTTCATATATAATTGCACCCTTAAAGGCAACTCCTGTAAATTTACAAAAAAAATAAATATTTTGTAAATTTTTGATAAAAGTTACGTAACATTGCAACTTTTTTTGCAAATTAAAAAAAAAACGTTTTTCACAAATATATAAACTGAATAAGTTTTTTCTTTTTTTATAAGACGATAAGTTTTACATTGTCCGTGTACGTTGCATGACTTAATAGTTTTTCATTTCGTAATTCTAACTAAATATATTGTTGCATTATAATTATTATTAAGTAAACATTGTTAAATAAAAATATTGATCATATAAATCATTTATTAGTTAATTAGCTTTAGATGATTAAATTAATGATTTTATCTCTTTTAAAATATTCTTTTGTACAAATTTATTGTTTATTTGTATCATAATCATTAAATTTTGCATTGTTCTCTTGTATATAGATTGAACAAAAGACAATTGATTTCTGCAAATGATATCGATAAACTGAACGAGCATAAAATAATTTTAAAATATATTACTCTTACTTTTTTACACATAAAATTGACTTCAATCTCAATTTTTATTTTTTCTTCAAGACATCGCAGAATTATTTGCAAAATATTATTATTTAGGCTGATTCCAGTCTTCCAATTGAGCTGTAACTATTCCCAGGTCATAACATATATAAAATATCCTCACTGCCCTATTTTCACGTCTTAATCCTTTCTAGCCATCTTGCGAATTTTTAAAATTTTCGGCAGATTTTAAAAAACCCTCCAATTTTCGCTTTATTTTATAAAAGCATGAAAAATCGCTGGAAAAATATCACATAGGGAAAAGTTATACCGATAATTAGTGACATTTTTTGACTTGAAAATACAAATTTACCAAAAAAAGCTATATTTTTATGCAAATTTAGGCAAAACCGATTTTACAATTATGTAAAATGTATTATAAAAACTTTTCTTATTAATGACCTAAGGCCTTTTCTGCTTACATAATTGTACAATTAATCTACAAAATAAATCTATTTGCAAGAAATTTTAGTTAAGGATGTTGACTAGGGATTGAAAAAAATATACGATTTTTCTGAAAATTTCCCAGATTTAAGTATTTACTATTTAATTTTAAATCAACCAGAAAAATTATGATTGCTTAGTTTTTGAGTTATTGAGCTCAAAAGTCATTCTTGTATAATTTTGTATAAATAAATCTTATAATCAATCAATTGATCCCAAAAGTTGAAATTTTATACAGGCTTTTATAGAAAATAAAAAAGTCTAAATATAAGATTTCAAAAAAAATTTGTTTGTTGTTGACAGAATTAAATTGGAGGCAATTTACCACTTACTTTTTATTTAATTTGTAAGAGACAAAAAATATTTGAAATATGGCAACGTTATGTTATAATCGCGTTATGTTATAATTATGTTATAATTAAATAGACCACCTTATATCTTTGTAGTTTATATATTATCACAACCAAAGATACGTTACTGTTTAGTAAAGTATCTTTGATCATAATGTCAGGGTTCTCCCACCATTTTCAATCTCTACCTAACGTCCTTGCACTGTTCCTTGCATAATTTTTATTGAAAATGACCTAAAGTGAGGTGAAAGTCTGGTATTTTGGTGAATCCGATTTGGCTAGATTTAGTTTATTAAAATATAACTCCATGGACTCCATGGCAATTTTTAAGTTTCTAGGTTAAAAATATTTGAAATAGTAGCTATAATTTTTTAATTGAAAATATTTAAAAAAATTTTCTGGGATTAATTTTCCTATTTTAATTATTTACACTCTGAATGAAACTCAAACACTATTTTCAACTACAGAAAATAAGTAAAATTTTTCGCTGAAGTCATTTCAGCTATCAATTTTTGGAAAAACCTCGAGGAAAGCCGAAAAAAGAGAAGTGTTAATAAAAAAAATATAGTATAATAATAAATTAAAATCTTTTCTTTTTGTGTTGTATCATAATTGATATTAATTATTTATGAATCATAATTATAAAAAAACAATTTTTTTATTAACTAAACAAAATTAATTAAAAAAAAGAATTACTTATATGAGAAAGCCTTTATAAAAGTACGGATTATCCACAATTATATAATATAAACATTCGTAACAAATACTGCATTAACACGCGTAGTATATAATCGGGGATTAATAAAAAAAATATTGTTGTAGAAAACTAATGTAACAATAAAACAATTTTTATGAAATAAAAAAAAAAAGTAATAGTATACTTAAAAAGTACTTACTTCCTCTGGGTCCGTAGAATTTGACCGAAAATTCGTTGAGACCTCCAAGTATCGTCACTTCGTGTTTACTTTCAATTCTGTTTTTCATCATCATGTAAATATAGTTAAGGAAAATAAATAAATAATATTGCTTGTTAGTTATGAAAATGTGGAAATTTTTAGTACGTATTATTAGTTCTTCTTGCTAAATAAATAATTTTCATATTTTAGCTTACAAAAATATAAAACAATTTTAAATCTCTAACTAAATTTCTAAATGGTAGATCACTCTTTATTTACCCAGCTCTATCGGGTAGCCGCTAAGGCCCTTTCTACACCAGCACATAATCATGTTTTATGATAATCATGTTTGTTGGATATTTTTTTCCCAGCTACACCGTACTAAAAACATAACCTTAAAATTACATATTTAAATTGATTATAACTCATTAAAAACTTATTAGTTACATAAATTGTGTATAATTTTTATAATAAATAACTTAATCTATAGTTAAAATACATTTTATTGTTTAATTTTTATTAAAAATATTTACTAATGCTACTAGTGGCGCCATTTTGTAATAACTTTAATTTCGAATATCCCAGCTATACCACAAAATATCCAACAAAAACGATTATCATAAAACATGATTATGTGTTGGTGTAGAAAGGGCCTAAGGCGCCCCACAGTTTATATCACGCGGCGTTCCAATGGCCCAGTGATGGCTTTCCAACTTATGCATGAGCATAAGTAATTAAATTTAACCCTTGTTTCAAAAACTTCAAATTAAAATAATAATAAATCTTTATTTTAAGTTTATTCGAGGTTTATTTCACAAAAATATTTTAAAATGGACTTTTTTATGATTTATAAGTAAATACAATATTCAAAAATATACTTTCTTGTTTATTTTAAGCGAGATTTTAAGTGAATTCAGTCTTTTGAAAAATGCATGTCTCTTTTTAATAAGTCAAAAATAAAAAATGAATTATTTTATTTCAATCTGGGAAATTAAAATATTAAAAAATGCATAAAATTTATTAATTTACTAGTTTTTCCAATCACTACGGATGCGTTCGAAATAGAACCACCAGATGGCTTACGTATTAACTCTCAGTCAGCTGATGTATTATAAGTGCTTTAAAAATTTTAATGCTTCTAGCATGCAGATACATTTAATATATTTTCCAAGGCTAAAAGTGGATTAAAAACATTATTATATAGAATAAGCGTCGAATAATAAGGTACGTTCCGAGGTACGTTCCGTCTCTTGTGTAATAATATATCAATATATTGAGAACTTCAGGTAGGTACCCTCGCCTCTATAATAAAAAAATATATTATTAACAATTTATAATTATTAACCTTACCCTATCATACCACCCATACCTGTAAAGAGCAGTAAAAGGAGATAGGCTACTCCATATTCATAATGCAAGAGGCTATTGGCAAAAAAATATATCCAAACGCTGTAGGCGGTTTATTAGAGAACTAATTTTTTCCTATATCTTATACACCGCTTGTCGTCGCCATTTTTATGTATCCGGTTATGTCATTTTACGGTGGTAATTTTTTTTGCGAATTCTGCATGCATCGAGCAAGAGGTACTACCGTGTGTAGGGTACCCTCATAAGTGAAAGTGGAAGCCTGTGCGCTGTAAAGTGGCAGTAACTCGAAGCTTCATGTACAAACTTCATGTACAAAGTATAGGAGTGACAGAAAATGTTTATATCCACTTTACAAATTGAAAACTACCCCTACTCGCGATTTGAAAGTGAGTATGTAGGTTGATTCCTAAGTAAACGCAAGCCTTTTTGACAATTTAAAAAAATACCCAAATAATTTTTTACCGAAAAAGAATATTTCAAGATGGTGACCAAAATAAATACTAAACTATTATTTATTAAATTAGATTTTTTAATAAAAGTTCAGTTTTTTGACAATTTTTCGGAAATTCAAGACGATGGAGAAATAAACTGTGAAGTTAAGTAATTAGCATTTTTACTACTACTGAGGATTTTTGAGACCACTAAAAATGATTTTTCAGTCCAAATCTCCGGATCTGATTTAAAAACAATTTTTCGGGAATTTAAGATGACGGATAAATATAAGTAAACAGATAAGGAATTAGCAATTTTATAAAACCCGGAATGTTTATTGTGAAAGATTTTTAAGTCAAAGCTTTTTTACGCTTATTACCGGTAAAATCGCTTTGAAAATATATTTTTTGACTACTTGAGGTTAGGTATCATTTTTTATGTATTTAAATAGTATTTTCCATCGATTAGCAGCTTTTCAAAACATTTTTTAAGCTTTGTAAAAAATTAGAAAGCTGAAAAGTCTAAATTCCCATTTTATTTAAATGGGAAAATTGAGGTGCTTACAGGCACGCGTTTTTGAAAAGCAAAATCAAAATCCTTGGAACTGTGGACTTTTTATGACCAAAATTTCACGAAAAAACCCGGGTAGCAAAGTTTTTCTTAAAACTTCAATTTTAGGTCCACTCTAATATATATATATTAAGAATATTTTTGCATTAAAGCATTTCAACTCTGCCTGGAAAAATACAACAAGCTCGCTGATTTTATTCAGAGAATGTACAATGCAATTATAACTTGTGGTTTTAAAAGCAACGTATATGCAAGTTAAATATTTCTATAAAATCGCTCGCGCGGAAAACGGGTCCTTACATTTTCCGTTATATCTACGAAGACTTGTGGTAATATCATACACATACAGAATCAACACGTGCTAATACCATCTTTTTTCACTAGCAGTTTAACTGATGCATCTATTCATATAAATTTATGCTTTCCGATTTCATGCAAGAAGCATGCCTATACTTAACTTAAAAATTAGTCATTTCGGTTCAAAAATTACCAGTAGGTTAATTGATTATAGCACTTAGAGAATCAGTGATAAAAATACACGGTTTACGTCTTTGAAAGGTAACAACTTATTCACGAAAAAAGAAAGCTAACTGAAAGGGTTTTGGTTAATTTTTGAGGTTGCAGCTTAATAAGGAAAAATTCGAAAATTACCGAAAAACCCTATTTTATAAGATTGAGCAAACATGTAAATTTGCGTTTCTACCCACAGAATTTCCTTTGGAATGAATGCAGGGCTGTTTACATGTCTTTACAATACATGAAAGCGTATGAAAGTATGTTTTCCAGTAAAAATTAATTTTTTAAAACGCTTTGTGGGTTCTATAAAAATTTGTAAAGCTAAAAACTCAAAATTCCCATGTTATTTAAATGGGAAACTTCAAGTGCCCTATGGCACGGGTTTTTAAAATTATAAATGAAAATCCTTGGAGCTCGGGATTTTTTTTCGTGACCAAAACATCCAAGAAAAATGGGTGGAGCAAAAAAATCTCGAAAAAAAGAAAAAAGACACACTCTACTTAGGTTGGATCTGTATAAATTATTTAAATAATATCTAATAGACAATTTTAATTGTTTTTAATAATTTTAAAATAATATAATGATTATAATATTTTTAATTAATTAAATCAAAACATATTTATTTTAATTTATTTATCTTGTTTTTGTATAATAATTGGACGACTAGTTTCAGTAATAAATGCCTATCATTAGGTCTATATTGTAATTAAAGTAAATTTATTTAAAACATTTGAATATGATATTGTAACTTTAGATTATATATATTATAACTTGCGTCTCCCGATCAAAATGAAGAGCAGCGAGCGAATTTTAAGGGGTGAAAAAGGATAAAATAATAATAGTTAATCACCCTGCATCAGTTCAAATAACATTTTTGACAGTATTTTTGAGTTCGCTGAACTACCCTATTTCACCTCTTAATTTAAATTTTTTTAATAAAATTTTTATTTTGAATTTTAAGGCATCCAGTAGGTTATTTGGAATAGTTAATATAATAATTAAAATTAACCCCATTGAAATAGAGAGAAACTTTTTTTTAAAAGAAATTTAACTTCAGAGTTGAAAGGGGTGAAAATAGGTGTGTTTTACCGTACTATTTATAAATTATAATATCAAATTTATATTTAGAGTCCAAAAATAACCTCCTAACTTAGGTCCTTTAAAATTCAAGATAAAATGTCTATTATGAAAAATTTATGTTTAAGGGTATAAAGGGTTATAATAAGGGTAGTTATTCAGCCTCTATCAGTTCGAATAATATTTTTGATCATCATCATTTTTTACGTTTAGTGGCCAAAAAAACCTACTTGACTTCTTTAAAACAGAAAAATAAAGCTTCTTTAAAAATGAAAGTCTGAGGGGTGAAAGGAGTGAAAAAACCTACTGGATCCCTTGAAATTCAAAATAAAAAGTTTATAAAAAAAATTTAATTTTAAGGAGTGAAAAGGGTTAAAATAAGGGTAGCTAATCACCCTGCATCAGTTCAAATAACATTTTTGACATCATTATTGAGTTCAGTGGCCCAAAAAACCTATATGTTCACCCTTAAGTACCAAAAAAATTTTCTTTTAGGTAAATGTATATTTTGGGGTGTTTGGGGGTGAAAAAAGGGTGAATTCAGCCTTTATAATTTATCCAATGTAATTGTAGACATTGTATTTGAATTTAGTGGCCCAATTTACCTGTATGCATAATTAAAAATTGAATATATTATATTAATATAAAAGTTAATTTAAGATACAAGAAAATAAATTAATTATATAAATGTTACTCATAATATTTCTAAGAATATGAATGAAAGGTATTTTGGATATTGGTTTCCAAAATTTTTTTATTAATAAAAAAAAAAAAACACTGAAAACTCTGAATAAACTTTAAAATTTAAAAAAAAATAAAAATTCTGCTCCATTTGTATGGAAAATATATAATTAAAGAAATAAAATTTTTCCGTTTTATTAGTGAGAAAAAAAGAAGGTACATGGTTTGGGAACTAGCCCATATAACCAAAAGGTCTTACGCGTGAATAGCCATCTCTAATTAAAAAAATAATAATAATAAAATTGTATTCTTTAATAAATTATCTTTCATTTGCAATAATTTTCATGTGTCTATAAGTTAATTATTTCTACCCGAAAAAATCAAAAGAAAATCCCTTTTTCTTCTTGTCTGTAAAGGACCCGCCCCCCTTAATCAATCTTCACTTCAAAAAAGGTGAATTGAATCACTATTTTTTTTGCCTTAAAAAGGTAAATTTTAGAAATATGTGCTTTTTCTATATACTCGCTATATACAATATTATTATACTAGATTACGTACTTGCAATGATACGACTATAGTTCGATATAGGGTAATTCCATGGATAAAACGCACAAAATGATATGCCAGGTCTCAAAAATTATAAACTTTAAGTTTATACTCATTAAACTTTAAGTGAAAATAACTCAAAAGTTTCCCGCTAAAAAAAAAAATTTTTTTTCTCAAAATCTTCAAAAATTGCATATATTTTCCTGAAAAAAATTTCCCGAGGGTAATTTTTGTTTTAAGCGAGTAATACCGATTTTCGTTTTTTTCAATTTTGACTTGTTACTTATTTTGCTGATTTCCCGCTAAGTCACGTGACCAAATGAAAATCTGACCGAAAATTTGAATTCTGCGGGAAATTTTACAAAGGTATAGTAATTTTGGTATCTTTTGAATGATACATCTCAATTTGACAATTTAATTAAAATGGTTTATTAAAATATGGAAAAAATGAAAATTTATAAAATGGGATTTTATTGATTTTTGGGTAAATTTCTAACTATTTATAGACATTTTGATAGAAAATAAAATCTAAACTTAAAAAAAATTTATTTTTTATTAATAATAGACATAACTTTTGTTTTTTCCAAAAGAAGTATTTTTATTTTTAGATTTTACATGATTTTTAGGCTAAAAATGTAAAAAAATCAAGAAAATCCCATTTTATAAATTTTCATTTTTTATATATTTTAATAAACCATTTTAATTAAATTGTCAAATTGAGATGTATCATTCAAAGGATACCAAAATTACTATACCTTTGTAAAATTTCCCGCAGAATTCAAATTTTTGGTCAGATTTTCATTTGGTCACGTGATTTAGCAGGAAATCAGCAAAATAAGTAACAAGTCAAAATTGAAAAAAACGAAAATCGGTATTACTCGCTTAAAACAAAAATTACCCTCGGGAAATTTTTTTCAGGAAAATATATGCAATTTTTGAAGATTTTGAAAAAAAAAAATTTTTTTTTTTAGCGGGAAACTTTTGAGTTATTTTCACTTAAAGTTTAACACAAATTTGAATTTTCCCGCGAATCGTCTTAGAGTAGGAAAAATCTGACTGGAAATTCGAATTTTTCATCAAATTTTACATCGAAAACCTACTTTTTTTTCTTTCTTTAACGTTTTTTAGAGCTTTTTTACGGGATTTTCAAAAATGGTGGCTGAGGAGAGAAATTTGACCAAAAAACTTTAAACCAGCATAGCACCCTTCAAAATTTATAGAAAACCTTCAAATTCGGGGAATCATCTATTTTTAAGTTGTTTTATCGAAAAAAAACCAAATTTCCTATTTTTGAGACCTGGCATATCATTTTGTGCGTTTTATCCATGGAATTACCCTATATCAACTTAATAACTATAGAATAATAAATTAAATTCGTTAAATTTAAATAAAAATCGTATTTTATACATGAAAGAATTAAATACAAAGAGAAACCTACACTGAAAAAACATTATTGTATATTTAACATATATTCAAAATATTTATTATATAAAATTTATATAAATTTATATTACACTATGAAGGTACGTCATTTTACACGTGTGCAATGTATTTAAGGTGTGACCTTAAACATAATAATTATTTTTTAACTTTTAAAGTTTTTTTTTATCTAAAATAAGAATGGAAAAATATACTTAGGCATGTATAAGAACTGCTTAAAAATATTTTTCTTTTTTTTAAAAAAGGTTTCTTTAAACAGCTAGAATTTCATGGCTTAAGTAATTATTATGTAGTATAAATATTGTGTTATGTAACAAATACATGTCATTTTAAATTATTTAAAACATTAAATATTATTATCGTTTGTTTGCCTAAACATGTATTTTTCTTAAACAATGAGCAATTAAAGTTTTTTTTAGTATATAAATCTTGAAGTATATTTTAGTTTTTAAAATAATTTTTAATTTAAAATAACCGAATTTGGTGTTTATTTAAATTTTTTATAGTATTCTGGAATAATATAAGTATTAACCGAATAAACAAAAACTCAATAATTTGCATATGCATAAATTAAATCTATACGATATTTAAATCCAATCACATAAAAGAAACAAAATTTTCAAATGCAGTTTAATAGAATGAAACAGAGATAGAATAAAGCATGACACGCGCTCTCCCGATCTAGTGCGCACAGGTTCTTCTGCGCATCATAAGCTTCTAAAAAACGCACGTGTGCGTGTTTCTATGTGCAATAGAAAATGATATTCCTTGGATATTTATTTAACAAGTTGAAAAGAGACATTGATAAGAATGCAATGAAAAGGTCTCTCTACACACTGGGAGGGGGGAGCTACATACATAGTGTTTGACATAGTGGTAAGGTCGATCAGCTGGTTAGCAGCGTGGTAGTGAGCTATTACAAATGTATATGTGAAACCAATGGAAAGATATAATGTTTGCAAAACTTATAACATAAAAAATTTTTAAATTGATAACATGCCCGATAAATTTATTTTCATTTCAATTATTTTTGTTTTTATATGCTTGTTTAAAAGACTGCCATTCACCGCATGGTCATTATTGTCGTTGTCCATTCGTGTAACTTTTCAAAATCTGAAAAACTAGATTTTTTGAAAAAAACAGAAGTATGTATAAATTTAGCAGATTGAATTCCAATAAAATAGGAGAAATTCCGTAATTTATTCTATAAAACCTTGCATTTCATGTAAATTGTTGTTATTTTATATAAATAATTATTTCTGATATTTTATCAAGTCTGCATTGCATACTTAGGAATTTCGATATTTATTTTTTTCAACCCTTTTATAGTTTTTATAATTTTGCACTAGAAAATTGTTTTGCTTATTTTTAGGGGTTCTGAAAACTGACACAGATTGACAACGGCAGTTTAAAAAACTTAATTATTCAATTGATATAAATTATAAAATTTGAGTGATAATTATTGATAAAATGTACAAAGAGTCATATTTCAGAAATAATAATTAATGTTACAAAAATAAAAGTTTTTCTGTAAGTGAATGCACTCACATAATATGTAGTATGTAGTATATGGGAGCATCGCTTTCTCTTTTCTCTGAGTGTAAAATACGTAGTATAATAATTATTATTTATAGGCAAAAAAAGTAATTTGAATCCGCATTGTGCAGGTATAAAAATAAAAAATGGGATTTCGAAACTCTTCCATCGATATTCTTTCGAAAATGGGATTTTTTTTAACCTTTGGTTTTACCGACGAAGATGCTGGTACAATAGAAAAAAATATTCTTTGTTCCTACGCACGAAATTCAGAATTGCGTTTGATTTTTTTTATTTATATAGAAGCTTTATTAACTGGATATTATTAGTATTATTTATTATCTCTTATAGCTGTTTATGAAGATAATTTATTACTACTTTTGTTTTTATATTTAAAAATAAAACTTATTTACCAGTTTTATGTAATGTGAAAGTCCATAGTTATTATTTATAAGAATATTTATAGGTATAACTTTTATTATATTATACTGAAAAACAAGTGTTATTATCTTTCTTATTACAGTTAACGCAGTACAACAGCACAAAAAATTGTGGTTTTCATTAGATAGAAAAATTAAACACCCAGCTCTTATAAATTAAATTATTATATTCCAAAGTATGCCAGAGAATGTTTTCATTAATAATAATATATTACTATTTTTTATTTTGCACAAAGCTTTTCAAATCATTTTCATCGGTAACCTATAATCAATTTAAAAACCAAAAAATTATTCATTTTATAACTGTTTGTTTATTAGGCTTATATTTAATATCAAATATGAAATGAAACAGTACAAATATTTAGAGATTATTCTTGCATTGTTTAAAAAAACACATTTAGATTTTAAAAAGCTAAACATATCAACTTTTTTATCGACCAAATTAAAAATAAAAAAAAATGTAAGCAAAATTTTAATTTTTAAAATAAACAAACTCGTTTTTAAAACTTTAGTAACTTATTTAATACATTAAAGCACAAGAGTATAGTTTATGCTCAGCTGTAATAATGAATAAAATATTTATTGTTGAATAACGAATTAAAAAAAATAACCAATAAATACCGTTGTTGGTTATGTAATTAGTTTAAATTAGCCAAAAAAGGATACAGTTTAATGACATCAGTGTCCATTCGTCGTTTACCAGCGCTTGGAGACGACATTTTTGATTAATTTTATTTTACTTTTTGATTCACTTTATAACCTTTTTTTTCAAATAAACTATTATAACTAGTAGTTGTTTTGTGCTACACAAACTTTATTTACTATGGAGTCACAAACTTTTTTTCAAGCCAACTTCTCCAAATTTGGTGTTTAACTTATCAGATTATTTTAATTCACTTTAGTTTCAGAAAATATTACTTTGATAATTGATATTATTTATATAATCCACTTTAATAAAAACTTTAAATTTTAGTATTATTCGAATTATTTAAATAATAATTGAGAAAGAAAAATTAATTTTATGTGTGTGTGCCCGATGAAATACGATAAAAATTTATTATGTTTTTTTTATCTTTCTCTTTCTAAACATCTATATATCTACATATTATATCTGCGTAGTTGTGTGTATATGTATATACACTCTACACAGTAATCGAGTGCCTTCTTCGTCTGTTCGATTCCCAGAGATGAATAATGCTCCTGGAAAAAGCTTTTTTTTTGTTATTTGTTTCTGCTGTGATACTTTTTTATAAATTTCTATTCTCAAGCTTCTTTTTGAGCTAATTTTTTTTTTTTATAAAAACATTGCCTTTGCCTTGGTCTTCAAATTTCCACTTCTTCCGTATGTTCTGCCTTTTGTATGTATGCGTTTATACATCTGTGTAGAACAGTCGTCAGGTCGTCACGCCAGTAGATTCTTGTCTTCTTTCTCACTCTTTCCCCTCCTCCATCTCTACACAATTAATTATAAAACACTTTTTACACAGAATAAAAAAGAAACAAAGATATACAAAATTAAAATGCTGGATCAAAAAGAGTTTTAATTTTTAAAGATGATAATGGCAATAATGACACTTTAAAAATTTTCACTAACAATAAAACTTAAACTTGTAGCATTTGCTTTCAAGCAATAGTTTTTTGTCTAACCTGCGCATGTAAAAGTCAGAATACGATTAAAAACATGCAAGCTTTGTTTTTTGCCTTTATTATTTGATTCCAACTTTTATGCAAGCGATCCTTGTCCCTCTTTCAATAGCTTACGCAGAACAGTTTTCTTTCTCACTCCACAAGATGTTCGTTCCGTACAGCTCAGAATCCAACTCTGCACTGAACCGAACAGTGTACTAGGAACTATATAATCAGTAGCAAATTGCGATTTGCGAATACAAGCAAAACACTAATACGATTCGCAATGCAGAGATCTTTACTATCGACTCTTGGCTAACTTTAATTCATATCAATTTATTTAAAAGTGACAATCAGTCTAAAATAAAAAATTCTGTATTAAAGATTACCTAAATATCAAAATATGCATACATTTATTTGCTAAATTTTTTTTAAATCTAATTTTGAATTGTATTTTTTAATTTCTACAAAAATTGAAAGCGGGAAATTTAAAACACCGTGCAGTATTTATTTTATATTTTTGCAAATAACTTGTTTTTTTTGGATTTTCTGTTTCAAATTTTATAATAATTTTTGAAATAATTCAAATAATTTAATATACTGAAATTTTTATAAAATTTTTTTTTTTAGTATAAGAAAGTTGATCTTTGTAATTTAAACTTTTGTATTAAATTTTTGAAAAATGCAGTTATAATTATAATTAGACTGTGCGAAGCACAATATGTCGCTTTTGTTTGCACTCGATATAATCACAGTAATATATGATAAGTTTCGAAATTGAAGAAAAAGTTAATACAAAATTAAAAATGAACTGATTAAATTTTGATAGGCAAATCGGATATATAATGCCGGAGTTATGGCCAATCGACCAAAATGACCGTGTTAAAACCATAAATTATTCTATCTGAATTTAAATTATTATTCTATGCATGAATAATATTTATTATTTTTTATTTTTATTTTAAATTCATAGATGACTTAAAAAATACTTCGGCTCATATGTAAGACAATCGATCGAATTTGGTTCGTTTATTTATTCGTTTAATTTTAGCACGTTACTTTATTTTTATTTTTTTTACGCATATAGCATTATAGATCCCTCTAAAATTCAACCCAGAAGGATTTTCAAGGTAAAATTTATAAATATTTATATACATATATATGTTTTTTTTTATATATGGGCATATCCATTACTTTTCATTCAAAAGTGTGCGCACCCATGACTCCGATTGGGCTCAAATTTTCAGGGGTGTTTTTAGCCAATTTTCAAAAATTTACTGGGCTTCAAGGATTAGTCCAAAAAACATCCGACTGGTCTCATTTTTTTCCTTGAACTTTCAACTTTTACCAAAAATATTTTCAAAAAGTTTCAAGGAGCTGATTTTTACTGGCATTGATTAACGTAAGATTCATTTTATCGAAAAATGCTGATTTCTGAACTTAAATTGTGACTCAGCATCATTAGCTTAAGACTTCCAGTTGGTTTCATTAAAAGCGTCTATCAAAGACCTTTCAAGTGAGACCATGAACGTTAAAAAAGCTCATCAGGGACCGGAGATATAAGCAATTGAATGTTTGCTGTTTCCAAAAATATCAGTTTTTAACAGCATTAATCGTCTGCAAAATTTTTCTCTGAGCACTTTAAGGGCTAAAAATTTCAGGGAAGCTTCTTTTAATATTAAAAAAAACTCTCTAAAAATTTGGGCGATGGTATTGGCTTCTGTTCGTAGATATAAGTCTCTGAAAATGTGTAATAATTGGACCAATATTTGAAAAAAATGAGATCAGCCGGATGTTTTTTGGACTAATCCTTGAAGCCCAGTAAATTTTTGAAAATTGGATAAAAACAGCTATTTTTGGACCTTTTAGAGCTTGTATCTCGGCAACCCACCCTGCAAAATGGGTGAAATTTTGGCTGGCTGAGTTTTTTATTACCTTAAATCACCCCTGAAAATTTGAGCCCGATCGGAGTCATGAGTGCGCACACTTTTGTATGAAAAGTAATGAATATGCCCATATATATTTCAATAAATAACAAATTTTTTAAATTAGTTTTTTGAGCATAAAATTGGTTTTTAAGTATACTTAAAAGGTTAATATGACAAAAATGAAGTTTAAAAGGAGTACTGTTTAAAAAAAAATTAAAGAAAATAAACACTATTTGAGAAATTCGTTTTTTAAATTTGCTTTTATTTTTTCCGATTTTCTGGGTTTTTCTCAGGTTTTTCCGACAAAATTTGACCAGATTCAGATCGTCTGGGATATTTTAACACCTATTTGTATAGAGAAAATATTTTTTAGGCTTATTTATGCTTTCAGAAAATAAAAAAGAAACGAGTGGCTGAGTATGTTAAAGTTATCAAAATCGTTAAAACAATTGCCAAATCACAAACAGACCACCAGTCTTGAAAATTGGACAGTAACCATATTTTTACATACCAAACACAAAGCAATCGGCTTTTTTTAAATTCAAGACATCGACTTCAGATTTGGGTAAAAATAGTTAAGAACTACCGTAAAATGAATTTATTTATTTACTTCAATCAACACATCAATCTATTAATATTTAGAAAACTTACAAAATTAACTAAATTCAATCAAAAAGGAATGAAATTTATTAGTAAGAAGCAAACCTTTTTAATAAACCACAAAATATAAAAAAGAAATGAAAACTTTACACATTTTATACAAAAATACTAATTTAACGTCTATTTGGATAAAGTGCTACGTGTTATGTTATGAAATTATGCTTCGCACAGTCTATCATTTTTAGCGATGATCTAGTTCTAGGTATGTCTACTACATTATAGCATTTGTGATGTGAAACAATATAGATTATCATAAATCAACTAAACCTTTCAAGTTGGGTCGTTGAATTGGACTGTAAACTTTCTTCTTCCAATAAACCACTAATCTCCAAAACTTGCAAATTTTTACATGATTGTAGCTTTAAATTATTGAAAAATTTTTCGGCAATTTGCTGCAAAAATAAGAAAACTGGAGAAAAATTCAAAAATTATTAAATTTTTCAGTATTCACAAAACAAAAGCATACATGCGCTTTAACAACACGAAAACATGATTGGTATATCATATTTATTTTTTTAAAAATTAGTTTATCAAGATTATCATGATAAAAAACTAGCCTCTGAAACGCTAGATTTTGCATATCTAGGAGTCAAACGGACGAATGTTTATTTAAAAATAACTCTATTATTTTTAATTTTTACACAAGCCTAAATCGCGACATTCCAATTTTTTATTGTTTGCAACACTGATATAAAGTACAGAAAATTTTCAGATTTACATTATTTTATAAAAATTTTAAATTTTTTAGTCTATAAAAGTATCCAAGGACCTCGTTTTACCAAATATTAAATAATACTTACAACGTTTTTAAATTTATTTATTTATTATAAAAGTATAAAAGTTCACATTCATTTTTATGTACCTAGATATTATCAAAATACATTTATAAATACACTTATATCAAAAGACATGACTACACTTCTATAATTTTATAGAAAGGTCAACATAATCAATGAAGAAAAGTCGCAAATTTTACAATTAAAAAATTTATAAACTTGTTTAAAGTTATTTTCTTCGTTGTAAAAATTGTAAATTTTATAAATTGTAATAAATTTACGACAATCAATTGTGGATTTACGAAAAAATAATTGCGAATTTTCGATTTTTTTGAACATCCACTAAAGTAAGTTAGTAAATTTACTATTGTCATTGAAATCTCACAAATTTTTTCGAAAATTCAGAGTGTAATTATTTTTTGTAAATAAATTAAGTACAAAAATCTTA
Source organism: Anagrus nilaparvatae (assembly GCA_022575985.1). Taxonomy (NCBI): domain Eukaryota; kingdom Metazoa; phylum Arthropoda; class Insecta; order Hymenoptera; family Mymaridae; genus Anagrus; species Anagrus nilaparvatae. The sequence continues at coordinate 2,847,268 of JAKSXM010000247.1, read as the reverse complement.
CATTTTAAAATTAAAATCAATATATCCATAGGTTTTCTATTTTTTATAAAATCATAAAATAATTAATTTTTTTTTACAAAAATTCATTAAAAAGTTATTCGCATAGGCATAGTATCGAAAATAAAAAAAAATATAACAACTTTTTTTATTCATTGTCAGTTTAGCTTATGTATATTTTATAAGAGATTGCACAAAATTCTTAAATACTGTAAATTTATTATAATATTCAATGTAATACGTATTATATTGTTTCTAATCAAAATTCATATCAGACTTTTTCTATATCGATTAAATTTAATGTTTGAAATTTTCATGAAACTTAGTAAAATCTATCTTTTGAATAAAATCTAAAATGCTTCAATACGACTTTGTTGTTTCTTCAGAACCCCTGATATTATAATGTATAGATTAAAGATTATTTTTTCAATTTTTAAATAAAATACTGATGAAACATTTTTCCAAAATTTCGAAATTCGGCTTCAAAGGTAAATTTCAACTAAAAGTTATTTTTAAACTTATGATATGTAATATTTAGCATTTTTTCAAAAGCCCCCTACGAAAATTAAGAGTTGCTAAGAAATCAAGAATATAAAGCATAAGTAAAACTGAATTGGAAGACAGGTTCGAAATTTACTTTTTTAAAATATGAACCTTTTGATTAAAAACTGATATTACAAAAATTAAAAATTTAAACAAAATTAAATTTTAATTCTACTTTGATTGAATTATAAAAATATCTAAATAAATTACGAAACACTTTTTTTACACAATTTTTGTTTTAAAAAAATTCTTAAAATTATGTTATAACGTATATCTATTTTTTATATACTTCATAATTGTATTGACTTTTTATAAAATTGTAAGTAAAAAATATCATATTTTTTATTAAGAATTACTATTCTTATCTCTGAAATAAACTAAAGTTCTTTCTTAAAAATAATTTTCTTTCCTATTAATGCAAGTCTGCCTCCAAATTTAGAGAGCTTACAACGAAGTGTGTATTAAATGTATGGTCGGGTCTTTGAAACTGCTCCAAAGTATTTTTCCCTGAAAGTACTACCAAAAATAAGTCACCAGCCCAATTTTTAGTCTCCCAGAGCGACATTTCGATTTTTGGCAGCCATTTTTGTGTTTTGGACTTTTATAAAAAAAGTAAGAAAAATGAGGGATAATTTTTCTTATTTTTTCTTTTAAAGACTCTCAGTAACATAAAAAATTTTTTCCTGTTAAATCCGGATAGGAAATTTCCCTAGCTATCCAAATTCGGGGTCAAAAATTTTTTTGAGCAGCGCATGCGCGAGAAATTGCTACGATAGGCTTTTTTTCAAAAGTCGATTTTTCAAATGCCTATTACCGAAAAATATTCTAACCAGGCTTAACATTTTCCTTAAACCTTATATTTTTTGGCGAAAAAAAAATTTCGATGGGATACTGCTTTTTGGGAGCTCTAGATAAAAAAATATCAGCTTTCAAAAGTTCATTTTTTACAAATTTCAAATTTTCCCCAAGTCACTTGACCAATTAAAAATCTGACCGAAAATTTGGATTCCGCGGGAAATTTTACATAAGGATATATATTTTCATGTTTTTAAAAACGATTATATTAAAGCAGTGAAATTTTTAATTGAAAGATTAAAATATCTCATTTTTTAAAGAATTTTTTTATTATTTTTAAATTAATACTAAATAAATTAATAAAAATTAATCAAAAATTCTTTATTATTACACTATTCTATATGTTTATGAAAATTTTCCTCGGAATCTTTGGTCAGATTTTTAATTGATCAATTGACTTGGCGGCAAATTCGAAATTTGTAAAAAATTAACTTTTGAAAGCTCCTATTTTTTTTATCTAAAGCTCTCTAAAAACAATTTTCCGTCGAAATTTTTTTTTCTTCAAAAAATTTAAAGTTCAAGGAAAAAATTAAGCTTGGTTAGAAGATTTTTAACTAATAGACACTTGAGAAATCTATTTAAAAAAAAAAAAAAAACAGTTTATCTTAGCAATTTCTGATCAAATTTCCCGAAAAAATTTTTTGACCCCAGAATCGGAGAGTTAGGGAAATTTCCTATCCGGATCTAAGAGGAAAAAAGTTTTCATAATATTGAGAGTTTTTAACAGAAAAAATAAGAAAAATTATCCCTCATTTTTCTTACTTTTGTTATAAAAGTCCAAAACACAAAAATGACTGCCAAAAACCGAAATTTTGTTTTGGGAGGCTAAAAATTAGGCTGGTGACTTATTTTTGGTAGCACTATCAGAAAAAAATACTTTGGGGCAGTTTTGAAGACCCGCCTATGTATTTTATACACACGTCATTTAAATCTACCTTTATATTGTGTTTTTAATTTCACAATATTATAAATGGGGTCATTCAAAAAAAAACGTAACGCTGTTAGGGTGGTTAGGTATTAAAGAAAATTGCTACCTATCTTACATGAGGGTTGTGGGTATTTATTTAATAGGAAAACCTTACAGTACAAAAAGAAAAAATAAAGTATCTTATATAAACGTTTTTAAGGAGGTTTATCCGTTAAAAAAAATAATGACAGAATGTAATAAAACGTGAATAGTATTAAAGTTTAAACATTTTTGAGCTAAAATCGACTTATTTTTACCTATGTCATCGACTTAATTAATTTTTTATTAATAAAATAAAAGTCGTATTTTAACATTGCGCTTATGGGAAAATTTGTTTCGGCTTTATAAAAAGTAGGGTGCTAATGACACAGATCGATGAAACTTAATAAATCTGATAAATAATTACTTAAAGTTTACATTCCCAATTAGTTTTACATACTTTATCGACTTTATTTTCGTAAAATTAATAAAAAACACGTAACATAACCAAAAAGCTCATTATTTTAGTGACGTTTTTTTAAATTCTATAATACTATGAGACTTTTTTTGGTAATATTCTTGGATTATTAATGGTTTTTTATAGTTTCTTTTCAATTAGTAGCTTCCAAAATAAACTTAAAAAAAAAAATTTATGTCGGTAATCGTAATTCCTGCAAAAACGTAGTAAACCACGGATAAACCTCCTTAAACCAAACGTGATCAAACTCAATGATCTGTTCTGTAATAGTATTTTACGATCCCGTGTCCTTAAAAGTAAAGAATAGTCGGCTTCGCCTCGGATGGTAATTTACGTGCGATTTGGGCCATTCTTTATTTATGGACAAGGGTAGTATACGATTTTTCTTCATCAGTGGCGAGAAAGCACGTATTTCCTGTCCGCGGCCATGGGTCGTAATATACTGTTTGTGTTAAAAAATACTACTAAAAATAAATATCCATGAAAAGTTTTAGCTCCATTTCTGGCAGCTTTTTTCGTTGTATTATAGCCTCTTCTAAAAATGAGAGGCTCTAATTTTTATGTTTAATTTCGTTATGCTGAGAAAATTTTGTGCTAAAATCGAAGTTTATCGAGCTTTAAGAGCAAAAAATTGATATTGAAGATGATTTTTAGTAGCATAAGGAGAATAATACTTTAGGACCGATTTGAGAACTTAACCATTACTGTGCGGCGGAAGAAAAACACTATCTCGAGTTTGTAGATAGCTATCTATATGGCAGATTAGGTTTAGTTACATTTGATTGAAAAAGATTCAAATAGTTTAATTTAAAAATTATCAATAGATTATGAAATATAATTAGCAAAATTGCTGCTTTCTTACAGAACAGAAGTTCTATCAGAAAAGAACTCCCAATAATAATTTTTTTTTTGTTAGCAACGCTTTCAAGAAGGTGGGTAGAAGGTAGAAAAAAATATGACGTAGAGTTACACAGTGTAGTTGGGTGCCTCAAAAACAAAAAAAATTGCGTTACGATTTTTTTTTAATAACCCCTATATGCAAATTATTTTAAAAATATTACAATATAGTGTAATATTATAATAAATATCGCAAATTTTTCGTCATTTTAAATGTTTCCCTTCATTCAAAAATTGACCATATGGTATTATTTTATAAATACATTTAATTCGGGTAATAAAATTTTTTTTTAAATGCACAGGACTGTAATATTTTTTTGAAGTTTTTTGAAAAATTGCTACAACGTGATAGCACAATTATGTTCTTTAATAGATAAAAATCAATTTTTGAAAACATGTAAAGGGTATAAGTTGACAAAAAATATGGAAAGTAACATTACATCCAAATATTACATTATTGACTTAATATTACTCCTTACATATTCAATTTTGATTACAAATTTTTTTAGTAATATGGCAGCCATGTTTTTTGACACACAAAAAAAATACCAATTTACTTTTCTTATGATCCATGAAGATTGATACAAAATTTTGCTTGATTGGTATAAATTAATAGATACATGAAATAAAGTGATTATGTTGTTCAAAAACGGTGTATTAAATTCTTTTCCGTCTCAAAAAATATGACTTCCAAAGTATGCTAATTTAAGTGCATGCATATCGTAGTTATTGCACAATGATAATTGACAATAGCTGACGCATTGGTTTGCTCTTTTAAATATAATATTAGGAAAATATCACATTAACGTAAATTATATTAGATATCTAGAAAACGGTATCCAAATGGAATAAAATAAAGAAATTGAAAAAAATCAGGAATGTTTTTAAAATACTTTTCAGACCCTTCTTTTTAATTTTATTTTCTAATCTAATGCTGTTTTTCGTGAAAATGCTGTCAAAGATAACATTTCATTGGGTTCTGTTGGCAGACGAGAAAATTCTATTTCTTCACTTGCACTATTGTCTGAAAAAAATTTAATTATTTTAATTAATTTTTTTGCGCTTAAAAACTTAAAGAAAATAATGTTTAAGTTATTTAGGAGGTGAAATTTTTGAAAAGGCTCCTGGTTGCCAGACCCTTATATAAAACTATAAACATATATTATTATTTTAATGAGGAGTTTATGCATCGAAAATGTTAGAATCCTAAATTTAAACGCTATTTAGGTATTAGGAGGGGGGGGGGGGGTAAGAAGATCCGACTATTTTATTTGCAAACTTTTTTTCTTTACTCAAATATCAGTTTAAACTGACCAAATTATGAACGATTTTTAAAATCAAATAAAACTTTTTTTTCATTTCTAGGTTTTAGAAAATAAAACTTCCCAAGTAACTTCAAGAACTAAAAATTCCCAAGAAAAAACTTTTTATACTATATGCTTGAAAAACTTTCTTAATTTAATAATTGAAACTATAAATTTGTTATTTTTCTATAATAAAACTGCAAACTCATATATTTATATGATACAATTAAAGTTAACTCACCCACTAAAGTTAAGCGTTACTACTAAAAATACTTAAAACTTATCTCAAACAACAATTAAATTGAATAAATTTATCAGAATGCATTTAGGTTAAAAGTGTTTTCATATTGAGCTCACAGGCTGTACTTGAAAGAGTTTATAATTTATAAGGTCAAAAAGGAAAACCATTAATTATATGTTCCAAATGCTGTAAACATGTACATTTTAATAATAACGGTTCCATCAAAACTAATTTAAGTAGCAACAAAAATCATGGACAATGCAGAAAATCAATTTTTATGTATTTTGTGTAAAGCAATTAAACGTATGTCAAATAGTTCTTCTACTCATACCATTCAGACAGTAAGTCGTCGTAGCACTGGGAGTATCAAACCTTCTACTACAAACAACACAAAAAACAATTACAATATATGCGGCATTAGGACAATAGGGAGAATACGCCAGTTACTGACAATAGGTTTACTACACTGCTTTTGCAGTCAATTTTTTGAAGGCTTTTAGCCCTCTCTATGCAAGCACACAATCAAGTTTTATGACAATCATGTCTGCTAGACATTTCTTGATGTAATGACATAATTACGCCAGCTAAACCAAAAATTATCTAGAAGACATGATTATCATAAAAGATGATTATGTGCTGGTATAGAGAGGGCCTTTGGTAATGCAACACCATCAATAATGCTTAAAATGCTAAAGAACATTGGCTTTTCCAAATAATCGTTAAACTGGTACTGGTCTTATCTAAGTGGTCGGTCATTCAAATAATGCGTAACTTCCAAACACGTAACATCTTCGTCTGGTGATATAAATATAGGTGTCACACAAGGCTCTGTCTTAAGGCCTTTTGTTTTCTGTATTTATATGAATGATATTCAAGGTTCAAGATCAATATTCAAGATCATTTGAGTGAAAATAACATCCTTAGGTTATTATATGCTGATGATTTACAAATCTACATTCAAACGCATGCACATAAAATTGACCAGGGTACTGGGTATTCTCTATCTATCAAAAATTGCCAAAAGGATTTCAACATGGGCAATAATAAATCGTTTAGCATTAAATATTAAAAAGACATAGGCAATCGTATTTGACTCATCCAATATTGATGTTAAAACAAAAGTGATAGGGTTCCTTTTGTTGACGAAGTAATCAGTCTTACACTGAAAAAAAAATCCGCTTGCGGCAAGCGGAATTCCGCTTGACGCAAGCGGATTTTTTTTTTTTTGTTTAAACCATTGCAAATGGCTTGAAACGTAAAAAAAAACCTTAAAAAAATTATTTTTTTGAACTCAAAACTTCATAAAACTGAATTTTAAAGCTCAAAAGTTAAAAAAATCTTTTTAAAAATAAAGATTACTTATTTAGCTTTTAAAACTTTTTTAAGTGGAATTATTATTGAAAGGTAATAATAAAAAGTTAAATAAAATATATTTCATTAATTACTAGCTTCAGAAATTACCGAAAACAGCTGAAAACAACTCAAAACCTAAATTAACCAATTTTGGATCATTTTTAAAATAACCAAATCAGTCTTGTTTTTAATGATTTTGTTTATTACTAATTTTTTTACAGATTTTTTTATTATTTACTTTAATTGTACATATTTTAAAGTATTATTTTTCTGTTAAAAATAATTTTTCTTTTAATTTTAAGCGTCTTAGAACAGTTAAATATTGGTTTTTTTAAAAATTCATAGACTTGCGATGGTAGCGATCTTACTCGACACAAAAAAAAATTGAACACATCACTTTTGAACACCTAAATTAAAACATACAAAACTCAACACACAATATTTTTTACACTAATTATTGCACGCGATTTAAATTAAACACAAAATGTTCAGCTCATTTTATTTGACACATATTCAAAACAAAAGACTAAAATTTAATTAGTTTTTACACGATTTGCATAAAAAATTTTTGTGTCGAATAATACGTGTCAAAAAAATTTGTGTTGGATTTAAATGGTGTGGAAAAAATAGTGTTAAAAAATAATGCGTGTTGAGTTTTGTGTGTTTTAGTCTTGTGTTCAATTTTTTTCGTGTTGAATAAGATCGCTACCACCAGTTATGAGGGGACCAATTTTTAAAAGTTTTGCAGTCTTCAAGAAAAAATTTTCTGAATAATATTTGCAAGAATTACTTATATATTTTTTCCTCGAGATTTCGTTGAAAGCACTATAGTTTTTTTATCTGGGGTTTTCCTTTGCCATAAAATCTTTAGTTTCTATTTTTACTGGCTTTGTCCAATCTTATATATTTGCATTAGTACCCCATTTGACCCTAAAGAGTTTGAAATATTTAAAATTATCTTTAATAAATAAATAGATAGGAAAAAACTGCTTAAAAAAAATGCGAAATCGTTTCGTCTGAAGATGAAAATTCACTGACTTATCAAATTTTTAAGTTATTGTGCTTCAAGTAACGTGTAATTGAGATTGCAGGAGAATTATTGCAAAATCTTTAATTAACGATAACTCGTTTATTAAAAAACAAAAAGTTTTAGCATTTTTTCGAGTGGTTTTTCCCTGACTATTTATTTATTAAAGATAATTTTAAATATTTCAAACCCTTTAAGCTCAAATGGGCTACCAATGCAAAATATATAAGATTGGACAAAACCAGTAAAAATAGAAACAAAAGATTTTATGGCTAAGGAAAACAACAGATAAAAAAACTAGTGGTTTCATCGAATTTCCGAGGAAAAAATATATAAGTAACTCTTGCAAATATTATTCAGAAAATTTTTCCTTGAAAACTGCGAAACTTTTAAAAATTGGTACCCTCATAATTGGTACCTTAAAAAACTAAAGAAATGAATTTTTCTCCTGTAAAGCGTAGTAAAATGTTAAAATAAATAGTGAGTTTGAATTGTACGGGAAAAATTACTTGGGAATATACCTTTTAGTCCAGTTTATTACATCATTTGAATCTGCTAGAAAAATCTCAAGTCCATGAATTTTTCAAAAACCCAAATATTTAACATTTGAACTGCTCTAAGACGTTAAAATAAATTAAAAGAAAAATTATTTTCAACAAAGATATTACTTCAAAATATATAAAATTAAAGTAAATAATAAAAAATCTGTAAAAAAATTAGTAATAAACAAAATCATTAAAAACGAGACTGATTTGGTTATTTTAAAAATGATCCAAAATTGGTTAATTTAGGTTTGAAGTTGTTTTCAGCTGTTTTCGGTAATTTCTGAAGCTAGTAATAAATGAAATATATTTTATTTAACCTTTTATTATTACCTTTCAATAATAATTCCACTTAAAAAAGTTTTAAAAGCTAAATAAGTAATCTTTATTTTTAAAAAGATTTTTTGAACTTTTGAGCTTTAAAATTCAGTTTTACGAAGTTTTGAGTTCAAAAAAATAATTTTTTTAAGGTTTATTTTTACGTTTCAAGCCATTTGCAATGGTTTAAAAAAAAAAAAAAAATCCGCTTGCGTCAAGCGGAATTCCGCTTACGGTAAGCGGAAATCCGTTAGCGGCAAGCGGAATTCCGCTTGCGGCAAGCGGAATTTTTTTTCAGTGTAGTCTTGTATTAGATAACACACTCTCGTGGAAATCCCAAGTACAAGTAACAAAAAAAATTAAATAAAGTGCTTTACTGTCGTAAAATCATTAGGCCTTTTACTTCTCAAGCAATACGCAAACGATTAGTAGAATCCCTTGTTGTTCCTCATCTAGACTGCTGTAAAGTAGCCTACTAGATATTTCAGACGAATTGGGTGTCCAATTACAAAGATCAACTAATTCTAGTATCAGATAAATTTATAGTTTGCAAAAAAGTAAACACATTATCAGTTTTAGAAGGAGACTACGCTGGATGACTACTTCGACACGCACTGATTACTTTGCGTCTCTAATATTATATAGAATTCATAAGAAAAATTCTCCGTTCTCTGTAAACCTTTGCTAAAATTATATTTATGGCCCAAAAGTTATAATATATTTATTAGGAATTTATACTTTTGCTGAAGTAAAGAATATTGTAAGGAAATCAAATAAATTTTAATTTCTCATTTTTACGATTTTAGCAGTAATTCAAATAAAACGCAAAAATAGGGCCGAGATGCCCATAAATGGCATTAGAAGTTATTTTTCGGGGTCGGAATCTAATTTATGGAATCCAAGTGGCCCAGGTCTGGGAAAAATGGCATTTGTTACCCAAAAAATTAATATTTCGTATTTTTTTAAACAAATAAACATTTTAAATTTTTGTATTCTCAGCTTTCCCTCGGAAGGTAATTTACGTTCAATTTGGGCCATTCTTTACTTTTCTGAACGTGACCGGAAATCACAGATATACTGTATCTCGATGACTAATATACAAGAAATTGAGGTTTTATACTATATTGATTAATATATTTCACTTTTAAAATATGCAAACCACAGATAGCACTAAGCAGGAAACTGCTTTTTTAAGCAAATAAAGGAAATTTTTGAGATGTTCATTGAACTATTATAATCATTCGGTGAAAGGTCAGATCTTCTTCTTGATAGTTTGTATTTGACATTGTGAAATTGAAAAAAAAGTAAATAAATTGAAAATAAATTTTTGAATTTTCTTACCAGATGGTTCAACAGGCCATTGCTTGTGAGAAGGAGCATACAAACAAAGAAGTGCTATTATATATATATTCCACATTCCATAAACTCCAGTAAAGAAAGCTGAAGTCATTTCTAATTCTATGCTTTGATCCCACTTCCATTGCCCTTCAGCAACCTTATTAAAAATAAATTTTTTATTTAGTAAGATTATCAATGAGTTTCTATTCCTGGAGCGTAAATTTTTATCAACTTAATTTAGTTAGGTTTAATTTAAATTTTTTTGATTTTTGTTAGTAAGATTATAAAGTTTTAAATTTATTTATTGATTATTAAAAAGAATAATAAAATAAAAATAAAGAATGATTCCTATAGATATAATTGTTAATAATATTGCTGGTAAATGGTTTAGAATATATTGTAAAACTAGAACCTAATAACTATCTTCACTCCAGGAATACTAACTCAGAAATTATTAGTAAAAATATTTCAATTAATTAAAAAATAATACTTGTCCTAGAATGAAACCAATAATTGTTAATGATGCACATAATAAAGTTGCGATCATTAAAAATTTAAATCGGTAAATAACTCCTTCATAATGTAAACGTCGAACAGAGCTCATACTTGGTAAAACGGCTCTTTTTGCGCTTATATTTACGAAAACTTTCCAAATCATGTAAAACAAGAATATTAGATATACCATAGCAGATATTCCTGCTAGAATTATAAATGTTACCTAGAATCATTTAGTCAAGGAAATTGATACAATTAATTAAGTACGCTGTAAACTTACATTACTTACAATCCTATTCGGATTATAAATATAAGAGATTTTTTTTTATTGTGTTCTTTAATGTTTATAAAAGTAGGAATGATTAAAAATGGATGATTGTTCCATAGTTATTTACTAAATTTAGACATTTATGCTACTTGAGTTAAATTACCATAAAAAATTTAAAAAAATAAATGATATTTTTATTAGAAACTTAAAAGTGATTCAGTTTTCTAGTTTTGACCTACCAACCCTCTATAATATAAATAAGGGTGAAATGGGTAAAATGGACCAAAATATTTAAAATTTACTAAAATGTTTAGAAATTTTTTTTTTCGGAATTGGTACCGAATGTCACTTTTAAGATTAAATTCTTCATGCATTCAGTATAAGGTTGATGGGGGTAAAATGGACCATTTTTAAGTCAATAAATTAAAACACAGATATCTACCACTTTGCTACAATAACATATTTACTTTAGCGACTATAAAAAGGGTCCACTTTACCCCAGTCACCCCTAATTCGAATAAATAAAAAATTTTATCTCAGGAGTGACATTCATTTGTGATTCAGTAATAAAATAAGACTCATAGGAATTAAAAAGTATTTTTAAAGTTTTTGAAAAAACCACCCCTATTGACCAGATAAGGGTGGAAAAGATATTTAGTCAAAATTTTATATGCAAAATATAAATTTTAGATCTGAAAAAGCTATTTCATGAAATTTTTATTATTATTTTAAGACATTAAAAGTCTTTTGTCCGTCGTTTTCTCGAAATTCTCGTTTTGCCCCTTTTCACCCTTATTTTTCGGGTACATAGAGGGGTGGTAGGTCAAAACTAACGGCAGATTTGGAAAAAGCATGACATTTTACCCAAGGGGAAAGATTTTTAGACTTTTATCGATTGATTTTCTTAACATTTTCATTGAGTGTCCGTTTACTTCCGCTTGGGCACTAATAGGCTAATTTGTTTTTAAAGAAAAAAGCCTGTTTAATTAAATGTGTAAAAAAAATAAAGGGTACATTCTTAAAAAACAAGGGATTATTGTTCTCATTTTGCGACCAAAAGTTGCCGCTTTCCCTAAGAGGCTTATACGACAATTCTAGTGCATTTTTGTTAATAAAAATGCAGCGGAAAATCAGGTGCATTTGTATACTCTATTTTAGGACTCATATGATAACTCTTAACTTTACGGTTTACTTATAACCTAAAATTAGAGTAATGTGCCCTCTTCGGTTATGTTGATTTCAACAAGAAAAACAAATTAGTACATATAAGCATTTTAGCAAAAAATCACATTTTGTCCGCAAATTAAAGTTAAAATTGCTTGTTTTTTGAGATTCTGGCCTTTGCAGATCTTTTGGTTAAGTACTAAAATGACCAATTAATTAATTTATTCATAAATTTTTATCCAAAAATCATTATTACTTTTAATTTTTTATAAAAAATAAAACCCGAAAAAACTCACTTTAAAATCTGTGAAGCCTTTTTCTTACAAAACTTTCTTTAACTACAACAAAAGGCACAATCAACCACTTATTTTCCCTCATAAATACAGAGATTTTTATTATGAGCCTTATGACGGTATTTTAAGACAAAGAACCCCACAAAGAACATATGAAATTTGGTCTTCCTGTTAAATTCACTGAAATTTGAAATAAAATGGCACATTTTGTACCCTCGATCAAATGCTCATGTTGGATGCAAGCTCTACATGTTCATTAGGGTTGTTCACAAAAAAAAAAGTGCGCCAAAAATGTTCTTCCTGAAGTATGCTGAAGTTTAGGTGACAAAATGATCCCATACCAATTTTCAGCTCATTTGAGAACGATTTAGGGGTCGCACAAACCCAGGGTAGCTTTCAAAATTTACCTATTAGAACCGATTTGGAACTAAAAAAACAATATTTGAAGTTTTTGGGATAACTACCCCTAGTTGCAATATAAGGGTTGAAATCCAATTAAATATCCCATAAACCTAAAAAATGTAAGTTTTTTGCACAAATTAGTAATTTTAAATGTTTTTTGGTATCAATTTTTTATTTTTATATTGATTTTTCCGTCATTTTTATTTTAGCCCCTTTTTCACCCCCATTACCCCTATTTTTGGGGCATTTGAAAGGGTCGTAAGTAAAATCTGACTTCAGATTCGGTAAGAGAATGAAATTTCACTACAGATATGCAATTTAAAAGCCTCTATCTATACGGGAACCTATTTTTTTTTTTTACTTTCCGTTTACGTCCGCTTGGGCGTAAATGGGTTAAGGTATTTTCAGACTCTGAGGACCTCATTTTCGAGTTTAGCGACACCGAAAACATATTAGAAAGCATAGAAAACGTATTTTGAAAAAAATTTTTGTCGTTCTCACTAATTGTCGGTATTAGCCAACCACTTGACAGCTACCCTGGGTTTGTGCGACCCCTAAATCGTTCTCAAATGAGCTGAAAATTGGTATGGGATTATTTTGTCACCTAAACTTCAACATAGTTCAGGAAGAACATTTTTGGCGCACTTTTTTTTTTGAACAACCCTAATGTCCATATTTAGGGTTTGTAACTTATTTTATGTCACAAAATTACGAAAAAATTAATTTTTTTTTTTTAGAAAATCGTTCTTCTGCACTATAAAAAGGAACTTTTTTGGATAAACATAAAAAAGAGATTCACAGGCACAAAAAAAAGTCATGTAATACAGGGTAGACCCCCTGGTATGGGGGTTTTTGATGTGTGCTAAACCCGAATATAGCCATAGAAAATCAATAAAAACTAGCCAATCCCCCCCCAGCGCTCCCATATGCCCCCCAAAGGTGTGAAAAATTTTTTCTTTACGAAAAATGAAAATTGAACTTTATACTCATGTTTTCTGGGACACTGATACCAAATTTGGATATAAAAAATTTTTTCAATCAACATTTGGCCCTTTAAAAAGCCCCAGTGCCCCCATTCATAACTCCCCAAACGGGTTAAAAATAAATTTCTTAAGAAAATTAAAAGTCAAAGTGTATTCTTATATTTTTTGGGACGGTGAAAGCAAAAATGAGTATAAAAAATGTTTTCTACGAACGTTTGGCCCTGTAGACCACCCCAGTGCCCCCAAGCATCCCCCCGAATTGGTTGACTTCTTTGCATGACTCTTTTTGCATGCATTAATTTTTTGGCAAGTTAAACTTTTTTTCCAATAGTTTTTATTGTCCAAAAAAAATAAGAATACGCTTCGAGTTTTAATTTTCCTAATAAAAATATTTTTAACCCGTTTGGAGGGATGTATGGAGGCACTGGGATGGTCTAAAGGGCCAAGTATTGGTTAAAAACTTTTTTTATGTTTATCTTTGATTTTAACGTCTCAAAAAACATAAGAATACGCATGAATTTTAATTTTCCTAATAAAAATATTTTTAACCCATTTGAGGGGTTGAATGGGGTGGTCTAGAGGGCCAAGAATTGGTTAAACACATTTTTAATATTCATCTTTGGTTTTAGCGTCTCAAAAAATATAAGAATACGCATTGGGTTTTAATTTTCCTAATAAAAATATTTTTAACCCGTTTGGAGGGTTGATTTTGGGGAACTGGGGTGGTTTAGAGGGCCAAGCCTTGGTTAAACACATTTTTTATATTCGCATCTTTGGTTTCAAAGTCTCAAAAAACATAAGAATGCACTTTCAGTTTTATTTTTTGTAATGAAAATTTTTATATCTTGTTTTGGGGGGATGCATGAGGGCACTGGGGTTGTCTGCAGGGCCAAACGCTCGTAAAAAACATTTTTATATTCATTTTTGGCTTCACCGTCCCAAAAAATATAAGAATACACTTTGACTTTTAATTTTCTTAAGAAAAATATTTTTAACCAGTTTGGGGGGTGGGGGATATTAATGGGGGCACTGGGGCTATTTAAAAGGCCAAACGTTGGTTGAAAACATTATTTATATCCATATTTAGTATCAGCGTCCCAAAAAACATGAGTATATAGTTCAATTTTCATTTTTCGTAAAATTTTTCACACCTTTGGAGGGCACGGCTAGTTTGAAAGATTATGAAAAAGTTGGGCACTTCGGATTTTATAGAGAAAAATGAATATTCAACCTGTAAGAAAATAGTCCTTTTTTGGATTTAAATGTTTAATTTATATTTTGTCAAGTTATTTGATAAAACGTGTCTCTCGGGGGAGGTGAAAATGAGCAAAAATTTGCCCTGCTCGGATCAGGCTGAAATTTTCAAGAAATGTTGCTTTTTCGATCCCCAGAAACATGTTCAAACCCGTTTTTGAAAATCAGTCATCCTCTTCGAGATATTAATCAATATGTCTCCCATTTAAAATACATGGGAAAAGCCATTTTGTAGCGGTTTTTCTGATTTTGCTTCACAATTTTAGTAGCCAGAAAAGCCATTTTGTAGCGGTTTTTCTGATTTTGCTTCACAATTTTAGTTTGACTAAGCACCAAACCAACGAGAAAATCTGTAAAAAGTTTTTTAGATATCATTCTGGTGCAGATTTCCCCCTAATATTCCGGGATGCTCTTTACGATTTTCTTGAAATTTGAACAAACAAAAATTGTAAATATAGGTACTAAATTTCGTAAATTTTCGATTTATATCGAATATATTCAATTTTTTTAGAAGTTCGGTGCGAGCAGCAGTCAAGCAGACGCAAAATCTCTCAATAAAATAATTATATTAATATTTAAATTCGTCGCACTGCGGTATTCAATTTTATTAATATTTTATACATTCTTGTAAAACAATGTAAAATGTTAAACAAGATAAATAGTAGTTACTATTCCAATTTTTTTTGTTTATCCAAGAAAGTTACTTTTTACAAAGTGGTGTAATTAACTAAAACTTCGGAAAAATACCCTCGGTCAAAATTTCAAATTGAATCAAAGATTTAAAGCATAAAATTACCATATGTAGAGTGGATGACCCATTTTATGTCTCCAAGTCCGTAAAAATTAATTTTAAATGTATAGATAATCAATTTTCTATTGATAGCTACTGAAAAATTTTCTTGATCAGGGGTAGAAAATTCACCATTTCCCAAATTCAGGTAATTTGACCAAAAGACCAATTTCCATATTCTGTGCGGGGTCCTAGATAAGCTTTTTTCGCAAATGAAATTTTTTTTTTATTTATGCAATTTTAAAGTGTCCGCTCAACACATTTTGAAATTAAGATTTTTTAATGAAAAATTCAATGGTTTTCAGTACTTCGCAAAAAAAAAAAAAAAAAAAAAATGAAAATGCACTAAAATTTATAAACAATTAGCTTTAAATCATAATATAAGATAAACGAAAACTTTCCCACGATATCTTCCTCTAAAACTGAATGATCTTCAATATGAAACAAGCAGAATTTTGATCCAAGTTGTCCAGATCAGGAATCTCAGGCTTTTCTCTAAGACCCAAAAATTTAAAAAATTTAACATGTTATCATTTAACATTAAAAAATTATTATAAATATATATGTTTAAGATAAATAAATACATATGTTTTAAAAACCTTAATTTAAAATTCACTGCGCGGAAAGGCCCAGTGGAGGAGAGAGCGTCCTTAATTAATAATTTAACTATATATAATAAAAAAGGATACGGCTATTTTGGTTCCTAAATTTGTTACCCAAATTGAATAAAATGGATTTCTTAATTGCATACCACGTTCACAAATATCGAAAAATAATAGAGATAAGCATCCAACTCCAACAGCTGATAAATGGCGCCAATAACATTTTATCGAACTTTTATTGTCACCATCCTTTATAAAATTATATATTTATACATAGACAGTTATTTAAATACACATAATTATGACATGCTAAATAGTAGAAATAATAAATACCTGTATCTTATTTTTGAAAGTTTCATTAAAGAAAATTATGAAAAGAATAAAAATATTTAATTAATTTAAAAAATAAGTTAATTTATAGTTTCTTAAACAGTTACCATTAGGTGCTCTCCAGCAAACACGAGCCAAAAAGACAAAAGCATTGCATAAAATATTCCTTGGCGAACATCTTCTAATAACAGCATGAAAGGCATATCAAAAAATAACGTGAAATACTCCATCGGTACTAAAATTCATTTTATTTTATTTTAATATCAACATATTTTATGAGTAAAAATTAGAGGAAGATATAGTTTACTGCAAACTACGAAAAAACTACATCAGCGAAGATCTTTACATTTAAAGTTTTCCATAAAAGTTGACCAAAAATTTTTTTATACACGCGAGAGCCGGGAATGGTTACGTATGGTTTTGTTTTAAAATTTTTTGCATACAAAATAAACATTTATTTATTTAATTCATTATTAAGGAGCAAAATTTAGCAATTTATAAAATAAAAACGTTTTTTTATAAAATCTTGACTATAATCAACAAAATAATTGAGAAAAGAGAAGAAAACAAAAGAAATATTTAAGAAACTATGGTTTAATACAGCCCCAGCCATACTATTCACGGCCAAAAATTAATTCTCTTTTTCCGAGGATAAAAATAGGTGGTTCTTATGTTTTTCAACCCACTGAACACGAATCCGGGGTTCGTTTTGCAAATTTTGTGGTCAGTTTTTTGTTATTAATAAATTATTGCAATATTGACTAAAAATCAAGCTGTTAAATTAACTGTAACTAACGGATTGTAAAATCTAAAAAAAAAAATTTTTTTTTAATTATTTTAGTCTATAAAAAAAAACCGAATCCACTATTGTTTAAACAATTACTTGAAATTTTTATAAATTTTTTTAACAATCAAAAAAAAATTAATTTTAATTCACATGCGACGCATATACTTATGTTTTAGGTTTTTCGTATTATGGATCACTTATAATAATTCAGAAAAATCAACTATAAATGAAGTCGAAAAGTGTCATATAAAAATTCGAATTCTGATCTAATACTTATGTCTATAGTTGTGGTACAAAAGTTATTTCAATGTCTGCAATTAACAATTTATATCTAATAAAGAAAATTATTTTTTTATTATTTTCTTTATTATTTTGGTTCCTTAAAGAGGAACCATTGTGATAGGTCAAATTTCGATTTTTGATTTTTTGGCATATAAGCACGTTTTGAGACCCCAGGAAGCTAAAAAACCGGTTTTTAAAAAAAGTATACGTGTGTGTGTGTGTGTGTGTGTGTGTGTGTGTATGCATGTAATTGGTGATATTTCACAAACATTATGGAGTTAAGACCTAATTTTTTTTTCAAAAATTTTTTTATCAAAAAAGCTTGAGGTACTTTTTTTTTTTAATTTGGATGTAATACCTCATTTATTTCCACGAAAGTACTTATATTTGAAAGTATGGTTTTTACTCTATATCTCGAAACTGATACTTAATTTTTTGAAAATTTTTTTCCCAAAATTTTTTTCACGAAAAAATACAAAAAACACCGATTTTTTTTTTCTTTTTGGACGTAGTACCTAATTTATTTCTATGAGAGTACTAGTTTTAGACAGTTCATTTATAGTAATTTTTTGGATTTGATACCGAATTTTTCCTAAATTTATTTCTCAAAATTGAAAAAGTTTTTTCTTATTGTTTGAGGAACCTTAGTGCCAGCTAGTTGGCAGGGTATTTTTTATTATTTTTTATTACACAGGCTCACAAAAAAAAAAAGTCATGTGCCAGAAGGTAGACCCCATGGAATGGGGGTTTTTGGTGATGCTAAAACCGAATATGGCCATAGAAATGCACTTTAACTAGCCAATTTACCCCCAGCGCCCCCATATGCCCCCCCCAAAAAATAAAAAAATATTTTTTTTCGAAAAATGAAAATTGAACTATATACTCATGTTTTATGGGACGCATATACCAAAAATGTATACAAAAAATGTTTTTAACCAACGTTTGGCACTGTAGACGACCCCAGTGCCCCCATTCATACCCCCCCCCCAAACGGGTAAAAATATGTTTATTACAAAAATTAAAACTTAATATGAATTCCTATATTTTTTGGGACGGTGAAACCAAAAATGAATATAAAAAATGTTCTCTACTTATTTTTGGCCCTGTAAACCACCCCAGTGGCCCCATGCACCCCCCCCCCAAACGAGATATAAAAATTTTTATTACAAAAACTGATATATAGGCCTGCAGACATATAGGCCTGCTGGACCCCTGCAACTTGATTTTTCCAAAAATAGGTTACTCAATATTTTGTAAAATAACCTTTTTTTACCCGAAGTATTATCTGAAATTTATTGAATCATAAAAATTACGGGCATATGAACCCAGACGGATAATTAGTGATAGCAATACAAAGGTTCGCCTCTCTTCCATAGATCTGCGATCAGTCGTTGTTTTCCTCGACTACCCATTCTAGGGTTCTGCCTGATAATAGTTTTTCAAGCTTCTTTTAGTTTCTATACTCAGTTACTACATTAGTGGTTAATAAAAATTAGAAATATATATAATATTAGTCCTAAACTTTAATAATTTTCGAAAAATTATTGCGACTTTCGACAGATCGAACAGATTACCTTGAAAATTTAGGCGGATACGTAAAAAATATGCCCGAATTGAAAGAAATTTTTTTTGATAAAAAAATTGTTCATCAGTTTTCAGTTTTTTTGGTTTTTTTTTTAAATTTGATAAAAATTTTATCATTGGAAATCCAGTTTTTTGAACATAAAAAATTTTTGCCGTTATCAATCGAAACGAAATCTAACCTATGTTTTGACTGGTAATTTTTGCCATCTTTTTCCGTAAACCCCGCGTCTCTAACTTTCATCACGTTCTAGTTTATCCATTTGGGACAAACAAACAAACAAACATACAAAATTAAATATATATATAGGTAATTTTAGGCTATTTTTTTTAGATTTTTAAACATTTTTTAGTATTATTTATGTTTTTTATCTAATATGAACATGAAAAAGATATTTGTTTTTACCAAATTTGGTCGAATGTGTTAATATAATTAACGAAAATGTTAAAAAACCCGCAAAAGAAAAACCTCAAAATTCCTATTTTGGGCAACTGAACCATTTTCGGTAAAAACCGATATAATATTTATGTTCAGCAACCCGATAAACATAAGTAACCCTCGTGTAAATAAAAACATCCCCGAAAATTAATCTAAAGCTGCCTATTGTGGGCAACTGTACCATTTTCGGTAAAAACCGATATCATATTCGTGTTCAGCGACCCGAAAAACATAAGTAACCCTTGCGAAAATAAAAAAATCTCCGAAAATTAACCAAAAGTTACCTGTTGCGGGCAACTGGGCCATTTTCGGTAAAAACCGATATCATATTCGTCTTCAGCGACCCGAAAAACATAAGTAATCCTTGCGAAAATAAAAAAATCTCCGAAAATTAACCAAAAGTTGCCTATTGCAGGTAACTGGACCATTTTCGGTAAAAACTGATATAATATTTATGTTCAGCAACCCGATAAACATAAGTAACCCTCGTGTAAATAAAAACATCCCCGAAAATTAATCTAATGCTGCCTATTGTGGGCAACTGTACCATTTTCGGTAAAAACCGATATCATATCCTTCTTCAGCGACCCGAAAAACATAAGTAATCCTTGCGAAAATAAAAAAATCTTCGAAAATTAACCAAAAGTTGCCTATTGCGGGCAATTGGGCCATTTTCGGTAAAAACTGATATCATATTCGGGTTCAGCGACCCAAAAAACATAAATACCCGTTGGAAAATTCCATCGACCTATTAAGGATAAAATTTGTCTACGAAACGGGGCTCCACGTCAGGTCTATAATTAAAAAAAAAATATTCCTTTAATTTAAGATGTAATATAGAGGAGTTATCGTGAATTAAAATTTTTTTTAATTTTATCAAAAAAACAAAATTTTTACCTGGCAATTTTAGGGGCCAATTTTAATTTCTGAAATTAATAAAATCAAGCATGTTCATGTTTAACATTTTGAATATATTATCTGATTCAGCGGCAATGCAGCCGTTAAATTATAGTTAAAGGAAAAATTACTTATTGGTAAATTTTAAACTTTACCATTACCATTAACAATTATATTGATTGTTATAAATTATTTTTAAGTCGCTTAATTTATATTTTCAAGCAAATTGATTTCATATCATGCAACTATAAATTTAAATAAGTTTATAAAACCTAATAATTTTAATAAAAGTTCTAGACTTACAATTAAGGAAAGTCAAAGCACATCCTAGTGCAAGTAGCATATACTCTAATAATGCTGGAGATCTGGATAATATATGAATTCTTCTCCAATACCAACACAATACACTAAGAGCTAAAGGAAAATAAATCGTTTTTAACCAAACCCATACTTTGGTAAACCCTCCATTTTGATGAATTGCCTAATAAATTATAAAAAATGATTTTAATCCTCTAAACAATAATAATTGTTTTTTAAAAATAATTGATTTATTTATAATTAATTTATAAAATATGATCTTACAGTAATCCATAAGTCAGTAACATGTCCAATGTCTTGGTTAATACCTTTGTCAGGATTATATGGAAGACGTATATTTAATAAATAATAATCGTGGTATAAGGATCCTAATTCAAACAATGATAAAATGCTGCAATTGTAATTGTATTCTTCATGAGGCTGAAATTATCAGTGAAAAATTTGTAATAATTTAAACTAACAAACTAATTAATTAAATTATAGCACTTAATAATTTTGTGAAGTAACAACTTTTAAAAAATATCTTTTTTTTTTAGATAAAGAAATATAAGAAATTTTATAAAAAATGCAAAAAAATAAAACTGAATACCCTCTCAATAATACAATCCAAGTTTCTTTCAACTATTGAAGAAGCATAATGTTTCCAGGAATCTTCAGGATCTCTTTTATTTCTGTATGCTAATCTAGCATCAAGAGTTAGTTTTGATTTTGGAGCTGCATTAAAACACGTTTTTATTGATAACTTTATTTTCATTATAAACTAATTAATTTTGTTTAACTTACGAACAATAATGTGACTATGATATTGAACATCAACTTGCAATATACCAATCAAACTATGTTGCCATCGAGAATAATCCAACTGCTGCTTATTTCTGTCAGCCGGCATCTAAAATAATTGAAATGCGTAAATAATTTTTCTTATAGCAAGTACTAAATTAATTTATTACTTGGAAAACATAGACAATTGGTTTAACATGAGAGGGCATGTTTTCTACTAAATCATGGGTGTCAAATGGCTTACAACTGTCTTTTCCTTTAAAATAGAACCATTTGTCATTTCCTGGAGCAGAGCCATTTATACGAATATCTTCACAAGCTGTTCCTAATATATTTTGACTATTTGATGGAGTTGGAGCTACAGTAAAAAATATAGTATTAAATGTATCCTAAAATTAAATTTACTTTTAATTATAAAAATTAAATATAATTATAGTTACATATTAAATGACATTTCTTTTAAATTAATTGATTAAATTATTAAGCTTTATTATTAAAAAAAAAAAAAGCAGAACATTGAGAAAAAATAATATGAACAATAATCTTGACAAAAATAATGAATATTATAATGAGGAATACTTAAAAGAGGGAAAAATAATATGACTTTAATAAGTATGCTTATACTTCTTGAAATTTCCCCTTGCATAAATTCTCTTCATAACTAAAAAGAACCCTTACAATAACAAATATAGAATTAAATAATTGATTTTAAGAATTAATTTTGCAAGATATTAATTTCAAAACAAATGTAAGAGAATTAAATTAATATTTCATAATTATTTTAATAAATTTATTAATTAACAAAATTTTGATACATATTGTTTAATTAGGATCAACATATTACGGTTACAATTAGGCCAGAAAATCAGTTATTTTAATTTATAAAATCTATGCACAAATGTATTTGTTTATTATACTCACCAATCAAACCTCCAACTAAAAATGATATGATTTGCCCTATTATTAATAGCACCACAAGTATAAAAAGTTTTCTACCACTTAAATTTTCGATTATCGTTCCTTGCATTTTTAACTTTAACTAAAGATGATCAACTTTATAAAAATTATTAAACTTTGCAGTTAAAACTGTAAAATATTTTCATAAAACAAATTTTGGAGCATTTCATGGATTTCACCACTTACTTTTTTCTCTAATTCAAACTTTTATAGTAGATTAATGTAAACATAATAAAATTTAAAATATAACATTTAAACGATTTGCTTAATATTTTACTATAAAGCACAAATTTTACATAATTTTTACGAAAATTCTTATCTGGATGTAGACATCAACAATTTTTACTTTCGTATAAAAAACTTTGCTGCCGGCCTGCGCAAGCACATTCGTATAATATTATAATGTCCACAAACACCCTCTACACACATATACGAATGTACACGAATTCACACAAATGCAAAAAAGCGTTTCCATAATTACGGAAAACAATACTAAAAAAAGGAGTTATTAGCCGTTCTTTGGTAAATAAATTTTTATTTGAAATTTGATTCAAAAAATTATTAAATAAAAAATTATTAAAAAAATTATGTGATTAGGTACTGTATTTTTCTAAATTAGAATCTTTTAAGATATTGCCTTATTACACAGGTAAATATTTTATATTTAAGTTGAATACAAAATATGAGGTTAAAATATTTATTTTTGTATCAAAATTATTAACTTTTTAAATAAACATCATTTTAAAAATAGAATTGTAAACTAAAATTTATTAATAAATAAAAAATTTGTACTATGCAGTATCAGGATGGCTCTTAGAACGTATGGTGATAAGCCTATAAGTTTTCAAGTCGAAGAAAATGGAGATTATTATTGCATCGGTTCAGAAGTTGGAAACTATTTACGGCTTTTTAGAGGGTCTTTATACAAACGTTACCCTGGCATGTTTAGAAGAACCCTTGCTAATGAAGAAAGAAAAAAATTAATAGAGTTAGGTTTAAGCCAACATGTTTTAGCCTCTAGTGTATCTTTATTAAAGGCAAGCGAAGTAGAAGACATTATAGAAGGAAATGATGAAAAATATAAAGCCGTGTCTGTTCATACAACAGCTGAACCACCTGCTCCAAGAGAAGGCAAAAATAAAAAGACCGTTCCTTGGGTGCCAAGTTTACCAAACAGTTCACATTTAGATGCTGTACCTCAAGCTACTCCAATTAATAGAAATAGAGTTTATAACAAAAAAGTTAGAAGTTTTCCATTATGGTAATGCTTTAAAAAAATTTCTTTACAAACAATAAAGTATTAAAAAAAGAAATAAACAATTTATAAAATTATAGCTTTGATGATACAGATGCAACTGCTAATTTAGAAAACGCTTCATTAACAGAAATTTTAGTCCCAATTCGTCTTGATATGGAAATGGAAGGGCAAAAATTAAGAGATACATTTACGTGGAATAAAAATGGTATATTTTAACATTAATTTTGTTTTAGATTAAATAATATCTTGTTTATGTTTTTAGAAAGTTTAATAACCCCAGAGCAGTTTTCTGAAGTATTATGTGATGACTTAGATCTAAACCCTTTAACTTTTGTGCCTGCAATTTCTCAGGCTATAAGACAACAGCTTGATGCTTTTAACCATGAATCTATTATTGTGGATCAAGACGATCAAAGGGTCATCATAAAACTTAACATTCATGTAGGCAATACATCTTTAGTAGATCAAATTGAATGGGACATGTCAGAAAAAGACAACAGTCCAGAGCAATTTGCAATAAAGTTATGTGCTGAGCTTGGGTTAGGGGGCGAATTCACCACTGCTATTGCTTACAGGTTTGAACTTGTTTTTTATACACGTAAAAATCAACATTTTAATTTAATCACAAGAATTTGTTTCTGTAACAGTATTCGAGGACAATTATCATGGCATCAAAGAACATATGCTTTTTCTGAAGCACCATTACCCATAGTAGAAATTCCATTTCGACCACCTTCAGAATCTGACACATGGGCTCCATTCTTAGAAACTTTGACTGATGCAGAAATGGAAAAGAAAATTAGGGACCAAGATAGAAATACTCGGTATGATTTAAAAAAAAACCCATTTTATATTTTATCTTTACCAAATAAATTTATTTATGTTCATGTAAATTTTTAGACGAATGAGAAGATTAGCTAACACAACACCAGGATGGTAGATTTAAAAAATATGAAATTTGATATATATGCTTTCATTTTTATATTTATAATGTACGAAAAAAATGTTATGTAAATACAGCCTTAGATTATATTGTGTTATTCCAAAAATTAATATATAAATCTAATAATGATGTTAAAAATTTTAATAATTAAAATGTATATTATATGAATCAGATGTTATAAATAAAAGACTAAAATCATTTTTTAATTATTGAAAACTAAAAAGAATTTAATATATTATGGGTATAATTGATTGGATTCTAGCTGAACCTTGAATCAAAAAATTTTTCTGCTTATTAATAACAATATATCCATGGATTCACTACTGAATATATCATAAGATTACATTTTTTGCAGTTATTCTTGCTAAGAGCCAATATATATATAGATATGCTAATAAAATGCGCCATTGGTGCAAAGCCAATAAAAAGTTAATTAAAAAAAATTCATTCTATCTGAAAGAAAATTATATTTTATTTGCTCTAAATATAAAATTATTTAACTCTTTTTATCTAATCTACTAAAAAATATAGTTAAATACAATTTGCAGTTATAAGTTTATGAAAAAAAAAACTATTTCAATTTATAACTAATTTCATAGGATATTTTATTATTTATTTTATTAAAAAATTAAATAGTTTTGTATTAAATACAAAGAAAATGAAATTTTTATTTATATGAATACAACATTTTTTGCATTAACTTTGCGTTAAATTTTATAATTGGCTTTGCACCAATAGTTATTGTATACATGTGTCATTTTTTGATTAATACCATTGAAATAAGGTGTGTTTTTTGTATTACAACTCCTAAAGTTCTTTAAAATGGTTTATATTGTATTGTTAATTTATTAAATAAAATAAATGCTAATGATAAAATTATTTATTATTTTTTTTTAAGTTGAACAGTCCGCGCGCAAATAAGCATCACCTACGCGAAAATGAGATGAGAGAGGGAGTAAATATTGAAAGTGGGGGTTAAAAATTTTTTCTTCTGAATGTCCCTCTGTCGTGCGAACGGAGAGTTATTGTACCTGTTATTTGGTGGTCACGTGTTTATAATGTTTATATTGTGAATTTATGTTATGATAAGCACGTGCATATAAATAACCTTTGAAATATCAGTAGCAGACAATTATTAATTTGAATTTAGAAGTTGCGGATTTCGCTAAATTATGTTATTCATAATTGGATTAGGTTTAGTTGATGTGAGTGATATTTCAGTGAAAGGATTGCAATTAATAAAAAGTTGCGATACGGTTTATTTAGAATCGTATACTTCGATATTAAACGTTGGAATTGAAAGCTTGGTAATTTATACTTAGTGCTTAAATTTAAATTTTCAATCCCCTATTTTATCTATAATTTTAGTAAAATATTTTGTTTTAGGAATCATTTTATGGAAAAAAAATAATCATAGCAGATCGTGACCTTGTTGAAAACGGAGCTGAGATAATATTGGAAAAAGCTCTTGAAGAAAATGTTGCATTTTTAGTTGTTGGTGATCCATTTGGAGCAACAACTCATAGCGATTTGGTTTTAAGAGCACGGGAGAAAAATATCAAAGTTCAAATTGTACATAATGCTTCAATTCTAAGTGCCGTAGGTTGCTGTGGACTACAATTATATTCTTATGGAGAAGTTGTTTCTATTCCATTATGGACACAAACTTGGAAACCTGATAGTTTTTTTGACAAAATAATTGCAAACCAGAAAAGAAACTTACATACGCTTTGCCTACTAGATATCAAAGTGAAAGAGCCTGATATGACAAAACTTTCATCAAAAAAAATTACTTATTTACCACCAAAGTTTATGTCAGTTGCTGAAGCATCTACACAGCTTTTAGAAATAGTTAAAAATAAAGCTCATGATTCAAATGGTAAATATAACTTTCAATTACAATTTATCCTTTACTTTTGTTGGTTACTCTAATGAGCACTCATAATATGAATTTTTATATTAAAATCTTCATTTATATATCACCAAAGAAAATAAAGCTTATGCTTTTTCCTTAAGATTTTAAATAATAAAGAAATAAAATTTCTTGTGAAATAACTATTTAAATTTTTGCCAAACATATAATCCATTGGTCTCTTAAATGAATTTTAAAAGCTTTAATTTTTCCATGAATAAAATATTTTTAAATAAATATCCTTGTTTGAAATTCTAAACAAATTTTAAAATATAGATTTCAAATGTTCTCAGAATTGATTTCAGGATCTTAGACTTTTAGCTACCATTTACTCATAATTAAATAAATGTATCTATCAAAAAATTATATTGAACCTATCAAAGATTATTGAAAGCAAATTACTACCAACAAGCAAATTAAGGGATTAAAATAAATTTAATAAGGCTTTGTGGGTATTAAAATTTTATATAAAGAAAAGAATTTGTATATACGTATAGAGTGTATATATTACACGAGATATTACACCCCAAACGTGTAATTGACCAATTCATGAAATGGTCAACTTTTTGACCAATTCATGAAATGGTCAAACCCGAGGTCAAACCCCTTGCCCAATTCATGAATTGGTTAAAATTTTGACCATTTTATGAATTGGTCAAAAATATTTAATTTTTTTACACTAGTTGGTCAATAACTTTGGAATGAGTAAAAATAACATTTATGTACACAGGAGTCATTATTATATTTTTATGCTTTTGTATAAGCTTTGCATCGATTCAAGATCAAAGGAATGCAAAATAACACAAGATATATTTTTATTATTTATCAATTAATCCGAATTTTATTGAATTAAACGTTTAACGCCCAAGAGCCTATCTTAGTTCTAAACTAATTTTAAAACCAAAATTTATTTTTCTTAAAATGTATCCCTATGTTAAAAAGTCTCAATTATCAGAATTTGATGTCAAACTTACTATAAAATTAACCGGAAACTCATTATTTAGGGTAAAAGTTGGACACTAAAAAAAATCGACACGTTGCTTATCAGTATTGTAGAAAATAAAAAAAAGGTATATTTAATGAAGAATAATAAAATTTTCATTTTTTGTGTGTTTTAGGACATATATATATTTTTTTTTTCAAAATGGTGGATGGAGAATTGCAAAAAAATTACGAAAAACAAGTTGCATTAGATTATTTGTTTTTAGTAATATTTTTTGGAATTTTCCATAAATATTGGTTGTAAAATTAATTTACATTGGTATTCAAAAAAAAATCGACACGTAAAATTTTAAATATTATAATATCAGCTATATTTTTTTGGAACCTTGTTCAAAAAATATGTAACTCTATCCATATGCATTCTATGTACAATTGCATTATCGTTGAATTTTTTCATATTTATGCATTAATCAGTTTGAAAAATTGATTAGAAACTAATAACTAATAAGTTTTTAATTCTTCTAAAAGTTACTTCATTGAAAAAAAAAACGGTTTTTTAAAAACATAATTTATTTGTTATTCATAATACATGCAAAAAAAAATTTAAGCTGTATTTATCCTTAGCTAAACCATCAAAACTTGCCTTATTTTAATCAAACGAAAATCTATAAAAATATTTTTTTTTCTATATTATACATAATAAAATCATCATAAGAAAAATCAATGAAAAAAATGATGTGAACACAGCATGTTATTGTTTAGCGTACTTTTAATCCAGTCAAAACGCGGTTTAGGGTGTATTTTCAGCTACTGACATGAGATTTGCTCTACTACATGTTTTTTGGGTCGCTAATCACGAAGATCGTGGTTATTTCCGCTCGAAATTTGCGGAACACCCTTCAATTTGCAAAAACTACCCCCAAAAAGGGGTTTTTTTTTGATATATTAGCGATATATTAGCAAACTGAGTTTATAGATTTAGCCAAGAATTGGTCTTAGGGGGTTTTTTGGGTCGCTGAACAAGAATTTCAGGTATTTTTTAATGAATAATTAATATTTCACCCTTAAATTAGCAAAAATTAACCCTAAAAGGGGGTGTTTTTGATATTTTTGCACTTTGAGCGACCAGATTATGTCCATACAGATTTTTTGGGTCGCTAATCGAGAATTTGGGGGAATTTTTAATAAATAATTAATATTTCACCCTTAAATTAGCAAAAACAACCCCTAAAAAGGGTGTTTTTGCTATTTTCGCACTTCGAGCGACCAGATTAGATCCTTACTGGTTTTTTGGGTTGCTGATCAATAATTTGAGGAGTTTTTTGTGAATAATCAATATTTTACCCATAAATTTGCTAAAACAACCCCTAAAATTCTTCATCAGCGACCCAATAAACCCGTAAGTACCTAATCTGGTCGCTCAAAGTGCGAAAATAGCAAAAACACCCTTTTTAGGGGTTGTTTTTGCTAATTTAAGGGTGAAATATTAATTATTTATTGAAAATTCCCCCAAATTCTTGATTAGCGACCCAAAAAACCTGTATGGACATAATCTGGTCGCTCAAAGTGCAAAAATATTTAAAAAAACCCCTTTTAGGGTTAATTTTTGCTAATTTAAGGGTGAAATATTAATTATTCATTGAAAACTACCTGAAATTCTTGTTCAGCGACCCAAAAAAACCCCCTAAGACCAATTCTTGGCTAAATCTATAAACTCAGTTTGCTAATATATCAAAAAAACCCCTTTTTGGGAGTAGTTTTTGCAAATTTAAGGGTGTTCCGCAAATTTCGGGCGGAAATAACCCCGATTTTCGTGATCAGCGACCCAAAAAACATGTAGTAGAGCAAATCTCATGTCAGTAGCTAAAAATACATCCCCCCCCCCGCGTTCTGACTGGAGTATTGAACTACTATTTTTTATTCTTTATTAAATATATTACGCAGCAAATGCTCAACACGTTTCTTGAACAAGTCTTAGTAAAGGATTTATTAAGATACCGCCTGAAATGGTGTGAAATGGATAAATTATAATACCTTTAGTTCTCCTGAATCTCGATCTAAGTGCCTCGATATTGAAAAAATTAAAATAAAATTTCAATTATTTAATTTACTGCTAAAATTATAATTTTCGCGTAGGTACAGAAAAATAAAGAATGTCCCAAATTGCATGTAAATTACCATCTGAGGCGAAGCTAAGGATGATAAACTGTGATTAGGTGCATTCCTTTTTTGAGGCCCAGAGTCATATACCATTTTTTGTACCAGTGGCAAGAAAAATTTTTATAAATCTCAAGTTTCTAAAAATTTTTACTTGCAATATTTCATTTGCAATATTCAAGTCGTTTGTGATAAACTACTATCTTCCATATGAGGAACTTGAAAGTTAAAAATAGTTAAGGTATGTAATAAAGTTATAATAGATGAATTGTTGACTATCCTAATTTACCTAGCAAAATTGAAACTACTGAATTTCTCAAGAACTTAAAATTTTTTCTTGTATTTTTGATTTGCTCTGGGGAGTTAACGAACTTCTTTTTAATGTCATTTTTCTTTTACTTGCTTATGACTAGTTTAACTAGTTTTTACGTTTTTTGTGTTAATATGAAGTATAATATCAGTTTTTACCTTAGATGACAGAGTTTTGTAATTTTGATTTAAATAGACTTGACTTAAATAGTTTTGATCGTAATTTTGACTCAAATACAAAGATTGTATGATTCCGTTTTTTATTTTGCAAAAATTTTTAAGATTTTGTTATTTATTTTTAATCTGAGTATACTTAAAAATTTAAATTTTCTAATTAATTATTTTTCTAACTATGTTTATATTTTTATTAGAAATATTTTACTTAAAAATTATTTTTAATTGAGACTTGTATAATATATTTTTTATTAGTACGTATTTTTAATGATTAATTATTAAAATTAAAAAATATAGTAATGACTCCTGTGTAAACAAATGTTATTTTTATTCATTTAAAAATTATTGACCAACTAGTGTAAAAAACATGAATATTTTTGAGCAATTCATGAATTGGTAAAAAAGTTGACCATTTCACGAACTGATAAATTACACGTTTGGGGTATAATATATATAAATCTTTACTTAAATGCCAAAATATTAATTAATCTCAAATTTATATTTGTTTAGGTCTTTCACCCGAAAGTTTAATTGTTGGTCTTGCTAGAGTAGGCTCTGAAAGTCAAGAAATTATTGCCGACTCGATTCTTAAAATGAGTCAAACTGATTTAGGGAAACCGTTGCATTGTCTTGTAATTCCAGCAAAAAAATTACATCCTTTAGAAGCGGATTATCTTCTTCAATATGCAGCAAATAAAGAATATTTTCAAGAAAGTGTCAAGAGTTAGTACAAAATTAATTAATTTTTGAAAGTTTGTACTATAATGAGTTAATATAAATACTTTATTTTCTAATAGACTAGAAATTTTATGTATAAGTACTTATTTTTCTATTTTGTAATTAAGGTATTCTGAGGATAGAATTTTTTCTTTGTAGGGCAATTATCCTGCTTTTTTTAAAGCATGAAGTTATTTTATCCATAAAAGAACAATTTTAAAATACAATGTTTACTTTTTTTTATTAAAAATGAATCAAAGCGGTGATAGTAAAATAAAAGTTTGTATATGATTATTAAAGTTGTATTGATTTTTTTGCCCATTATTTATAAAGTAATTATTAATGAGAATTTCTCGACCAAGAAGGCAAAAAAATGAAAAAAATATGTTTTTTTTTACATGTGACGTTTCGCATGTCTTCCACACCTGCTTCCACACGCCTTATCAAACATACAATTAACAAAATTATATATCTCTATATTATATAAAGTTATAACCGCTGCCGCCGCTGTCGTATGACACTTTTGGGCCAATATGGTACTTTTGGGCCAAACTGGTACTTTGGTACCATTCTGGTACTTTTGGGCCAATCTGACACTTTTGGGCCAATCTGACACTTTTGGGCCAATATGGTACTTTTTGGCCAAACTGGTACTTTGGCACCATTCTGGTCTTTAGTCTTAGCGTCTCAAAAAACATAAGAATACACATTGAGTTTGAATTTTCCTAATAAACATATTTTTAAGTCGTTTGGGAGGGTTGAATGGGGACACTGGGGTGGTTTACAGGGCCAAACATTAGTAGAAAACATTTTTTATATTCATCTTTGGTTTCAGCGCCTCAGAAAACATAACAATACACATTGAGTTTTAGTTTTTTTAATAAAAATTTTTATATCTCATTATGGGGGGGGGGGTGCATGGGGCCACTGGGGTGATTTACAAGGCCAAACATTAGTAGAAAAAATTTTTTATATTTATTTTTGGTTTCACCGTCCCAAAAAATATAAGAATTCATATTAAGTTTTAATTTTTGTAATAAACATATTTTTAGCCGTGTGGGGGGGGGGGGTATGAATGGGCGCACTGAGGTCGTCTACAGCGCCAAACGTTGGTTAAAAACATTTTTTGTATACATTTTTGGTATATGCGTCCCATAAAACATGAGTATATAGTTCAATTTTCATTTTTCAAAAAAAAATTTTTTTTAACTTTTTGGGGGGGCATACGGGGGCGCTGAGGGCAAATTGGCTATAGAGACCCTAGGGTCTCTAATTGGCTAGTTAAATTGCATTTCTATGGCCATATTCGGTTTTAGCACCACCAAAAACCCTCATTCCATGGGGTCTACCTTCTGGCACATGACTTTTTTTTTGTTGTGTGCCTGAGTTACCAAAGCACAATTTATCCAGTTTTTCACCAATTTTCTATTTGCTTTTGACCTAGCTTTTGAAGAAATGAATTGCCAGGGAAAAATACATCGATTTAAAAAAAAATTATTATTTTACGATGAAAATGAAGCGAGTAATGCATGTTTAAAGTTCAAAAATAGGCTTTTTTCTATAAAATTTCAATCTTTCTTAAGATGAAATTGAGCAAAATCTTAGATTGATTTTAAATTTTTAAATAATATTTTTAAATTTCATCAGAAAAAGAAGTTTTTTTTTCTTCTGGAGTGATTTTTCCCTGGCAATCAAATTTTTTTATCTATCTTTTTTTACCCATTACTGCCCAGGCAGCCAAAACGTGCCACTTGATTAATACCGGCTATTAAATTTTAAAATTTACCGGCCATTAAATTTTAAAATTTTTTTAAGACTAGAAACTCATGAGGAATTCAATTTTTGAATCATTTTTTACTAAAAAACCCTAAGAAAATGTCTACAAGGTGCGGAAACTTAAAAAACAATCGATTTTAGCCCCGTTTTGCGGCCAAAACGTGCCACTTTAAAGTAAATCTTTACTATGCGTAAAATTTTATATTATTTCTTTTTCTAATTAGCATCCGGGGGTTCCCAAAGCTTATTTCAAATATGAACTCAAAAAAATCATAAAGCTTCATCTAGGGATGGAAAATTAGGGTAAAATGGGGTGAAAAATCAATTTTTATAAAAGACTTTACTTTTACTTGAAACACTAAACCGTGGGGTTTTCGATTTGATAAAAATTATTTGAAACTTGAAAAATGCATAACTCGCTTAAATTTTATCGTATAAAAAGAAAAGTTTTGGATTATTATCGAGTATTTTTTCCTTGGCTATTCGTTTATCCGATAAAAAAATTAATTTTATTGACAGAAATTTATTTTTTTTGTTAAACAATGATAATAATCAAAAACAGTCTTTAACATGTTACATTAGTTTTTGACCAAAAAAAAACTTTTTAACGACTAAACTAATTTTTTTCTTGCGTAAAAGGATAGTCAAGGTAAAAATACTCGATAATAATCCAAAACTTTTCTTTTTACGATAAAATTTAAGCGAGTTATGCATTTTTCAAGTTATAATGTCGTTTTAGAGCCTAAAATTGGAATTAGTATAAAAATGGTAGTTTTTGACAATATCTTTACTTGACCATAACTTCGTTAATTTTCATCGAAAATAGCAATTTTTTTTTATTTAGGACTTTTTCTCTGGCTATTCGATTCTGAAAGCAAAAAAGTCAATTATTTTAACCCTTTATGGAAAATTAAATAAAGAAGTATTGAAAATGTGAAATTATTCTAAAACAGGCTAAAATCGACCTTAATGGCCGAAATCAAAATTTTTTTTCAGACAGATCGATGGAATTCCGGTTGAAAAAAATTTTGAAAAAAAAATTTTCAAAATAAAAATGGCGGAAAATGAGATATTGTAATTTTTCTTAAAACGCATTTTCCCATTTTCCGGGGTTTTTTCGAAAAACTAATGGCAGAAATGGATTTACTGAAGGTTTCCCAACATATATACTCTTTCAGAATTTTTTTTCAAGCTTATATTTATGATTTTTAACCATTTTCCCGAAATGCACTAACGCTGGTCGAGAGCCGCCTAATGAGTTTGATTGGCATAACTCGGGTTGTTTAAGACCTAGAAGGCTAAAAATTTGAGGATTTTCCTATCTTTATGTTATAAAAACATGGGAAAAATTTGAGGCCGATCCGATGACCCGACCTGCCCACCATTGCTGTTTTGGCAAAGAAAGAATCTTACGTGAAATAAAATATTTAAGCACAAAACATATAAAATTATAAAGACTATTTATAACTGCGGAATAAATTATGGTTTTCGGCTCCAGCATATTTTTCACATTTTTTTGGCTCAATTTAATGGTTTATGATAAAAAATAAGATTTCAAGGGTCAGTACCTCTTGCGTTCACCGAAGGAGGTTCAAGTGTGTATTTTACTACAAAATTTGAATCCTCGGATCCGATCGGGATGCGGTTGATGTCAAAATTTTTGTATTAATAAAATACAAAAAAAAAAAAAATAATTTATTTTAATATTTTTAAAATCGTTTTGAGGTTAAAAACTTCGAAAATCGTAATTTTTAGCTTTTTTGATGGTTTTTAGACAGAAAAATGGTATGATCGATTACTGCTTGTAAGGGTAAAAACTAAGCTATTTTGTACCTATAGAACCTGAATTTAATAAAGCCGACCTAATTATTTTGTTACTAAGTGCTTTTCAAGCCTAATTAAATTCTATTACAGAAAACCGATTTAGTGTGAACCATAAATAATAACGTTTAAAAAAATTGATTTCCGAAAATGAATTTTTAGTTTTTAATAAAAATACAAATAGGAAGATAGGTAAACAAATTTTTATTGTTAATATTTTTTTATTTAAATTTTATCTCCATACAAAAACAATAAATAACTTACTTGCAGCTATTAAAAAAATTGTTTATTTACCTCTAAAAGGTACTCCTTTGATAATTTAACTTTTTTTGCATATTCACCATAAATAAATGTAATCGAATGAATAAAAAACATCATATTTACTTAAAAATTTGTACTTTAATAAATTTTTAAAAATTACATCAATACATGTAAATTATAAACACTTAGTTTCTACATGTTATTTTTTTCTTATACATTATTACTTTCATATAAATTTTTAAGCATTCTTAAGCTGATGAAATCAATCATAGCCATTACTGTTTATAATTATTTATGATTTTATTATTACATATATTCATGGAATGTGAAATAAAAATAATTAACAATTATTGTTAGTGTATCGATCAACAATAAAACTAAGTAAATATATGAAACTTAAACATTTATCATTGAATATAATTTTTAATGCAATTTTTCCGTTGCTACAACCTGGAATGGTTTATCTGCAAAATGCTTAAGTTCTATAACTAAAGTATAAATTTCGTATATAATAACAAAATAAACTTTGTGTCATAAAAATATTTTTCTACTTTTTCTTTCGTTAAAAGTATTCTAGTATTATATTTTAATTTTTTATTGTGCAATAGCTACATTCTATTATATCCAGAACCATTGTACTTTCCTATGTAAGTTAATAAAACTTTTTTTCCAAAGAACAAATTACATTTTTGTATGGCATCCTATCATAAGAAACTGGCAACATTAATAATTTGATTTTACTTTGTGAATTAACAAGTAATATACATAAATTTAAATATTATCAATTTCTTTAACAATAAATAATATATAAATTAATAATTATTTAAAAGTGTATTGCAAATATTGTGTAATGTCCTTGCTTGTAAAAAATTGCAGATATCATGAGCTTGACTTAGAATTCTTTTTCCTGTTATAGTTATTTATAAATAATGTATAATTTGTGCTTTTGATTTTAAAAATTGTAAATTAAAATCTAGTATTTTTATCTTATATTTGTTTTTTTCAAAAAAGCATTTTGTGAAAATAATGGTAAGATAAAAATATTCTTTTAAGATGTTTTTTAATAAATCATTTTAAATAATCAGAATTTTTTATTATAAAAAGAGATCATTAAGTAAATTAACAATTGCAATCAAAAATATTATTTACAACATAAAAAAATATATAAAAAGATTCTAAACTACAAAAAATCATTGAATTTTTACCATAATTCATAACATTATTATTTTACATTATTAAATAATTTAATCATTTTTAACAATGTTTAGCTCGCAAAAAAAAGTTAAAGGAATTTTTTAATGAATTAATTTTTAAACAATATAATCTATTTGCACATACTCTTAAAATACAATTAGTTTAACGTTTGATATGTTTTTATATTTAACAATTTCATGATTATAAATGGTTTAAATTTGCTTTTTCCTCTTAAAAACTTTTACTAACTTCTACCCTCCCCAGGTACTACTATTCATGATGCAATTATAAATTTAATTTAAATTGGTTCACTTTAAAATGCAAATAATTACAAAAAATGTTAGTTAAAACAATAATTATATCATTAAAGAAAAAACATAAAACCCATATTTCCTGAAGGCCTTCTTAAGGCCAAATTTTAGTAAAGAGTTCCATAAATGAGTCATATATCATAAATGTTATGGCAACATCTAAACAAACTCTTCCTAACCTTGGTACTGTTCCTTTATAAAAAGCCATTGGTCCTTCTTTTTTCCAAATTTGAACAGCACAATCTAAACTATTTTTATATTTTGCGGCTTCTAATCCCTAAAATTATTTTTATTTTTGTTGCAAATTATAATATATAATTTAATTTTAATCAAAAAATTATTTAAAAAAAATCTATTGACTATTATTAGTAACTAACCTGCATTCTTGTTTTAACTACATCAATCGGAGTATTTCCATAGACAGATGCAGCTCCAGCTAAAGCACCAAAAGCACCTACAACTAATTTAGGAACAGGTTTATTGTTGTCTCCACCTTTGTACCATTCTTTTAAGGATTCCATTACAAAAAATCGAATGGCTTGATTTGATCCTTGTTTCATTATGGTTGGAAATAAGCCTTGGTATACACCTCTAATACCTAAAAAAATTGGTTATTAAAAAAAATTATTATATGCAATAATTTATATTTCAGGTCTTACCATTTTCTTTAACAATGATACCAACTCCATGGAAAAATCCTCTAAATCTTGGGTTCGCTGATCGTTGATCGTTGATAAATTTAACTTTAACTGTCTCCATGGGAGTTACAGCAAGAATAGCTTCACAGACACCTGCACATAAACCTGCTAACAAGCGATTTTGAACATTTAATTTGCCTTCAGAATCAACTAAATTTTTTTTTGCTGACTCAAATGCACCAAATCGAACTGCTGATTTTGGAATTGAACCATAAATGAGAACTGAAAGTCCTCTATAAAGTCCAAAAAAACCATGACCCTGAACAGTCTTTTTAACACAGTCCCATATTCCATTAAATTGTTTTCCTGCTCCAGCTTTACCATCCAATTGTAACTGAGTCTTCACGTACTCGGTTGGATAGGTAATACATATTTCAATTCCTCCAGTTATCCCACCTAAATTTTAATTGAATACAAAGTAAATTATTCGTTGGAGATAGATTAAAGAAAACAAAAAAGTAGTTATTGCTACTGTTTTAGTTATCATTTTGATAGTGTAAAAACATTCATTTAAATTTTATCGATTTACTAAGTAATTTTTGTGTTAAACAAAAAAGACAAAAATAGAGCAATCAAGTTGAAAAACTATGTAAAATATATCTTCATTATTTTATATAAAAAAAATTTTTTTTATTTTAAAACATTCATACACCTACAAAAATATGCAAAGCATGCTCAGAAAATAAAAAAATATTTGTTTTTTTTTTACTTGGCTTTGATATAAAAAGCAAATTAAAAGATGCAAAGAAATTCTTTCATTAAATGTTTACACATGTTAACTTATTCTGGTTGTTTACAAAACTTTTTGTGTATCACATGCATATATATCATAATATGCTTTAGTTTATTAAAGAATTTAAATTTTTTCTTATAGTAAAGCTTTATATTTAGATTTGTTTTAAAAATAAATATATCAGTTACAATATGTTAAATTTGTAGGTCATTTATATTTCAAAAATATTCAAGAAAAAGAACTTTTTGTTTTGAATAAAAAATCAAATATTTTGTTTGCAAATGCAAATCTTCCTGGTACAAATTTTGATATGTGTAATTAAAATGAAACAAAATTATACAAAATTCTTTAGACACTGATTGAATTCTTTTTAGTACAAAATTAGAATTACTAAAATTTTATGCATAGAAAAAATAATTCATCATTTATCGTTTGATGCATATAATAATAAAGTATTATTTGCTTCTTTATAGCTGCAAAGTGCAATAAGTTATTTTTGAGGATAACAATTATAAACATTTATAACGCGATGGTTAAATCATTAAAAATAAAAATCTCGAAGATTATAAAATTAAATTCAAAGCAATGGTGGAAATAATTTTTACAAAAAAAAAAACTATTATCTTTTATGACAGGATTTATATGAAATGCAAGTACACATAACCGCATGCATACACGTATAGGCGGAGTACAAGTATTGAAAAGGTCGTCTGCGATACCCCCATCTCATTATAAAATATATTTTGGTTTTTTGCATTATTAAAGATAATAAATTTTACAACATACCTAAATTAAATTATTTGTATGATTAAATTATATGCATTTTATAAATTTTATATACACGGTGTCAAATTTATTATGTTATATTTATACTAGTAAAAATATTCTTACAGAAGATATATATTTTTAGAAAAATTTATAATTAAAATATTATATTCTTTAAAAAAAAAGGTTATAATTTGGTACATTTGACAACTGTGTGAATATTTTGCAGGAATTTTTTTCCTTCATAGAAAAATAAGTGCTTCAAAATTAAATCAATAAAGCAGTAAGTTTCGAGCGAATTGCAGTTATTTTTGGGTAATAAATAATAATATATACCTGCTATTATGCCTTTAACTCCAATATTTCCTTGAGGAGCCGCTGCTGCCCAGTTATCGGTTAACCATGGCCTCCTGGGGAAGGCACAAATTTTTCCATTATTTTTACTCAAAGCATTTTCTCTTACAAGCCACGCCACGTCCATTTTTTTAATTGTTTTCGTATAGTATTTATAATATAAATTATCTACTATGTTTCAAATATTTATGTATATAAAATAGTTATAGAATTTTCTAATGTATTCACTTATAATACTTAATCTTGAAGTCACTTTATTGCTATATAATTTTTTTCTTAACTAACACATGTATATACTACCGGTAAACTATATCATCCGAGACTACATCGACAAATACTGGTTTTGATTTTGAACTCTTGAATCGCTGGTGTAACGCATGATTGTTTTGAACTTTGAATTACAAAAGCATAAATACATATATTTTACATAGCCAATAATAATTATAATAATATTACTGTATATACACACTGCGAAGTAATAATGGGATACAATTTCATTTTTTATTAACCAATAGTAGGATACTATTTTGACTACAAACAAATAGCAACCATTACCATACTGCCTTTATTCGCTCGTTTTTCGAATCGAGGGTTCAATTCTGGGACACTACGTATGTAAAAACTCACAATCACGCTTCCATGTTACTATTTTTCATTGAGAAAAAGTTTCAAAATTTTTAAAGGATGTATGAGAGAAACAGATATAATATATGAATATTCGGTTAATACATAATTACTTAAGGAATAAATGAATAGAAAATAAATGAGAAAAAATATATGTATGGTATTCTTTTTTCAGATCAGGCGATATTATCACGTGATGTATTAATATATTAATACATAATTTTAAAAAACGTTAAAATAAACGGGAAGAAAATGAAATTCAAGGTCGTATATAACTGGACATTCCCTATGGCAATAAAGCCGCCATAGAGGACCGTTCGCGGAAATACGTCTTGCGTGGATAAAAGTGAATGATACTTATATTTTTTGATCTGTACCGCACCGGGTGTATTTTCACCAGTTGGCAGTTGGCAGTTTAAATGTTCTTAACAAATTATTGAAAGATTGACAATAATTTAATATAAGCGCTGAAGCTGAAAATTTTTAAAATCTTAAAAAGGGACCAAAGAAATTTTTTGTAATTAGACCTGCCAAACCCGAATTCTCTATTTCGGAAGTCACCGAATTAATTGTTTAAACAACGTTTGATGGTTTTGTTACGGAATAATACCGTATAAAAATTTATTTTATTGTTCTATCTCTCTTTTTCTTCTAAATTTATGAATTCCGGTCATAACTGTCTAATTTTTTTTATTCATTTCTTTATTTTTATCAATTTTATATTATTTTTAATTTTAATTATCAATTTTTATATTTTTTCTTATTTTGTACTTCCTGTTATTGTCCAGATAATATTGGAGAAATGGGTCAACGTATTTTTTTTGATTGACATATTTTTAACTGATAGGGTAAATTCCATGAATTGATAAATAGGAGTTGACACTTGATGAGCTTATCTATCAATTTTTGGGATATATAAACCCCCAAATTTTATAACCGGTCAGTTCGAGTTTTTTATTAGTCCAGTTAAGACTAATTCTCTTCGACCTTTTTTTTCTATTAACCAAGTAAGGTTAATCCGCAGTTATTTTAATTTTTTTTCAAGTCGAGATTGGCTTATTTCTCCAAATATCTTAATTCTTAAAATATTTAAAAGTTAAATTCTAAGTTTCGTTTGTAACTCTTAATATTTTTCAAATAAAATAAAGCAATCAAATTCAAGTTAGATATCTATTGTTAAACTTAAATTCTAAATTTCATTTGTAAATTTAATATTTTAACTCTTCAATTTTATAAATAAAATAATCAAATTCGAATTAGTTATCTATTAAACTTCATTGTAAAACTTAAGTTCTAAGTTTTTCTTTATAAACGAATCTTTTAAAATTTTAATTGAATAAATAAATTACTGTTCAACTTATAAAAATTCAAGTTATTTCTAAAGACCAGAATAAATCAATTGTAAGTATATTCATTATATAATAAACTACTAACAGTTAAACTTGGTAAAATAACATAATATAATTATAACTCATTGAAATCTGCAAAATCCATACGATTTTGCGTGTAACCCGTGACCAAAAATAATTAAAAAGTTATTAAGTTTCATCTCGCTACAGTTTACAAATTGTTAAATAAATAAATATAGTCAATGATTATATTTTCAATTTATTTTATCTATAGATAACTTATAAGTTATCACATTCAATCATTATTTATTCTATGGATAAGTATAGAAGAGATATACCCTCCATAAATTATTCAGTGAAAACTAAGTTTTAGCAAGTACCATAACCCAAAATTATCTTAAAGTTGCTATTTAAGGCATTTCTGGGGGTAAATTTGCTCTTTTTAACATGGAACATGTTTATAGGGAGGGGGTACTTCGGAATTTGAAATTTAAGGGGGGGGGGGTCAAATTTGTCCCATTTAAGGGGGAGGTCAAATATGTCCCATTTAAGGGGGGTAGTCAAATTTGTCCCATTTAAGGGGGGGGGGTCAAATATGTCCCATTTAAGGGGGGTAGTCAAATTTGTCCCATTTAAGGGGGGGGGGTCAAATGGGACTTGGAATAATTTCAATTTTGGGACTTAGAATAATTTGCGTTTAGGGACTTAGAAAATTTTTTTGATTTAGGGACCTAGAATAATACGCGTTTAGGAAATCATAATAGTTTGGGTTTAGAATCTTAACATTTAGTAAAGGTGATAATTACAAATTATAAAAATAGGAAATTGTATTTTTTTTTGTGTGTCGATGCTGTAAGAATACAGATGTAAATGTAAGTAAACATGTTCCATGCATTTTGGTTGTGTGTACACAAACCGGTTATAAGTTTTTATCCCTTTTACCCCCAAAATATGTAATTCTTTAAAAGCACCGTTTTTTCCTAATTTAAAATGTCTGTATGAGTTTTTTGGGTCACGGAATACAAAAATGATATCTGAATAGCAATTTGAAGTATTGCTGGGGATTAGTTCGTCATGTTCACCCCTTTCACCGCCAAAATATGTATTTCTTTAAAAGCACTGCTTTTTCTCTTTTGGGGGTGGTATTGGCTAAGGGGGAGGTGAATATTCGGCGAAATCTGCTCTGGATAGGAACGACTTGAGATTCTCAGGAAGTGGTGCTTTTTTGGTAACAAAAAACCACCCGAAGTCGGTTTTTAATTTTTGGTACCAGTTTTGGCGATATTGGCCAAAATGTGCTCCATTTAAATAACATTTACTCCAGTCAAAACGGGTTTGGGGTCGAAATCTGTTGACAGGATGAGATTTGCTTTACTATATGTTTTTTGGGTCGCTGAATCCAACTCCGGTGTCCATTAGGGCTGGAAAATAGGGAACCACCCTTAAATCAGCAAAAACTAACCCTTTTTAGGGGTTTTATTATTATCTTTTAAGGGGTTAAACTAGAATAAAGGCTACAAAATATTATCCCATAGGACTAAAAATTACTAGACATTTTTAGGGATATTTGTTCGAAGTGATCAACCACTACTGCCTTGTGTCACTTGTGTGCCAGGTTTCTTAGAACCAGTTGCGCAAAAAAATTACTATATGATTCCATATATTCAACACGTGATCATTGGCTCATGAATAAAAGTTAGTGCAGGCAATATACTCCTGATTATACCGATGCACTTTTGATAATACCAAAATTATATAAAGAGATAAAGGTATAAGATAAAGTTATACTACAAGAATAAAATAGATTAATAAGCATAATATATACTTGATTTTTTATTTCTCAAAATTATTTTTATAAAAAAATTTAAAAAAAGATTTTTTTTTTCAAACGCAGTATCTAGTTTTTTTCTATGAAAGTGCTAATTTTAGAAATACCGTTCTTATTAGATTTTTTGAAAATTTTTAGGAGTAAAAAATAAAAAATATAGCACAATAAATTTCTTTTCTTTTTGGACTCAGTAGGTAGTACCTAATTTTGTTCTATGATAGTTCTGATATCTAGAAATATTGATTTTACTCGATTTCTCAGATCTGATTGAAAATATAATATACTTGCTAAAAATTTTCTTTCCATGACAGTTTTATAAGTCTTATTTATTAGGTTTAAAATTAGTAACAAAGCTGAAAAAATTAGTTTAAATATTTTATTCGTCATGATATAAAGGTTTATTAAAATAATTAAAAATTACAAATTAAAAAATTAGGTTGATATAAATATTTTACAAATTCAAAATAAATCCAAAATAAAATTACTCTTTTATAAGTACAACAAAAAATCAAAAAAAGTATTCAATTATATACAATATTAGTATATTTACAAAAATTGATATAACATAATATAAAAAAATAAAATCGAAGTATTCAATGTATATAAAAATTAATTAATTAGAGTATAAACAAAATAAGTAATTTGTCGATAATTTGTTTTAAACAGATTTTTTTCATTATATTAAATTTATACATTTTTAAATTGTATAGATGCCTAAAAATTTAATTTTAAATAATTTTTCAGTATTTCACCGCATTCCGCTCAAATTTTGGATTTTTCGGGAAAAAGA
Source organism: Anagrus nilaparvatae (assembly GCA_022575985.1). NCBI lineage: Eukaryota > Metazoa > Arthropoda > Insecta > Hymenoptera > Mymaridae > Anagrus > Anagrus nilaparvatae. The sequence continues at coordinate 2,803,891 of JAKSXM010000247.1, read as the reverse complement.
TTGCAATCCTTTAACCTTGCTCAAATTATACTAAACTTTTTAGCTCTGATAAAATAAGCACAAGAAAGTCTGAAATGGATATTAAGTTATAGACTCAAAAATTAAAATAATTTCCAAAATAATACTTTTATCATTTTTCGAAAACGAAAAGTGATCTGAAATTACTAACAGACGATGTCGAAAAATAAAAAATATGGTGGCGTGGAATTCGTATAATATGTTTTTACTCATTAAATTTAAAAAAGTACTTATACACACACACATATATATATATAAACATATTATTGATAAATTTTTAATGCTGATGAAAACAAAACTTGATTTTTAAAAATCGATTTATTTTTTGCAATTATCATTTATTAAAATATTGGTGGATGTAAAGGCATGGACCAAAAATAAATAACTTATTATGGCATCAAAATATTCGTTAATATTTACCAATATTTTAATTAAATTTAATAGAATTATTACATTTACCCAAATTATATGTTTTAAATATTTATTTTATGATTAAAAAATACTAATTTTCGTAATTTTTGACCAAAAACAAAAATTATTTAAATTTTACGCCATCGTATTTTTTATTTTTTCTGTACTGCGACCCGAAAGTACGTATTTTCTCGTCACAAAAAATTTTGTACAACCCTTGGCCATAAACAAAGAATGACCCAAATGGCAGCTTACCATCTTCGGCTTCGCCTCGTTACGTGCGATTTGGGCTATTCTTTATTTTTCTGGCCTAGGACCGTAATATACTATTTAAAATCGACGGATAGTGTAAGGCTTCACTATAAGTACACAGAAAGAGGTTTGAACCGCTCAAGTCGGTTCTAGTAGGAACCGAATATTACTCTTACCATAAGGACTGAAAATGTTTATGCTAGAACCGAGATTCACGGTTCTAAATAACTAGTTAAAAACCTTCTCTTAAAAAATTATTATTTTTTTCAAAGTCAAAATTAGTTAAAAGAATATTTTTTATAATTCTTTTTTGAATCGCGTACATTAAATTAAAAAACATATTTGTAACTAATTTTGATTTTGAAAAAAATAATAATTTTTTAAGAGAAGGTTTTTAACTAGTGTTTAGAACCGTGAATCTCGGTTCTAGGCATAAACATTTTCCGTTCTTATGGTAAGAGTAATATTCGGTTCCTACTAGAACCGACTTAAGCGGTTCAAACCTCTTTCTGTGTAGATTTTGAGAAAAAACTGGCGAAGAAAATATGATTTAATATAATATTATGAAAAAAAAATCAACAAAAAAATTGCCAACCAAAAAATTTACTTTTTCAATGTTCTAAACTTGATTTAAAAGTATATTCATCACATTATCATATACTGATAAGACATTAATTGTTTAAACTTTTTATACTATCAGCATGGCTGTTAGTTGTTGGGGTGAAATAAAGAAAAATATTAATTATGTATGTCATGGTGATTCGATGTTACTTGTTCTTTGAGGCCTTAAATACCAATACAAAAAATTCATAATATTTTTACCACTTAAAAACTTTAAAAAGCAGTTAAAAAGTCTATAACATTAATTTGCTTTCATTAAATTCTAAATAAATCAAAGAAAATATCTTAATAAATTAAATCATTTAGATTATCATAAACATAATCATTTTTTTAAATGATTAAAGTTTGTAAAAATTATTTATAAAATTCAGAAAAAATAAGCCTAATGTCGTTTTGTTTTGATCAATAAAAACGTTAAAATATTATAAACTTGTTGTTAAAAAAGTAAAAATAATCGTATATCATCAAATTATTATATAATTAATTCGTAAATTATCTTTTAAAATGCAATCAGGAGCACATTTTCTACATGTGGTTAAAATGACTTTATTGTATTTAGCTGGAATGTTTATACAACCATTTTCATTCCAAATTTTTTTACAAAGAAAACATTTTTCAACTTTTTCATAAAAATCTAGTTGATGAATTTCAGGTTTTTTTGCTAAAAATGATTCTTGACTCACGTCAGATTCACAGGAACTTTCTTTTTTTAAATGATTAACAATATGTGATCTTAAATTAGATTTACAAGTAAATATTTTTTTGCAGTAATCGCAAGAAACAAGATTTTTACCGGTATGGATTCTGTAATGAATTTTCAAAGAATGCTTTCGAACGAACCGTTTTTCACAACAGTTACATTTATGAGGCTTTTCTAAGCTATTCAATTTCTTATTTTTTATTGATTTATTTTTATTTTTATTCATTTTTTTAGTTGCGTGAGTATGTTTATGTACTTTGAGATCATCTAAACTAGGAAACATTTTATCACATTTGTTACACTTGTAAGATTTTCTTTTGGTATGTTTTTTTTGAAGTTTATTTAAACGCTTTATTTCAGGAGTAACTTTTTTTTGAGCATGTGATTTTAAGTGCTTATTAAATTGATCAATCTGATAAAATGTTTTGTCACATACGTTGCGTTTCTGAGGCTTTTCAGATTTATGAACTGCTTCATGATTACTCAGATGAATTTTTTGTACAAATGCTTTATCACAATATTTACATTTGTAAGGTTTTTCAGCACTGTGAATTTTTAAATGTGTACTGAGATTAGCTTGTTGAGAAAAATTTTTGTTGCAAACATTACATTTATAAGGCTTAGTATGAATCTTTTTGTGATTTATCAATGTTGTTTTTCGATTAAACTCTTTTTCACATGCGTCACATTTAAAAGATGTTACCTCACATACCTTTTTACCTGAGTTTATACCAAAATGAGATTCAACGTGCCTCTTCAAATTTACCATTAAAGTAAATGTTTTTTTACACAGATCACATTTTAATAAATTTTGCGAACTCGCTGATATTTTTTCAGAATTAAACGATGTTGTATTTTCCTTGCAATGTACAGATGGCATTTTTTCAATTGTTTTTGTTAATCGTTATCTTCTAATAGCAAATCGAAGAACGCAAAGGTAATGCAAAATCTAAAAGAAATCAATAAAATTACAAAATTTATTAAATTATGTATTGAATGCGGGCTTTCTTGATAGTTCCCTTTCTATTTTTTTAAAGAGAAATAACGTAGCAGAACTAGTGGCCGTGCTTGTAACTTTATGTGCATAAGCAGGTTAACGAGAATATTACACAGTTTTTACATGCCATGTGTGAGCACCCACAGTTGTAATAACCGCCATGAGTGGCGCTATTCAGTAAAAAGAGAAAAGGAAATATGAGAAAGCCCGGACGTTTTAAATAATTATGTGTATAATTATAACCTACAAGGTAGAACTGATATGGTAGAATTTTTAGTTTTTTGCTTAATTTTTAACCAACTGTAAAACTACGAAATTAAACCAAAAAGTGTAAAATTCAACCAATTGGTTGGAAATTCAATCAAAAGCTAAAATACAAAATAAAAATGTTGTAATTATAATACATAGTAAAAAAATTATCTCTGCGTTTATTAAAAGTGAATTAATTTTATAATATTTTTTTACAATCATAATCATGTTTTATTTTTTATAAATGTACTCTGTGGATTGGAGCATAAATTTTAAATTACTCTTTTTTAAATTTATTTTTCAAAAAGTCATTGATCTCACAAGTTCATATTAAAAATTATTGATTTAAATTAAATTAAGTAATCTTTGTAATTAGTCATTCATCAGTTTCAGAACCAAATGAAGTAGTACATAATGAATCACTAATTTTAATTTATTATAAAATTAATTCACTTTTAATGGACGCACCGATCATTTTTTTATCCTGTATTATAATTACATTATTTTTATTTTTTATTCAGCTTTTGGTTGAATATTAAGCCAAAATTGGTTGAATTTTGCAGTTTTTGGTTAAATTTTCAACCAGTTCGTTGAATGTTCAACCAAAGCAGCTCTACCTTGTAACGTTAATTTTTTTTCATTTTTTGGTGTTAACTTTTTTTATGAAGTAATTAACGGTCATTTTTGGATGTATAAAATAAATAAAATATTTATTCTTAATATATTTTATAATTATTCCAACTTAATCTTATAAAATCAAAACAAAAAAAAGGAAATTGTTCTTGTTAAAAAAAAAAAAAAAAAAATTTTCCCATGTGGACTTAAATATAGTCAATCGGATTTTTTGCTAGAAAACTTATAAAAAATGAAAATCTATTTTAAACAAAAATTTTTTACTTTGTAAAAAAAGTTGTTTTTTTCAATATTTGGGGTCAACATTTCAAAATATTTGACCAGACGTGAAATGTAGTCTCTCAACATCTTTGTATATTTAAAGGTGGTTAAATCTTTTCAAGGCAATGGACAACAAAATGCTTGCAGATTTGAAAAAATCAAAAACTGAAGTTTTTTTACTATTGATTTCATTGCTTAAAATCTGATGCCATTTTGTTGAACCCTGTTTCAAAAATGTCCAGAAAGCTTTAAAATAAATCAAAAACTTCTATAGGTTATTACTTCTTCAACTTCATAAATCATATAGTCACTATAAATTTTTTTCGCTTCATTTTTGATATGTTTTAAGAAATAAACTTAAAAAAAAATTTTTTTATTTAATTTGGCAGTCTGTAATGAAGATTTATAATTTATAAACATATGGAAATATTTACACAATAGTCCGATAAAACACTCGTAAAAATTTGTTTTTCTATAGACAGTGACCACGAAAGTAAAGTAGTGGCTATTTCTTGCCATTGACGCAGAAAAATTTTATCTGATCGACCCTTGGCCATAAAAAAAGATGCCTAAAATCGCAGTTTAATTTATATGCGATTTAACTCATTAACGCCGGGGCGGAGAGTTTTGGAAATGAGCAAAAATAAGTATATTTCCTTATATATTTTTATAAATTTTATAAATATATTGTTATAATTATGTATCATATTTTGTTCTGGACAAATAAATAATACTTACATTTACATTTACATTTATAGATGAGTGGCTAAAAAGTTCATCCTTATATTAAAATTTCATGCTCTTTCAGAATGTGACATTAGTTTTCACTAAATTTTCAATATTTTTTTCAATATTTTTTATGTAAATTTAAGTAAACTTCGTATACATTGAGGTCTCATACATTTTGGCCCTATTTAAAACCCTTAAAAGGTGGATAGGGGTGGTATTCCAGTCAAAATACGGGTTTGGTTGTATTATCACTGGGGAAAACCAGATTTGCTCTACAATATGTCATTATCGCTGACGAAAACTAGATTTGCTTTACAATATGTTTTTTGGGTCGCTAAACACGAAAATCGGGGTAATTTGGCAAAGAAATTGACTTCACCCTTAAATTTGCCAAAACTACCCCCAAAAAGGAGTTTTTTTTACATATTCGCATTTTGAGCACTCAGATTTGCACCATACAGGTTTTTTGGGTCACTGATCAATAATTTTAACTTTTTTTCATAAATAATTAAAATTTCACCCCTAAATTGGTTAAAACTACTCCCGAAAACGGGGTGTTTTTGCTATTTTCGTACTTTTAGAATCAAGTATATGCCCATATAGGTTTTTTGGGTCGCTAAGAATTTCGACTCCTTTTTCATAAATAATTAAAATTTCACAAAATGTATGAGACCTCAATGTATACGAAGTTTACTTAAATTTACATAAAAAATATTATTGAAGTTTACTTCTTTCTTGTCATGGTACACCTCTCCTTTTCTTTTCTACGAGGAGTTAAAATTTAAAAAATCGTCACGAGATTCTGAGACGAGAATTCGGGACGAAAGTAGTGGATAAGGAAAGGATGATAGCAGTCCCCTACCTCGCCAGCAGGACCGATCGTAAGCGAGGGTGCTCGGATGATTTCGGTGTTAAATTTTTTTCTTCCTTCGCCGGCAGACCCCGAGCATAATCGTGGTTGTTCTGAAAGATATATTAGAAAGATATACATTACTGTTGATTGCCAGCAGGCCCAATCGTAAGCGAGGGCCTTTGGTGAGGGCGCCCGGATGATTTCCGTTTTAAATTTTTTAGTGATTTAAAATAAATCAAATGCAGAGTTTTTTAAATTAATATTTCTAATTCTACTTTTATAAAAATTGTTTTAGAAAGAAGTAAACTTCACTCAATTGTCCTTAGACAAACCTGCCCATTTTTTTTCAAACATTTTTCAATAAAATTGGATACTTTTTTCATTGATTTTTCCAAACATTTCCTAATAATGCCTGACTTACCCCTTTCACCCCCGTTTATAGGGTATTTTTAAGGGTTGTAGGTGAAAACTAATGTCAGATTCTGAAAGAGCATGAAATTTTACCAAAAAGAAGAACTTTTTAGCCACTTATCTATAAGGGAATATACTTATTATTTTTGCTCATTTCCAAAACTCTCCGCCCCGGCGTTAATGAGCTATTCTTTATTTTTCTAGCCATGGATCGTAATATACTATTTCAGCATTTGGGGATCACAATGCCAATTATGTAAAAAGTTCAAAAATCAGAATTTTTTTTTAAAGTGAATAATTTGTATTAAATTTATGTAAAATTTCCCGAGGAATCCGAAAATCAAGTCAGATTTTTCATTTTCTATCAGGAAAAGCGAGAAAATTGGAAAATTCGGAAAATGAACAATTTTTAAAATCATTTTTTTGAGCCTAAAATTGATTTTTAAGTACTTAAAAGGCAAATGGGTCAAAAAAGGAGGTTACCAGCATGAAAAGTATGGAAAAACACATGTAAAAAAAATAAAAAAAAAAAAAAAAGTGACGCTTTTTAAGAAATTTGTATTTTCCAGTTTCCTTTAGTTTTTCCGATTTTCCGGCTTTTCCTGAGGTTTTTCCGAAAAAATATGGTCAGATTCGGATTGGGCGGGAATTTTTACTACCCACCTTTATGTAGAAAATATTTTTTAGGCTTATTTAGGGCGTCCAGAAAATAAAAAGCAAACGGGTGGCTGAGAATTCGAAAAAAATCAAAATTGGAAAAACAGCTGCCAAATCGCAACCAAGCCACCTAGAGCCTTAAAAATTGGCCAGTAACCATATTTTTACATACCAAACACAGTGCAATTGGTATTTTTTAAATCCAAGACATCGACCTCAGACTTGGGTAAAAATAGCTAAGAACTACCGATATATTATATACGACTCTCGCTATAAGGTACTCTCAGGGCTTAGGTTAGGCTCATAAAGATATTGTGAAACATCTCTATGGTTAGGCTACTCTTTTAAAAATGCATTTCTTAGGATCAGTAACCAATCCTAGTTATAAGACACCCCAAGGGTTAGGTTAGGCTATTTTTTTTAAAGGCATTGTCACAGTATTGTTTACAAATTTGCGCATGGGTTCTTAAGCCCACCTTGCCCTAGTTCTAGGGAATGTCTTACTGCGTGAAAATGCCTTTAAAAAAAAAATAGCCTAACCTAACCCTAGGGGCGTGTTATAACTAGGATTGATTACTGGTCCCAAGAAATGCATTTTTTAAAAAGTAGCCTAACCTAAATCCTTGGATGCCTTATAGCCAGAGTCGTATATAATATATTATAATACAAACTTTTTTTTAGTATGCTAAACCGCTTTCATGGACTTTAACTGACAAGGATTGGTTAAAGTTAACTTTATCGTATACAGACCCGTTAATGTTGTATTTTTATTCATTTTAATCGTCTTCGTGGACTTTAACGAAAACGCTTCGCTAAAGTTAACTTTAACTGGTTAATATTAACATTATCGGGAGAGCGGACTTTAACGGTAACTAACATATATAATATATACTTTTGATTTCATCTTGGTAAAATATGTAATATAATTAAGTTATATATCTCATTAAAATCTATAAGATTTTTGTGCGTATAATCCACTATTTTTAATAAAAAATATTAAAGTTAAATCCTGTTACAATACTTAAAAACTCAAAAGAAGAATTTTTAAAATTATCCATTTTCCTGATTTTCCTGTAATCTAATGAAAATTCTGACTCAGACTTTGTGTTTCTCAGGAAATTTTACTATAAACCCTCTTTTTTGAGAAATATTGAACATTTTCATAATGCGATGTAAAAAAAAGAAATGTACATAAAAATAAAAAAATGAAATTTTACTTATTTTATTTATTTTTTTTAATTTTTGTCAATTTTATTAACCTTATGAATTTTTATTAGTTTTTACTTATACAGCAATAAAGCATTGTTCGAAATTTCTGAAAGAAGAGGGTCTTTAGTAAAATTTCCCGAAGAATCCAAATTCTGAATCAGAATTTTCATTAGATTACAGGGAAATCCGGAAAATTTCGAAAAATGGAAGGTTTTGAAAATTCATTTTTTGTTTTTAAGTACTTTAAAGGCCGAAATCTCTCAAAAACTAAAAAGTACATGGGAAATCACAACTTTTAAGACCAGTTAGAGGAAAAAAAATCCCACTTTTTAAGATATTCAGATTTGAAAGTTTCTTTTAGTTTTTCAATTTTTCCGGGTTTTCTTGACGTTTTTCCGAAAAATTGATGGCAGATTTGGATTCAGCGGGAATTTTTACGGCCCCCTACAGTTGAAAATTATTTTTTAACTGAGTTTTTAACAGTACGTAGAGTAGTAAATAATTAAAATCGAAAAATTTTTCAGATTTTTGCAGTAAATTAAAAAAAAAAAAAATCGAAAAACAGCTGCCATTTCAAAACCATTAAAACTAGAATCTTCAAAATTGGCATGGTATCATATTTTGTTTCTTAAGTTTGTTTCTTCTAACATATCAAAAAAGAAGCAAAAAAATTAAGAACCAAAATTTCAGGTTCATAGATTGAATAGTCTTTTAATAAAAATTAAACCATTGTATTATCAAATAATATTTTTAAATTCCGCCATTACACTGCTAACGTAAAAATTAGTAACTTTCTTGGATCATGCGCAGTGAGAAACTTACTAAGCTGGAATTATTTTTTTTTGTCAGCGGCCAGAAAGCGCGTATTTCCCGGCCACTGCGCGACCGGAAAAGACACGTTTTCTTGCCACTCAGCTTCGCCTCAGATGGTAATTAAAATTTACTTGCGATTTGGGCCATTCTTTACTTTTCTGGACACGGGATTGTAATATACTATAGTATATTACAATATAATATATTGCGGGACATTCAAACAAATATTATTTATTTAATAATTTGATAAAAAGATTTAAATATAATTATAAATTTTGTACTAGCTAAGGATTATATAACAATTGAAATTTTTTTCAAGACACAAAAAGTAATTATTTAATCATTGTTGATGAATAAAAAGTTATACTGTAGCTACCAGGGCTAATATTTTATTTCTTAATTTTTTCATAAAATTATTAACTAGCTAACAAATATTAAGCCTAGCAATGACTAGCTAACGACTAGCAATCGTTTTGCACAAAAAAATTTATTCTAGCAAATTATTGCACCGTTAAAGGTAATAATCTAGGTACTAATAGTGTGCACTGGGCCGGACTCAATGAGATTCTTATAATTATTTGTTTACTATACCGATTTTAAACGAGCGCGCTTTTTTTTGTAAAAAGCAGACAAGAAAACAATATGGCTGCTTGTCTGCTAAACCTTGATATTAAAGAATTTAAAAAAATTAATAGCGATAAATTTTGCAAGAATAAATTGTACGCAAAATTTACGAATAATTTTTCAGAATTTAAATTTATTTTATTACGTTGGTTTTTGAAATTATTCGTTTTAACAAAGAAACAAATTTACTTTCAATAAGTACATTTACTATACACCATGGCCCAGTTGTTATTATAGACATTAGGTTTAATTAAATGTTAATTAGAAAAAAACATTGGTCAAAATTATTGCTAAGCGTAACCAAACAAACTTAATTTTAGTCGAAAATTAAATTGAACTTTAACTAAACCCTTTGAGCTCAGTGTAAGCTTATTTAATATATTTTACACATTATAATTGTGCAATTATTTATCATTTTTAAATTTAATTACATAAAAAATAATTAATTAAACGAATTAAACCACTTTTTTCCAATTTTTTACCAAATAATTGTATCTGTGCATTCAACAGCGTCTTTAATTTACTATGGTATAAATTAAATTGACATAAAAATATTTTTTTATTACTCTATATAATTTATCAAAAACTAATTATGAATATAATATTTTTAAACAAAATTTTAAATAATATGCTGTTTTTTTATTGCTTTTAAAACTCCCCACTTGCACATAATTAAAGAATTTAAATAAATACCTGTTAAACAAGATCAACTCAGCACAATATACTTATTTATGCTTTTTCAAGAAAAAATTTATTTTTAAGGCACCTCATTTTGAATCCAATTGTATAATTTGAAATTTTAATGAAACTAAAATTTCTTAATAATGTATATTTTATAAATTTACTGATTCCAACGATTATTTCTTAAAAGCAAAGTCGTTATGTGATTTCCTAATTTCACATTATATGTGTACAACATACAACAGACAACACGCGGTTTTTGAATTTATTCCCAGATACATTTTGAGTGACTTAAACTGTACATAATTTACTATAATGTGTGTCACGTTAACTGTACATTATTTTAAACAAATGTATATTAAAATTAAACTCATCGTTAAATTATTATTACATTAAACTGCATTGTAGATGGCGGCAATTTCTAGCGACGCTTTTTATTTTTATATTAAATTATGAAAGAGCCTCGACAGCTTTGTGATCAAGGCGTTGGATTTAAGATTAAGGGTCAACAGTTCAGTTCCAGGTATAGGAGAGGTTCATACCACTACGTTGTAACAGAATTTTAACTTCGTTACTTATATGAGCAAAGTTCTCAAACCGTTGAAATATTAATAAAAAGAAATATATATTTCATTTTATGTATAATATATGAGAGAGAAAGAGTATTTTTGCGTATATTAATGTGTTTCTAACTTAACTTAGAAACGGCGCCTTTAAATGGCGCAGTAATATAAAAATAAAAATAATGTCCTAAACAACTTTATATTAAAATTTAAATTCATGCCTTGTTTAAACTATCAATAAAAACTAAAAATGCTAGTTGTGAGTACATATTTGCAAAGAAATACATCAGATAAAAGTAAATATATAACTTATATATAGGTATACCAACTTGTGAACATGCTGTGTGCTATTGCAGATTATATAACCAATAAAATTTGGCGACTTGGATTTAAGTAAACCGGCTACAAATTAATTTTTTTAATATTTTTTTTATATTTATTAATAATTATTATAATAATATGCTTATTACGTTCAAGATTTAAACATTTTAACTTTTTGTTTATGTTTTTGTTACAGTAATTCGAAATAATTCAAAGTAATTCTCATTTTTACTAGTAAAAATAGAAGGAATAACCATTCTGAGAAAACTTTGAAATTTTAATGAAAAAATTGTTACACTTTTATTAAAGACTAATATAAAATTAATTAATACCAGAAATTATAAATATTTCTTAAAATGGAAGAGACATACATTCTTGAGAGATTAGGTAAAGAAGATATCCCTACTGTAATAAGTAAACCTATTGTAAGTAAATATTATTTTATTTCTATTTATTTAAAAATTATTTTTATAGAATTCAAACATGCTTCTAAGCATTTTAAAAGTATTTTTTAATTTATTTGGCCAAATAAACAATTTATTTACAGTTTTCTTGTGGCAGATCAAAAGAAAGCGATTTAATATGTTTATCACTTCTTGTTTCTCGTCATCATTGCTCTTTTACTAGACTTCCTGATGGTTTATATATCATAGATTTAGGGGTGAGGAAAGAAGTTATTAAAAAAGAAATTAAATTTTTTCTTTCATTTTAGTAATTACATTTATTTTAAAATTTAAGAGTTCAAATGGTGTCTGCATAAATCAAGAAAAGATAAGACAGAAAGTACCCCATCTGTTAAAAGAAAATGATATTATAGGGGTTGGCTGTGGTTCCGATGCAAACCCCTCAGATGAGGGAATTTTTATTTATAGACTTAAAGTTTGTATTTTAAAACTTATTTATTTTTTAAAATGTTAGAGTTGAAAACTAAAAAAATAATATTCACACAGAAATCTAAGTCAAACGTGGAAGTCGATACTTCATCAGACAAAGATATTGCTTGCGTAAATACAATGAAGCAAAAGAAGCAGGATATAATTATTACTTTAGATGATGATGATGATGATTATGATAATCATATTCCAATCAACAATAAAAGGCAAAATATTGTTTTGAATAAAAATTCAATCCAAACCAAAAATAAAGAAGAAACCTTAGAAACGATTGATAATGAACAACAAAATAATACTGTTAGTTCTACAAATTCTTCTAGTCCAATACCTAAAGCAAGTCAAAACAAAAATGATGATTGCCAAATAATTGATATTTCAATGGATGATTCTGTTCCAAACGGAATAACTGTAAAAGAAGAACCTAATATAATTATGTCCATTAAAGAAGAACTACAGTGGGGCTACTCGCAAAATGATATTAGCGAAATTGATGATGAAAATAATTTTCCAGCTTCCCAACTTTTTGACAAAACTCACGTTAAGCAAGAAAATGATATGGAAGAAGATTATCATTTACGTTCATTATTATATGGTGACGAAGATGAAGTCATAACAATTTTAGATAGTGATAATGAAAATGAGGAAGAATGTAATGATTTGATTGGAATTATTAATAACAATGAACCACAAGAAGAAATGTTTCACTTGCATGATATTGGTACAAAAAATACTGTAAACCCAGTATCAGATATATCAGATAGCACATCTACTGTAGAAAAAAATTATTTTGATCTAAATAAAATTCTTGAAAAAAATGGAATTAGAAATGATGTTGTACCTACCGTAGTTATTGAGCGAACAGATAAAACAAACAAAAATATAGCCGAAAGTTCAAAACCAAGAATAAAAAAAATAGAAATAATAGAACCTCATCATATAAAAGTAAAAAATAAAGTACCGGTTGATGTTGATGAAAAAAATGAAAAAGAAAAGAAATCTTCCTCAAAACACATTTCAAATAAAGACAAAAAATCCAGTAAAAATGATAAAGAAAAAAGTGTAAAAAAAAAGAATGAATCAGAAAAAAATAGTGATAATGAAAAAGAAAAATCCAAAAAGCGAAAATCTTCTCATGAGGATGAAAGTCATTCCAAACATAAAAAGAAAAAAACTTCTCATTCAACAGATACAAATTTATTAAAAGAAAATTTTATACAAAACCAAAGAAATGATTCTAAAAATAAAAATGATAAAGAGCAGAATAAGAAAGCTACTGATTCTAGTAAGACAAGTATATCATCAAAAAGTAAAGATATTTCAAAAACAAAACATCGTATGACTGATGTCAAAGTCAAAGTATCAAAAAAAACTAGAAATGATATCTTATGTGATGCCATGCAAGCAGTGCCACAAAACACTAAATCAAGAAAAGATTTGAATTCAGAAACTAAAAAAAGTCAGGTGTCCTCAGAATCAAATTCAGCAAGTACCTCGCTGTCTCATACACTGCCAATAAATTTACCTTCTTACATAATACCAAGGCTTCACCGAACATCTCCATACGCAGAATCAAAAATCAGTCAAAAAATTAGAGCCCCTCATGAAAAACAATTAAATGAAATTCCATCCACATCAAATTATTTTAACAATCATTCAGATATGATTAGAAGAAGACCATTATCGCCAAGATTGTATGAATCACCACCAAGCCATGATAATTGTGATCAATTAGATGAGCCTATGGATTCAGAAATTATTTCTGATTCTTCAAACAATGTGTTAGTTGCTCATCCTAAATCATCTTTAATTAAAACAAACAATAGCAATGGGAGTAACAAAAAAGTTTGTTTTAATGAGAATATTGCTTCAGTTAAAGAATATGCTGTTGAATCTGGAAATAAGCTAAGAAAAATAAGTGCAGGTATATCAACAAAAAGCATTAACAGTTATTCGTTGCTTAAAATGAAAGGTGCTGAGCCTAAACTGGAAGACTTTCTTTCAAAAATATTTCCTTGGGAACCTATTTGGTTAGAGCAACAACAGCAATTTAAAAAAACTCCCCCTATTGTTAAAGAAAATGATTTAAAGAAATTGCCAACACTATTTGAATCTTATAATGACTATTATAAAAGTATGGAAGTCTTATTGTTGTTAGAAACTTGGCAATCAATGATGAAGGAATTTGAATGTAGTGGCAGGACTTATTTAAAGTCAGAAAAAATGCCATGTCAATTAATAAATGGGTCTATCAAACACGTAAATAAAGGTAGTTCTAAGTATACAATGATGAATATTAACGTTTTAACAACTAAAAGCAAAATTCGTAAAGAAGTACAACCAAATTTTGGAGATTTAATTATACTGGAATATAATATTAAGCAAGATGGAATTGTTAAATCTAGAAAATCATTTGCATATGTAATATCAGCTCAACAGCATAGTCCTACAAATTTTTTAAAAATTAATGTTACAAACAAATTATGTATGCTAACAGATATTTTAAAATATACTTAAATCCTGGGTTTTGAATAATGGTAAATAAATACTTAACATAATCTTTTTTTATTTCAGGTGAACATGTTACAAATCCAGATGTTCTCATCACTTATGGAATTGAAACAAGAGTTATTGATGAGAGCACATTAGTAAGAGATCAAATATTTAGATTAAGGAGTATTTTATATTTAAGACCGTTTTTACGCTTAATTCAAGGATTGCAGTATTTACCTCGATCTCCTCTTTCAGAATCTATTTTAAGCGTTGACATTGATGATTATAAGCTTAACGAATTACAACAAAATGAAATGATAAATTATCAACTTGTAACTAAGGTATTATTTTTAATATCAACTAAATCCTTTGTTTCAGCAAAATTAAATGCTAAATAGTATCAAAACAGTAGTAAATAAGGCTCTAATATTTAAATTTATAATATTACTTTAAAAAAAATTTATTTCTTTATATGTCGTAGTATAATAGCCATTTCAGGATCATAGAATACTAACATAATTTTTTTTTGCATATAACTTTGTTAGGATAAAGCATTTTAGGGAATAAATCAAAAATACCAAAAATATCTTTTGAAAACGTATGTTTTGAGGCCCTTTACAACTTAAAATTTTTAACCTTTAATTTTGTATCAATAAAAGATTATTAAAATTGATATAAAAATTTAATGGTTCGAAATTTTGAGTTCTGTAAGATCTTAAAAGATGCGTTTTCGAAATATATTTCAATTTGGTATTTTTCATTTATTTCCTAAAATGCTTAATCCTAAAAAAAGTTGTATTCAAAAAACTAATGTTAGTATTCTATGATGCTGCGCCATATTATATTATAGACAGTACGAAACGTTTCTGAAACGTTTCTATAACATTTCTGAAAATTTTTCGAAACATTTCAGAAATGTTTCTCTGTCTGCTTTAAAATACGTTTCGGAAACATTTTACTTTTTCAACATTTTTTCTAAGTTTCATGAGGAAAATTGCTTTTTGTTTAAAATTGCATAATTAAAAAGAAAAAAATGCAACAACAAAAATTTTTTCAAAATTTGATGTAAACAAAAACTAGTTTTTCAAACATTTTAGATTCAATACTTCATTTCTAAAACGTTTTAAAGCAGTCAAAGAAACGTTTAATGTACTGTATGTGATATAACAGCCTTTCAAAAATCTATTTCATTAATTAAATCATTAATAATCACATTTGCTAAAAGAATTTTTTTAAATTTGGTTTTTGATCTGTATATTAACCTAGGTAATCTGGACATTACAGGTGGAGTTTTGACCCAATTGTATGTATTTTTTTTTACTAGTGGCCAATAATGGCTATTTTCCAATTTTGAGAGTTCGTCAATATTGCCCTTTGTAAAGAAAAAAACATTTTTGCCCTCCCGGGCGTAAAACTCGTTCGTAAAGAATTTTCTGAACTCGCTCTACGCCTAGGGGGGCAAAAAATAGTGTAAGCACCATAGGCGAAATACTTTAGACATGAGCGTGAACACAAATCACTCGTGCCCGGCTTCGCCGAGCACTCGTGCTAGTGCTCACGCTAGTGCCGAAACTTTTACGCCCTTGATACTTAAAATACTATTATAACCTCATCTAGAAATATTTATTAATACCAAATGCGAGTACAGAAACTCAGCGCTACTCGCCTTTAAACCTTCGCATTTGGCAATATTAAGATTTCTGCGAGCCGATTAAGAATGTACTATTCCAGATTTTGTTGTACACACCGAACCTTAAAGAATTTTTTGTTATTCAGAGAAGAATTTATGTTTATCCACTTTAGCCCTGGAAAGTATACATTAAATACATTATTAAAGCACTTTCACGCGTATGGATTAGTGTCTCGATCTATACAAAATCTGTGAATAACCAAAGAAGATATACTGGAATAACTATTGCTTACCGCAACTGCAAAGTAATATGTATCTAAATTATCTCGTTTCTCCAATAAGCAATATTTCCATACATATTTGAAGTATACGTTTTGAAGTATAATTATACTTAAGGTGGCGCACGGTATTAGGTCCGTATATTTTAGGGTGACATCAGAGGGGGCATAACTAATTGATTATATTTTATTATTTATTTTGTAGATATGTGAATATTTAGAAGTTATTATTAATAATAATGCATTTTCTTATATAATGAGTGTGGTATAAACAAAATTTTTAAAATATAAAACATTTTATTGAAAGGGGCCCGCGATTAAAATTATGTGTTTATAATTTGATCGGCAACTATTGTATTTTTTTCTTGGAAAAGTTTCTATTTTTGTTAAATAACACATGTGTACAATTTTATCTAAAAAGATTCGTTATTGAATTAGTACGAAGTAAAACAATATCAACTCCCATAAGAACGCGGTGTTAACCTTAAAAATTTTCAATTACTTATTTCTTTCTTAATTGATCGGGAACCTGAGTATTTTTTGGGATCAATGGATTTGTTTTTTAATTATCTTCATCTCCAGTAAATTTTACTTCATATTATTCGTTTTTCATAAACTCCGTGAGCCACCTTAAAAACTTAAGTTTTTCCAATCATTGCGTATGTGTTCGAAATATAACCGCCAGGAGGCAGATACTCATTAATTTGACGCTTATTCATAATATTGGGAAGTAACGTGACCGATGCGACATCTAGAAAGTCAATGTTAATTTTGTATTGAACTAAAGTTAGAGGGTCATTGAAAAACCCTCTAACTTTAGTTCAATACAAAATTAACATTGACTTTCTAGATGTCGCTTTTCTAACGTTACTTCTAGAGATCCTAGATTACCAGAGACGGGCAGATGTTGCTAGGTAAGATGGCGACTTTTCATTTAAGTACATAATATAAACACAAAAATGTTGCTAGCCAAGATGGCGACCTTCCCATTTAAAATACATGGACCAATCAAAAACGGCCCCCCTATCTGTCCGTCTCTGGTTTATCTAGGGTCTCTAGTTACTTCCCAATAGAGTTTTTAACAAGCTAGCGCTTGTCGAAAAGATTTTTATTTTCATTCTTTATAATTATACGAACAGAATTAGAATAAAAATAATTAAAAAAAAAAATTATTCTTAAAATAATTTTTCTCAAAAAAATTAAATAAACATTAATTCTTCTCTAAATAACAAAAAATTATTTTAGTTACGGTGTTTAGTTAATAGTACATTACGACACATGACAAGAAAAATAAAGAATGGCACAAGTTCGCATGTAAATTACCCTCTGAGACGAAGTCGAGGATGGTAAACTGCAATTTGGGGCATTTTTTTTATTGATAAGAGTCATATATTATTTTTCTCCGTCAGTGGCAAGAAAATACGTACTTTTTTGCTGCTGACGAGAAAACTTAAAATTCTTCCAAAATAAGTAAAGTTTCCCAGGTTTAATTCTTAATTTAATTTCAGACACTTCCAAGCGCTCCCCCTTTTTTACCTTTTTAAGAAAATGTACCCCCTTTCTCGCTTTTTAATTCAAACAAAAAATTGCTCCTATATTAGGTTGCTAAAGGAAATTACAAGGGGAAGCGAAAACATTTGGGTCGACAAATTACAATCTAAAGTCATGGATCACTTTAATATATTAGAAAAACACTCAAGGTACCCTCCCTTTATTCAAACGCGCCTTCTGGGAGTAGAAACGCAGGGCTCAATGTTACGAAAATGTTATAAAATTGGGTTTTTCGGCAATTTTCCAAATAACGCTGTCATCTTGAAATTTAACCAAAATACTTCCGTTTGTTCTCGTTTTTTAAGCATAATTCCTACCTTTCAATCCTCGTAAGCTGCAATTTTTCATCACGAATTCTCTCATCCTTGTAGTCAATAAACCAAATGCCCATTTTTTGACCTGAAATAACTAATTTTAAAATTGCTGCAATAATAGAAATTTTTAATAAAAATAAGTCTTATGGGTCTCAGAAAGTTTGTATAAGCTCTAAGTTTTCGTTAATTCTTTACTCGTTCCTTTTAGCTTTAAAATAAGTATACTCTCACAAAAACCTTGGATGCCTGGCTTCTTAGTATCAATAGTGCGAAAAAATTTCTATGATTCTCTATATTCAATGGCTGCCAAAAATTAAGGATTAAATCTGTGGGAGTTGTTTTGAAAAAATATATATACAGTCAGAAAAAAATACTTTTCAACGGATTCAAAGACCCTACACTGTGATTAATTTACTAAGAATAATAATTTAGCAAAATAATAGAATATTCTTAGACATGTTAAAAAATATTACTCATTCTCCGACGTGAAAATATATTATATTTACATGCTGGAGGATGAGTAAATATTCTTTACCATGTCTAAGAATGTTTTTTTATTCATTAATTGTTGACAAAGAATTTATCATTATTTATACAGGTTCGCGTATAACAAGGTCAAATTTCTACACGAATTTCTAAAAGACTTTGGAATTCTGACAATAAATGTGTCTCTGTGTTATGCATATAAGAACAGAGCCCTCTCGCGTTTTAAACTTATAAATGTAATTCCTAAGCTTGGAATATAACTGTTCAATAAGCGTGTTTTTGTACCTTATTTTTTTTGTTTCATAGCCTTGGTGGAATGAGAAAATTTAACAATTAATATATTATATGCTCGTGCGCACGCGCATTGCAGAATTAGAAAGTACTATTAGAATTTGACTGTTTACAACTGTAGTTGTGTATAAATAATGATATATTTCTATATCATAAATGTATAAATATATATTACACTGAAAATCTTTTTGGTTTTTTCGATCACTTGGATTGTACGTAAAAACTCTAAATTATTTGCTGGCTTCACTACAATTTTTTGAGAATTCTGTAACACAAAATTAGGTTCTCGAAGAAATGTTTATATTTACTTTAAAAAATTCTTTGAATTGAAGGTTATAAAAAAAGTAAAAACAATAATCATATAGAAGGAGAATTGACAATTTTTTTAGAGCTCTGCTCCCCGAAATTCGAGTTTAAAATCAATAAATTGCTGGTAATATAACGACTTCATACAATTGGTCATAAAACAAAAAAGATTGTCATGTGTAAATGATCTACATCATATCAAAATCAAGGTTATGGATTTAAGACCTTAGAAATTAAAAATAATTATTTACTTGATTTTGATGAAGTATTAATTCATTATTGTTTGACAGAATATTTTATAATTGAAAATTATCGTTAAATTGAAATTTTTATTCAAGGAAAAGCTAAATGAAAAACAATTAGAATCAGTTATAAAATTCACAAATGCAGCTGTAAGAATGGAGCCAAAAATTTGCTTACTTATGGGCCCTCCAGGTAAAGTAATTACTACTTATTAATTTAAAAAAGTTTTTAAACGTTAGAAAATCTTTAAAATTATGTATTTTTATTAAATTTTTAAAGAAACACTTCATTACAGGTATAATTTAACAATAAATTGACTGATATGTTTATGTTTAAACGATCCAACGAGAAACTTTTAATAATTAAAATTGTTGATTAAAACTTCGTTTACAAATGATTTACTATTGAAAAAGTTTAATTAAAAAGTTTATTATACTAAAAAAAGCCCGATCAAGGGAATAAATTTAAAACATTGTTTTAACCAGTTAAAAATGTCATAAAGTGTAATACAAAAAAAATTAAAAAATAGAATATTTTCTGTACTGCGGCCCGAAAGTACGTATTTCCCGAACGCTGCGCGTCCGACAAAGACGTATTTTCTCGCCACAGTCGCAGAAAAATTTTGTACAATCCTCGGCCATAAACAAAGAATGACCCAATCTTTGGGCCATTCTTTATTTTTCTGGCCTAGGACCGTAATATACTATTAACTACTTGAATATCCGGTGCCACAGAACATTCATTGATTAAAAAAAAAATTTTTAATAATTTTCTAAAGTTTTTAACGAATTTGACGCGTTAGCAAGTTATTCTTGAAAATTCCTACAAATTCAAAGATCTTAATATTTGAATATTCTAGAAAAAATGTTTTGTTTATAGCAAGTAAGAGCCTCTTTATTGATTATATCGATTGGAATTTTTTTTAGTTCAAAGCTTTCTAGGCACCACACTGTTGCGGCGAATTCAGTGGGAGGCGGGAGAAGGGTCAATCGCTCCCTCCAGAGCGTGAATTTTGTAATTTTTTGGATATTATACGGTTTTGGGAATTCGCCCTCCCTCTCATGCACCATATGCCCTTTTTTTACGAAAATTTCAAATAAAAAGATCGTAACATAATTGTAACGTCGAAAATAGTGTCTCATTTCGTTTGCACTCCTAAAAATTAGCGAAGACGTCCGGATCGGTTCGCTGACAAGTTTTTTTTCTTTCTTTAAGAAGATTTTTCGCTGAAATAGAACCCGCGAGTATAATCGAAGGTGTTAGGCAGTATGATTTACATTTTTTTCTTTACATTTTTCTGGCGATTTAATATTCTTTTTTTAATTTTGTCAATTAAATTATTAATTTAAAAGAGGTTCGACTTATTAAAAGTAACCTTTTTCCTCAAATAGATTCTCCTGTACAATTTTATAATGGGCAACGATGGGCAATAATATGTGAATATAAATTAATTTAGATTTCTCATTTTAGGCTGCATTTCAACTGTTCAAAAAAGTTTCACAGTTTGGCCGTATATTAATCTTATTTTTGTTTACTTGTTTTTTTAATAAACATTTTAGAAAATAAACTAATAATATTTTGCCCTTTCCGGCGCAAAACTTGGCTTAGAATTTTCTACTCCTGTTATATACCTAGGTAAACAAGTGACATTCTAAACACCATGAGGATAAAAATTTTGACCTTTTCGTGAACGCATATTACTCGTTAGAATAGGTCGAAAAAAGTCACGTTAGGTAAAGCTCAAACGTCAAGTCCAGGTCCAAAACTGGTCTGTTACAAGTTTTAGACAAACCAGATGACATACTGCTTTTGAACTTTTGATTTTATTAGCGTCAAAGTATCCAATACCAAAAATAAATGCAGAAATCACTTGGGGACTTTAGACTTGTAAAGGGCATGATACAAGACAATTTCAAATGACTTGGACATCTGATAACATTACTTTTTTTCCACCTATAATTTGGAGATCCATTACCTCAAAAAAGCCCAAGCAACTTGAAAATATCTAAGTCCGTTAAAGTATGGAAGATTTTGGTACCAAACAATTCCGAGTGACTTGGACACCAGATCAAAGTACCTTGCGACCCAAAATTTGGTGATTCATTACCTCAAAAAGGCCCAAACAACTTGAAAACATCTAAGTCCATTAAAGTTTGGAAGATTTTGGTAACGAACAATTCTAAGTGAGCTGGACCGCTGATCACATTATTTTACTACCCAAAATTTGGTGATATATGTATTACCTCAAAAACGCCCTAACAATTTTGAAACATCTAAGACCATAAGTTTGGATTATTGTAATATCGAAAAATTCCGGATGACCTGTACACCTGACTACATTATCTTGCGATCCAAAAATTGGTAGTTAATTACCTAAAAAATGCCGAAACAGCTTAGAAACATGTATAATCATTAAAATTTTTCAGAGTATGGTTCCAAAAATTTTTTAATTTTTTGAAACTCATGAAATTACTTTTAAATCATACAATTTTCGAAATTGTTTCGTCACTTTAATTATCCATTTTGTTAAGCCAGTTTGTTTATCCATTTTGTTTAGCTGGTTTGATTTGTCATCTTGCTAAGCTAGTTTGGTTAACCACCTTGCTTAGCAATTGTATTAAGCCTGTTTATTTAGCCCATGAGATTGTTTATTTTGTTAAGCTAGTTTGTTTAGCCAGTTAGACCGACTATCTTGTTAAACCAGCTTTTTAGCCACATTAATTAGACATCTTGTGAAGCCATTTTAACTAATAATCTGTTTATTAGTCTGTTTATTTGTCTGTCAAGTCACAAAAGTTGAGTTTTTAAAAGTTGTGTTTATCAAAACAAAGAAAACAAGACCATCCTCGTGGTAATCGTGGAAAAGATATCGATTTTTGAGTTCAGCGACCCAAAAAACCCTATTAGATAAAATCTTATCAAAGTCTTACGGTTTTTTGTAGATGGGGCCTTTACGAAGCAAGTTTGCGATTTAAAATTTTATTTTAGTAGTTTTAACTTTATTATCTCTCAGTAAATTTAAATTTACAAAAATCTGTTTATTAAATCGATTTATTATACAACTCCCTTAAAACAATAATAAAAATATGTAATTTTAAAGATAAAGTTAATTTAATTTTTAACAAATAATAATATATTATATAATTATAATGTATAATATATATAATATATAATATATAATTTTTGTAATAAATTATCTAAAGTAACATACTAAATATATACATTATATAAATATTTAACAGGTACAGGAAAGTCAAAAGTTATATCAAATTTAGTGACTCAAATTTTGTACGGAGATGGTCGCTATGTTTCTGGGAAGCCGTTAAGAATCTTAGTATGTGCACCATCAAATGCAGCAGTTGATGAAATAGTACTTAGACTTCTTGATATAAGATCTGCAATAAAAGGTTTTTATCCTAATAAATTTAAATGAATTATTTAACGTTAATAAGTTTTTTTATAGAGCATCGATTTAAAATGGTTAGAATTGGTCAAGTTGAATCTATGCATGAAGAAGTAAAAAAAATTTCTTTATCCGAATTGTCTAGGCAAGATGCCATGAAACAAAATCATGAACGCCAAAGAGCTTGTACGGAAGCTAATGAACAAAAGGTAAATTTTTACGACCTTTATGAAATTAATCTTAAATAAAATTTATTGTGTTTATTTACTAGTAACAAAAAAATTTGCTAGTAAATGAGTGCTGAAACGTAAAATATTTGCATGTACCAAAATTGCAAAAAATTTTTTGTGAAGTGTGAAATTAGAGTTTCAAGGCCTACTTGTTGGATGTGACAATAAAAAATGTCAATTTTTAAAAGCAGAGAACATAAAATAGCATATGTTTTTTGTTAATTAAAGTCCATTTAACTATGAGTAATCATGTTAAAGAGACATCAATATAGGTATATTGAATTTCCCAGTTGGAAAAAATACTTATTACTTTCAGTACGTAATTTAATTACGTACTGATATATTATAATATAATTACGTACTTAAATTACGTACTAAATGTATGTAGCTAAAGTACGTAATATTTTCCGAATTTTTTACATACTTTTAACACGTAACTATACGCGTATCTACTTGGCCAAAGTAGATAATATTACCTTTGAAAAATCTTTATATAAATAAGTGAAAAGTCATAAAAATCGCTCATTGATGATAACTCATTCTGATTAATCGCTGATTTTGACCTGCGCATTATATCTTTTTTTATTGGTCGCTGTCGGCGTTAATTAAAAATGTCGGCGTGTCGGTGCCAAAAAACGTGTTTTTAAGGAATTTTTCCATATATTTGAAAATTATAGATTTATTTACACAAAAAGACTACACTGAAAAAAAATTACTGGCCACGCGCCTAGAATTTTATAGGCGCAGAGCGTGTTCAACGAGAACGGGCTCCGGGCCTCGAACAAACTTGCGTTTCACACGTTTAGATCACGTGACATATAAAAAATACAAAGAGAAAATGCTGGGGCCCCCTCTCCAAACGCGTGAAACGCCAGTTCGTTCGAGGCCCTCGCCGGTCTCGCTAAACAGGCACTACGCCTGTACAAGCAATCTAGGCGCGTAGCCGGTAATTTTTTTTCAGTGTACATAAAATGATATTTTTTAGTTTGCGTAAGTTAATAAAAGAAAATTTTCTAAAGAAAATTTTTTTTAATGTTTGGTGGTTCATAGAAAAATAAAAGTTTTGGCACTAGCGTGAGCACTAGCACGAGTGCTGGACTAAGCCAGGCACGAGTTATATGTCTTCACGCATGTGTCTAAAGTATTTCGCCGTAGAACGAGTACAGAAAATTCTTTACGCGCGAGTTTTACTCCCTTAAAATAGTATATTAAGTATCGAGGGCGTAAAACTTTAGCACTAGTGAGAGTCTCTAAAGTTTTTCGCCCATGGTGCTTAAAATATTATTTGCTTGCCTAGGTGTACAAAGAGTGCAGAAAATTCCGTGACAAGTTTTACGTCCGGGAGGGCAAAAAATTTATTTTTTTCGATTTTTTAACCTTTTTTATTTAACAAAAGCATTTATATAATATTTATTGCGCTTTTTAATTGGAAATCTTCCTATATACTGAATAAATTGTGTAGATGCAGTCAATCCTTACATAATTGCATAACTTCAAATTTTATTTATTTGCGATAAAAATTGATCAAGATATGCTAATTCTAAATTTAATAAAAAAATATAAAAAATATAATAAAAAATTTTCGTGGCGTTATTCATATATGTACAACATTGTATTTGTGATTATATTTTATAAAATTTTCAAAGTTATCCAAATTTTACGTACATTTTCCCAAAACAGTTCAAATTTTATACATTTTTTTTATTAAGAATTTTCTTGGAATCGTCCATATACAGTAAAAATTAAAAATAAAAATGAATAACTATGGTCAAAAATTTGCACATTTTGCAAAAATAATATCTGGTAATGATTCATGTTAAATCCAGAAACATAAATACAGCAGAATTCCAATTATCCGGAATCGTCGGGACATAGGAGTTGCCGGATAATCAAAAATGCCGGATTATCAAATGTTCATAAAACTTACATTATACTTAATATATAATCACTATATTGTTACAAACTCTACGTAAACTGTTGATTTAGGTTTAAAAAAACTAATAATTTATACTAAAGAAATAATTTTAAATTCCAACAAAAGTTTTGAAAAAAACGTGTCCTTCTAAGAGGTCAAGAAACGTAGGGTGATCGAAGCTGTTTATTTTGATAGGCTAATAAACACTAAAAAATTTTTTTATATCAATAACAGGAAACCCTAAAAATATCAAAAATCTTCTGCGGCAGGTCTAATTTCTCTCATACTCAGAAGTTCAATAAAAAAATTTTAATTGCTTTTTTAAAAAGTAGAGATTGAAAAAACTATGACACATGTTAAAAAAAAAATCACATAAAATATTAATTAACACTACATATTAAATATGTATAATTGAGTTACAAAGAGACCTTGAAGGCTACCAATGGTTTCTACTTTATATCATTTTATTTTATTCTATTTACTTTACGGAAATATATTTTTATAAAAAAATTTTTTTTTCTATAAATATAAAAATAAATAGCAAATTTAAAAAAAATACATATGAGTTTGATCCAAAAAAGTGCCGGATTATCAAATGCTCCGGTTTATTGGATGCCGGATAATTGGAATCCTGCTGTATTTTAATATTTATGTCTCTATCTTTAGATCTCTGCTGCAATTGTCAAAATGGGCTAAGAACAACTGGAAGGTGCTTAAATTAAGATTATTTCTACTGATCCTTTAAATCCTGGAAAAATATTAAATTAAATATAAAAAAATGTTATTTACCTCCAAATTTAACAAACATATCATAGTTTTTTATGAAATAGCCCACTTTATAAAGTAACAGAAAAAATTTTGATCGAAACTAATATTATTAGATTTTTATACCTAAAAACAATGTGAAAAATATAGTAATAAAACTATAGAAAATTTTATTCTTAATAAAAAAATAAATGATAGCTGATGAAGCTTTTTTCCGTGAATTAATTTATAACTTATTTATGTATAATCTTAATTGGAATCAAAAGAAAAAAACGTATCTGTTGGTAAATTTTACGATTCAGCGCATTAAGAATCGCGCCATACTATGGAGCTCTCCTCTAACATAGCTAAAAATAGCAAGCTACAATTGCATCTAAAGTTGGTGCTTACGATATTTTTTTTCTACCTAGGTGTACAAAGAGTACAGTAAATTCCATGACAAGTTTTACTCACAAGTTTTATGCCCTGGAGGGCAAAAAGTTATTTTTTATTCAAATCGATTCAAATAAATAGTAGAAACTTCTTTACTTATTTTAATCATATATTTTGTTTTTTAAAACTTGCCCATTTGTATTTAATTTAAAAAAAATTTTAATTTTAAAGATATATTTTTTATGAAATCCCTATAAATATTATCTTTTAGCCTGAAAAAAGATTTGCTTTTTGTTTTTGATACTTTCTCTTTCTTAGTACTTCTATGAGATAGTATTAGAAGAAGATACGTATGCAGAACATATTTTATATTCCTTCTTTCTAGAATTAGCCACATTTTTTGTTGAATGTTAATTCCTTAAGTTATGCATCCATGGATAATCTAGTGAACGTGAAATTATCTTTTTATCAAGCATCTTTCTAAATGAGAAATTGCCTGTGAAACTAATATGTTCCAGTTAAAAATATTGCTAAGACTTTTATGATAAACTTAGGAAAGTCTAATAAATCATCAGACGTTATTTTTGCAAAATATGCAAATTTTTGACATTAGTTATTTATTTTGATTTTTAATGTTCACTATTTTATGGAAAAAAATTTATTTAAAAATAATAAATTATTACTTAATTAATAAATATGAAATTACTAATTAAAGAGGATCTACTCGGAACCTACACATTTCGAACTTGCACATCTATTTTCTTACACATTTTATTACACGAAAAAAATATTACACATTAAATAAATTACCAAAATAAATCTTACACAAGTGTAGGAAAATTAATAATTAAATATTTTATATATTTTTATAATTTTCATATTGTTTTGCAATTAAAATATATAAAATATTTAATTATCAATTTTCCTACACTTGTGTAAGATTTATTTTGGTAATTTATTTAATGTGTAATATTTTTTTCGTGTAATAAAATGTGTAAGAAAATAGATGTGCAAGTTCGAAATGTGTAGGTTCCGAGTAGACCCATTAAAGAATAATATTAAATTTCTGTTTTTATTTACTATAACCTTTAGTGCGCGCGCTTTGTATAATAAACAAACAATATGGCGTCCTTGCTGCTAAAACTGCGTTATAAAATTTTCTTCGTTTAATTACACGAAATTTCCCACGTATACCTCATATTCGGAAAGTACCAATAAATTCTTTAAGCTTTGAACTTTCAATTTATCACTATCTGCATTCGGGAATTCGCGATTTGATGGTAAAAATAATCAACTTCCTGAATTCTCCCCATAAGACTCATGTAATATTTATTTATCTTTGTACCCTAATATCTCAAAATTTTGCACGACTATCGACTATAAGACCCATACCATTCGATTCTTGAGGCTTTTTTCTAACAAACTGTATATGTCTTAGTTGGGGAATTCATTGGCCAGAGCGTCCTTAAATAGAATCACACATACATAAAAATTTGTAAAAACATAGTTATTAGCATAGAATTGACATAGAATTAGAATATTTCGATGAATTTTTATCGCAAAATATAAAATAAAAACAAACAATTTATCATACATATTTCAATTATCATCGGACGATAAAAAGTATTATTCTAAATAATATATAATTTCTGGCACTTGGTCGAATAGTTGCCTTCTTTGAGAGAGAATAAATGTCTCATTGGTATCATTGAGTGTCGTCTCGTGCCGTAGCTTAGTTGGTTAAAGCGTCTACCCGGCAAGTAGAAGATCACGAGTTCGACTCTAGTTGGCACTGATGAGACATTTATTTTTTCTCAACGATTTTTTTCTTAACATCTAAGAAACAAAATAAAAAAATTAAATTAAAAATTTATTTTTAATTTAGAAAAATTTATTGAACTGCTGTTAATGCGATACACGCTATGGGCGGCTCATTAAAAATAAGGCAGTTTAAATATTATTCATCAATACATTAATTTGTATTGGTGAATAATAATATTAGTCCGTAAAGACCGATAAATACAAATAAATTTATAAAATTATTTGTATTATTAATTTTAAAAAATTTATCATACATATTTCAATTATCATCGGACGATAAAAAGTATTATTCTAAATAATATATAATTTTTTTAAAACTTTTTTACATTTTGTTACAACAGGTTTCTATCAATATTTTTTGATAACAAAGAAGTCAGTCCTGTTAATCTATCACGATTTACTGTTTCTTTTAATATACTAAAATCGATATCTGTATTATCGACCATTCTTTTTCTCATTTTCATTGATACCTCTAACGAATTTTTTAATTAATTTAGTTTTTCTTGCCTTTCTATACAAAAATTTTGAAAACTACTAGCATTCTCTGTAAGGCATCTTTTATTTAGACTTAATTTTAATGCTACTTTAATCAATATTTCCACGTCAGCAATAGCATTGTGGACTTCTTCAATATCTTTCTTATCAAGATTTGTAAATGCTAATTTTTCAAGAGTGTAATATAGTCCCTTGGCTTAATTTCAAATTAATTTTTAAGAATGATTAAAGTGTCACTAAAGCCTTTGACAAAAAATTGCAATTAAATTAATTTTGTAGCTAAAAAAAGTTTGGAAAATTAAAATTTTGTCTCAATTTCTATTATTAGCTTCTAAAGAGATAGAATCAGGTTTTTTGCTAATGCAATGTTTTTTAAAGGTCCCGAATAGAATCTGCAAGTATGGGCTGCTCTGGCCCGGTTTGGAAGCCATACTTTCCAGATCCGGCCAAGTATGGAACCCGGACCAAGGCCAGATCAGCATTTATTATAATTCCGAACTTAGCGTATAAAACAAATATAAATAAACAACATGGGTGATAAAAATTTAATTATATTTTATTAAATTAAGTAATATTCATTTGTAAAAACGTGTATTTTTATTGTTTCTGTTTGTGTTATGGATAAATAATTTTAAGATTGTTATTTATTTTATAAAATTGTATACATTATTTTTTAGGTTATAATACAAGCATATTTGTTTATACTTTACGTATTTTTTTTTCTTTAATTAAAATTTAAAATTTTATAAATTTTATCATGAAAAGTGTTTAAAATTAAAAAAAAAAGTTTCTTTAGTAAAATAACAAAGTTTCAGTTAAATAAATTTAGTTGATTAAACGATATATTGTCGAAGACGAAGTATGGCGAAATACGGAAGCCGGATCTGGGCCAGACTTTTAAGTACGGCTTCCAAACTTAGATTCTATTCGGGGTAGTTCATTAATATATTTATTTTCATCACCATAATAATCCATTATGTAGCAATCATTAAATCAAAGAATTTTTTTGGTGCTAAAAAGTTTTTTTGTTTTTCCAACATGGTGGACCATAAAATTTATTTAAAAATTTATGAAAATTATAAATATAAATATTTTTTTCAAATTGATTCAATAGTTGATACCAACGAATAGATAGTTAGTATGTACATTCGTTTTTGATACATTGTTTAAAAATGGACAATAAAAAAGACAGTATTAAGCAGCCGGTATATAACATAATTAGGAATAAATGTCTCGCGACAGATTTTTTTATTTTGAGGTCCAATTTAAAATTGTTTTGTATTTGTTTTCTTATATAATACACTATTTTGTATACTTATCTGGAGTAATTTAAGTTCGAACTCCACACAAAAAGATGTGTCGCAACATACATAATCCTAACTATGCTACACACCCACCTCTTGATTTAATCTCTTAAGGTGCCCTTTCACGGCGTGACGAATTTTTAGGGGGGCTTTTGAAAGGCTTGTAAAAAAAACTTTGAAAATTTTATTAATTTTATAACTGAATACCTTTTTACATTAAGTTTGTGCGAATTATGCATTCTTATGGAATTATTAATCATTTAATTAAAATTTAAAAAAATTATGTCGACCTTTCTTATTTCACTTTCTTTATATGCGATAATGCGTAAGAAACTTGACAAGTCAATATTCATAAAGAACTTTAAAAAACAAAATGAAATCCCATAAGGAACACCTGATACATTAAAAAATTTTCAATTAAATATTTTTCCTTTATTTTATTGGAAAAATATAAAGTTTCTGGGCTTGTTGAATTTCTTTTTAAATTTTCTTAAACACTGGTCTATTTTAGCTAGTATTATTGGATTTTTTAGAAGCGATAAGGCTGTTTTAATACACTCTCTATTTGTATCCATTCTTTAAATAATGTATCGACTATAAAATTATTTTGAAAAAAATATTTATAATTTTTAGAAGTTTTTAAATAAATTTTATGGTCCACCATGTTGGAAATTCAAAAAATTTTTTCGAATTAAATTTTATCGTCAAGTATTACTTTTTCGTACGGTTTGTAGGTCAATATTTTAATTTCTATTTCGCCACCTTAGAAAAAACTGGAAAATATTCCGACTGTGAAAGTACTTTCTAATAGAACTTGAAAAATCTGGTTGCTAATCAATTTAATTTAAATACAATAAGATACAACATTTTACAGCCATTTATGGCATCAATTTTAAATACGAATATTGGCTGCACTCATATAATCATCAACCCTCTTTAAAATTTTAAAGGGTGTTTTGAATTCAAATCCTGAATCAAGTAAATAATTTTTTTTGATGTTAATAAAAAAAGAATAAAAATCTTCTGCCATACATGGGCCGATGTATGTGCCCTACGCTGAGGAGATGATTACCAATAAACCTATGCTATACGTGTGCCTGCGCACAGAATAATTGCAGTGTTGCAAACTTTTAATTGATATTGCAAAAAAACTATTAAAAACTATAAAATACATAAATAAAATAGAAAAGTTGAGCAAAATCGGAGCCTTTCAAGCGAATTTCTTGAAAGTAGACACGCAAAATTTTTTTAAAAACTGTTTTCTTATGTTTTCTTATTAAATGTACGGATCAGAATTTTCAAAGCCGTAAATACGGCTTAATTTATACGGGACCCGTAATTTCTAAACCATATATACGGTTCTCAACATTTTTCTACCGTATATGAGGTTGATAGAAATACGGGTCCATTTATCATACGGTTCCCGTATTTTAGATAACCGTATATATGGGTCAAAACTTTAATTAACCGTACAAACGGATGAGTCGTATACGGGACTGCATATCATTTACCCGTATATACGGTTACTCGAAATACGGGGCCCGTATAATGCTAGCCTTATATACGGTTTTCACTTTATGGGAGCCTAGCCGTATTTTAGACACCCGTATATACGGGTCAAATCTTTAATCATCCAATTTAATAAAGAAAAGTATTTATACATTAATAATACGGACAAGAATGAAAACGGAGCCGTACATCATTCATCCATATATACAGATCAGAGGTGTATGGTTCCAGCATGATCCTATCCGTATATATGGTCAACAATATACGGAACCCGTATTTGAGGCATTCGTACAAACGGCTAAAAAAATTTGTGACACGCGTAAACGGATCAATGGTATACGGGAACGTATATTATTCACCCATATATACGGGTCCAGTATATGATTCTATTCGTATATACGGTTAACAGTCTATGGATCCCGTATTTCAGGCATCCGTATAAACGGGTGAAAAAAGTAAAGTATATACGGGTGGGTGATATACGGTTCCGCATATCAGTATATACGGGTCAATGATATACGGTTTCGTATAGAATAGATCCGTAAATATGGGTCTCAACTTTTTTTAGCTGTTTGTATGAATGCCTAAAATAGGGGTTCCGTATATTTTTACCAGAATATACGCAAAAATTTGTACGGATCAATATTAACTTTACCCGTACATATGGATACGGGTTTGTATAATTTTTTTCCATATATACGGCATACGATTAATGCGTGTCAAAATCACCCGTATATTTCCAACCCTGCATTAATGAATCCGCTAATCTAGAAATATATCAAACTTGAAGTTTTTCTCAATTTAATGAGTTTGAAAAAAAACTCATTAAATTGAGACATTCCTATTGCTATCGTTGGCTATCATTTTACAGTTTTAAAGCTTTATTATTTGTTTTATTTGAAAATCTTCAGTCGTTAGCGTAACCTTCTTACATATTTTATTTAATATTATAAACTTTTTGATTGCAGAAACATAAATTAAAATCTGACATAGAAGCTTTAGAATCATTAGTTTCAAGCAATCCAACAAACTGCACATATAAAAAAGATCTTGAAGAAGCTAAAAGACAGTACGAATCAATCGCAAAAAAAAGCTTAGTAAGTATGAAGTTAAAATTAAAATTCAATAAAAATTTCCCACCTACAAGTTATACATTACGTGAATTCTGCTAATAGGAACAAGATGAAGCAGAGATGGCTAAACTCCAAGCCAGCGCAAGAGATCGAGTTATAAAACATGCTAATATTATTGCATGCACGCTATCATCATGTTATAATGGACAGATGGAAAAAATTTTTGGGTAAATTAAATTAATTTTTAGTAATGAATTTTCTTTTAAAGTTTTTTCCTTTTTCTATTCTAAAATAGAGGAAATGACGAGAAGATATCTGCGTGCATAGTTGATGAGGCTACTCAAAGTTGTGAAGCAGAAACATTAATACCTTTGATGCTAGGAATTAAAACTTTGATTCTTGTTGGAGATCCTAATCAATTACCTGCAACGGTTATGTCTACTGTGAGTATAATTATTTTTAATGAATCCGTAATTTTAAAAGATCGGAATTATACACTGTAAAAAGTAACTTTCTTAATCGTATATTTACTAAATTTAGTTTATTAACAAAAAATTCAAGTATTCTCGATTTTTTTTTGTGAATTCGCAAGAAAAATTAATAATTTACCATTTTTTTTCGAAAATTTACAAAAAATAGTTGTAAATTTCCGAAAAATAGTTGTGAATTTACAACTTTTTTCGTAAAATCACAAAAAAAATCGAGAATTCTCGAATTTTTCGATAATGTACTAAATTTAGTAAATTTACGATTTTTATCGAATATTTACCAAATTTTTTGAAAATTTATAAATTTTAATTTTTTTATTGTTCGTCATATTTTTGATAATTAATTAAATGAAGTTATTGGTCTTTACGAACAAATGATGTTAATAATTTGATAAAAAAAATCGATAAAAAAATTTTCAATAATTTTCTACAATAATGTTTGATATTTACTACGTTGAGTATTTAAATGTATACCACGTTTAGTAGTAAAACATTAAAAATTTTTTAAAATTTACTAATTTTTCGAAAAAATTCTATTTTTTTTGTTAATCTAAGAAAGTTACTTTTTACAGTGTACTTAAGGGAGCATTCTACAATTATTCGGTATTTTTTCGTCTTGATGTCTATTAAAAAAAATAGTTTAAAATAGTTTACTGTACATTATCGTAAGTAACTAAAAAAAATATTTGATAATGCAAAAATTTTTTAAATATATTGAAATCAAAACTAGTTGGCGGTTTGATTACATAATTGCAGGGGGACAGGTTGGATTCTAGTTGAATTATCCTCGGAATTATCTGGCTGTTAGTATACACTATAAAAAATAATAAAATTTTAAGAAGTTAATATTAACTTCGTACCCATTAAGTCCCCGAAAGTCAATAATCCCTTGATTCAAGTTAACGGGGTTAAATCAATGCATCCCAACCTTGAGTCAGCTGATGTATATTTGTTAAAATAGCTGTCTTTTAGACTCAGGTCAACTTAATATTAGGCTGAATCCGGTAACTATATGTTTGAATTACGTATTAATTATAACTCCCTGAAATTTCTATCATCTCCTCGAATACTTATGAATACGGATGAAAATGGACCGTACGAGGGAAAACTGATATCCTGGAGGAAAAATTTTTAATTTTTCATCTAAAACAATTTTCCGATTTTCCAAGATGGCGGACCAAAAAACATGAAAATAGAAACTTTCTACATTACCTGGGGGTTTTCGAGGTCGACAAAAACGTTTCTATTAATGAAAATATTAATTTTTTTGCCCCAGAATATTTTCCAATTTTCCAAGATGGCGGACCAAAAAACATGAAAATAAAAACTTTCTACGTTACCTGGAGGTTTTCGGAGTCGAGAAAAACGTTTTGATAAATGAAAATTTTAATTTTTTGTCCCAGCATATTTTCCAAGTTCTTCAAGATGGCGGACCAGAAAACATGAAAATAGAAACTTTCTACATTATCTGGGGGTTTCCGGGGTCGAAAAAAACGTTTCTATTAATGAAAATTTTAATTTTTTTGTCCCAGGATATTTTCCAATTTTCCAATATGGCGGGCCAAAAAACATTTCAGAATAAGCTTTTTACATTGCAAGGGGATTTTCGAGGTCGAGAAAACCGTTTTTATAAATGAAAATTGGAATTTTTTTGCCCCAGCATATTTTCCAATTTTCCAAAATGGCGGACCAAAAAACATGAAAATATAAACTTTCTACATTACCTAGAGGTTTTCGGGGTCGAGAAAAACGTTTATATGAATGAAAATTTTAATTTTTTTGCCCCAGCATATTTTCCAATTTTCCAATATGGCGGACCAAAAAACATTTCAGAATAAGCTTCTTACATTGCCAGGGGATTTTCGAGGTCGAGAAAAACGTTTTTATGAATGAAAATTGGAATTTTTTTGCCCCAGCATATTTTCCAATTTTCCAATATAGCGGACCAAAAAACATTTTAGAATAAGCCTTTTACATTGCCAAGGGGTTTAGAGGTCGAGAAAATCGTTTTTATGAAGTTTTTATTTACATTT
Organism: Anagrus nilaparvatae; assembly: GCA_022575985.1. Lineage (NCBI taxonomy): Eukaryota > Metazoa > Arthropoda > Insecta > Hymenoptera > Mymaridae > Anagrus > Anagrus nilaparvatae. The sequence continues at coordinate 2,768,998 of JAKSXM010000247.1, read as the reverse complement.
TTTTTTGGTCGGCCATCTTGAAGAATTTGGAAAATATGCTGGGACCAAAAAAATAAAATTTTCATTTATAAAAACGTTTTTCTCGACTCCGAAAACCCCCAGGTAATGTAGAAAGTTTTTATTTTCATGTTTTCTGGTCCGCCATCTTGAAGAACTTGGAAAATATGCTGGGACAAAAAATTAAAATTTTCATTTTTCAAAACGTTTTTCTCGACTCCGAAAACCCCCAGGAAATGTAGAAAGTTTTTATTTTCATGTTTTTTGGTCCGCTATATTGGAAAATTGGAAAATTGTTTATGATAAAAAATTAAAAATTTCGCCTCCAGGATATCAGTTTTCCCTCATACGGTCCATTTTCATCCCGAAGGTATTCGAGGAGATGACAGAAATTTCAGGGAGTTATAACTCCTTAAATCAGGGAGTTTATTATATTTACGGGCTTGTACTATATTTTTTTTTATGTCTAAGATAAGCTTGAATTTATTTCAATGTTATATTTGGATATAACAAATTCGAATTAGCTTAAATTAGCCCAATTCCATTTTTTGTATCAAGCTAATATTTTACTGAAAGAAGCTTGCTTTCAATTGAATCACGAGATCTCCCGTCAAGTCACTGCTTAAGTTGATTCAAGTAAATATTCGCTTCGCCGTATTTACCTTCGCGCTTAGGTTGCGTCAACTTCGCATAGCTTGGCAATACTCTATATTTTTCATAGTGTACAAATTTACATTCAAAAACTTTTATCACTTGACAAACATCATTTTTGATAATTAAATACGTTAGATTATTTTGTCGTTAACGTTAATAGCACTACCATATTCTTTTAATTTAATAATTAATTAATTTACTGTTTTAATAAATTTACAGGAAGCAAAAAAGCTTGGTCTTGATAAATCTTTATTTACGAGACTGAAAGAAGGACTCCAACCTCAAGTTGAATCAGACTATAAAAATAATCCTCTAATGTTGTTAAATATGCAATATCGCATGGTTAGCTCTATATCTTACTGGCCAAATAAATTCTTTTACAATGGAAAACTCGAAGACAAAGTAAATAGCATAAAAAGCTTCCCTCTACATCCATACCGCGTTCTTAATCTTGATAGTAATCAAGATAATCAAAAGTTTTCCAATACTCAAGAAGCACAGTTCGTTGGAAATTTAATTAATTGTATTATGACAAGTGCCAAATTCGGTAGAGGAGATACTAAAATAAGAATTGGAATAATTACTCCTTATCAACATCAAAAAGCTTTGATACTGGAGAAGATACAAGATTGGTTAGTATTCCTAAAGAGTTCTTACGTAATTTTACCTTAAAGTATTACACTTAATAACTTTATTGAACCACTCCCCTTGCAGTGAAAAACGTTAAACTACGGTAAATATCAAGTAAGTTTGTTTTTTCTTTTTTTAGATAAACAATATATTATATAATATGGTGGTATAGTTTGTTCCAAAAAAAAGTTGAGCGTTTTTTTTAACAATTAATTGTTTATAAAAAAAAATAAATTTTTGAGGTTTTTCGCTTATAAAAGTATTCCTTTTTTTGAATAAATGTTATGAATTTTTCGTGGATACTAACTTTCATTGAGACTAAAAAAGCCTTTTAAGCCGATTCAAAAAATTGTTTCTTAAAAAAAAGTTATAAACAAATTAATTTTCACTAATTAACCTATTTTCGTGGTCAGAAAAATTCTTCAAATTGTCTCAAATTTCTTGAGCACGCAGTTGAAGTATAGAAGAATATGTAAAAAAATTTGAGCTATAAATTGTTTATAATTTGTTTACAATAATTTTAAGAAAAAAACTTGAACTATTTGTAATTAATCACACAAACTAAAATTAAAAGTTAATAAAATTATTATAATATGTATTTTATATTATATATCGCTCATTTCCATTTTTTTTGAAAAAATAGTGTCACGTGGTTGTTTATACCGATTGTAGTAAGAATTTACAAATTTTTTTGTCTTAAAGTTTGTATTTCAAAAAGTTGTTGTCCATACATCATAAAAAAAAACAAAATTTTAATTTGAAAAAAAAATTTCTGGCTAAAATATGACAAAAAAGCCTTTACCGATCCTATCAAGAAGTTGATGTTTTAAGCAAAACAAGTGCATGGGTTTTTATTTTCTTTTTTTTAAAGTTTGTATTTCACTTAATTTTAGATGTACCAACAGCTATTTAACCTTAAATTAATGTTTTAGATGCTATTTTAGTTTAAAATATGACGAAAAAATTAAAAAAATTTTTAATTTTTAATTTATTTTTGCAAGAGCCGAAATAGACCGCTAAAAATCTGTTTGTTCCGTTATGTGCGTTAAATTTCTTATTAAAAATAATTCTTTTCAAGAATTAATTTTATAAGAAAATTTAAATAAATTTTTTTATTTAAAAAAATTCGTATTTATTCACAAAAACATAAAAATACTTTTTTATACCTCAAGAAATACGCAGTTTAAAGCACAATAATAAAAATTTTTTAATTTTACAATGTTATAATGACAATAACAATAGTTGATCCTTTAAAAAAAAATCTTTTATTTTATGTTTTCTAAAAATTACAGCACTAAAACAAGATTTTTATATTATTTTCTTTAAATCTATTTTTGTAAAAAAAATGAAAATGAGCCATATATATGTGCATTTCTACGTTTTATGAGCACCAAAAATGAAAAAAAAAAATAGGCCGCGACTACCACCATGATTTTTTTTTTTTTTTTTTTTTTTTTTTATTAATAAGATTATCGTACAAGATTGTACAAAAAATATTGAAGTACATTAATTAAATAGATAAAAATTTGTTGCTACACGCTAATTAAATTTGGTATAATAAAATATTTACAATATATAAAAAATTAATATAATAATACAATATGATAATAATTATAAACTAGAAAATAGGGGTAGAGGGGAAAAGAGGCTTATGAGATTTAAAGTGTATGGAATGTAGGAGTAAATGTGAGTTAGGGGAGGTTAGATTCACGTCTGTCAATCTCAAGGAGATGTTGGTAAAGACTAGATTTGAAAACTTCCACTGAGCTTGACAGACGGATTTCTTTGGGGAGAGAGTTCCAGAAGGAGATCATGAATACGAGTGAGGAATTATTGTAAATAGGGTTAGTGGATGTATCAACTACTAGGTGAGGACGATTTTTAGGGCGGAGGGTTCTTGCAGGAATATAGATTTTGATTTTTTCCTTGAGATATGCAGGTATCCCATTGTTTAGTACGTTATAAATGTGGACAGCACTTAAGTATTTTGCTCTGAGTTTAACGTTTAGCCATCCAAGCTTTATTCTGTCAGGGGAGGTGCGAAACGGGTATCTAATATCACAGACATATCTGACGGAGGCGTTTAATAATTTTTGTAGGCGATTATATTGATGGTCAGGCAAATTACCCATGGGAAAGACGCCAGAGTCAAGGATGGGAAAAACAAGAGCAGTAACAAGCTGCTTACGGAGGTTCGAGTTGATTAAGTGCTTGAAATGTCTTAACCTATAGAGGACATTATTGGCCGATTTTACTATGTGGTTGACTTGAGAACGCCATTTCATGTCCTAATCAATGAAGAGACCAAGGTTTTTTACGGTTTTAGTAAGCTGGATTCTAGTGCCACTAAAATAAAAGGAAGTATTACTGTCGAAAGTACTTGATTTTTTGCTAAAGATCATGAAGTTGGACTTGTCAATGTTTATTTTGAAGTTGTTGGAAGAACACCAATTTTCAATTTCATGAAGATCATTTTGGAGTAGGGACATTCCCAAATTTAAATCTTTGTAAGGTACTTGCAAGTAAATTTGGAGATCGTCAGCAAACATTAGGCGCTTTGAGTAAATGATTTTACGGCCAAGGTCATTTATGTAAACTAGGAACAGTAAGGGACCAAGGACTGACCCTTGGGGAACCCCGCTGACTATGTTAAGTGTAGAAGAGGACTTATTTTCCAAAATAACTGACTGGGTACGGTTACATAGATATTCTGTGAACCAGCCAACAACTTGGGGAGAAAAACCAATAGCAGAAAGCTTGTCCAGAAGGATAGTATAGGAAACCCTATCAAAGGCTTTAGATAAATCTAAAAGAAGTAGTATAGTGATGCGATCTTGGTGAAAGCCTTTACAGATATCATCAGTTAGGTTTGTGAGTAAATAGTTTGTACTGTGATTTTTAAGAAAACCAGACTGAAAAGAGTCAAGAATATTGTGGTGAGTGATGTATTCGATAATTTGTTTATGGAGGATTTTTTCTAGTATTTTAGAGATTATGCATAAAAGAGATATTGGTCTGTAGTCTGCTGGGGAAGAGGGATTAGAGGTTTTTGCTACTGGGAGAATATTGCTGTGTTTCCAAGCTGAGGGGATTTTGTTTAAGATTATGGACTTGTTGAAAAGAGATATGAAAACTTTGGAAAGAACCGGAAGGCAAAGTTTTAGAACTTTGAGAGATATCCCATCGGGGCCAACAGATTTAGTGCTAAATTGCTTGAAAGCCCATTGGAGATCATCGCTGGTAATGTTTTTGAATTTGAAGGGGGGCCTAGATGGGGAGCCAATTGGAGAATGAGTGATATTATTAGAAATTGACGCATTTTGCGTTGAGATAAAATAACTGTTTATTGAATCTGGCGAGAGGAAATTTTTCCGAGATGGAGGAGAGTTAGTTAGGCCAAGATGGTCAAGGTCTTTCCAAATGGTAGCAGGTGGGTTTTTTGTAGAAAGTTTATCTGAGTAGTAGTTCTTTTTGGCAGTGGTGATTTTCTCAAGTAATTTTTCTTTAAAATCCCTATAAGCATTTAATTTTTGAGGGATTCTATTATTTTTATAACTTTTGTAGAGCCTGTCAAGTTTGGCTGATTCTGCATTTAGTTCGGGGGAGAGCCAGGGAGATGACTTTTTGTCAATAGTGAATTCTTTTATAGGTGCAAGAGAATCCAAAACTTTGATTATATTGGAAGCTGTGGTGTTCCAAATGTGATCAATATCTAAATTAGTGAATGCAAAGGACCAATTGAACTCAAGTAACCTTAGGGTGAATTCGTTTTGATTTATACCATCAATATTTCTGTAGGATATTTTGGTAGGAGGGGTTTTAGGTACAAAGAGGTCTAAACAGAACTGAGTAAGATAGTGACTATTGATAAAAAGTAATTTGCTAAATGAAAGTATTCGATCATTTTCATCAATGATACTAAGGTCAATGGCTGAATCATTTGTGGGGCCTATATGAGTGTCTCCATGAGGTACTAAGTATAATTTATTTTTTGATATGAAGTCATAGATTAAATTTGATTTGTGGTTAAAGTAACACATGTTGGCATTTAGGTCACCTAAAATTATTTTGTTGCTGTAATTTGCGGCGGCATCAGCTAAAACATCAAGGAAATTGATACCTCTGTGGAAAGGGGAGTCAGGCGGCCTGTAAGTAACAGCAACCATGATACGGGTGTTGGCAAAGGTAATTTCACAGATTAGGTATTCGGGAAGTTTGAGTTCGCCCGTTTCCTGGCTCATTTTGAGAATTCTATATTTTAGATTTTCTCGTATATATAGGGCAATACCGCCTGAGCTACGACCTTGTCTATCATTTCGGATTAGCGAGTATCCAGGAATATGAGCCATTTTGTCAGTGAAAGCGGAGTTGAACCAGGTTTCAGAGACTGCAATAACATGGTGTTTTGCGGAGGAAAAATAAGATCTACAAAAATCTAAACGATTTGGTTTGCACAGAGAACTGGCATTAAAATGGCATACAGAAAAGGAGTTAGGAGTTAGTTTATGAGGTTTATGGGAGCGAAAAGAATTTGAAGAAGCGGTATAAGAGAAATTTGAGTTTTTATTTGTTGCTGTACAGTTTAGTTGCTATTGGGAATTTTGTGAATTATGATTTTGAGTGAGTGTAGAGGTATCGAATTGGCTTAACTGAGATTGAGTAAAATTTGTGGTGGGGGAAGTGGAGGGAGGATGTGTGATTTGAGAAGTAGTAATAGGAGTGGACAAAGGAGGGGGGTGCATAACTGAGGTAGAAGGTTGAGAGAGAGAGGGCTGGAGTGAAGTGGGTGGGGGCGGAAAATTTGATGTTACAGGAGGAGGGGGAAATTGAAATTGGGATGAAGGAAAAGAGGAGGGTTTAAATTGAAAATGATGTGATTGAGGATTTGCTGGGCGAATAGAGGAATTTTTGTTTTTTGGACGAGGTGGGAGAGAGGAGTTTACAAAATTTCTATTATTATTTATAAAATTATTATTATTTAAACGTGGTTGATTTTCTGGTAGTTTAGACCCTATAGAATGCAAAAAAAACGTGAACACGAAATCGGAGATGGATGCCAAAAAATTGTTGACCTTCTTATGTAAAAAATTGTGTTTTTCGTATCTGAGCTACCCCAAATTTTTTATATTATTTTTTTTATTATTTTTTACAATTTTTTCTTCTTCAATTAAGGAGGTTTATCCGTTAACAAAAATAATTAAATAAAAATATTTGATTTTTGATCGAACAATTATTTGCTTTATTTTTTCAATAAATTGCCCACGTTTCAAAGACTTTCAGTCTTCATTATCAAGGGTTAAAATTTACAATATTTTACAATTTTATAAAAAATTTTTACAATTTCATATTTAAAATTTTATTTAAATATTTATGCATTTAAACTTTACCTTATTAAATATTCTTAACTAAAGAATATATAAAATTCGTCACTGATTAACGATCGATCTTATATTAATTTTTAAGTTTTTAAAACAATTTATAGAAAGTAATAAAACGTGAATATAGTATTAAAATTTAAACAATTTTCAGCTAAAGTCGACTTATTTTTACCTATGTCGCCGACTTAATTAATTTTTTATGAATAGAATAATAGTGGTATTTTAACATTGCGCTTATGGGGAAATTTCTTTCGGCTTTATAAAAAGTAGGATGCTAATGACACAGATCGATGAAACTTAATAAATCTGATAAATAATTGTTCAAAAATTAGATTTTCAGTTAGTTTTACATACTTAATCGACTTTATTTTCGTAAAATTAATAAAAAACACGTAACATAACCAAAAAGCTCATTATTTTAGTAACGTATTTTTAAATTGTACAATACTATGAGACTTTTTTTGTAATATTCTTGGATTATTAATGGTTTTTTATGATTTCTTTTTAATTAATAGCTTCCAAAATAAAAAAAATAATTATGTCAGTAATCGTAATTCCTGCGAAAAGGAAGAATCAACAGATAAACCTCCTGAAGCTTAATTAAAATAACATTTAATGAACTAAACCTAGTTTCCATAAGCCTTTTTCCAGTGAAGCTATTGAATTTCATAACTACGAAAATTAAAAAAAAAAGCAGGCAGACTAGGGATCTTCTCTGGAAGCACGCTGGAAGGTGCCCTTATAAATCTCGCACTACGAGTATTTCATGTACATTTATAATATTATTTGTTGTTAAAAACTTAAAATTAATAAGATTAAAGGTTTTTTAACGTTTAACCTTTAAAAATGATGGTGAAAAATAGTTAAAAAGTTTTAAAATGTTAAAGCTTTTTTGTTTTTTGCGCAGAATATTTGTAACTAAAATATTTTAACCATATATTTATTTATAATAATTTTTTAATGAAAGAATCAATGCTTTTCAGTATTTAGTACACGAATTTAAAAAAAAAATTAAAAATGTTTATTTGTTTAAACAAATACGACCTGTTAAATTTTTGAAATTTTTGGGTCATAAAAGCCTGAGTTCCCAGATCTGGGCTACTTGGATCATTCTGCTTAGCGCATATTGAAGATCATTCAATTCTGGGTGGAGGTATCGTGGGAAATTTTTCGCTAAACCTTTTCATTAATGAGTTATACCTATTTGTTTATAAATTGAAGAGCATTTTTAACTTATTCTTTCTTTTGTCCTGGACGGCGAAATTTAATAATAGGATGACGAAATACTCGAATCAGTTTTCATATATTATATTGTCACACCTACAGATATAATGTTTTTTTAATATAGTTTAAACATTTTTTATTAAAACTTATAATTATTTTTACAGTTTATAATAATAAATTAAAAAATTTATATTTAAAATCGAAGACGAAATTTTTAGAAGATTGTATAATAAAATGAGAAAATTTTGTACTTCTTATTTTCCTATTTTTTTATATATTTAATTATTATTATAAGTACACAAAATTTTATTAATAATTAAGTATTTAAAAAAAAAATAAATAGATAAATAATAATAATAATTAAATAGCGCGCGAGATTATATGTGACAGAACTTCTTTTATGTTACACCGCTAGCAACCAATCAACCATAATAAAAAATATAATTCACGAAAAAATCAGTGCGACCAATCAGAACACGAATAAATTAGACGAAAAAATCTGTCGCATGAGTTTTATAGAGATAGATAAAAATTTTTTGTTTAAAGTCAATAAATTTTAAAATTTATGATAAAAAAATTTTTAGCAAAAAAAGTTAAAAAAATAAGTAAATATAAATTTTTTAGAACACACTTTTATTTAAATGCACTAAAAACAAAAAAATAATTTTTGAATTTTCTTGCAGAAATTTTAAAAGGTTGTTTCTAAACGCAAATAACAATTACTTTTCAGCTAAAAAATTCAAAAATTACTTTTAAAATTACGTGCATACAACTGCATTGAAAGTCAAATCCTATTTTTTTCCTTTGTTGAAAAATAGCTATTTATTAAACAAGGGATAAAATAATGGTTTTGGCTTTGCATACAGTTGTATGCACGAGCGAGCGTAGCGAGCGAGTGCAGACAGCATGCAAAAGTCGAACCCCATATTTTATCCCGTGTTCTAAAATATAGTTTTACATATAATGGGCAAAAAAGCCGTCTCCCTAGGGCAGAAAATAGGCTTTTTTGCCCTAGATATGCAAATAGATATTTTAGCCTTAATAAAAGGTAGTATCCACGAAAAATTCATTACATTTACTCAAAAAACGAATACTTTATAAGCGAAAAACTTTAAAAATTTACATTTTTGCATAAATAATTAATTGTTAAAAAAAACGCTCACCTTTTTTTTGGCACAAATTATACCACCCTATTTTAGAATATATTATTTATCTAAAAAAAGAAAAAAGTAACTTATCGGAAATTTGCTGTTCTCCAACTGCAAGGCTAATGACCTATATTCCTTTTGGAAGTATGAACATAATATAATATGTGTGTACTAAACAAACGTTATTTTCGGTATTTTTAGTGAAAATAGTAATAGTTTTTGCTCTAATTGATCTAAAAAATTTTAAATTGTATATTGACAGATATTACACCAAAATATTTAAACCATAATTTTTATTATTATGATTATAGGTGCGCTTATCCCCCAATTTGTCGACCCACTCCAAAAAAATAGCTATTTTAGATCTCTTAACAAGTTTAAAACCATACTTTATACTAAAGGTGCAAAAAATGCTCCGTTACATCTGCCCAAGTTCCTACACTCAGAGAAAAATATAGTGAAAATGAGTCAACTCGTATAGTCGTTTTCACTGTTTTAAAAATTTGAAGGTTTCACAATGATTTTCGATGCGAGATGCCTAAAAAGTCAAAACGACTAGGTAAAGCGCATTGTGTTCACGACTCTTGCGGTATAGTTATTTTCTCCTTACCGGCGAGTCACGATACTATCCGAGCTGCCCGTATATAGAATCGGTGTAACCTCCCCTTTTCTTATTATATAAAATCAGGTATAAAATATAGGTATACAAGTAATATTGCAGATTGCTTAATAATTTATGTTAAAAAATAATTAACTTAATTAATTATTATTTATTTTCTTTAATTGTGTAAATAAAATTTATAGGAATACATTTTTGGGTAACAATTTTAAAGTATTTTACTATATATTATTTTGTAAAATATTTAAGAAAAAACAATAGATAATTAAGTATTTTATTATTAAATAATTTAATAATTATAATAAGCGATAATTTCAATAATCAAGTTAAAATTTTAAAGCTTTCTTTACCGGCGCTTAAATTTTTAATATAATTTATACACGTTCTGACTTTAAAAAAAGGGGTGCGGTGGTGATTGTTACTTGAGCATACTATTCGCGACTCTTTAGAAAAGTTATTTTTTCTATTCTTTGAGAATCGCTTGGAGATAGTTAGGGAGATAGCTATCGTAAACTGCACGTGTAATTAAGACTGCTAAATTTTCGATCAGAGATAGCCAAGGTCAAAACATTGTCACCTTCTGTGAAATGTTTTTTTGGCCGTGGGGTCTGGAAAAAGTTATGGGTCCACAAAGTTGGCCATTTTTTCACAAAAAAAAATTGAAACCGCGGAATAGTCTAGGTTTATAGATTAGGCCAAAACATTCCCAGTTTCCATTTAAAATTTTTCGGTATCTCGGGACCGGAGGGCAATGTCGCCCTTCAAAGTCCCGCCGTTTACCCGCGCTTAAAAAATTTTTATAACACAAACATATAAAGGAATCAAATTGTATATATAGTCAGAATCTCTTTATTTCTAGGTAGATATTATGGATGAAAAATATTTATTTACCGCTAACTTGAGAAAACTTCTAAATTTGGCCATAAAAATGTCAAACAGTAGTTTTTTTTTCAATTTATAGGTTTTCTATTGGTGTTAGAGAAAAATTTCACAAGACCGAAAAAATTCCCCAGAAAATTTCCAATTCAAATACACATTTTGAAAACAAAATTTATAGTTATTTTCACCAACGTCAAATTTTTCTCTAATAGAAAACCCATAAACTGAAAAAAAACTACTTTTTGACATTTTTATGGCCAAATTTAGAAGTTTTCTCAAATTAGCGGTAAATAAATATTTTTCATCCATAATATCTACCTAGAAATAAAGAGATTCTGACCATCGTAAAAAGAACTTTTAAAAGGTATGTGCTTACGCAACATTTTTATAATTTTTTACTCGGCTACCAACGCCATGTATGTGTGATGCCGCTACCACTTGAATGTATGTGTGTATTGATATAAAATGTGTGCAGTTTTGTCTATGGGAGTATGGTTGTATGTGTACGTGTGTATGTGTTTGTGAGTTAAATCGCATTTTCGTATTTTCAGATGCTTTTTTTTAAATTAATCATAATGATATTGAATTATAAAGTGGTTATTTTTTGTTTTACACACGCTCACATACAGACATAAAAATACACAGATGTAGGATAAGACCAAGGTAGATGCAAAAAACCCATTTATACTTTATTTGTGCGTTTTAGGTAGTAAAAAACACTAAAAATATTAATAAAACTCTGATTTTTTTTTAATTTTTAAGTTTTTTCGAATATTCCACTAACACACTTACAATAGTAGACACACACACAGCTGAGATAAAATTTTTAGGTTAATTATGGTTTTTTCAGCATATTTTTATGTATATGTATCATCAAAAAACTTTTTTTTTATAAATTTGACATTTTATCCCATTTTTAGTGCCAAATTTAAAAAAATTTTTGCTGATTTCCCACGCCTAAAAAAATTTTCCAATATTTTTTTTTCAAAAAAAGCGGTATCCTATCGTTTAATATATATGACAACCTATAAATTCCATTTTTTAAATTTTATTTTCAGTCAAAATTACGCTGAAGCCGAATTTTGTTCCGTTTTGACTTTTTCTAGCCCACTGTGCGACATTGCCCTCCAGACCCGAGATACCGAAAAATTTCAAATAGAAACTGGGAATGTTTTGGCCTAATCTATAAATCTAGACTATTCCGCGGTGTCTTAATTTCAGTTTTTTTTTGTGAAAAAATGGCCAACTTTGTGGACCCATAACTTTTTCCAGACCCCGCGGCCAAAAAAACTAGGATACGAAGGTGACAATGTTTTGGCTTTGGCTATCTCTGACCGAAAATTTAGCTGTCTTAATAACACGCGCAGTTTACTATAGCTATCTCCCTAACTAAGGGACATTCTACAATCAACCGTTTAACGCGTGCGGAGTTGCGCGGTAAGTAATGCGCAGCACGTAAGGCCTTGCGTAGCTGCGCATTACTTACTGCGCAACTCCGCACGCGTTAAACGGTTGATTGTAGAATGTCCCTAAGAGTCGTGAACACTGACCGCTGATCGAGTCCTTGCGTCTTTAATATACTGTCGCCACGAGTCGAATTACGACGAGTGTATATGACTATGATGAAAAAACAGTCGTTTTCACTATATTTTTCTCCGAGTGTATAATCTGCATCAACGTAATATAAATTTTTGAGTATCAGTAATTATTTAGCCCTTATGTAATTTATTTTAAGTTAAAATTTTTTATGCATGTTTGTTAGCCAAAAGTGCCTCCTTGTTATTTAGTTTATGGTTTTTTTTTAAGATATCTTCTTCGTATTAATATTTTCAAATTTACATTTTTTAGTTGCTCTTCAGTGCCAGAGAATAATAAAAAAAAATTTGTGACGGAAGTTAATACCATAGATAGCTTTCAGGGACAAGAACGAGATATTATAATAATGTCCTGTGTTAGGAGTAATGGGATCGGATTTTTATCTGATCCACAAAGATTGTGTGTAGCGTTAACAAGAGCAAAATTATCACTAATCATTTGTGGAAATTTTAATACATTTCAGGTAATGTTATTACACTACTTTATTTTTTATAATCCATGATAAAGGCATATTTAGGAAGTCATAATTAAGTTTAACTAGAAATTTAATATGAATATTTACGATACGTGAAATAAAATTTCTTCTCCAGGTGGTCCTCCGATCATTGGTTATGATAAATTTTACTTCAAATGTAGAAAAAACATATCTAAGTTCATATTCAATTTTTTGTAAAACGTGGTAAAAATTTCCTATTTGTCGGTCTATCTTGCCTTTAATATCATTATCGTAAAAAGTATAATCTGAGCTAGATTAAAATTTAACAGAATAAATTTCTCCGTATACACATATTTTCAAAAAAATTTTTTAAATTAGGAGCATGTACAAAATTTTTGAGACCTATATACCCCATTTTAGTAAAAAAACTCTTCAACCCTTTGCAGCCTTAGCTTTATTTTATACTCTTTTTTTATGGATAATAAATGTTATAAAAATAATAATAATATTTTATTATTAATAAAGAAAAAATTTAAAAGAAATTCTTTTTCTATCAATCCTAAGTTTGGAAAATGCAGGTATAAACATTTTTCAAAGTAGCGGCAAATTTAAAGTCTAAAATTTTACTTACCTTATGGCTTGTTACAAATAAATAATTTTTATTATACTCTTAACTATAATTGAATATAAAATTACACTGTAAAAAGTAACTTTCTTATATATTAACAAAAAAATTAGAACATTTATGAAAAATTTGTAAATATTTGAAAAAAATCGTAAATTTACTAATTTTAGTATATTAACAATATATTAACAAAAAATTCGAAAATTCCCGATATTTTTTGATTTTTTGTGAATTCGCAAGAAAAATTGATAATTTACCATTTTTGTTCGAAAATTTACAAAAAATAGTTGTAAATTTAAGAAAATTAGTTGTGAATTTACAATTTTTTTCGTAAATTCAGAAAAAAAAATTCGACAATTCTCGAATTTTTCGATAATATACTAAATTTAGTAAATTTACGATTTTCTTTCGAATATTTACAAATTTTTTTGAAAATTTATTAATTTATCGAAAATATTCAATTTTTTTTGTTAATTTAAGAAAGTTACTTTTTACAGTGTAGGTATAAACTTTTTTAAATACATAAACACGAATTAAAATATTTTAGATATTTATTTTACAATTTACATGCATTTAAAAACCGAAAATATGCATAACGCAACTCTGAAAAATGATTATTATGCAAGTTGGTGCTTTGAAAATGAATTCATCCAAACAAATGATTTTTGATTTTATGTGTTAAAAGTACATTGGCAAACAAAAAATTTTAAAGCCAACAATATGAAAGTATAAAAGATAAATTTCCCGCGCAAGCATGTACAAAAAAAATTTTGGAATAGAAATCTACGGGAAATTTCCTATGGAATCTTAAGGAAAAAATTTTTGACTGTTAACTATGAGTTTGCAAAAAAAAATTAAGAAAAAAATATTTGTCAAAAATTTTAATTTTATAAAAAAATCAAAATCGCTGTAAAAAACAGAGGATTGGCACTGGAAGTCTAAAAATTAAGGGAAATTTTTTGACATGTATATTTTCTAATAAAAATATTTTGATGTATATTTTGAGACTCAAAAATCCAAACTATTATAGTTTACGAATATTTACCCATGTAGCCACTAGAAAATTTAAAAACGATGATTTTTCTTTTAAAGTGAAAATAAATGGGTCATAAAATGGGAGTTTATGAAAAAAAATGATTCGGCATTTTTTAAACAAAATAAAGAACTTATTGTTGAAAAAAAAAATTAATATGTTTTATAGATCTAAGGGAAATTTGAAAGAAAATTGATCAAAAAATGGAAAAAAAGCCATCCTTAAAATTTTTGACTTTCTGCATTATTATGGTAGATTTCTTATTATTTCGGTTTCTGAATTATTAAATCATTACGAAGGTTTATTTTTGTAATACTTTTGGGGAAAATCCTTTAGAATCCTTTTGTAGATCCAACTGTTAGGTATCTTAAGGTTTAGTTTAAAAATGCATTAATGTTAATTTCATGTTACTGTTATTTTATTTAGTTACCAACTGATTTCTGTTAATTTGACGCGAAACTTGTAAAAATAGAACTTTATTTTTGTTTTTTTTTTATCTTTGTATTTTTCTAATGCTTGTCAACCATGTTTTATTAACTTAATTAAATGTTTTTGCTATTTTTACAGAAAGATACTACGTGGAATGCTTTACTATCAGATGCTCGTTCGAGAGGACTTTTAATTCGCGTCAACTCATTAGCAAAACCGCTTGAAATAAAGCACCATATTATAAGGTATGTAACTTTAATAATAAATTTAGGGGGGGGGGGGTTGTATTTTTACTGGCGAACACGAGATTTGCTCTACTATAGGTTTTATGGGTCTCTGAACACGATAATCGGGGTACTTTCGTAATGAAATGGGGGCTTCACCCTTAAATTTGCAAAAACTACCCCCAAAAAGGTTTTTTTTACATATTCGCACTTTGAGCGCTCACATTTGCACCATGTGGGTTTTTTGGGTCGCTGATAAAGAATTCTGACTTCTTTTTTATAAATAATTAAAATTTTACCCCTACAATAACTAAAACTACCCCTACAAGGGGTGCTTTTGTTATTTTCGCACTTTGAGCGTCCAGTTATTGGTCCCATTTTATTTTTAATTTATATGAACTCTATTTTGGACGAAATTAAATTCTGTTACTATGAGCTGTTTGTTGACGATCTGCAAATATATATACAATGTAAGACTTCTTCTCTTCTTACTCTATCTTGAACTACCATTTATTACAGTCTCAAAAACAAACATTCCATATTCTACGTCAGTGACCAATCTGGATGTAATTTTAACCCCAACGTTAAATTGGTCTGCACAAGTTCTGAAATTGTCAAAATCAGTGCACTACACACTACATCGTCTACGCTTAAAGTCAAGACTATGTATTATCTTATGAGCTACGAAAATTACTAGTAAATTCTCTAATAATTCCATACTTTGATTATTGTTGTCTGGTCTATGATGCCTTGGACGTGACTCTTATGGATAAAATAGAAAGAATATTAAATTTAGCCATAAGATTCATATTTGGTATTGGTAGATATGAACAAGTATCCATTACACCTTTAAGAAACGAATTGAATTGGGTTACTGCCAAGTCAAGAAGACAGTATTTCAAATTGGTACTTATGCATAGCTTGATAACTTCCCAAAGACCGCCTTATCTTTCATCAGTTTTTAAACCCCCTGATGAAGAAATCAGGCGTTCTCAACGTAACCTACCAGATACCTCATTGTCAGAATATCGAACTGAAACTTATAAGCAATCATTTTTCTATTCAGCCATTACAGAGTGGAACAATCTACCATTTACTCTAAAAGCTGATTCTAATCTCGATACTTTTAAGGTTCACTTAATGTCACACTTATTGAGTATTCAAAAAACCACTATTTTGTGCTAAAAATATCTGTCCTTCAACAGTAAATTCTTTATTTTTATTTTTTATTTTTTATATTTTTTTTTTATCTTTGTTCATTTTTAAATTTATATATGCTATATGTTATTTTCACTTTATTAAAATTTTAATTAAACTTATTCAAATCTTAAATCAAATCAAATTACTTTTTATTATTTTATTATAATTTGGAATATGAATATTGTAATATGTACTCTTACTTAAAACTGCATCACATGCGCATCGGCCATGCCTGCGCTATAATATCTTCTTAAATAAATAAATAAATATATAAATCTCGAGATAAAATCCAGCTACGCCTTAAAAAGTAACTTCCTTATAATTACCAAAAAAATTAGAACATTTTCGAAAAAAATCGTAAATTTGCTAATTTAGTATATTAACAAAAAATTTGAGTATTTCCGATTTTTTTGTGAATCGCAAGAAAAATTTATAATTTACTTTTTTTTTCAACAATTTAAAAAAAATAATTGTGAATTTACAACTTTTTTCACAAAAAACATCGAGAATTCTCTACTAAATATATAATATACTAAATTTCGTAAATTTATGATTTTTATAGAATATTTACAATTTTTTTTAAAAATTTATTAATTTTTCGAAAATATTAAATTTTTTTTTGTTAATCTAAGGAAGTTACTATTATTTTACAGTGTAAAATTATGACAATCGTAAGAGCATCGCCTCACTGGCGATGCTTCAGGTGTTGTCAACTTATATTATTATAATATTCAGAGTTTTTTTATAAAACCTAAAATTTTATTTTTTATTATTTTAATTTAGTAAATTTTATGTTATTAAATTTTTTGGAATTTATTAAAAACTTTGCTAATAAAAGTTTATATTTTTTAATTCGCTTCACGTTCTTACAAATAGAAACTTTAAAAGGTGTCAATATAATGCGTTTTAAGAATTCGTACTTTCAAAAGTGTAAAAAAAAAAAGATTCGTTTTGCACTTTGTGAAAACTTTATTAAAAGGACGCCCTCTCCACCACTGCCTGATGGGTGTTTCCACTCTTTAACCATATATAAACACTTGTTTTTGACCCAACAAATAAACTCAAACTTTTAATAAACTCAACAAATCGATTAAATTCAACAAAAAAATTATTCTTTGTAATCATTTGTCTAGAAATATTGTAAAAAAACTTTGAAAAAAACTTAAAATAAAAAAAAAATAATTTTATTCCATATTTTAATTATTTTATAATTGTTAAAATTCAAAAATTAATTTTTATTCATATAATAAATATTAAATCGTAATAAGAGTCGTAAAATAAGCAACTTTTGAAAGCATAAAAAAATTAGTTTAATTAAGGGGGTTTATCTGTTAAAAAAAATAATGACAGAATGTAATAAAACGTGAATAATATTAAAATTTAAACGTTTTTGAGCTAAAATCGACTTACTTTTACCTATGTCGCCGACTTAATTAATTTTTTATGAATAGAATAAAAGTGGTATTTTAACATTGCGCTTATGGGGAAATTTGTTTCGGCTTTATAAAAAGTAGGGTGCTAATGACACAGATCGATGAAACTTAATAAATCTGATAAATAATTGTTCAAAAATTAGATTTTCAGTTAGTTTTACATACTTTATCGACTTTATTTTCGTAAAATTAATAAAAAACACGTAACATAACCAAAAAGCTCATTATTTTAGTGATGTTTTTTTAAATTGTATAATACTATGAGACTTTTTTTGGTAACGTTCTTGCGTAATTAATGGTTTTTTATAGTATCTTTTCAATTAATAGCTTGCAAAATAAATTAAAAATAAAAAAATTTATGTCGGTAATCGTAATTCCTGCAAAAATGTAGTAATCAACAGATAAACCTCCTTAAATATTAGAATAATACATTTATTTTCAAATTTTTTTCAAAATTTAAGTGGTCGAGCGGTTAAGGAGTTATGAGGGTAAATAAAAATGATGAGCGAACTGAATGAAACTGGAAAATTATTAAATTTAAATATTTTTAAAGTTGAATAGAACTTGGTTTTACCTTTGTTACCACATTAATTTTCATTTTATTGCAAATTAAAAATAGGCACTTTAACATTGCTCTTATGGAAATTCATATTTGGAGCTTACAAAAAGTATGATAATGATGAAACTAATTAAATATAATAAATAAATTGTCAAAGATTATACTTCCAATTTATTTTATCTAGGTTACCACATTCAATCATTAATTATTCGGTAAAAACCAAGTTTTAGCAAGTACCGCAACCAAAAATAATAATGTTTTTTCATAATTTATAAAATTAAAATAATTTTTTTTGCAATAATATTACATAATAAACCTGTAATAAACACATTTTTTAATATTTTTACGACTAATTTTACTTTAAACTGCAAATTATAAAAAAAAATAGCATCGGTAATGTGAATATTGACTCAAATTTTCTATTTACCCTCATAACTCCTTAAGGCGTTAAGGTACGATTTCACTGATCACGCTAAAGCGTTTTGCGTGAGCGTTTTTTGTTTTTTTGGTAACTTTATAACTACTTTATCGGCCTAGTAACAATATTGTAACTAGAGACATTATTTAAATTTATTTTTATTTAAAAGTAAATAAGTAAAAATATTTATTTATAAGAATTAATCTACTGTAAAATTTGGAACTTATATTATTTAAAAAAAAAAATATTTTTTTTGCTCTGGGGTTTATGACCAAAATTTTTTTAATAAAAATTGGCTGATATTTTCAATATGATGTTAATAATTATAACAATTTAAATATTAATTTATAACATTGCTTGAAAAAGATTAGTGAAATTAATAAATTATTTAATTATTGCGTTTGATCGGAGTATTTTATTTTTTCATTTTATAAGGTAAATTAAATTAAAATGGATAATTGTTTTTATTTTATTCTCTTGCTATTTCAGATTGCTACTTAATGCTTTGTTTGTTGTAAGGGAACAATAAAAAAAAAGAATTTAAGAGCAAACTTGTAACATCAATAACAAATGCAAAAAAAAACCAATTTAATTGTCATTTATTTATGATAAGATATTAGGAGATGAGATCATTTTAGTATTTGAGAAAATATTTATTTACTTTATAAAATACTCTGATTCTTCAGCTCAAGTATGCAGTATTTTTAAAATGCAAGTTTTTTAGGTGCAGTATAATATAATTTCAATAACTATTTCAAAGTATATTTATATTTTAATATAAATCTGGACACCAGAAAGATTAACTCTTTGGTCACCTGGTTTAGCAGTTAACGTGGCAGTTTATTACAATATTTGATACATATTCATTCGAGTTATCCGATCACCATCTGAACTATGAGATCAATCTATAGATTCAGCTTCTTCATTGAGCAATGGGTTTTTTTAACGTTTCAAAATGTTTTACGCCTTTGATTTCTTTAGATAAAACAAAATTTATTTGGAAATACAGAGCATTAAAAGTTGATATAAAATAATTTTATGGTGCATTGCTCTGAATTGCAAAATACAATAAGTATTTTCTAATTTAAAAAAAATCGTTTTTGTATTTAATTTTATAATCAAAGCGGTTTTTGATGTTAAAAAATTTTATTAATTTATTCAAAAATTAATGCGCCTCTCCTGGAGGCGAACTTATATCATTTTTTCCTTTAAAAATTAAAAAATTTATGCTTCATTTAAGATTCGAGTATCATTCATATTTAATCGAATTAAATTTACAAAACAATTGTTAGAAATTATATTTTTGAACCCAGAAATAAAAATTTTATTTACATGTTTTTATTTGTATTGTAACTGATTTAACACAAGCGTAGATAATTAAAATAATTTACATTATTATTTTTTTGTGTTGAAGTACATTTAATTATTGTACTTACTTTTTTGCAAACAATCTCTCAATATCAATTAATATAATCATCAAAATAGAAAATTTTAGGTGTATTTTAACAAAGCATAAACATCGAGAGAGGACTTTGTTTCACGCGCGAAGCAAAAAGTTAAGATATTTTAACTTTTCTACTGAGTCGATAAAGCAGTATATTACTAGAATAAAAAACGCTCACGCAAAACGCTTTAGCGTGATAGGTGAAATCGTACCTTTAAGGTACGATTTCACTGATCACGCTAAAGCGTTTTGCGTGAGCGTTTTTTGTTTTTTTGGTAACTTTATAACTACTTTATCGGCCTAGTAACAATATTGTAACTAGAGACATTATTTAAATTTATTTTTATTTAAAAGTAAATAAGTAAAAATATTTATTTATAAGAATTAATCTACTGTAAAATTTGGAACTTATATTATTTAAAAAAAAAATAATTTTTTTTTCTCTGGGGTTTATGACCACAATTTTTTTAATAAAAATTGGCTGATATTTTCAATATGATATTAATAATTATAACAATTTAAATATTAATTTATAACATTGCTTGAAAAAGATTAGTGAAATTAATAAATTATTTAATTATTGCGTTTGATCGGAGTATTTTATTTTTCATTTTATAAGGTAAATTAAATTAAAATGTATTATTGTTTTTATTTTATTCTCTTGCTATTTCAGATTGCTACTTAATGCTTTGTTTATTGTATTAATTAACTATTTCAAACTATATTTATATTTTAATATAAATCTGGACACCAGAAAGATTAACTCTTTGGTTACCTGGTTTATCAGTTAACGTGGCAGTTTATTACAATATTTGATACATATTCATTCGAGTTATCCGATCACTCTCCTTCTGAACTATGAGATCAATCTATAGATTCAGCTTCTTCATTGAGCAATGGGTTTTTTTAACGTTTCAAAATGTTTTACGCCTTTGATTTCTTTAGATAAAACAAAATTTACTTGGAAATACAGAGCATTAAAAGTTGATATAAAATAATTTTATGGTGCATTGCTCTGAATTGCAAAATAAAAAGTATTTTCTAATTTAAAAAAAATCGTTTTTGTATTTAATTTTATAATCAAAGCGGTTTTTGACTTTAAAAAATTTTATTAATTTATTCAAAAATTAATGCGCCTCTCCTTTTTCCTTTAAAAATTAAAAAATTTATGTTTCATTCGAGTATCATTCATATTTAATCGAGTCAAATTTACAAAACAATTGTTAGAAATTATTTTTGAACGCAGAAATAAAAATTTTATTTACATGTTTTTATTTGTATTGTAACTGATTTAACACAAGCGTATAGATAATTAAAATAATTGACATTATTATTTTTTTGTGTTGAAGTACATTTAATTATTGTACTTACTTTTTTGCAAACAATCTCTCAATATCAATTAATATAATCATCAAAATAGAAAATTTTAGGTGTATTTTAACAAAGCATAAACATCGTGAGAGGACTTTGTTTCACGCGCGAAGCAAAAAGTTAAAATATTTTAACTTTTCTACTGAGTCGATAAAGCAGTATATTACTAGAATAAAAAACGCTCACGCAAAACGCTTTAGCGTGATAGGTGAAATCGTACCTTTTAAATCGTACCTTTGGGGATGATTTTATAACTCCAAGTTTCACTGCTAGTGTCAGTGCATCATTTTTGTCGATAAAACAGTCGGAGAAATCGGTTGCGCAGCGAAAAAAATTTATACAAATTCAAATACCTTACCTTTTTGATCTATTTATTAGACAAATTTCTCAATTTTATGTTTATATTTAAAATAATAATTAATTTTATCTTCAGTTTTTCTTTAATTTTTTCGCTGCGTAACCAATTTTCCCGGCTGTTTTATCGACAAAAACGAGGCACTGACACTAGCAGTGAAACTTGGAGTAATAAAATCACCCCCCTTAACTCGGGTTCAATTCCCGCTGTTGGTAACTATTTTTTTTTATTTTTAATTTTTTGGAAAATTTAGTTTACTTTCAATTCCGGAAAAATCATTATGATTTTTAAGAGCCATTTAAATTGCGGTTTTGGTTCTGTAAAGGTTAGGCAATAATAAATTTTCATATTAAATTAAATATGGTTATATATGATTATATATGATCATGTATAACGAATTTTCATGTATGATATAATAATATGATCAAATTAAGCCCTTTCATATAAGCCCTTTTTCCAGAGTTTGCAAGAAAAATTGATAATTTACAATTTTTTTTCGAAAATTTACAAGAAATAGTTGTAAAAATTTCCGCAAAATAGTTGTGAATCTACAACATTTTTCGTAAAATCACAAAAAAAAATCGAGAATACTCGAACTTTTTGTTAATATACTAAATTTAGATTTTTATCGAATATTTACAAAATTTTTTGAAAAATCACTAATTTTTCGAGAAAATTCTATTTTTTTTGTAAATCTAAGAAAGTTGCTTTTTACAGTGTACATATTATACTTATACACTGTGTATAAATGAAGAGTAGAAATAACCATTAACGCTAGCAAAAATATTTTAAGTAACATCTATGAGAATTTCCACTAATTTATACTATTTTTACTCTGATTAATAGTAATTTTTCAACAAGAACTAGTAAATATTTCAGTTAAAGTTAAGTTTGGTCATTTTGAATATTTTTACTATCCTTAAAAGTAATTTCTATATATACTCTATGGAATATTCCATTTTTTGACATATGTCAAAACTGGAGTTTTCGCATATAGGTTATTCTTAGTAAAACTTTATTAAAGAGAAGGTGAAACTCTGGGATTTTCATAAAACCATTTCTAATAGGCTTGATATATAAAAATATGATTCCATACAAATTTTTAAACTAAATTGAAAGGTTTCGAAATTACAGGTGTTTTTAAATTTTAAATTTTTTTAAAATTTTCTAGAAAAAAGTGAGTTAATTTTTCGATTTTAATTTTTATACGCTCTAAATGAAACTAAAAAATAATTTTTATGAATAAGGGATATGAAAAATTTTCTACTGAAGACGGTTTTTTAGAAAAACCACAAGGCTATTCTAGTAATTAAATAAAAAGAATAAAGTTAAGAAATAATTTTTTTATTTACATTTTTTTACAAGATAAATATAGCTTCTTATAATTAAACTTACGTTTTGTATAAATTTGTAAATGCACATAGTACGCATTTTTATATTTTTGTAAATATTTAAAATTACCTTTTTCTTTTATAATATAAATATATAAAATATATTTAATTAATAATACAAAAAGTTATTTATAATTTTATTAATCTTACAAAAAGGGATATATAGTAAAATTTTTATAAAATAAATATGCCCTTTTCATTTTGTATAAATAAGTCTTTTCTTACTCTATATTATATTAATATAATATATATATATATATAAAATTTTATAAAATATTTACAATAAAAAATTCTGCTTAATCAATAGAAAAATTTTTATAATTTACAAGTCTGAATTAAAACTATAAGTGATTATTGAAAAATTGCAAATGAATTTTTATGATTAATAATGTACAACTTAACAGTACAAGTTGATTTAAATCTCTGAAGAGAACAGCAGACGACGATTTTACAACTTTTGGGTAGTGAGTAGTTGGAGTTACTGAAATTGAATTTAATTATTTATTAATAAATATTTTTATGCTATTTAAGAATTAGTAGTCTTATATTTTAAACTTACTTCTAACATCGCGTGGTTTCGTGTAAATTGTTGGTATTCTTGTCGTTACAGTTCTAATTGGTGTCGTTATTCTCATTATAGGAACATCATTTGAGGAAGATTCTTTTGTTGGAGTTGTAGGTGCAGGACTAGCTGAATTGCCATAACATTGGCCTGTGAAAAAAAGTATTCTTAGATTGAGTTTGTCTATGATTTTGAGGCTACTCGATTTTTTATAAAATATTCTTTTACCTTTTTTGTACAATCTCATTCCTATGGCTCTGGGATCTAAATTTCTAATACAATAATCTCCTGCTTCTTTTATGTAAATTTCTTCTTCGTTTATAATTTTACCTACAAAACATTCATTCGTTCCAGTATCGTTTCTCATTGTATATGTGTAAGTCACTCCACCTTCTTCCCACTGTCCCAAACATATATACGTTCTTTCTAAAAATTAATTATAAGTCAAAATTAATTAGCCTGTAAAATTCTCAGTTGCTAGATGAAAGAAAAAATTGCTTACCTTCAAAAAGTTCTCCAGTCTTGCAATCACTAACTTTAAAGTACATAATTTCTTTTGTATGGCAATTGCTACTTAATTCAGCACACATTCCAGGTAAATCAGTTATTTGTCCAATATATTGTCCAGTAATAGGACATGGTGATTGTACTGTTCGTTCCAATCGGGCCAAAGTCCACCAGACGGCATCTGATCTATTCAGTTGCAAATTAGTATCGTCACATAAAGATGATTGGTAAATTGGACTTGAAACTGAGCCTAGTTTTAAATAGAATAATTAAAAAAGATTCAAAATTTCAAAGTTAAATGCAAAATTATCTTACCTGTGGTAAACTCTAAAACATTTTCACTTCTTTGTTTCATTGCCAAACACACATACGCTTCTTGTTCACTAAAAATAGGATACAAAAATGTATTAAGAAATTTCGCAACGTATTTATTAAGTACATTTTTTTATTTTTTTAATACAACTTACCACTGATCTCTGGAGAAAACAATGTAATGCCCAGTCTCTTCATTGGAGTCTACTGTTACGAATGTGTAGCTTTTGTAACCATTTAAATCATTAAACGTCATTGTGCCATTGACAATAAGAGTTTCCTCCCATTCACCTTGTGCCCATTTTGGAAAACTATAAAAATTACATTTTTTGACAATTATTCGATGAAAATTTATAAATAAAATAGTATACTCACGTTGCTAAATGACTTTTGACATAATTTGGCATATTTTTTTGTATTGTAGTTTTGGTTAGTATAAGTCTCTCGTAACCAATCGTAGAATTAAAAAGATTTCGAGAACAGCTTGAATCACTGCTCAATGTTAAATAAGTTTTTCCCTTTTTGCTATCAGCATGAAATAGCTGTTGAAAAAAATATAATCAATAAAATTCAATAATGAGTGTTAATTTTTTTTTTATTTCAGAACATAAATATAAGAAACTTACACCGCAACGATAACGAGGTCGTCTGCGTTTAGCTGGACCAGAAAAATCATCAGACCCTCTGCTGTCTATAAATGCAACAAATTGTGAACCTTCTTCAGAGTCGGAACTTATTGCAGGCCAACTTCCAAGGCACTCAAGACTGATATCTGAAATAGATGAAAAAAAAAATAAATATTTTTATAAGAAATTTTGTTTTGTTACAATATAGTTTGTAAATTTAAAAATAAGAATGTATGTTAATAGGTATGAACGATTAGTATGAAGTTTTTTGTTAAATGACTTTTGTGTTATATCATTAAATTTAAATTCATAATCCTATATTTTTTTACTTTCAATAATTTAGAAATTTAGATATCTGCATTTAATAGACGTAAAAAAAATTTTCAAATAATTTTTTAAAATATGAATTATTATTTTTTCTTTGAGCCTTTAAATTAAAATGTCAAAATTTAATTTTTTTTAATAATACTTTATAATCGAAACAATTTCAAAAATCATATAATTAAAAAATTCAATTTCTGTTTGAAATCAAAACTTAAAAATTCAAAACATTAACGTGCTTTTTTCAAACTTACACACTGTAAAAACCATAGCTGATATTACTAATTTAAGGCTGTAAAGTTGATTATTTACGTAAATAAAAAAAATTTGTTTATTTAAACTGTTAAAGCATAACGTTTATAATTTATAATTATTATTATTTTAATTATTTATTATGTTACATAATAATTATTCGTTATCCTAAATTTAAGTTTTTTTATAATTTTATTTTAAGTATGCTTTGAAATCAGTGTCCTAAATAATGGATTATTTAATATTTTTTTCATTAAATATTAGTTTTTTCTCAACAAACAATTACATAAGATTCTAACTTATTAGAATTTTTTAGATTTGTAATTCACAGTATTATTTCATTTTTGTTTAAAAAAAAAATCAATTAACCTATCGTAATCGTAAAATTTCACACTAATCATAAGAATATTATTTGTTTTGTATACTAGAATTTTTTTTTGTATTTAAATTAAAAAAAAAAAGTTGTCTATTAAAGCTGATCTAATTGGTTTTATCACGAAATATAATTTTAATTTTTTTTTTAGCATTACTCCAAATAAGAGTAAACTCACATTTTTTGTTTGCATTAACTTTATTAAAATTTGGTCTAGATTTTTTATTTAACATCTAAGAAACTTGATTTAGTGATCAGCCAAAATTAATTTTTAAATATTTTGTTTGTAATTCTAAGCGCCGAATTTAATTAAACACTGTAAAATTTATAATGTTTCTCAAAAATAAAATTTTTATACAATATTTAAATGACCAAAGTATGAAAAACTACCTCTAAAATTTTCTAAATTGTATCAAATTAAATCTATAGAATTAAAGTATTTTTCAATGAAAATAATATAAAATAAAATCAAAGGTAAAATTTAATAAAAATTTGTCAAAATATTGTAGATTTTATTTTTAAGTAATAAAACTTGTAACTAAAAAAAAATGCGTTTCCACCTGTTTTATTTTATTTAAAAATTTAAGCTGAAGAAAATCAAAATTTTTCCAAATTACAAATTTTACAAAGTTCCTGCGTTATTTTAATTCAATAAAAAATTATTTGATTTTAAAATGCATCAAACAAGCATTGCTAAAATGTTAATTAATTTTGCAGTGAAAAATAATATCTAAACATGAATTTTTGAAAAAAATAGCGAGCGCAAAAAATTAATACCAAATAAGAAAAAAAATGTGAACGGGTCTTTTTGTTTGTCACACAAATAAAAAAGAAATATGTTTTTACCATGATCCTCAAAAGTACATCGTTTGAATTGAAGATGCAAAAGCGAGCCATCCGGACAATTATTTATATCTGATGAAAATCCAATACATTCGTCTTTAACTTCAGCATGGTTGTTTTCTCCAACAACATAATTGTAGTTAACATCATATTTAAAACGATATTTTCCTGCGATCGGACAATACTCATTCCTAATTTCTTGTCCTCCGATTTCTTTGGTACCTGTAAAAAAAAAGTTATTAATAAATAATAAACCACGTTTAATTTAAAATATTTTGTGTTTATACGCGAGAAAATTCTGCCTTTAATAATAACAAATAAGTATTTTTAAGAAACTTATGATTTTTTATATTAGAAACTAATTTAATTAGGAAGCTAATTTTTTCTGGTAAAAAAAAATGAATAGCTAACGGTTAATGAAGGGAAAATAATTTGAGTTACTTTAAAAACAGTATTCAATTGCATTATTTCAAAAAGTACAAAACATATGCACTGTGTAAAAATTTATTCCCAGTATGGTAAAGTTGGGAAAAATGAAATATCCAAAATTCGTTCACCTATACAATGTATGTCGCTCACTGGATTATAGTTTTTTTAAATATCTCGAATTCGATTCAAAAATTTCTCTACTTATTCAAACAAGTAATTTTATTTTTAACATTTCTAAATATTTAAAATATTAAAAAATATTTTTTACAGCCTAAGGGGGCGTTCATAAATTGCGTAAGACAAATTAGGGAGCGGGGGGGTCAATCAATTTCTTACGATTTCTTACGATGGGGGAAGGCATGGGTATTTTTGAATCTTACATAAAGAATCAGTATAAACAAATTTTTTTTATTGTTCATAAAAATATTTTTATCAAAAAATATTTCTCATGTTTCAAATTTTTTTTTATAGATGATTCATTAAATAAGATGTATATTAATTATTATTATGACTATAATCTGTAAAAATTATTTTTAAATATAAAATTTATAATGTAATCTTGGAAGGGAGAAGGATATTTGAATTTCTAAATCTAAGTCTCAGGGGGGGGGGAGGAACAAATCTTACGATGTCTTACAGTGGGGTACGAGGGGGTAAAAAAATCTTTAAAAATGTCTTACGTAATTTATGAACGGCCCCTAAGGGCCCATGTTTGTAGGGTATAGAAGTATTCATAGACTAGGTCTAAATTCAAAATAGTGATTTTTTATTGATTCTGGGATCTTTTCTGCAAAAAATAAACATTCGAGACCCAAAATAAAAATAGACGAAAATATCATTTCGTAACGAAACCTAATTTAAGCCTAGTTTATAAATTCTTACTATAATACGAAAAATGTTAAATTTTAAAATGAAGATATTTTAAGATATTTTAAGATATTTTAATCTAAGAGTAGTCGAAATATAATTTAGGATATTTTTTATAGTGTTTTAAGCTCTAGAAAAAATGACCGTCAGTGAGCGGCGTAAACAAAAAAATTATTTTGAACTTTTTTATTAAAGTCCGTAAGAGATTTCGAGCACCACAAAAAAAATTAAAAATATCTTTTCCATGAACCCAGTCATCAAGAAACAAATTAAAAAAAGTACGATTAACCGAAAACCATAGCAAAATAAATTATATTATTTTTAAAATTACATTTTGAAGAGAAACCGCCATGTATTATATGACCAAAACGTTTCATAAAGCAATATTTATTTTAATGATTAATAAATATTTTGATTAAAAAAGATGTTTATTTTTTTTCTTAACAATTTATAGTTATCAATGAAGCGTAAACTGTTTATATAGTAATTGAAGAAAAAAAAGTACTTACGATAAAGAATAGAAGAGGATTCGAGTTTATTACAAGAACCAGTAGCTCCAGCCTCATTCGTGTAGCACCTGTTTAAATCCTCATAGAATACTTCAATGATATTACGAGACCTTCGAGTTAACCGGAAACATCTGATGCATTCGCTGTAACCACCTCGTCTGTAAATAAAAACAAGATAAATACCTTTTTTTTTAAATCGACCAATTATTTTCCTATAAATGCTACTTATTTTATATGTCTGAATCATTTTTACAGTTTTTTGCTCGATTTTTTGTTTTCATTTTTTTTTCTTTCATGAACAAGTAAATCAAGTAATTATATTTTACAAAATAGTATTAATGGAAGTCATACATAATTTAAATTTTGACCACCAGGCTCTTTTTTATTTTTAAATTCTATGAAATCATTGAAACCATAAAAATTTTCTATATCAAGACAGTTAATTAGGTATCTTCAAATCAACAGAATATAATATCTATTTACATAACACTAGATCAATTGCTAACTTGATACAAGTTTAAGAAAGTGTATATGTTTACTAATTTTTTAAGTTTTTCTGGGTTATGCTATTCAAAAATCAAGATTTTTTATTGTTCTCAGATCATTTGACAAATTTCGGAATAAAAAAAATTTATTTTTTAATATTTTTCATCAATTATTTTGATATCCAAAATCAATTATTTTGTAATTACTCGACAAAGACTGGATAAAATAAATTTTGGTTTCCTGTTTGATCTTTTTAGGACTTTTCCGTTTTTTGACCTGAAAAACTTATAAGGCACGATTTTATCTGTGTATTGTATACATAGGGTGATCGCGCCTAAAAATTTTTCCGAAAAAAATTCTTCAAAAGAAAGAAAAAATTTTAATTTTCTTTGTGATGCAATCGTTTGCAATAATTTGAGGAAGAAAAACATATTCTTCTGGCTACAAGCGGAATTCCGCCATCCAGAAACAGATTTTATTGGTTCCACAAAGAGGAACCATTGTGTAGGGGTCAAATTTTGATTTTTTGGCATATAAGCACGTTTTGAGACCTCAGGAACTTAAAAAACCGGTTTTTAAAAAAAGTTTGTGTGTGAAATTTCACAACCATAATGGAGTTAAGACCTAATTTCTTTTCAAAAATTTTTCCATCAAAAAATCTCAAACTACTTTTTTTTTTAATTTGGATGTAATACCTCATTTATTTCTACGAAAGTATACTTATATTTGAAATTATAGTTTTTACTCGATATCTCGAATCTGATAATTAATTTTTTGAAAATTTTTTCCCCAAAATTTTCGTCACAAAAAAATACAAAAAACACCAATTTTTTTTTTCTTTTTGGACGTAGTACCTAATTTATTTCTATAAGAATACTAGTTTTAGAAAGTTAGTTTATAGTAATTTTTTGGATCTGATACCGAATTTTTTCCTCAAAATAAAAAAACTACAATTTTTTTTTTTTATGTAATACTTCATTTAATTCCCTGAAAGTACTGAAAATGTTGTAACCGGTAATTTCACAACTAACATGGAATTGAGAGAGAAATATATGTATGATTGCATGGTTGTAATCGGTGATATCAGTGGCATATTAATGTATTAAGCTCATTGTTTGAGAAACCTATAGTGTCAGCTAGTTGGCAGCGTATTTTTAATGTAGACTTTTTGTTCTGGTTTTATTCGGGCTAAGCAAATAAAGTGTAACGAAAAAAAAATCCAGTTTTAAATAATAGGTTGTTGGTAAAAAAAATGAATAGAAGGTGGTGCAACAGTAGGCTTTTCTTAATAATTACATTTTGGTCAAAAAATGAGTGATTGTCAGTAAACTGAGATAATTTTTAGTGTAATTCTTAGAAATGATAATATAAGAAGATAAATGTTGTGTAAAACTTACACATCTCTTAATAAATATTTATCATCGATTTTCTTATAACAGTAACCCCATACTGGAATAGAATTGTAAGATATATTGAGTACGGAATATTGTACCACAGGTTGACTTTCATCTAAATAATTGGTCCTCGATTGAATAACGTTATTGCCGCTATTAATTTGCATGACAAAGTCTCCTTGATATTCGGCAGAAAAGTAACATCCTGGCCTCAAATCATAATCCGTCTGTTGCTCCAACGAATCCGAGCTCGCTATGGTTGATAAGGCTGAAAGTCAAAGAAAAAATAAAAGATTTTATTAAATTTGATGTATGCGGTTTCATGCATTATGTATATAGGCTAATAATAATAATGATAGTAACGATTCTTTGAAGAAAAGAGATAGAAAATAAGAAACTCATTAAGAAAAGGAGGATCCCACGGTCATCGGTATTTCCTGTGCAAGCTGCGCCTTTTCTTCGCAAATCAGACTCCAGAAGAAGAAACCGCAACCGAGCGAAACGAGTTGCACACCTTACCAACACACTCAAGACACACATAAAAATGACGACAAAGACGACTTATAAAGCGCATTGCAATTAAGAGCAAAACCCGTGCGAACTTAAATGCACTTATTCCTATAACAGAATAAGAAGAGGTCTGGATTTTTAAATGGACAAACATCAAAAACCGGATTCCGTAATATAGTGACTTTCTTTCTCATATATGCTTTGCCTGTGCTTCTCTTTTAAAAAAATAAAGAATATTATTATTTTATGCGATTTTATTATCTTTTTATATACCTGCGCTATGCCTGCGCTTGAATAAATAAATATATACGTGTAGTTCATTCGAAAAGTGATTTATTTTAAGCCTCCTCTCTTTCACCGCATATCCGAACCAAGAACCAACTAAATGAAATAAAAACTTTATTCTCTTTTATTTGTTAAGTCATTTCCTTAAGATTTTTAGATGATTTTCAAGATTTTTTGAATGAGAAAAAAATTTTTTTCTTTCAGATTTATTTCCGGTAGGCTCATTTCGGGTATTAAGTATTAAGTTTCGCCTACTCGCACTTGTCATCGACGATAACAAACACGCGTCATTCATGAACAATTCTTAAACTTGTCAATCTAGCAACATGCGATTTTTTTTTTGTCACCAAGTGCAAATTTTCTCATGATGTAATTGTTTTGCTTGACACGATTCACACGTACAGGCTAGCATATAATTTTTCAAAAATATTATAGAGACGTTATATGAAATAATTGGAATGAGATATTATAGAGAATATAAATAAAAAAAAAAACTTTCTGATATATATTTATATCAAGGAAATAAGAAAATTAATCATTGAATGAGAGTGTTTTTTTTTAATTAACTCTTTTTTTAATGCATAGTAATTAAATGTTATTGTTTATTATTCTATTAGGTATATTCTTTAATTAATGAGAAATCGTAAAGTATTTATATTGTTACAATATTAATGAGTAACATTGCTATATTTATTATAGAGTCTCACTTATTTACCAAAGTATTTGAAAAGAAAACAATGCTGGCCTGAAAACGATACTACAAAAAATTAAAATTCAATAAGGAAATTCTTTGATCAGAGATCACATTTTCATTTAGAGAGATTTCATCTCTGCGATTATAATTTAAATTCATATTGAAAAAATCTGTCCAATGCCCAGCAGAAATAATAATTATAGGAAAATTGACCTTTTTACTTTTGACTTCACGTCTATGTAAAAAATCCAAGACATCTAAATTCAAAGTTAAAAAATTTTTCTTTATTCCAAGTTTAATAGTTTTTAGAGTTTCAGTTCATTTTACTTGCGGGAAAATTTTTATTGCAAAATTCGTATAGGAAGATATTTTATTTATATTAATAATAAAAAATCTATGAGAAACGCAGATAATAGTTTGATTTATATTGGATAATTACCAATTTCGGAAAGTCTTGATCTTCTGGAATTTTGCGTTCTCGAAATTTTCCGCACCCACAAAATTTTGCTTCCTTGGGAATGTGCTAAAACAACTTCGGGGGTTTCAATATGAAGAATCAAACTTTCGATATCAACTTTGTAGAAATTCGCAAACTATTTTAAAAGTTAATATTTTGAAAAAATTTTGCATGATCATTTTTCGAGTTGATAATTTATTTAGTTTATCAAATTAAAATTATATTCTTAAAAAAGATTTTAAAAAAATAAATAATGAAAAGTCATTTTGTTGCTTTTGTGTGTCAAAAAATTATTTATTACAAGAGGCGTTTAAAAAACATTCAATCTCATTGTTTATTTTTTGAATTATATTCAAACACAGATACTCGAATACAAAAAAAAAAAGTATCCTCTTAAAAAAAGTAAGTTATAACACACAGAAGATCCTCGCACAAAGAAGAAAAAAGATTACATATTAAAAAAAATGCAACTTGAAAAATATTGATGTTAAGATCCCAAAGTTAAAAGCATTTTCGAATATAGTAACCAAAAAAAAAAAAAAAAAAATGAAGTAAAACAAAAACTATAAAAAAAAGTTGCTTTCTCTCTATGCTAAAAAAAGGCAAAAAACCTGTATACCCAAAAGTTCAATAATAATCAATCAATTTAAATGCAAATAAACAGCGAACCTCTCCGAACACACCTTCATAAAAATTCTCGTGGAATATAATTTTCCAATCTCTGCAATTTAAAAAAAAAGTAAGGATAAAAAAAAATAAAGAAATAAAGGATTACAAAATATGCATTTAATAAGTTAGAGCAAGAGCTGCCAGCATCGATATCTCTTGATCATTAGGTCGTTGCAGTTTTATGATAGTGCATAATATATTATACGGGGTACAAGGCGCGTGTATGTCGGTTTAAATCTCAGGAGGAGTTTAAATAATATGGGTAGTAAGTAAGAAAGAGATGGAAAAAAGTTAGTCGGGCACGCGAGGCGAATGATCCAAAGAACGCTCAAGGAGGAGGCATGGTTTAATATACTATAAATATAAAAGTAAATGTGTATACTTATAAGCGGTGTGTATCAAGTATGAGACCGGAAGTGCGCCTCGAGTTTTTCGCGAACATAAAATATATTATATGATACAGGTTTTTTCAGCAATGCTACAGCCATGGCTACAGCACCCGCAGTTCTCTCTACACAAAGAATTTAGAAAGTAACGCAAACCACACACAATCAATTTTTTTTTAACTTTCTGTTCTTTTCTTTGCGAAATTCGATCTTTTTGCCTGTGCAATTCAACTTTTTTATATTTATAATTAATTTTTAATTTGGAAAATCGAATCTTCAATTTGAATGACCTTAGATATTGTTTGGAAAAAAGGCGATGATTGAGTTTTAACAGATTTGAAATCTGTTTAATAAAAATTTATATTTCTCGGTATCCCAAAATAATTATATTTTGATCGGTAATAGCCTGCATTTAAGCCTTTTAAATGTTTGCTGTGCTGCTGTCTAGACAGTTCCGCGAAACAACATTGAAAATATATTATAATAAAAAATGTAAATCTCGTGTATTTCATCAATCTTAATGTAAAAAAGGCGCATGGTTTACCTGTTTTTTATTATACACATAGAAAATGATGAAAGATCTTGTTTCCGTTTTTAGGTTTTTAGACATACAAGGCGAGGACGAGGACGAGGACGAGGAATATATATTCTAGTGTATAGGAAAGAGATAAAGGAAAGAATTTATGCGAGTCTATCAGACTAACAAAGTGCCGGTTTTTTATGGGAATATACGAGAGGTTATTTCCGGTATCAAGGATGATATAAAATTACACGAGGATTCTTCAAAAAAATATTTAGAGGCTATTATTACTTAATTGGCCCATTATCTTTTTACATCTCTCTCTTTTCGTACTTCAATCAAACTAAAATTGAAATTTTAAATTTATAACCAGTACATATTTGTAAAAATCATAAATTTTAAATCGTTAAACCTTGTTGTTTTTTTTAATAATATTATCCAGAAACGCTACATCATTTTTTATTAATAAGATATAAGATATTAATGAGAAGGCTAAATTTATTTATAAATTATATCTTTTTTAATATTTTATTTTTTCTCAAATGTGATTCATTTTATTTATTTTAACTATATATTAATTCTTTTTTTTAACTTTTTTTTAAATAAATAAAATAAATTTCATTGAAATGTTTGGATATCTTGGTTCTTTTTTATTTTTATATTCATCTTGAATTATTTGAATAATTAAAATATGGTACAGATTTG
Organism: Anagrus nilaparvatae; assembly: GCA_022575985.1. NCBI lineage: Eukaryota > Metazoa > Arthropoda > Insecta > Hymenoptera > Mymaridae > Anagrus > Anagrus nilaparvatae. The sequence goes on along the minus strand of JAKSXM010000247.1, from coordinate 2,734,248 downwards.
CTATCCAAATAAATTTTTCTGGTCTGAGGCCCGAAAGTAATACATGTTTTCTCGCCACAGACGCAGAAAACTTTTATACGGCCCTTATTTGTATGGGCCATTCTTTACTTTTTTGGCCGCAAGCCGTAAATATACTATTTGCATCAGCGTTCAGAAAGCGTGGCCGCGCTGCAATTTAAGAATACGCGTTTTTTTGCCATGCCCTTGACCATAAAAAAGAGTGTACCAGATCGCAGTTGGCCATCTTTGACTTCGCCTTGGATTGTAATAATCTCTCGATAATTGCAATTGACGTGCGATCTGGGCCAATTTTTATTTTTGCGGCCTAGAATAACAGTATAATGGCTATTATGAAACCAAATAAAATTTATTAAAATTCACTAACAATTAGAAATAAGTTATTTTGATAATTGACAAAAAACTTCTGCTCTATTTAATAACCCAAATCTAATTTGCATCCATGATAGATAACTTATTTCCATAGTCCAGTGCGTATTTAGTATTTATGCTCTTTCATAGTTTTAATGGGTTAAATATCCAATTCTTTGTAATTACTGCTGAATTTTTTTTTTTACGAATTATTGTTCGGCATAGAATTTAATTGAAATAAATAAATAAATAAATTAGGCACATAAATAAAGAGAAAAAGTGTTACTTTGACCTAAGTCAAATTAGTTTGTTCTTATGCACTGAATGAAAATTTAATTAACAAAAAAATTAATAAAATTTTCCTCAGGTTATTCCGTGAAAATTCATGTTAACTATTTCAAGTCATATTTCCCTGGCATTCTATATTATAAATCTCGTATATATAATTCAAGACAACTCCGTTTGAATCGGAGGAAAAACTTGCGCTGGCCTTCGGTATCTGTTTCTCACGGAAAAAAGCGCAGGTGAGGGGCTCTTTTCATTTATATTTATATATAACTATTTTCTTTCTCTTTTGTAAGCAAAAAATCATTAGTTAGAGCATCAAGTCATATTTTTTTATAATGCCCAAGAGGATTCCTTGTTGTGCAACTTATATTTTACAAAACGTCATCTTTTTTCTAGCAAAACAAGTTTATATTTTAGATATTTTATTTTTAAAAATCAAATTGAAAATCATTTAATAGCTTCAAAAAAATTTGTTGGCTTAAGTTTTCCTTTTTTGCATGAATTTAGCGAAAAATGAACTGGATGCGTAAAAGGAGCTGATTTATAAAAGTTTTATTCAAATTTTGTGAGCTTGATAGATCATTATAAGAAAGTATAGGAAAAACATGTTTTTAGAAAATGTTTGTTTTTAAATTTATAAAGAAATTAAAATCAGATTTAAAAAATTTTTGTGTTTCTGTTTCTGCAACTTTCAAAAAATGACATTTTTATTAAAAATTGGCCAAAATTCATTTCTCGATGTACTTAATATTTAAGGAACAGATTATGCACCCTCGTGTGTTTGGACATGTTATTTTGTATACTACACATAAAAGGATAACTCGTAAACAGAATACGTATTTTAACCTGTTCGAATATACCTAAGAACCAGTTTTTTTTCCATCCAGACAAAATTTTAAAGTACAATTTTACCTGTACATATTTATCAAGCCATCATATGGCAATAATAATAAATATTTATCAAGAAAGACAAAAAAATATTTTAAATTTAGCCAATGAAAAAGTAAAAAAGATAATTATCTTATTCGCGAATACTGCTTGTGAGATTGTTTCTTCTCATGTTAAATAAGTTTTTATTGAAGGTAAATTAATTCAATTCGAAGAAACGAAAAGTTTAATTAATTAAAATGACAAGACATTCCAAAATTCAATATCGAATGCATAATGGATTATTCTGCTTGTGTATTCAATTTTCAAGCTAATTTAAAAAAATAAATTTCTTTTTTTTTCTGCGATTGCTTGCATGCTTCCAAACGTTTTGAAGAAAAAGTGTTAAATTCATTTCGCAGTAAAATATTTGATTATTTGAAAATATTTAATTGAAACTTTATAAATTTAATTTTATGACTTTTATGGCTATATTATTATAAAAAATTAATGATTTTTTTGCTTTGCGCTTAAAAGTATATCTTTAAGAGAAAATAGGAAAGTGCCGAAATGAAGGAAGATGACGATGATTATAAGAACTCCCTGCGGTTTTTGGTCCAGCATGGCTCGAAATAAGAAACGATTTGGTAAATAACGATGAAAGAAAAAGGAGAAATGATATGCGATTTAATCGTGAGGAACGGTGCGGCGCCGCCATGACTTCCGTTCTTTTGTTCGACCAGCTGTCGTAGCACCTCCCGAAAATAAGAAGACTATGATGCAAAAAATAAAGGCTTTTATCATAAAAATACGCCATAATTCAAAATTTGCTTTCTATTGTTAAACTTAAATCATATGTTGCTTTTTTATATTTTTCAAAAGATTTCAATTTTATTATTATTGCCGTGTAATATAAGTACTTGTGTATATTTAAATTTGACGAGCTGAAGCAAAACTAACAAGTGCACATATTTATATTTTCTTATCAATTCAACTAAAAAAAAAGAGTGCCTTTGAATTGTAAGTTAGGGTACATGTAAATTTATATTTATTCGCGTGACTAATGCATAATTTCTTTGAAGTTTATTTTTATATTACCTTTTTATTTTCTGTATATGTCAAAGAAATTGTGCTTAAGGAGAAAAAAACAGCCGATAAAGAAAAAGCTTCATATTTTCTTTTAATTTTTTACTTTTTAATTTACTATTGTCACACGGTATAATTTTATTAAATGTGCAGGTTAAAAATTTTATATGCATTTATTGCAATTTATTGCTTCAATTTGAAAAATAAAATAAAATTCAGCTTATCTGAAAAAAAGTATCAAATGTATTTGATATATTACTTGTAAGTAATCGCATATTTTTTTACAGATAATAATATTCTATAAATTAATTATATAAATTTATTGGCATTTTTCTTTGAATTTCAACTCAATGAATCATATTTATAAATAATAAATTTAATATTAATGTAAGGATTAAAATATGATATATAAAATTGATAATTTATTCAATCATATGTTACGTGTGAAAAAAATAATTATTTTCTGGCAAAATAAAAAATGATTTAAAATTAAAATTCAGCAGACGTACTTTTCAGCAAATTCCCTTCCTCGTTTATATCAATCAGATATCTGAATTCTGTCCCTATATTGTAATTTGCATAATTTTTTCTGTATCTGTCTTACAGAAAGGAAGTTACACATAGAGCTTTTTCATGTTCCTTCAAAGGAGTTTAGGGCCCTCACAAGGGTATAACGCTTTTCCCAAAAATAAAATTCAAAAAACTGCTAACTATTCCATCATAATATTTTTTTTTTTACACGTCTTTATTGAAAATCACAAAAAAATTGCTTAAAAAACTTTTTTCTTTTATTTTTAAAGTATATTTTTATGTTTTTGAGGTAGCTGATTTTGAATTCGATGTTAGATTGACGATATTGTCAATTGACAGCTGCTTGAATAAAAGAAATGAAAAAACAAAACAAATTCTCAATTTCGACATTAGATTGAAATCATAAAATCTCAAAAACGAATGTATTGGCTAAACTTTAAAATTTTTTACGATATTTTAGAGTCTCGACAGCTAATTGACAACTGTCAATTTACAATATCGTCAAAATATACTATAAAAATACAAGAAAAAAAAAGGTTTTTAAGCACGATGGAGCTTTGGAGTTTTGGAGCTTTCAAGCTCCGTAGCAGCCAAAGTTGGGGCTTTTGAGCTTTGTGCCCATTGGGACTTTTGTTTAGAATGGTGAAACCTACAACATATCAAAAATTCAGCCAATTCGAACGAAACTCCATTTTCTGTCCTTTTGTGCGGCTTCCTTTTTGAGAATTTCAAAATAAGATTATTTAAGTATTAGTATTTTCGCTTGAATCAGCTTGAATCCATGATACCCCGAAATAAATTTTAAATTCCTATAGGTTGAAATTTTGACCGGTAACCGACTAATATGGTACTAAACAGAAATATTTGCTGTATGTAATAAGAGCTAAATTTAAAAGAGTTTATGAGTCGTTGACAATTTAATTGAAACAAAATATGATTAAAAACAAAAAATAAGATTTATTTCGTATCCTTTGAAAGTTGATAACAATTACCTACGTTCGGTAACTTTTAACGTTTGATTTTATTGCCCATAGTTTCATATATAGCTTTACTAAAATATCAATAAAATTAATTTTTAAAAGAAAAGACAACCAATGACTTAACTCTTTGTCGAACTTCAAAACTGGAATAAGTTTGTCGCGATTACTAACAGAATATTTATGAATAGAAAAAAAGTCGAACCCGTCAGTTGTAAAGTGAAAAATTTAGTGAAATTAAATATTAATAAAATCGGAGAGAAAAAGAAGAGTAGAGTAAAAATAGTGTGATCCCGTTATAAATATTTTTCTAAAAAATCATATAGTAGTAATTTTATACAGTAAAGTTCCGCTGCAGAGTATTTTAATTACTTAGTTATTCTTTTGGAGAAAAAAAAATAACGCTAGCATGGCATTTGATATTACACGCATTTCTTTTTATTGTTTAAAAAAAGAAATAAACTTTTTCTTTTATACAACTAAAACTGGATTTCATAATAAAAAGTTTCGTATCTCTTTTTATTTTCTGTTCCTTGGTTTTGTACGAAACATATTATTTGTTTGTAAAAATAAACAATTTTTCTTCAAGATTGCGAATTAAATGCAAATATAGCGTGTTTTAGATCAATCGTGAAAGACTATTTATTTTTTAAAAGTGCAATATATTTTCTGTCTACGTTTATAAAATTTACATTGCGCAAAATATTAATTTCGCTGTTATTTAAATGAGATAAAAAAATTATTAGAAATATTACAAATTTTTTAAATGATTAAAACTGTACCAACCAGCCTCGCTCTCTCCTACAACCAAGACTCACGATTTTTTGCCAATAGAATATAGTAATACTGTTATTATTTAAAAAACAGGATATCCTTAATTAAAAATTTAAAAAATTAAATTAATATTTACATAAAATAAAAAAAATATTTTCCGTCCATTATATTGGGAATTATTCATCAATGTTATCATAATTATTATTGTAACCTTTCTCTCGAATCTCTCATAAAAAATTTACAAGCTATAAATATCAAAATAAAATATTAATAATTAGGTATACGAGCTAGCGCACCTGAGTTTAATACTTGGTTTTATATGAAAAGCATATGCTAATATTAATAATCCTGGGCAAAAAAAAGTCATGACTTAAGGCCATGTGCCATCTGTCAGAAATTATTAAATTAAAAAATATTCAGCTGTTTCTGGATATTTTATTTTTATGAATAAAAATGCAATTTCATTGATTAAAAAGGAGTGTACAATTGAATTATTGGGGCAATAACAAATATTTTAGGGGAAAGAGAAATTTTAATAAATCATAGATTTCGTTCTTTTGTTTTGATTCATGAATTATAAATTTTCTCGTTGAAAAACAGTAACAATGACAAATAAATAATAATAACAGTCATTTATTGCTTGTCTCGAGGTCACTTTAATATAAAAGACCCAAAAAAAGGACAGGTAATTATTAGTTAATAACAATGTTCGTTAGCGTGACAGTATTTCTCTGTGTGTGTGTTTGATTTTATTTTTATTTTATTTTTTTTAGGTTTGTTAAGGGCGTTAATCAGGCGTTATATACAACTTTTATGCAAACTTGCACGAAATAATTTAACGTAATAAGAAGAATAAGGGACGTCGTGTGTCATCTTATACAACCTATTATTTTCATGACAGTTACTTAAGTTATTTTCATGAAAAAAATAAAAAAAAAGAGAGTCCTGGGAACCCTTTATGTAATTTTATTTTTTCCAAGAGAAGTTGATTCATCGAACAACAATAACAACCCCTCTTGTTTTTAATCGAAAGAAATGTTTACGAGCGACCCTTACCCCACATTGTGTCTTGTATAAAAATGAAAAATTTGCTAGGGTGCAAAAGTTAATGTCATGTATATATTCTATGTGTAAAATTTTCAAATTCCATTTTTATGATTTTCGTGATAAGGTTGTTCATAACTAACGTTATGAATATCAATTTCGATGACGAATTTTTATTTCTCAATGTCATTCGGATGAAAAAGATGAAGGAACAACAACACTTTTCGAGATTTTGTTTACCTATTTGATTAACATACTTTTGTTATACCAAATTCTCTAAGATGTGTAAATAATAAACAATTGCTTCCTGTACCAAATATTTGTATTTTGAATTCCTCTAACCTTTATTTTCTCACAATGTAAATTTTTTTTCTCAAAATAATCGCCCTTAAAAGAAATTACAGTATCTAAAAATCAAATGCATGACCTCACACCACACACAATCGATTATTTGGACGAATGATTTTTGTCCTCTCATCATCGTTTTACATAAACAACACACGTACAAATTATTTATTATTATTATTATTATAGTCAATGATATAATTAACGGCGTCGACGATGTGCATGACGAGAGCAAATGATGCTCCGGATATATCGCTCGAAAAATAAAATAAAGAGAGGAGCGTCGCGCTTCAAAGAATATTTCTCTCTCTCGCAAGTTTTTTTTTTTTATTCGACTTTTATACCCGAAAAATCAATCTTTTCCTTGCAGAGTGTCGAAAAATATTTATTTCTTTTAGTCTAGTCAAGATAAATGATATTTTTATTGCTTTTCAGGCTCCTTTTGTTACGTATAGGTGAAAAATAGTTTTATCTCGTTTGTTGTTTTATTTTTTTTAATGTTCATTTAAAAGAACGGATGCACTCTCTTAGCTCTCTTAGTCGACGCAATTAATCGTTATAATGTAATATTTTAAATAGTTTTGTTTGTACATATTACGTATTCAGCTGAGCACTACAGCTCTTCCACACTTTATTCAAAATATTCAAGGTACATTTTTCAATTTTCAGAGATAAGGCAATTATTTGATAAAAGAGTTTTTATAAAAGCTTTTGTTTACTATTTAAATGCTCATCTCTAACCGTTTGATTAAATATTTTTAATTTTTAAAAAAACTTAAATGAGATAAGATAAAGTAAAAGTGAAATGTGAGATAAAATTTTCATATAGCATTGAAAAATTGATTAAAAAATATATGAAATCGTGCCTTATAAGTTTGCCCAGTCGAAAAATGGAAAAGTTGTTATCGAGTAATAAAAAAAAAAAAAAACGATTTCAGATATCAAGAAATTAAGGAAAAAATGGTAATTTTGAGTCATAAATATATATAAAGAAAATTATGCAACTGATAAAGTTCAACCATTGAAAACCTAAAATCATTACTTTTGTTAACTATATAAAATGGACTTTAATAGAAGTATTGTAAGGATGAAACTCGAAATGAATATTTAATCGAGCTTGGATAAACTAGTGCAATTTTTTAAATACTTTTGGAGAAAGTGCATGGTGCTAAATTTTTTCTTGAAGGCAATTTTTCGTAGCTCAGATTTTCTCAAGGCACAGTTGCAATCTTTGCTTAAAATATTTGAATTATTTTCTCCTGTTTATTAAATAATGTCTTTTCCTGGTCATAAAACAAATATTTTGAATTGATTGCAAACAGAAATTAGATTGTATATGTTTATAGCTAAATAAGGGTCTTTAGTATGGGGTTGGCTGGGTGAAAGGTAGATAGAAAAAGTAATATTATAGACAATTTGATCTTAATCATTGCAATTTAAAAAGGGTGTAGAAATAAAAGGGTTAAATAGATATGTTTATGAGAGAAAAAGATATTGTTAGTTAAGTGTAAAGAAGGCCATAAACTATATTTTATTTTATACTAAAAATTACTAAAAATAGTTAAATATGTTCGAGATTATTCTTTTTTTTATTTATTCAATAACTAAATGATAAAGATTGAGAAAAGAGTAAAAAATTTCTTCAAATAAGTATTCTACGGTTTTAAACGAAAAAATACTGATTGCTACTCATGTTGAAGGTATGACCTATAATTCACGTGCAGTGTGAATTGGACTCAGACTAATATTAAATGTCATCTTTATTCAAAGTGAAAAGAATTGGAAATAAAATAAAAGAAATCTAGTAGCAATTTTTTAAAATTAGGCAAATATATAGAATAAATAAGGGCTTATTTCATAACTTTGCTTAATACATCTTAAAGGAAATTTGAATTCAGTTAGCATTTCCTTAATCGTTAACTGAATTAAGTTAAAAAATAATATAACGCCCTAACCCATTAAAGTGAAGGTGAAGACGTAAGCCTTAATTTCTGCAATCTGGAATTAAAATCATTGAAATTTCAATAATATAATTGAAAAGTTTTTCCCAAGTGCGAAGTTAATCAAAAAGTTTATAAAAATTTAAATGGCAAAGTTCCTTTGTTGTATCGTAACCATATAGAGTGGAGTAATAATAGTTGCATATTATAAAGTAATCAGCGCGATCGCACGCAGTGGTTTCTCTATGTCATTACCGAGGCTCGGAATTATTCATACACAATGTGACAAAAGGGACAACAGTACAAATTACGCATGAGAATAAGCTTTCTTTCTTTTTTATATAACAGTTTTTTTAGAAAACAAATCATTCTAAGATTTTTTCTAAAAGAAAACTTTTTATTTTTTTCTTTAAAATTCAAAAATGTTAGCGTCGTTTCTTTTTTTGATCGCTCGAGAGAGATAAGATAGTTTAGTCATTTCATCACTTTGGATAGAAGGCGTAGAAGAAAAGAGAAAAAATGTTTCTTTCAACGGGATTTCAATTATGACTTAATGTAAGAAATGCAAAAACCTGAGATTAGAGGTATAGAAAAATCCATTGTCTGAAAAATTAGCAAAAAGGATTAAATTGTCAAATATTTATACATAACAGGGTGTCTATTTAATAACCGACAATGGAAATAATATTTCCTATTTTATTTTTTTTAAATGCTTTGAAATTAGCCGCATTAGTTTAAAATTTGAAAAAAAGAAAAATCTAAACTGTATTAATAGCAGCGTTCTATTCATTCATGATACAACTGAAATATATTGAGAAATACTCAGCACGTATACGTATTCATTCAAGTCTCCTGTATATTATGGTCCGCAGGTATAGAATACTAGTAGTATAATATTATGCGGTACACCTTGCTTATGTGCGACCGGAAGTTTCGAAAAAAAAATATTTGTAAATGACGAAGGAAGAGAACTTTTGTGGATACTTTTTCGAGAAAGAGAAAAAAAATATTTTTTTTCATTCCCGTAGCGAATGTATTGAAATATTTATGAATATGTGTTCCAACAAGTTCTTTTTAATGTATTTTAATTTGTCGAGTCTTAGGAATTTTGATTTATCTCTAAATATTGTTGAATAAGCAGCTTATTTGATCTTATCGATTACTTTCGATTCCTCCATGTATTATAAAATTTGCTTGAATTATAAAATATAAATTAATTTTACTTTATTTTGATAGTTTTTATCGTAAATATTTAAATTATTTTGACAAAAGTTAATTAATTAAAAATCGAATACCAAAATACGTGGGTGTTCTTATCGAAAAAACTTATTTTTTACTCAAAATAATAATTATGCTCGTTTATAAATAAAAAGTCACGAAAGAAATATAAAATCTAAAATTACATTTTACGTACAGAGTATTATTATATGAAAGTACATAATATGCAAAAAAAAAAAAAAGAAAGAAAAAATTAAGAATAATTTGATTGCGTAGTCATATGTTTATTATGTACGTGAATACTCGGTATAGATGCACTTCGTAAGATAAATAATAACAGTTTTACAAAAAATTTAATACATGCTTTTTTTTCTTATTAAAAAAAATAAAAAGAATTTTTATGTAATTTAAAACACAGTTTTAAGTATAGTATACGTGGTATGCGAGAGTGTATTTGGCTGTTGGGTTCGGAATTTAATTTCGTATCTGAAATTTTGTGATCTGAAATTACGTTTCAATTTTTTAAATTTTCAGTTACGAAAAAAATTTCCGTTTTTGTCCCAAAATTGTTGTTTTCGCTAATTTTTGTACAATTTAATTTTTTAAATTATTTCACGAATAGTCATTTAAATTAGAACAAAACATTTCCCCTCTGCAAATAAAATTAAAATTTTAATGCAACTCAATCCATTTTCGCAATTGAAATAATATTCAACGAAAACTTTTAAAATATAGTGAGAACGCCTTGCAATTTTTCTTTTGCTTATGACCTTATTTGAGTTTTAATATTTGGCTCAAACATGAGCAGTATTGGAATTCATTAGAACGAAAAACCCAATTTGAAAATCTTTGTGATGGTGCCTTGGAATGAAAAGTTGCTTGGACAAAAATCACTTTTAGAATCCTAAAAATTTAGGCTAACTAGAACTTTATTTGTTTATTAAAATTAAAATTAGAAGATCTAATAAATGCCCTGACATGCAAGGTTTGATTAATCTGCTGAAAACGTTTTCAGAAATTTCAGTTTATACTCTTTCTAAAAATTAAATTTTTATTGCCTTAATAATTACAAAGAAAAGTAAATAAAAAGTTTTTATTGCATTTCATAACTACAATTATATTAAACGAGTTGCTTGATCAATCGTTAAAAAGTAGGTACGGCGCCCTGTAATAACTTTAGACTGCAGGTTACAGAGTAATAATAGAGTGACATGCGAATAACTTTGTTTATGCGAAGAGTAAGACTCACCTTTAACGAGCACTAAGCTCGTCAGCTGTAAGAGTATCACTAAAATTCTTTTCATTTTTTCGAAAAAATAATTTAAATATCACATTTGCATTGAGGTATCGTTGAGTGGAAGAAAAAACACTTGACGTAGTAAGTAAATGTCATCGAATTAAAAATTATCACAAAACTTTTAAATTAAAAAAATCCATTTAAATTAATTAACGTTCTTGGTAAAGTAACATTTATAAAACATAATAATATTACTCAATAAAAACAGAGAGAACCGCAATAATAATAAAAATAATTATGCGAAGAAATCGTCGAGCCGCTGCATCTCTCCTCGAGCGGCTCGAGCCTCTCTCTTAAACTCTCTTAAACTTTTTTTTCTTATCTCTCGGTAACTCGTCGTAAAACTCGGCATGACGACAAAGACGACGGGATCTTATCCGTCATCTTATTAGTTTTTCTTTGAAAATTGTCTCCTCTCCTGACATTTCATACATAAATTCAATCTATTTTATGACACAAAAATTTACTTTATCACTACAGAGCCGTCCTCATTTGAAATTCCTTATTTTTGAGTAACTGTATTTTTATTTATTTTAATAAAAAACACTCGAGTTATCGCGATATCAAAAATTAAATAGATTTAACTGTGATTTGTACAAATAAACTCGCGAGCATAGAGATAAGATACGAAACAGCTATTTTTTAAAGTCCGCGCACTAATTTTAAAAAAAAAATCCCGCTCGTACACCTGCGAGTTCTTTCTCGGAGTGAGGCTAGACACGTTCTGCGTTAGAAAAAGTTTATGTATACATACACTCTGCTTCTGCTTTTCGCCGCCACCACCAGTCACCACTCCTGACTCCTCTCGCATACACCTTCCTCGTCCTCGTGTGTATGTTTTGTTTACCCCTCCAGAATAGCTGAATAAAGAATAAACCCATGCACCCTATGTGTATTTTTCGACGTGGGCGTTCGGTTCGCCGATTTCGCGATCCTTGTGTCTGTGTGTACGCCTTACGTACACATAAACTTTTGGAATTTCGATTGTTTTTCCTTCGTTTTTATCATTCTATTGTAAAATAATACCTATATGCATAATTTATATATTTATTATACGCAAATACCACTATTTAACTTCTTCCTTTCCTCTTTTTATATTTTTCATTTTTCATTTTTATTATTCTACGCATTCCAGTAAGTATGTTACTCGTGTTTATACGTTTAAATAAATAAATTATTTAATTACATGTGCAGAAAATTTATTCTGAAAAACTCTACATGGCTCGTTGGACTTTAACGAAAGAAAATCAATATTAAAATTTATGGATATCTACTACCGGTGCGATAAAGTCATTTTTTCTGATTAAAACGTTCCATTTTCATGCGAAAATTTTTTTTTACTTCAAACTTAGCCATTATTCGAGACAAGCAAGGTATATTTATAATTTCGTTATCAATCGGGCATACGCGCACTCTTTTGTTTTATTTTGCGAAACAGTAAATTACAAAGGGACTAAATATTTTGGTTTATCGTACATTCATTTCGCTTATTCTCCAGTTATCCTAGTTTGTAAATTTGCTTGTGTAAATATCATATGCCTGCATATTATCATAATACATACGACATGGGAAAAGAATTATGCCTTTATAAATGAGATAATGGGAACGAGGATAAGATAATAGAGTAGAAAGATAATTAGAAAAATTTATTTTTAAGGTATTACGTAGGCCGAGGAAGAATAAATAAAAAAAAATTAAAAGAAGATAGACCTTTGGGCAACCGCAAAACTGCCCGGCTTATGGGCTGTAGGACACAAGAGCCATCCGATGATGCGAAAACCGGGGCGATCACTCGCTTCTCAAATGACTGCGGAATTGCCTTTTTTCCCTTCTTCAGCGATCTCGAATATCCAAATGGGCAACTTGAGCTCTTTTTTACTTTTTACTTACTCCCTAACACCCCACCCCCTCGTGTCTTATTTTCCTCTCTATATGTGTAATATAAATGTATTTTTAATAATATAATAATAAATATATTTAACCACCGCGCCGTTTCCCTTTTGCACGAGTGAGACACATTTTTCTCTGTGTATGACTCCCCTTTGTATTTTTTTTTTTTAATAACTATATAGAGATTCCGTGTATCTTATTGCACATTGCGCATTTCAATTTTATGCCTTTCTCATTGTATTAAAGCGCGCTTAAACTTTTCTTATACGCTCTTTGGGAGGTATATTATGGGTTTTGCCTACGGCTGCTCTTTTAATACAAATACTATAACTTTACATTTTTTAAAACTTTTTATGATATTTTCCAAGTTTTCGACTTTTTTTTATCATTATATGATTTATAATAATACTATCCTGTATCGATTGTTTGTTTTTATACTGGTACCGAATATTTTTGGTTCCTCAAAGAGGAACCATTGTGTTAGGTCAAAATTTGATTTTCTATTTTTTGGCATATAAGCACGTTTTGGGACCCCAGGAAGCTAAAAAACCTGTTTTTAAAAAAAGTATGTATGTGTGTGTGTGTGTGTATGTGTGTGTGTGTGTGTGTGTGTGTGTGTGTGTGTGTGTGTGTGTGTACGTATGTATGTAATCGGTGATATTTCACAAACATTATGGAATTAAGACCTAATTTTTTTTTCAAAATTTTTTTCACCAAAAAAGCTCGAGGTACTTTTTTTTTTTTTGATTTGGATGTAATACCTCATTTATTTCCATGAAAGTACTTATATTTGAAAGTATGGTTTTTACATGATATCTCGAATCGGATGCTTAATTTTCTGAAAATTTTTTTTCTAAAATTTTTTTCACAAAAAAATACAAAAAATACAAATTTTTTTTTTCTTTTTGGACGTAGTACCTAATTTATTTCCATGGAAGTACTAGTTTTAAGAACCTTGTTTATTGCTATTTTTTGGATCTGATACTTAATTTTTTCAAAATTTTTTCTGTCAAAATTAAAAAAATAGAAAAATTAAAAAAAATGCAATATTTTTTTTTTTTTTGGGTGTAATACCTCATTTAATTCTATGAAAGTACTAATATCTGAAAATATTGTAACTAGTGATATTTCAAAACTATTATCGAATTAAGACCTAATTTTTTTTTCAAACATTTTTTTATCAAAAAATCTCAAACCCCCCCTTTTTTTTTTTTAATTTGGATGTAATACCTCATTTATTTCCATGAAAGTACTTATATTTGAAAGTGTAGTTTTTACTCGATATCTCGAATCTGATACTTAATTTTTTGAAAATTTTTTTCCTAAAATTTTTTTCACAAAAAAATACAAAAAATACGAAACTTTTTTTTCTTTTTGGACGTAGTACCTAATTTATTTCCATGGAAGTACTACTTTTAAGAACCTCGTTTACAGTAATTTTTTGGAATTGATACTTAATTTTTTCAAAATTTTTATTATCTAAATTAAAAAAAAAGAAAAATAAAAAAAATTGCAATATTTTTTTGGTGTAATACCTCTTTTAATTCTATGAAAGTACTAATATTTTAAAATATTGTAACCAGTGATATTCCAAAACAATTTATTATCGAACGAATACCTAACTTTTTTTTCCAAAAATTTTTTTATTAAAAAAATTTCAAAATACTTTTTTTTTTTTAATTTGGATGCAATACCTCATTTATTTCCATGAAAGTACTTATACTTGAAAGTATGGTTTTTACTCGATATCTTGAATCTGATAATTAATTTTTTGAAAATTTTTTTCTCCAAAATCTTCGTTACAAAAAAATACATAAAACATCAAATTTATTTTTCGTATTTGACATATCTAATTTATTTTAATGAGAGTACAAGTTTTAGAAATTTAGTTTATAGTAATTTTTTGTATCCGATCACAATTTTTTTTTTTATTTTGATATAAATTATAACCTACAAGAAGGAGTGATGGAAATCTTGCCTCTTTTTGACTTCCTCGGATTATTTTGTTCGTTGCTATGTTTATTTATGTATGCAGCTTAATGAAATTATAAACAATAATAAACAGCCTAAAAATATTAAATGGTTATGTTTGCATTTTAAAATTAAGATTTAAAAGTTATATTGGCATTTTTTAAAGAATCAAACAATTTATAGAATTAAATAATTTATTATTTTGTGATTAATATAAATAATATAAATAATGTTAAAATCTTGAAGCAATTAATGTGGCTATTTTTTTTATTACAAAATATTATTATTATTATTATTATCATTGTTGCGGAAGATTGGTCAAATGCAAGGAGTACACTCAGAAAATAAATTATAAGAAATTATTATAAATTCTGGTAAAAACTCCTATCTTTTTATAATAATTGAGCGAATATTTGTAATTTTCGCATCGTTACCAACCATTTCTTTTATAAAAAATAATAAAATTAGCTTTTTTTATATTTGTCTCTTTTTGATTATGCAAAAATGATTTAAAATCCATTAACGCCGGCGCGACCAATCCATGGACGCTAGAATTTTCACTTTAATAACAAAATGATCTTAATAATCTACTTTACCAGCTACTAAAAACGAAAAATGTATGTATAATTGCATGGTTTTTTATTTTCCTATACATCTAATATATATATTATGAAAACAAATCTACCAAATTTACTGATTTAAACATAATAACTAAAACTTCCACAGATTATCAAAATTTACCAGAATTGCGATTTTTATCGAATATTCAAGCTATTTATCACATTTGATGCCCCATTTCCATCGTTACTGCTTTATTGAAACAATAAGGGGCTGCTGGGTTCCACTTTTGAAATATAATTTCAGATTTAGCATATCAAAATAACAGATATCGTGTAACTTTTTATCGAAGGGTTGACACAGCGAAACTAATCAAGGGTTGTGTGGGGGTTTAAGGGTGTCAGAGATTTTAGGAGATATACTTAAAAAATGTTTGCACAATCATTTTTAACTCGTGATATATGCAACAGAATCACAAAAAAAATTTTAATTTTAAATACATTTTTTCATCTCCCAACGGCAAACGGAATTCCGCTTTTAGCGAGCGAAATTTTTTTTTCTTCTCAAATGATTGCAAATGAGTTGAAACGTAAAAAAAATTAAAAAAAAAAAAAACAATTTTTTCATTCTACGCTGCCAGAAAGATCTACTTTCTTACTTTTGGGTAATCTTTTTTTCACTTTTAATAAAAAACTGTGTGTTAATCTCGGTAAAAAATATAGAAAATTTACTTTTAAAGCCAAATCCTATTTTTTTCTCTTGTTGCACAAATAGATATTTCTTTTCTTTTTTAAAAAAATTTCTCAAAAAAGTCTCATCATACTGAAATGGAATTATCCCAAATAAGCGGGAAAAACCTTTTTTTTAATTTTCTAAACGTTTCAAGTCATTTTCAATCGTTTGACGAAATAGGTTTTCTGGGCTGAAACGTGCTTTTAGAGGGAGTTTTCAAAGTAAATTACAAAAGAAGTAAAAAAGGAAACACTGTTTTTTGTATAAGTATATATGAAATATTTAATTTTCTTTTTAATTGCTGTTCATAGAAGGCCACAAATAACTTTACTAAAATTAACTTTAAAAAACAATACAATCGGTGAACAACATAAATTCATTATGGGTCATTTGAAAAAGGGGTTATTAATTTAGATTCCTATAGTACATGTCCTAGTCAGAGAGAAATTCAAGACTCCGTTTTCAAATTTGGATTACTGGAGCCAAAAAAGAAAGTCAAAAAAGACTTAAAATTTTAGACTAAAACTGTTTAAAATTTGGTCCCCGAGTTTTTATCAGAAATTGAATAAGATTTTCAGAAAAAAAAACTACAATTGTATGTTTTTTAAAAATATTTGCAAAAGATTTTAATAACATAATTTTGTATTTAGAGACATAATAGAGGCTTGCGTTGGTAAGGCAAGTTTTGTTTTTAATACTATAAATACGTGTGCCTATATGGACTGCAAAGATGAGTCGAGGCAGTTATACTTAAAATTCAGAATAAATTATGCAGTTTTAAAAGGTTCAAAATTTAATGGAGTAAGGACAAAAAAGAGGTTATAATTAAAGCTAAGAAAAAATTCTTCAGCATAATTGTATGTTAAGGATTGAAAACTGATGAGATCTTAATATGATAATAGCAAGATTAGATCGGTATTAATATCGGTATTGTCCAAAGGTAGGAGTCAGCTAACCCCAGGAGCACCCGACTTATTTTAAATTCCCTTAATGCTGACCAACTTAAATTGTTAACAGAATAATTGGGGTTATTGAATAACAAGACCATAGTACGTCGACATCCTTCGAATTACTTTTTCTCTTAATTTTACAAATTTTTTTATAAATTGCTGTAATTAATTTTGGAGGAAAATTCAAGAGAGTGTGTATCTAAGTGTGTATCCAAGAGTGTATCCAAGGGAGCAAAAAAATAATGGCCCCCAGAATGGCCCAGATCGTACGCTAATTAGCATCTGAGGCAAAGCCGAGGCGAGGTTGTTAAACTGCGATCTAGGGCATTCTTTTTTTGCTCCCATGGATAAAATAAAATTTTTCTTTCTCCTGTTGGAAGAAAAACATATTTTTTTGCGTACCTATGAGTTTTTGAAACTATGCAAGGACGTTTTTATTTAGATAATGTGAAAATCTGAGAGTGATCAGTTAACTGTGACTCTGATTCATTTTCGGTACATGCTCAAGGTAATTAATTAGGGGTTTGTGTATCAACTAATAAATATTGAAATAAATTAAAATTACAAGTTAGGAATAGTTCTATAAAGAATTGGAGTAAGATATCATATTATTAAAGAATAATTAATCGCATTTATACAAGCAGTAACTTGAAATTATTTATAATTTAAATATTTCTATATCTGTTATCAAAATAAATCACATGACATAAACTTTATAAATCATATTGCAAATATAAATATTTATGTTTAGACTAGCCGCTTCTCTTTTTTGATGTGTCACGTATGATATTAAAATATTACGATAATTTGATTAGTAAATATTTTTTGAATTCTTTTAATTTTTTTGGTCAGAGAACCAATAAAGTTAGTTACAAAAGTAATATAGTTTTTATTATTTCAGTTTATGAAATTGTTAACATTCGTGATTTTGTGAAACCAAAAAAAAAATATGTTGATCTTTTTGAAAGCATTTGCTTCAAAGTACTCATAACTTTATTTATATAATATAGGAAAAGGAAAAGAAACTAATATAAAAATTCATGAAGGGGTCATAGGTATAAGGAAAGCTTTATTTTAATTTTGTTGTTAAGTCATAAAGAAATTTTAATCAATCGTAAGTGTTGTCACCAAACATATCGGCTCTAAATGAGTGAATTTTCAGTCGTATAAAAAACAATGTTGTTTGTATATATTCTTTCCATGGCAAAACTTAGGGTGATCAAATGAGATGTCATTTTGGGAATCTTATTTTTTTAGTAAATGTCATTTAATTTTTGTATTTAAAATAACTATACCAAGCTATGTTCAAAAAAATCGTACATTTACTAAAATTAGTTTATTAACAAAAAATTCGAGTATTCTCGATTTTTTTTGTGAATTCGCAAGAAAAATTGATAATTTACAATTTTTTTTTGAAAATTTTCAAAATTGTCAATCTACGAAAAATAGTTGTGAATTTGCAAGTTTTTTCGTAAAATCACAAAAAAAAATCGACAATAAAATTCTCGAATTTTTCGATATTATACTTTTATTAAATTTACGATTTTTATCAAATATTTACAAAATTTTTTGAAAATTTGCTAATTTTTTTTGTAAATCTAAGAAAGTTACTTTTTACAGTGTGACTTATAAATTTAATTTTTTCAGAAGGGGTTTGGACAGAAGTGCATAATTATAACAATTTGTGATAATTTACATTTCAATTAAATTTTAACAAAACAAAAATAAAAAATTTAATATAAATAATTAATGGCATTTTCCGCAAAAATCGTATACTTATAGAATTTAATTTCTTGGTAAAAAAAATAGTATCTTTGAGAAAGGCAGCTTTTATAATAATGCATGTATTTATAGAATTTCGCTAAACGTGATGATATAATGTAGAAATTCAAATCTATTTAAAAACACAAATGAAACATTATAAATTTTAAAACTTGAAATCAGGTGTTTTACAGCTATTTAAAAACGATCTATTTATCTATAATAAAAATAAAATGTCTTTTTTAATAAAACAAAATTAGCATAAATAATGTTTGTCCGTGTTTAAATCTCGTACAGGTGTATTACAAAAGAAATAATTCGTGAAATTGAAAAATATCGTTTTTTAAATGTACAAAGAAATCAATATATCAAAGTACATTATATTTCTATCTCCGAAACAAAACTCTAGTAAATCGTCACAGTTGATTTCCTTTATAATAATCATCGAAACGTACGCGTCAGCACGTAAAATGCATTAAAATCTTTTTTTTATTTCTTCTCTCTTCTCTGGTTAAAAAAAAAAAAAAAAAAAAAACTGAAAAAGATCAGGAACCAGAATTCCGAGAAGTTTAAAATAAAAGGAAACAAAGTAGCAAAAAGATCGAAATCGAAAATAGGGTCTTTATACATGTGCGTGTATCCCCAAGTAGTTCGATATATTATTATATTGCAAAATCTCCTATCTCTTTTTGGTACCAACTCAATGAAAATTCTTTCTTCTTTGACAAAAAAAATTTTTAAATTGGTTAAAAAAGAGGAAGTTGCGAAAAGAAACTTTGCCTGAGAAAAACTTGGGACTGTGCATTGAGAGGTCGAGTTCTATCAAAGAATATCACTTTGTACTCGATGAATGACTCTGAGTTTTATCGAAGAACACACCTTTCTTTTCTATCCTGTCATATGTACATTAAATGCAACTTACATGAATGAACGAATGTACGACCTCGAAGAGCGCGCGCAACTTTTTGCATTCCATTAGTCTCTCTCGCGTGTCTCGTGTGTGGTGACTATATAAATTTATAACTGAATTTTTTTTTTTTTTTTTATTATGAACTTTTTATAAATACGAACTAGTCGAGACTTGAAAAAGTTTTGCGTGGGTTATTTGAGTTGCATATAAATGAATATGTATGAACAAATAAATACATATAATAAAAAAAAAGATGAGGCCCGGTTTTAAAATTCCTTTTCCTGTGGGATTTGTCTTAATTTTTTTCCTTCTAAGGGTATTTTATACAAATTTAACAGGGGAGTGGATTCAAAAAAAAAAAAAAATGTATAATAGGTAAATAAATATATTACAATACTCGAATTCCAGAGAGAAAGAGATTCTATATGCAAGTATTAACCGGAACTTAAAAATAAAAATAGCTAAAAATGCCTACTATATCTTTTTGTTGCTTATTACGATGTAGCTTTAGTATTTTTTTGTATTCCGGAAACTCTATCGGATCAAAATTGCCATATTCCCTTTTTTATTTCTTTGCATTTAAAATCTTTTCTATGTAATAATGAAGAAGAAAGAGAAAGATAGAGTTAATAAATTTGTCTATATCCAAGTTTTTATCTGACTATACATTAGTGTGTATAAAATAGAATTTATCTTTTAATACCATTCTTTGCAAAACTGATGTTTTGAGATGACTCATTCTGTATATACTTTTTTATGTATTGCACAATTTTTCACGTACATAATTATGCTTAGTATACATTAGAGATGTGCGGATACCCGAAATTTCGGTCTTTTTGTCAGATTTCGAGTGAAGCCCGAAACTTCCCCAAAAAAGTCTGCAGTGGCAGTTTTGAATCAAAACTTTCCTTCGATATCCCAAATTTGATCGAACTCGAAGGAAAAAATCAAAAATTACGGGTACCCGACCCGACTTTTGGGTAACCACACACTCCTAGTATACATAAATAATTGAAAATAATGTTTTTACGCAAGAGTTGAGCATTCAAATTTTATAATTTCTCATAAACTTTAACTCTCCATTATCTGATAAATGATGGAATTATAAGAGTAAACGTGTAAATTTTTAGATGAAAATAACACGATTACTGTACATTTTACCGATTCCATTATGTCGAATGCCATTTTACCGATGGACATTTTATCGATGTACAATTTACCGAACTCTAATAAACTTGATTTACCGAACGGGCATTTTACCGAATGGTAAATTAACCGAAAAATCTTTTTTCCGATTTATAAGAGTAGTATAATTTGATATTTAAATAATATTTTTTTGAATGATTTTTACAAATTTATAGTATATGATAATGCTGATAAATATGCCAAAATTTTGTCATCATTTTTATAAATTTCATAATCATATAGAATTCTGCTTAAACGCTCCCAATTTTCCATCCACTTTTTTTCGAGGCTGCCTTCACCTTTCTATCAAGTGATAGCACAGTGATAGTTCAGCAACCATTACCTCGGTGTCAGCTTGCTCTTTCTTAAATTCTTACAATGCAGTGTACAAATCAGGGTGATATCTAACAAACGAAATGTATTATGCCAGCCTTCACTTTATCTATATATTATTTGTTTTGTAATAAATTTAAGATTTTGCACACCCTCCGATTTGCAATAATCCAGAAGCTCCACAGAAGTGAATGCAGTGCCCCGATCAGAAATGAACCTTGGATTCCTAAACAACCTTTAAATATCTTTTCCGTCGTTGTAGATTTTGTGGGAAAAATCTACACAAACTTCGAAAACCAATTGATTAACAGTAGCAGATATTGGAATCCCTTTTTGCAATAAATGGCCTAAAGTAGTCCACATGGATTGTAATCAAAGACACGTTATCTTGGGTATAAAAATCTCTGTTTTTTTCCTACCTTCTGACTACTTAAAATTCATGCCACGCAATTTTTAATGAGTTTATCCACTTGGCCATATTCTCAAATCAATAATTTGTTTTAAGTATATCGAAAATTTTCTTAGACCTAAAATGACCCACCTCGTGCCTGCTTCTAATAACGTCTTATTCTTGCATCCCACATGTCACTATCAGCAAGAGATTCCCCTTCTTGAATTTACCCTAACAAAAATAACCGGCCGGTATATGCTGCGTATTCATTTTACCAGTATATGTTTACTCGGAAAAACTTTTTTATTATGAGGAAAACTCGGAAAATTCCGGAAAACCTTAATGCTAATCTTACTTGATTCCACCTGATGTCATCCGGAATTCACCTGGTTTTACATGGCTATGATCAGAAAATAAGTTTCAGTTGTTAAAAAACAGAAAATTTCCGGAATTTAATACAATCTTTTGACTGAAGTAAAAATAGTTGAATCAGTTCCGCGGGGATTTATTTGACCTGTAATTATTTGCTTAGAAGAAAACATTTTTTTCTGTGTGAAAAATTCGGAAAATCATTAATATGTTTCCACCTGTTTTCATACGGAAGCTACCTCGTTTTACAAAGTTATAATCAGAACATGAATCGTACAAAAAGAACCATGATAATTTCCTATGTGATAAACCATAAGGTTGAAGAAAACTTTCATTTTTTCTCTCAAATGTATTTTTCGATTTTCCAAGATGGCGGACTATAAGCATGAAAAAAAGAACTTTCCGCATTATCAGGGGTTTTCTAGGTTGAGAAAAACGTTTTTATAAATGAGAATTTTCATTTTTTCTGCACAGCATATTTTCCGATTTTTCAAGATGGCGAATCAATATACAGTAAAAAATGAACTTTATACATTACCAGGGGGTTTTCTAGCTTGAGAAAAACGTTTTTATAAATAAAAATTTTCATTTTTTTTGCCCACCTTGGAAAATCGGAAAATTTGCTGGGCAGAAAATAGGTAGTTACGTGTTAATGATTATCCGAATTTTTTACACAGAAAAAAATGTTTTATTTGGAAGCAAATAATTACAGGTCAAATAAATCACCACCGAACTGAGTCAACTAGTTTTACTTCAGTCAAAAGAATGTTATAAAGTTTATCAGTATTGCATTTTCCTAATTTTACGGAAATTTTCTATTTTTTAACAACTGAAACTTATTTTCGGATTATAGCCATGTAAAACCAGGTGGATTCCGGATGACAGATAGTGGAATCAGGTAATATTAGCATTAAGCTTTTCTGGAATTTTCCGAGTTTTCCTCATAATAAAAAAGTTTTTCCGAGCAAACAAATACTGGTAAAATAAAATTCGATGCATAGCTGGAAAATAATATTAAATCATGATATACTGTTATTAAGCTTATTCAGGATTGAATTTTCTTTGTTTTTCCGGGAAATTTTCTTTTTTTAACAATTAAAACTATTTTTATGATTAAAACGCATTGAAATCAGATGAAACCAGATGAAACTAACCAAAACCGGCTGGTTATTTTTGTTAGGGTACAGAGGTACTCTCTTCGAAGTATAAAGTCTTTAAATTCACGAGACTCTAAAACTTTATAAACCACCCTTTAAAGAGGGTCCGAATTTCACGCCCTAAAGAGTTTTCCTACCAACCCATATTTTAAAACGAGTACTCTGGCTAAGTTATTTATATCATTAAATTATATTTAATATTGTTAATTTGATCATATAATAAATGTTCTACCTTTCATCATATTTTTTATGCAAAAATATCAAGTACTAAATTTGAGCAGAAAATTTTGATTATGAACTACGTTTGGTTATATGGTGTCATGTCTATTACGAAAATTAGGAGAGGCATACCGTCAAAACTTACAACAATATCACAATTGTCAAATAATATTATGAGTAAATAATCCAAGCGTTGTTACCTCTAATGTGGTGAGATTTTTGTCTTGGAATTTTTTTCGTAAAAAAAGAAAAAAATTATTTTTTATAGTAATAACTAATTTTTTACAAGTTTATAATGAAAATATCAAGTAAAAGATAATTTTCAGCTCAACCATTGTGATAGGTCATATTTCGATTTTTGATTTTTTGGCATATAAGCACGTTTTGAGACCCCAGGAAGCTAAAAAACTGGTTTTTAAAAAAAGTCTGTATGTGTGTGTGTGTGTATGTATGTAATTGGTGATATTTCACAAACATTATAGAGTTAAGACCTAATTTTTTTTTCAAAAATTTTTTTTGTCAAAAAAGCTCGAGGTACTTTTTTTTTTTTGAATTTGGATGTAATACTTCATTTATTTCCACCAAAGTACTTATATTTGAAAGTATGATTTTTACTCGGTATCTCGAATCTGATAATTAATTTTTTGAAAATTTTTTTCCCAAAATTTTTTTCATGAAAAAATACAAAAAACAACAATTTTTTTTTTCTTTTTGGACGTAGTACCTAATTTATTTCTATGAAAGCACTAGTTTTAGAAAGTTTGTTTATAGTCATTTTTTGGATCTGATACTTAATTTTTTCAAAAATTTTTTCTCAAAATTAAAAAAACAAAAAAATTAAAAAACCTGCAATATTTTTTTTTTTGGGTGTTGTAATACCTTATTTAATTCCATGAAAGTACTAATATCTGAAAATATTGCAACCGGTGATGTTTCACAACCGTTATGGAATTAAGATCTAATTTTTTTTTCAAAAATTTTTTCACCAAAAAAGCTCTAGGTACTTTTATCTTTTTTTTAATTTTGATGTAATACCTCATTTAGTTCCTTGAAAGTACTTATATTTGAAAGTATGATTTTTACTCGATATCTCGAATCTGATAATTAATTTTTTGAAAATTTTTTTCCCAAAATTTTCGTCACAAAAAAATACAAAAAACACCAAATACTTTTTTCTTTTTGAACGTTGTACCTAATTTATTTCTATAAGAATACTAGTTTTAGAAAAGTTGTTTATAGTAATTTTTTGGATCTGATACCGAATTTTTTCAAAATTTTTTTCTCAAAATTAAAAAAACAAAAAGTTTAAAAAAACTGCAATATTTTTTTTTTTTTTTGGGTGTAGTACTTTATTCATTTATTTCCATGAAAGTACTTATAATTGAAAATATGGTTTTTACTCGATATCTCGAATCTGATAATTAATTTTTTGAAAATTTTTTTCCCAAAATTTTCGTCACAAAAAAATACAAAAAACACCAAATACTTTTTTCTTTTTGAACGTTGTACCTAATTTATTTCTATAAGAATACTAGTTTTAGAAAAGTTGTTTATAGTAATTTTTTGGATCTGATACCGAATTTTTTCAAAATTTTTTTCTCAAAATTAAAAAAACAAAAAGTTTAAAAAAACTGCAATATTTTTTTTTTTTTTTGGGTGTAGTACTTTATTCATTTATTTCCATGAAAGTACTTATAATTGAAAATATGGTTTTTACTCGATATCTCGAATCTGATAATTAATTTTTTAGAAATTTGTTCTAAAATTTTTGATCAATAAAAAAAACTTTTAAAAGTTAATAGAAATGTATGTATGATTGCATGCTTGTAATTGGTGATATCTGTGGCATATTGAAGTATTAAGCTCATTGTTTGAGGAACCTTAGTGCCAGCTAGTTGGCAGGGTATTTTAAATGTTATTATGCTTTTATTAGATGAAATAGACCATTTAAGAATATATATTTTGTTATTGCTTGGGAGGAACCGTAGTTCCCATAAATTGGCAGTATTTTAATGTTTTTTTCAAAGGATCTAAAACTACTGGGAGCTTAGAATAAAGACTATTAACAAAAAACTCATTAAAAAAAATATTATTATACATTTAGATATAATACATTATTTTCCATTATATAAATATTTTGTTATTGGTTGAGGAACTGTATGGCCAATAATTTGGCAGCGTTATTTTTTATTTAATTTACATTAGTAATTTATTTATACAGAAAATTAATTCAAATACTAATAGTACATTCTTGAACGAGTCTTAGAAATGTTTATGTAGCTTATGCGACGGATAGTTGCATTTGGCATGATAAACGTTTCTAACACGGATTTCAAAATGTTTTTTCTCTACTAACAATAAATGCAATAATAACGGGCTCTCAAAACTGGAATATGGTCGTTGATGCCCGCTAATAATGAAATAATAATTTTTAATTATTTATTGAACCTGGTTTACAAACTTTTTGATCTAGACACACGTCGAAACAGCATTTATCTTTAGATGTATTACAATCTTCATCTTTTACACAATCTTGTGGTTTATCGTACCAATCATAACTTTTTGGGCAAGAATCTCGTATTGGAGGACAATTCTTTTCTTTTTCTGGCACTTTCGTGTGAGTTTCCATTCCAAGAATGTAGTATTGAAAAAATGGAATCAAAATGTTAAGCCACATCGGCATTTTCACTGCGTTATCCGTCGATAAACTAATAAATGGTAAAAATTATTTTTTTCATATTTCAAATGTTGATAAAAATTTCTTAAAGCTTGAGTAACAATTAATTTGATCATAAAAGTAAAATTTTAATATCTCTACTAGGAGGCAATGATGATTTTTAGGGTGTTTCTTATTTCCCAAACTGACCATAGAAAATAATACTGGCTCGAATTCATATGACACTTCAGGTTATAAAACTAATCTCCAAAAAAAATTTACATACAGTTTAATGTAGTGTTTTAATTTGCAAATGAAAATCGGTATAAATTAGGAAAAAGGTTTTAAAAACATTTTATAAAGCTTTTGAAAACCTTGTTAAAAACTTTTTACTACAAAAATCTTCTAAAAGCTTGTTAGTAACAAATTATCTAAAAAAAACTGTAAATTATAACACGAGAGGTTATTTTTAAGTTTTTTGACCAGTTATAAAAGTTATTTTTTGATTGCCTCTTCATTTTTTCAAGAAATCAATGAATAAAACAGTGAAATTGCAATTGTCATGTTTATTTGCTATGTAGAGTGACTGTAAATTTTAAATTAAGTTTAAATATCATAAAATAGGTAAGTTATAATTTACAGTTTTTTTAGATAATTTGTTACTACACACTGTAACTTTTTCATAGACATATAGTATATATTAATTTCGACGAAAAGTTAAGTTCGAAAATATGGACATTCTGCCAATACTTTTTTTAGTGTGTAACAAGCTTTTAGAACATTTTATTTGGTAAAGTTTTTAGCAATATATCTAAAAGCTTTCTAAAACGTTATTAAAACCTTTTTTCTGATTTTTACCGATTTTCATCTGCAAATCGGCACACTCTACGTCAAGTTGTTTATAAAATTTTTTTTCAGATAATAGTTTTATTACCTGAAGTATCATATTCGAGCCAATATTTTCCTCTACGGTAAATTTAGGAAATAAGAAACACCCTAATGATTGTATTCCAATTTTGAGAGGCCATCATTATTGCTCTTTGTAGAAAAAAAATGTTTTGAAACTCGTATTAGAAATATTTATTATACCAAATACGACACGCGTCGCGTTTGCTAAAATAAACTTTTCTAACACCCTTTTTAAGAACCAACTATATGAAGTTTTGAAGAAAATAAAATTTGAAGCACGAATTTGTTGCATGACTTTGATGTACGTATTAAAAATGATATTTATTAAATCACAAACGAATACTAAAAATATTTTATTTTTACCTTGGAAAGTTATGATTAGTTTCAATAAATTGTTCATAATGATCTTCTTTTTTTCCTGTAGGGCAACAGTAAAACTCATTGTTTTTAGTTTTGCACCAATATTTGCAATATTCTTTGCTAGGTTTAGCCTCTAAAATGATGATAAAAATATTAACTTGAATAAAATATACAAAGAATAAAATTTTTATAGTCGATTTCATATTTACTATGTTACTATATTTTTGAAAATTGGTCTAAAGACTAAATTAAAAAATAAAAGGTAAAGTCTACTTATACTTTTGAAAAGGATCGAAGGGGTGGGAAAATAGGTAAATAATTAAAAAGATGTCAGTGGAAAATAAAATATTTTGAGTTATATATTTGTCACTAGATCAACTTACTTATCTAAAATACAATTTACAAAACTGACTTAGAAATATATTATGCATATTATAAAAAAACAGAATGCAATTGGTTGAATTCGCGTGTCTCGATTCATTAAAGTTCGCGTCGTGTTGGAGAGTGACACTTAAATTATATAGACTTCATTTTATACACTAACATTTGTTGTAACAGGTTTTTTTCTAATTTACGAGACACTTTCAATCATCTCAAAGAAGAATTTATAATTTGCAAACTTTCTTTGTTATTATTATTGAAAAGGATGTAATTAATTTTCTTAACATATAATATTATAAAAATGTATTTTTAGTAACATCTGCTTATAAACTTTCTCAATATTAATAGAATAAGTTTAAAATTAATTCCAACCCAAGTCTTATTAGACTCAAATATCGCTAGAATTAATTTATTGCGTTTAATTGAAAATTAATACTCAAATTGAGCATAAAATTAGTGGTGGCTAAAATATTAACAATCAAGTTACATATATTAGATTTAAATAAAAAATATTTTGCTTAAGGCACTTTATCAACCATAACATTAGAAGTTATAGCTATATCAATGAAAAGATTGAAATAATAAAGAGAATAAAATATTTGATAATCTGTCAATAAATAATAATATACTACAAATAATTATTCAGCAACAAAATGTATGTTGTTTCGTTTTTATTGTTATAAAAATACAAGGACAATTTAACCTCGCTTATAAATATCGAATATTTACAATATCAATTATTTATATATTGAGTCAGAATCTTTAAAAGGACTCTTTGTACAATAATATTAAATTAATATTACTTTTTTCTTTTAATTTAAAAAAGAAATCTCCTTTTCAAGAGAGACTTGTGTACAAAACTATTGTTTCAAATAATTAGTACCAATGCATGACATTGCACACGCATAAACGTATGCTCGTTAATTTTGATACATCTATTTATATTATAAAAGAAGAAGTGACTAAAGTATACTGTACAATACTTTTTGCACGTCGCTCAAAATAATTGAAGGTTCGATGGTATTCATGTGTTACACATGCACTAAAATATACTTGATAAGTTTGTCTTTTTTTTCTACCCCTTTTCTCTTTTAACGATATTATCAAGGCACATATTACACACAGTAATTTAATTTAGGAAGTTGTTGCAAAACCATTGACAGAAGTTTCACTTATTGTCGAAGAATCGCTTTTTTGTTGTTTCGCACGTCGACGTTTATTTAACAATGGATTGTTGATATTGTCAAGTTGTTTCAGATTGGCTGTGTCATAATCTACTCGCATCGTTGCTAATGATCGGGTCATCTCCTCTTGAACTTCCGGCCAAAGTTCTTCACCTTCGCGTAATACACGATTTGTATGAAGTGGCGTTGCCGGTACTTCGGTGTGTTTCTTTCATGGGAACAAAAAAACATTTTTTTTTTATTAACTATTATATTTACAAAAATATTTATTTTTATCAGATGTAACACTCAAAGTATTTATTTTAATTTCTTTTTCTTTTCATGTCTTATTTATACTTATTATAAAAATAATAAAAATTTTTAATTTCATTTTTTTTTTAATAATTACAATTTATGGTTTTGTAAAATTCCTATTATTAATATTCTTTTTTTAATTTGTTTAATTAGAACTAATTTATTTTCTCATCAAACAAAAGAATTGAAGAGGAAGTTTTTTTAATTTTTCATCCTCAAAGGTAAATATACTTACGGAAATCCATTTGTTTCGCATAACTTGTTCAATTTGCAGTCTTTGCGCTGGATCAATACACAGCATTCCTTTAATTAAATCACGAGCTTCAGTACTAACGTTTGACCATTCGGGTGCTGGGAAATCGTATTGCCCTGATCGTATTCTCTTTTTCATTCCCGGTGAAATAGCTAAGCCATGATTACTGTAGAATGGAGGGAAACCGCATAGTCTGCAAATTATTAAAAATAATAAATTTAATTAATACTCTGAAAAAACCAACATTGTAGTAAGCCAGTAAATCGAAACCAAAAAAAAAATCCACTTGGGGCTAGCGGGAATTTTTTTTCTTGCTAAAGGAGGCTCTTCAGTCACTGTCTTACAATTTTTGAAACTAAGATATTTTAAGTATATTAACTTAAAATAATAATTACTCAACTATCGAGTCGATGCTTTGCACAATTTGGTTCCAGAAAATGAAATAAAAAATAGAAAATGTTTATTTGTTTATACATTTACAAAATATTAAAGTTTTAGTCATAAAAAGCCTAAGATTCCAGATTTGGGCAGTTTGGATCAAAATTCTGCTAGTCTCATTTTGAATAGCATTTATTTTTAGGGGAAGGGCCTGTGGGAAATTTTTCGCTTAACTCTTTCTGTAATAAGTTATACCTATTTGTTTATAAAATTAGCTCTAAAATTATTATGCATATATTTTAAATGACCTGAAATGTAAAAAAATTATAAAAAAAATTTTGTCGCTCATTTAGGATATGTGCGCGGCGAAGCGGTAAAAAAAATTAACATTTTTTTTTTTTTAAAGATTTTTCTTTACGTTTCAAGCCATTTTCAAACGTAAAAGGCGGTGAACATTTGTGTCTCCGTAACGAGTACCCCGAAGTTTACATTTTGCTCTTTAGGCCCAAGAATTTCCTCCAAAATCTAATTAACCAATTTTTTTTAAATTTGATTACTCTGTTAAAAAGCACTTTTTTATCACTGAAATCATCCAAAACCTTTTGTTGAATTAGCCAAGAGTTCTGAAAATCTGTAGAAATGATTTTTTTAACTAAAAAGGGCCTTTGCACTAAATTTTAAGTCTCTAGATCAACTTTCAATATTTGGGTTTTTTAACAAGGAACATGTTTATAGGGCGGCCATTCAATGGTCATAACTGTCGTTGTCCATCCGGGTCATTTCTCAGAACCTTGAAACCTAGATTTTTCGAAAACAGACCCATAAATAAATTTCGTAGAAAAATTCATTTCCGAATTCGTAAAATCAGATTGCATCAAAATAAAGAATAGGATAAATTCCGAAATTCTTTTTATGAAACCTTATATTTCATGGTAATTTTTTGCTTTTTACAAATAATAACTTCTGATATTTTATCAAATATGCACTGATTTTTAGGAATTTTGATTTATCTGCCTTACAACCCTTCTAGTTTTCATTATTCTGCATTAGAAAGTTTGTATACTTAATTTTTGGGATTTGGAAAACTGCCCCGGATGGACAACAACAATTATGACCAGTGAATGACGCCCGTTTATAGGGGGAGATACGCCAAAAGGCTCGAAAATCGAGGAGGTGGGGTAAAATGCGACTTAGAATAATTTCGATTTGGGTACTTGAAATAATTCAGGATTAAGGACTTAAAATAACTAGGGACCTAACGTGTTCCATGCACATTATTCATTCACAATACAATTTTTTTTTATTTTGGCCAAAACACTCAATTTAAGGTAGTTTTAAGGATCTATGGGGACATTATAAATCGCGTGTGTCATATTTTGTGAATTACATCTACAATTTTTCCATTTTTCTACATTAAAAAGGTCAAACACTTAATTGTTATAAAAACCCTTTTTATGGCATACTTTCAACACTCTGAAAAAATTGGAAACCGACCTTGAAATTCGATTGAACTTTTTTACTGGAATGTTTATGATCCAAATAAAGTTTTGGCAAAGGATGGGCTTTCTGTTATATATTAATTCTTGCAAATGCCTTACTTATATCTTATTGCTTGCAGTAACAGTGCCTAAGATATTTCAAGTTGGACCAGATTTTTTTTAAGCTTCGAATTATTTATTATTACCAAAAGAATTATATTTAAAATTACTTATATTATTTTTACTATAACTTTTTATTAATTTAAATGCTGCTTATTTGTATGCATATTAAGTCCGGCCCAAAAGAAAATTGGAGCTGTGACTTTTATAACTTTAGATCCGGCTTGAATTGAATAGATATTTAAAATAGTTTTTTTAATTATAAAATGATTTTTTTTTCTTATTTTTAATTGAAGCCGGAACTAAAGTTATAAAAATCGCCGTTTCACAGCTCTAATTTGCTTTTGGAGTAGGGAAGGGCCGGACTCAATATACACGAAAAAATTTTAAAAGCTTTTGCTGAATTTTTAATAAAGTACAAATAATTACTCTGTTTACCTAATGAAATAATTTTTGAAATTCATAAATACTTACAAAATATACATTATTACTCCTAACGACCATATATCACAGCTTTTATCATATTTTTCTGGACCGAGTACTTCTGGAGCTAAAAAAAATAATTACAGTTTATGATGTTTTTGAGTATATAAATAAAGATTTAGATTTTACTAACCAACATAATACGGTGTATAACAAGGCGTTTGAAGAGTGTCTTTTGAATAAGTTTCTTTGGCAAAACCAAAATCAGTTAATTTCAAAATGCCCATTGTATCTAGAAAGAAGTAAAATGTATAATTTTTAATAAATAAATATTTAAATATTTTGAATTGCTGAAATCGTAGAGTTATATGAATAAAATAAAATTTCTCTAACTATACATAATATGTTGCCAAGTTTAATTAGTATGCATTATTTTTATAGAATTCGTAAATTCAAATCATACGATGCATAGGTATGTATTTGCATTTTTCAGGGTCTGCATATTTTAGCAAAAATAAATTATTTTGAATTGGCCGGTGGAATTTTAATTAGCAAGTATAATTTATTTAAGAAACTATGTTATCAATTGAAGACATTTTTTTGGCAAAGAGAAGGCTTAGTTTTAGCCTTACAGCATAAATATAACTTATTTTTTCATTTTAGATTTTCGTTATCTTTGAAGATTGCTTTGAATAGTGTCACAAAAATTAAGAAAAAATGCTTTAAAAAAATTTGTAACATGGAACATGCTTAAAGGAAGGACACGTACCCGGCAGTCCTTTACAGTAGGGGGTGTGAACAAGTTACGTCTTTAGGGGGGAGGGGGCAATTAGACTAAAATTATTTGAAATAAGAGGGCCTGATAAGAAAAAAACATTCGAATACTTTAAGTTTATGTAGTTAAAATAATTTATACTTTACCTAGCATATAGTTAGTGTATAAGTCTCTTTCGCACAAGTAGCGATTTACAAATTTATTTTGTATTTACGCATTTCGCACGCATTTATATTATCTAGTCGAGGCAGTTTAAAAAGCACGATTTAGATGCTTTTTTTGTGAAATGAAGAGCATCGGTAATTCAATAGTCGACTGTTGTAAGTAACGCATGGGCGAAGCTAAAAATTATGTGTCATGACCTTTTCTTAGGTATAAAAGCTGATCGCAGCAATATTCAAGTCATAACGAAAAAATATTTATATGGTATAATTATGATTTTATTTTAAATATTTGTTAAAATTAAGTACCAAACGTAATTATTTTACTAGGTGAAATATAAAATAATGTAAATTTCGTATATATACCTCAGTGTGTATTAGTAGAAGACCAACTTCACACACCTCGGTAATATATATGAAATTAGGGCTTATAATTTCGGTTCTAGGATTTATATAATAATTAGGGAGCATCTTAAAACTGTTATAAGTGAACATGTTCCATGCATATAGACATATTTCCATGATAGTTTTAGTCAACAAATTTTAATACATATAAAAAATACATTGTCTTTTGAGAAAATTCAAATGATCTCCATTTCAGCGATTTTTGAATTTTTATAAGTCTTTGATTTTCCTCGTATCAGAAATAGATAATAAATTATTTTATTTGATATTTACCTGGTTTTGAGTACAATAAATTTTCAGGCTTTAAATCTCTGTGAGCAATATTCATATCATGTAAGTGCTTAACAGCTCCACAAATTTCGTACATAATTTGTGCTGCTTCTAAAAAAAAAGAATCAAATAATTATATTATTAATTTTCTTTTAATATATAACTGTAATGTGTAATTTTTGATTTCATATTTCCTTGTCATTCATACCTCTTTCTGTAAATGCGCCATCTTGTCTGTCTTGAATTCTTTGAAATAGTTCTCCTCCCTCCATGCTATAAAATTAAGAAAACTATCAAAAAGGTAAAAATATGATACTTTTTTACTTTGCAAATTCAAAAAAGGCTCTAAAGTTTCAAGAAAAGAATTTGTTTTTTACTTGGGTTTAATTTCTATTCTCGCTAAACTTTACTTAACCCTTATCTCTAATCCAGAGTAAACTGAGTGGAAATGTATCTTTTAATATTACTCGAGGTTCTATTTAACCTATTAATGTCCAACCAACAATCCCTCGACACTCACATGTTTTTATATGAAAAAATTGAAATTTTGGGCCTAAAATGGTACCTAGTAGGTATTCAGGGCTGCTCTTTCCGAATCTGAAGTCCGTTCTCACGTACAACCCCTTGGGGGTGCGATATCAACCCCTAAATTAGGGTAAATTATAAATATGCTCGCAAAGATTTTTAAACAATTCAACACTGGAAACAATGGGTTTTCTTTAGAAAAAATAACTAGACAATCTGTGGCCCCCAAAGTGGGGTAGGTTTTTAATGAATATTTGAACTTTCTTTATAATGTTATTTAGCCAATAAAAACAGTTGATTATTAAAAAAAATTATTCCTAGAACCTTTAAAAACCTCAAAAAATAAAAGAAAAATATTTTTACCTGTTTTATTGGGGGCTCATTATGGGAGCGTGGCGGGGGGATTGGACCTTTTAGGTACTTGAATAAATTAAAAATTTTACCTAAAAATGGTGTCTAGTAGGTATTTTAGGCTGCTATTTCCGAATTTGATGTCCATTTTCACATAAAATCTCTCGGGAGTGCGATATCAACCCCTAAATTGGGGTAAATTATAAATATGCTCACAAAGATTTTTAAACGATTCAACACTTGAACCAATAATTTTTCTTTAGAAAAAATAACTAGACAATCTGTAAAAATTTTCAAAAAATCACGTGCGTATATAAATACTCAATTTCAACCCCTTAGAGGAGTCGTAATGGGGCGAACTTTATAAATAAACAAGATTATAATTTTTAGGTCTAAAAATGGTGTCTAGTAGGTATTTTTTGGCTGCTTTTTCCAAATCTGAAGTCCATTTTTACAAGGGCTTAAAGGTATAATGCAAGAGCTACGCAACGTTACAATACAATTTTATAATATGTAATAATATGTAATTATCACGTTACTAGATGTTAAGTTTCTAAACCCAAACTATTCTAATTCCCTAAACGCGTATTATACTAGGTACCTAAATCAAAATTATTAACAGTCCCTAAACCCGATTTCTTCCAAGTCCCTAAATCGATATTATTCAATGTCCATAAACTTGTATTATTCTAAGTCCCTAAATCCAGATTTTTCAAAGTCCCTAAATTGAAATTATTCTAAGTCTCATTTGACCCCCCCCCCCCCTTAAACCGGACAAATTTGACCCCTCCCCTTAATTTTCAAATTCTGAGGTTAAACATGTTCCATGTTAACTAAATTAACTAAATTTTGTAAACTAACCATTCCATGATAACAAGAAGGCACGTGTTTCCACCATAAGTATTTTCATAAACATCTTTCACTTGAACTATATGTTTACAATTTGACACTCTCCAATGCAATTCAACTTCTCTTCTTGCTTTTGCGTTGTCGTGTAAGACCTGCAATAAAAATGACAATAAAAAAGACGTTATGAAAATTTTATTCTTATACTTTACATTATGAGCTTGAAAATTCGTAAGAACAATTAAAATGTATGTCCAATAATTTACAACAAGGTTTGCTTTGTATAAGAGTCATTCTATATAAGAAGTCATACGGTTGCCAGATCGATTTCCCTGATTTGGCTCATATTGGACACACTTTTTTTGTGCACAATGCATAATTCAGGGTGCAAATCTGAACCCATTAGACCTACATTACGTTTTGTGGAAAATTTTCACCATACAAATCAAATTTTGAACACCGGAATCGAATTAAATGCGGTAAATTTCGTATAAGCATTTATAGATCTCATAATTACGGACGAAAATGAAAAATTATTTCGTTCGATAAAAAACTTTTTATCAATAATCACTTTTTAACCCACGCAATATTAGATATTTTTACCCCGAACAGCAATTACTTTAGAAACATCAAAAATAAAAATCCCGAGGAATTCATCATGCATGTGCTTAGGTCAATTTAGCTGGTCACTTGCCTTTAAAAGTAGGGATATCGATCATATCTGAGACACCACCAGCGTGGTTACAAACGTTGGTTAACCCCAGAGTTAAAACAAGAATCACCACCCTGGACTATCTTTATCGTTCGCTTGGATGCCGAAACTTCAGGGATGCTCTCAACGACAAAATATCAATGGAAAAAATCAAGTTTATCTCGAGCAAATTATCTAGACCCCTCACCATCATTTGGAACGATCGCGATAGTTTTATTATCCGATAAGTGAAAGATATCGACAATAATTTTTTTATTTTCTATCGCTATTTTACGATAATTTTTTATCGAAAAATTTTTGATAAGATAATTTTCTTTTAACGAATTATCGCGTACTAAAAACGTGAAATTTTGTGAAATTTACACGTTTCCGAAAACTTTAAACTTTATATTCTTTTTTCATCCGGCAATTAAGGGGGGAAGGCTATGAAAATGAAATCCAAACTCAAAAAAATTTTTTTAATTTAAAAAGTTA
This sequence comes from Anagrus nilaparvatae, assembly GCA_022575985.1. NCBI lineage: Eukaryota > Metazoa > Arthropoda > Insecta > Hymenoptera > Mymaridae > Anagrus > Anagrus nilaparvatae. The sequence continues at coordinate 2,698,131 of JAKSXM010000247.1, read as the reverse complement.
GTATATAAGTATGTACACTGTAAAAAGTAACTTTCTTAGATTTACAAAAAAAATAGAAATTTTTCGAAAAATTAGTAAATTTAAAAAAATTTTTGTAAATATTCGATAAAAATCGTAAATTTACTAAATTTAGTATATTATCGGAAAATTCGGGAATTTTCGATTATTTTTTGCGATTTTACGAAAAAAAATGGTAAATTATCAATTTTTCAATTCAAATTATCAATTCTTGCGAATTCACAAAAAAAAAACCGAGAATACTGGAATTTTTTGTTAATATACTAAATTTAGTAAATATACGATTTTTTTTGAATATTTACAAATTTATTCATTTTTCGAAAATGTTCTAATTTTTTTGTTAATATAAGAGTCTTTCTTAGCCAAAACAGCAATGGTTGGCAGGTGGGGTCGTCGGATCGGCCTCAAACTTTTCCCATGTTTTTATAACACTAAGATAGGAAAATCCTGAAATGTTTAGCCTTCTAGGTGTTAAACAGCCCGAATTATGGCCAATCAAACTCAGTGGGTAGCTCTCAATAATAAAATAATAGCTAGAAAACATATTCTTAAAGACTATTTACGTTGGGAAACCTTCAGTAAATCCATTTCTGCCATTAATTTTTCGGAAAAACCTCGGAAAACTCCGGAAAATGGGAAAACGTGTTTTTGAAAAAACCGAAATATCTCATTTGTCGATTTTTTTTTCAAAATTTTATTTTGAAAATTTTTTTCAACTGAAATTCCATTGATCTGACCATAAAAAATTTTCTATTTCGGCCATTAAAAGGAGCGACTTTAGTATGTTTTAGATTGTTTTACATTTTTAATATTTATATATGTAATAAACCGTAAGAGGTTACATAAATTGACTTTTTACTTTCAGAATCGAGTAGCCAGGGAAAAAGTAGTTAAAAATAAAAAAAAAATTTGCTTTTTTCGATGAAAATTAACCGAGTTATAGTCAAGTAAAGATAATGTTACAAATTACCAAGTTTATACTAATTCTAATTTTAGGGTTCATAACGATCTCGACATTATAACTTGAGAAATGCGTAACTTGCTTAAAATTTATCGTAAAAAGAAAAGTTTTGGATTATTATCGAATATTGGTTCCTTGGCTATTCGTTTATCCAATCTTATTGACAGAAATTTATTTTTTTTGTTTAAAAATGATAATATCAAAAACAGTATTTAACATGTTACATTAGTTTTTGACCAAAAAAAAACTTTTTATCGACTAAACTAATTTTTTTCTTGCATAAAATAATAGCCAAGGAAAAAATATTCGATAATAATCCAGAACTTTGGACCATAAAATTGGAATCAGTATAAACATGGTAATTTGTGATAGTATCTTTACTTGACCATAACTCGGTTAATTTTCATAAATTTTTTTTTTATTTTCAACTACTTTTTCCCTGGCTATTTGATTCTGAAAGAAAAAAAGGTCAATTTATGTAACCTCTTACGGTTTATTACATATATAAATATTAAAAATGTAAAAACAATCTAAAACATACTAAAAATCTCTCCTTAATGGCCGAAATAGAAAATTTTTTATGGTCAGATCGTTGGGATTTCGGTTGAAAAAAATTAAAAAAAAAAAAATGGCGGCAAAGTTTTAAACGGTAAGATTTACTAGAAATTATAATAATAATGTTCGGGTGAATGCAATTTCAGTTTAACATCTTAAAGTCGGATGCAGCCGCATATTAATTAATTAATTAATTAATGATTATCGCCCACGCACAGGCTTGATCCTCTGTGGGGTACATAATACTATGTACTATAGCTAAAAATACGATAATTAAAAAAAAAAAAAAAAAAAAAAAAAAATAGTTATAATTTTGCATTTTGTTTTGTAAAATTGTTAATGTTTAATAAATTTTTAGTCTGACGAGGTTGGTCTTAATACAACGAAACGCTGCGCTAAATAAATAAATGAAAGATTAGTCTTGAAGTTTATTTAATCTTTCCCAATAAGGTCGATAAATTCTTTAAAATAATTAAAAAAAATAAAATGATTTGAGTTTTTTTTTTACTACTCATTTAAAATGCGAATACTGCGGTATGGTGGGACTAGAAAAAAAAATTTCTAATACTTTTTTAGGCAAGGTATTTGTTCGACACAAAAATATTCCACACATCGATGATTCTACACAAAAAAGTTGTGCTTAATAGTTCAACACCAAAAATCGTTGTGCCGAAAAGTTCGACACAATTTTTTTTTTGCCAAAATATTCAACACGCCATTTTAAATATTAATTAACTTATTTTTTGCATATAATATCATAAATAAATAACACTTAACACAGAGTGTTGAATATTTCGTCTAAAAAAAATTTGTGTTGAATTTTTCGACACAATGATTTTTGGTGTAGAACTATCTCGTACAACTTTTTTGTGTAGAATCATCGATGTGTCGAATATTTTTGTGTCGAACAAATACCTTGCCCTTTTTTATAAGTTTTGCAACCTTTTGAAAGAAAAAAAAAAATTACGGCTACCACAAACGGGAATTCTAGTAATGGCAACCGAATTTTTTGTCACAGTTTTAGTTAAATATGCAGTTTCAAAAAGTTTTAAACCATTAATTTAAATTACGATGCGCCTATCTAAAATGCGGATATTAAAACTAAGTGTTTTTCTTTCTTCAAAAAATTCATCAATTCAGGTCGAATAAATTTTAATAATCAATGCTACTTCATTGTTAAAAACAAGAAAAGATAAATTTAAATAACAAATAAGTTTATTTTTTTAAATGAATAATTATTAAATAAGGAAAAAATTATTGAAAAAATTGACAAAAAGTATACTTGTGTAATTTTATTTAAAGTTTTAAAGTATAATAATCACAATTATAATTTATGTGACTTAATTTAACCAAAGATTGATATCGGGGCATAAATTAAAATACTTATTCAAATTCTACAATAATGTCTACTTTTTTTTTTTAAATAAAGTGGTCCAAGATTAGGTTTAAATATAGAAGTAATCCCGAGTATGAATTTAAGAAAAAACATGTTCATGATCAGGTTAACAAAAAAGATATTGAAAAAAGAGGGGTTTTTCATGGGTTTTTCGGACAAAGTGGACGATTAGACGTCCTGAAAATAGAGAAAGGAAGGCTCAAAGAAATTCTGAAGCAAGAATTATTTAAATTAATTTAAATTAAAAAAATAAAATTATTATGTAGATATTTCTACTAGCGTATATAATTAACATTCTTATTTTACTCATCAGACTATAATTGAAAAAAATTTTTAAATATTTTAAATATCTTACAAAAAGTAAAAATTTTTTAAAATTATTAATATTAAAAAACTAATTGCCGCTTTATTATAAGATTTAATCATAAACACTTTTAGAACTTTTAAAAAATTATCAAAAATTTAATTTTCAATAGTCATCGAAGTAAACAAATTTTAGCTGACATAGGTGAACATTAAAAATTTGCCAAGTAATTCTACATCATAGATATTCTTTGAAAATTTTTAAAAAATTAAAAAAAACTCTAAAATGAATAATTTTTTTTTTATAACTAATGTTATGTAACTTTTCAGAGACTAGAAAATTTAGTGAAATTTGGCTTTTACAAATTCATAAGCAAAAAAGGGGAGAGATATAATTAATGAAGTTACGCAGTAGAAGGTACGCTGTAATTTTTTTTACCATTCCAACATAAATTTATTTAAATTTGCATCTATACAGTTATAGTGATGTAGTAGATTTCCACGATATTTCGATATTTTATCGATATCGGTTTTTATCAATGAAAGGGATAGTAATTCCTTAGTACGATTGACCATTTCTAGCCCTGTTTCTAGCAGTCCACCCGTCCACCGCAAAAGAAAATGTGGCCTGATTGTTGTTTAGTATAGTTAATAAATTATTTTGCATTTTTGAAAATTCATTTGTTAATTTTTCTGATGGTGCGTTCTTTATTGGCATTTTAATATCTAGATTTAATAAATTATCTTTTCGATATTTTTAGTTTTTCATAAATTGCAAATTCCAATGGGGTGTTTTCGGACGGTTGAGGGCGCTGCTGGGACATGCTCCTTTCCCATAAGAAATCTTTAAGGAGTGAGTGAGAAACGAGAAAACTTGCGCGCGCAGATTTTCGTTTCTCACTCACTCCTTAAAGGTTTCTTATGGGAAAGGAGCATGTCTCAGCAGCGCCCTCAACCGTCCGAAAACACCCCATTTTGTCCCCTTTTTTATCTTTTGAATATGTAAAATATTTTTTGAGTGTTACTTTATTATTTTCACTATCAATTTCAGCCATTATTTATTAATATTTAGATAATATTTTTAAATATTGTTAAAAACACGTTTTCTTTCTTCTTTTTTTAAAAGAATTAATTTTTTATAAAAAATTATTAATTATAATTTATAAATTTAATATAAACACAAAAATTTTGACAAAAAAATAAATAATTTATAATTTAAAAATTTTAGAACTCGATATTTCGATATTTTCGATATCGATACGATATTACTTAACGACGCTCTGGCCTTGAATCCCAAGTCGTTGAGTGATAAAAAAAATAATACACATTTAACTATTTAAATGATACAAATAATACTTTATAAATTCATAAAATTAATTTTTTAAATAATATTCACAAATTTAATGGTAAATATCTCTTAATTTTACTAATTTACATTTAATGTGTTATTACTTTTTAATCACGCAGTACTTCTGCAAGAAGAACAAATTCAAAACTCAAATTTATACTTCCATGTATATATTTATCAAATAAATATAAATATTTTATATTATAATTAAATACAGTTTACAAATTATTTTATGGAAAAAAATTTATTTAAAAATAATAAATTATTACTTAATTAATAAATATGAAATTACAAATTAAAGAATAATATTAAATTTGTGTTTTTATTTACTATAACCTTAGTGCACGCGCTTTGTATAATAACAAACAATATGGCATCCTTGCTGCTAAAACTGCATTATAAAATTTTCTTTGTTTAATTACACGAAATTTCCCACGTATACCTCATATTTGCAAAGTACCAATAAATTCTTTAAGCTTTGAACTTTCAATTTATCACTATCTGCATTCGGGAATTCGCGATTTAATGGTACTGAATTCTCCCCATAAGGCTAATGTAATATTTATTTATCTTTGTACCCTTATATCTCAAAATTTTGCACGACAATCGACTATAAGACCCATACCATTCGATTCTTGAGGCTTTTCTCTAACAAACTGTATATGTCTTCATTCGGGGATTCATTGGCCAGAGCGTCCTTAAAATATCGTATCGTATCGATATCGTGGAACTCTATGATGTACTTAAAGTTCCAAGAGATTTGCTTTTTAGAGCTAAAAATTATAAACCGAATTAGATAAGGGAAAACTCGTAAATAATTTAGATCGAGATTTTTTTAAAACCTATTTTAAAACTTAAAATGGCCTTAATTCAATAGCAATCAAAAAGTAAAATTTTTTTCAAATTAAAAATCTATTTAAAAAATACATTATTATTAAGGTCAATTCAGTAAGTTGTGAAGCTGTGATAAATCTTTTATTGCACGCGTTTAACTAAATAATTTAGCATACATAATATCAATCTAAATAATAAAATGACAAAATTAAATTAACATTAGTTACCTTATATTAGAAAGTAAAAAGTATTATAAAAAAGTGAAATTTAATTTTCACGTCACTTTATACGTACATATTTATTTGCAGCGCGAGATTATTACGAAAAATGTGATTTTTATCAACAAGTAATTAAGGTACGTATAACGTTTTTTATTACGTTATTTATTTATCATAAACTTAATTCAATTAATTTGTTTAACGAGATTTTATTTTTTTTGTGCATTGATAAATCTTTTATTAACAAATAAGACAAGAAATAAGATAACACAAAATATTTTATTATTTTAAAAGTCAGCAAGCAAAATTAACGATTGAAAAATAAAATAAATTTATTGTTTTATTTTTTTTAATAAATCTTAATCACATGTTAATTTTTAATGCAAAGTAATTAAAATAAGACTTTTTACTGTCTGATTAAACAAAATTTTAGGAATCTTATTTTTTTTTTTGCAAGACACTTTACTTTGACCGATACTCGAGAATATCTCTAACGAGTGAAAATTTATTCTGAAAGCGTGAAAATATTCGTCACATGCATTAAAATTGGCTAATTTGCTAAAAACATGCTTAAACCTACACCTTGACCTACACATTTTGCCTAATGTAATCTTAAGGTTTATATTTTGCTTCTTGGTCAAAAATAGCTACGTAGAGTGAAATTCCACTCCCAAAAGAGTTAAATTCAGGGTATCAAAACTAGTCGTATTTCTTTTCAATATTATTACTCCAGTCAAAATACGGGTTTGGTTGTATTTTCACTGGCGAACACGAGATTTGTTCTACTATAGGTTTTTTGGGTCGCTGAACACGAAAATCGGGGTCATTTGAGTGAGAAATTGGGGCTTCACCCTTAAATTTGCAAAAACTACCCCCAAAAAGGGGTTTTTTTACATATTTGCAATTTGAGCGCTCAGATTGGCACCATACGGGTTTTTTGGGTCGCTAATCAAGAATTTCGACTCCTTTTTCACAAATAATCAATATTTCACCCCTAAATTAGCTAAAACTCCCCCCCCCCAAGGGGGTGTTTTGCTATTTTACCACTTTGAGCATCCAGGATATGTTCATATAGGTTTTTTGGGTCGCTAATCAAGAATTTCGACTCCTTTTTCACAAATAATCAATATTTCACCCCTAAATTGGCTAAAAATCCCCCCCCCCCAAGGGGGTGTTCTGCTATTTTACCACTTTGAGCATCCAGGATATATCCATATAGGTTTTTTGGGTCGCTAATCAAGAATTTCGACTCCTTTTTCACAAATAATCAATATTTCAATTTATATTTATTTTTGTTCTCCGGGTTTTTTCGTGAACTTTTGGTCATAAAAAGTTCACAGCTCCAAGGATTTTGATTTTGCTTTTCAAAAACGCGTACCTGTAAGCACCTCAATTTTCCCATTTAAATAACATGGAAATTTTGACTTTTTAGCTTTCTAATATTTTATAAAGCTTGCAAAATGTTTTGAAAAGCTGCTAATCGATGGAAAGTACTACTTAAATCTATAAAAAACGATACGTAACCTCAAGTAGCCAAAAAAAATATTTTTAAAGCGATTTTCCCGTAATAAACGTAAAAAAAATCCCCATTAAAATAACATAGCTTCATGTAATTTAAATGGAGCATTTTCGAGTAAAAAAGCCGTTTAGTAGGTAATATTTAAAAAATTTGCTTTTTTCATATTTTTGAAAGCTGCATTATGAGTTATAAGCATTTAAAAAATTCTTTTAATTTTTATCTATAAATAATGAGTCAAACAGTTTTATTTATATACATGATATTCTTTTCATAAAAATATTTTTGCGTGCATCAACAAAAAATGGAAAAAGTAAATAGACAAGTGTTATATCATTTGGAAATTCTAACGTCATATTTTTATTTTTTGTATGGTTGTCAGCAAATAAATTTGATATGTTTTATCTCTTGATACAAGCACCTGATATCAGACATTTATTTTAATAATTGACTTTATTCCTGTATGGTTATTTATATTTTTTATAAATACTCCCAATGACCTAAATATACGCTAAACAAGTTAACATGATTTATTAAGTAGAAAAATTTGAATAATGAAAAAAATGAAGATGTTATTATAAGCTCTGTTATATTATTTTGATATTATATAAATAGATCGGATATAATATGTAAGACTCTAAATTTGGATGGTTCATTGAATACATCACACGTTTAAATATATTGTAATCTATGTAATAAGGACACGACTTTTCATTTTTATACATCAGATTTAATATTAATTTATTTATTCGATTCTTTAACTTTTAAAAAAAGGACTGATTAATGACGCATCGTGTAACATGAATTTTATTTCAACTGATCATAAACCGACCTTCCTTTCTGAATCATGGGGTTTTTTAAGATCGAAATCAATTTTTCAATAACGATACGAGACGTGTACGTTATGCATAAGTAATTAGAAATTCTTATAAGAAAATCTTTATCTATTTACCTTAAGAGCGAATTTTTCTCTTGTTTTTCTATCATAACATTCAACGACTTTCCCATTTATTCCAAGTCCCAGTACATGATTGCTTATCTCGTAATCGTCAATAATTGGTGTAGTTTTTGGTATTCTTAAATCTTTACGTCCCATTGTATTTGTTGAAAATTCTTCCATTATTTTTCTACGTCTTTTATTATTTCGTACCTTGGCTGCAAAACGTGATAACATTTTATTTTTTTAATGCAAATATATTAAAATTTTACTTAATCTATGCGAGCGTATTCTATATTAATTTATATTAATGATTAATTATTTTTAGTTGATTTTTTACACAAAAATGCGCGCACACACACAAACACACATGTAACAATAATGACTTTCAATGCTCTTTTTCTGGACGAGCCAATAATCACTTTGCCTAGATATCCAATGGTTTAATAATCGACAGCACATACTTCTTTAACGATATACATCAAAACTTTCAATGCATTAATCTACAAAGAATCACAAGTGCCACTATCTGTCTTGTACAAGAGATAAGACAATCGAACAATTTTTTTAAATATATTTTAATTGAAATATCCCGCGAATATGCGCGCGCAACTTTAGCACATGATTCAACAATTAACAACAATTACTCAAAGTTCGAGGATTTTCATTACCTATTTTAACTAAAAATACATAAATATTTAAAGTGTATAGTTGTATATTTAACATCAGCTGTGAATTTTTATGCAATGCTTTACGAGTCTAACTTATTTATACTGGCCTTAATTTAGAATAAAAAATTTTGTAAGAAATATATTAATTTTAAATAAAAATAAAATAATTTAAATAGTTTATGAGTATAAATAAAATTTACTTTTTAGAAACAGATTTTTTAAATAATGCTTGACTCCAAAATTTAACTTTGAAGTCATCTTCGTTTTTGTGATAAACAAAATAATTATTTAAAAAGTATATTATACACACCTTCTTAAATTATATTTTATTTTTGTAAATTGTATAATATACAAGATATACTGTTTTATTTATTTTATAATAATCACTCAGAACATTTGGTTTTCTTTCTCTAACTTATAAATTCCAATGACTCACTATCATTCTCTACCTAAACGAGTAACATGCAACATAACAAGTCAAATTTTCTCCTACCATTATAAAACGTCCCCACCTTCATAGACCACGGTATTTACAAACATTGTATTGTTTTTGTTTGCAGCTAAATTTTGTAAAATTTTTTTGAAGAGGCCTTAACATCATAGGATGCTGAAACCAAAGGCACTGACTCAAGTCTTGAGTCAAGCAAATACTGGAGGTATTGAAAATACATTGTAAGTAATCTTGTAACTGATTGTATATCATCTGCATAATTATCATGATTTCCACCAAAATTTTATGAAATTATTTAGGCTTTTAAACCGAGATGGTGCCTTATTGGCTTATAGTGGTTTTGGCGATAAAGAATCTGGTGTTCATGCATCGAGAGTGACAGCTGCAATTGCAAGTAATATTTGGTCGGCATATGAAAAAAATGGGCGTAATGCTTTTAAAGAAGATGAACTTCAATTTGTACTTATGGAATGTGCTGAAGGAAAAGTCGTTATAACCGAAGTTGCAAATTTATTACTGTGTTTATATGCAAAAGAAAATGTAGCATTTGGACTATTGAGAGAAAAAGCGCAAGCTTTAGCAAAATATCTAGATGATCCTTTGAGAATGATAGCAAGTATGCCATGAACTGTGATATGTTTTGTTGAAACTTGAAATAAATAATACTGTTTTTTTAATAATAAGTTAGATTATTTGTTTTATTTCTTTAAATACAATTTCTTCATATGTATAACACAAACAATGAAATAAATTTTTCTATTCTTACATAATATTACATAGTATAGAAAGAAAGTTACTAGGGTTGATTATCATTGATATTATATACAATTTATTCATCTAGATGCAAATAATTAAGCTTATATATAATACAAAAGTATTGGTCACCCTTTTTTTCTACGGCTAAGTGCATTGTCCAGATTAAAATATTGTTTTATAAGTAAGCTACATTCTTTTTATACGATTAAGTATTTAGAAGCTCGTTAATAAGAATATAGCACTTATGAACTATCACAAAATTTAAGGACAATACGATGTTTAAAATAAATTACAAGACCCTACAATGTGGATATATATTATTTGTAAATGTTAATTATATTGCACTCAAGTTTTACTACATAAAGTGACACTATATTTTGTAAATTTTTATACCTAATGTTTTTATTATAAATTTACAAAATTTCTGTTTAGTTTTTTTGAAATTTAAAAATATTAAATTAGTTTTGTTGTGTAAAAAAATTATTATTACAAAAAAATGGTAAGTATATTTATAAAAATTTGTCAAAAAACTAATACCAAATAAAACAATAAAAGTTAATAAAGAATTTAATGGTGTATATTAAACTTTTTAATATTTGTGATTGTATAAAATGTTTAAGTATAATAGTTTAATATCACTTATTATGTAAGAGACCTTGTACTTTTATTTTTAAAGATTTTATATTATTACTTGCTAAATGTTAAATTTATGTTTTTTAAATGCATGTATAACTGGACAATAGAAAATCCATATTGTAAATAACATTAATATTTTATGTTTTGACGGCAGTGCGAAGGTATTGTTTTTATAAATATCTTCACAGATATATTATATTTACATATGTGTAAGATAGGCTCAATTTACAGAACAAATATATGTATAAATTTTTCCATTTAAGGAATTGACTAAATTTTCTTGTTTTATAAAAAATTTATTTGTTATTGTTTTAGTCTTTAGCTTTTGAATCAATTACTTTTAAGAATTTAGAATGCCTTTGGTCATATTTTAGATTTATTTGAATCTTTTGATTAATTTAATTGTACGTTTTTCTTTTATAAAACAATAAAAATTTTTATCCACACAGTTCATTATATCATAATTTTATGATAAAATTAATTAATTTACAGGAAATATCCTCACATGAAGAGGAAAATATAATATAATTTAATTACTCATTTTCTAATCCAGTCTCTACTTAACTTGTATTTCTTGGCCAAGAGACATTAACCTTAGACTTTCTTGTTAAATATTTTAATAATGGCCACAAACTAGTCAAACAACTGAAGATAGAGACTTGGATTGAACTTGAATATTACATTCTTGAACCTTTCTGCTGAAGAACCTAAAAAAAATTTAATATTTTATTAACATGCTTAACAATATTTTCTTCCTAGATCGAAAAAAACGCGTTTTCTCCCCTCTGAGAAAGAAAAATTTCGTTTTGTCCATAGGAGAAAAAAGAAAGGCTCCAGATCGCAGTTTACTATCCTCAGCTTCGCCTCGGATGTTAATTAACATGTGATCTGGGCCATTCTTTTTTTTTTGCTCCCTTAGTTAAAAATGTACTATTGAGAAAAATTTTGTATTACCTTAACTCGATCAGTTGATTCTTGTTCCTTGCTAGGTATTTGTGTAGGTCCATACTCGCGACTGACAACACACAAAAATTCTGCATGATCATCGTTTCCATAATTGTATTGCGATCCAATATTGATTAACTGAAAAAAAAAAATATAAATATATAAATACAAATATAAATAATCAATAAAATTATGAATATCAGTTGCAGCAAATAAAAGCAAATGTATATTGTATTACCTGTTCAAATTTCCAACCATCAGACATAGTTGAAACCATTTGAGTTAATTCGTCTTCATGGCACTGTATAACTCTGTACACATGTTTTTTAGAATCTTTAGAGGGCCGAGTATCTCTTAGTATGATTCTTTCTTTGACTAGTCTTATAAGCTCAGTGATATTATAAAATTCAGCTTCTTCAAGAACACCTTCTTCAGCCAAATCTTTGTTTATAACGAGTTTCCCATGTCTCAGGTAATTAAGAATCGGACTGAAGTATGTTGGATCTCTATCAATAAGGTATGCTCCAGTTTCGTCCTAGAATATTAACGAAAAAGAGAAATATAGGCCAATGTACTTTTAAAAAAAGAGCAATAGTCAGAACGCGTGCGCGCACATGCACTTACGAACACAAATAATTTTTAATGTAAATATAAAGTAATATTGATAATAATTATAATACAAGATATTGCAAGAAACTATTACAACACAAAAACAAAATTATGACTGTTAAAATAGTTTACGAAAATATCATGAAACTAACCCTGTCAGAAATGAGATCGGAGTCTTCTTGACATAAACGACAAAGAAAAGAATTCGGATCTCTTGTTAAAGTTGTTTTAGCTGTTAAAAAATAAGTTCCACCAATGTTAAGTCTGACCCACTGATTATTGCATCTTGTTGGTAAATGATTTTTCGTAACTGGATGAGAATTTGAGCCACAAAATTCAGCCATAATTTAATTTGATCAAGTAACACTTAATCAAAGATTTACTATAGCATCAAACACTCGCCACCACTGCGCGCAAACTGACCCCGATTTACCCCGAAAAGCAAAACATATAGCTTTTCTGATTATTATAATATTGGTATGTTAGAGGGTGCTCAGAGGGCAGCACTTTATTAACATTTTTTGCGATTGTTTTTGCAGAATTTTAAAAATATAATATGTACCGCACATAAAATAAAATAATTAGGAAAACGTAAAAAAAAAAATAAATTTTGCAATAATAAGACAAATTTAAATATAATTATACATATATCATTTAGTTCAAAGTATTCCTCGACGAGGATATTCACATTCACAAGAAGTCACGAATGATTTTAGTTCATTTATGTGATAGCATTCTGAATATATATATAGTATAGCTCGGAAAAGTGTGTATGTCTTTTATAGTCAACATGGCTACCGGTAAAAGTATCGCTACGATTTTAAAGAGTCATAATTTAAGCATAATAGGAAGAAATAATCCACATAAATTAATTAATGATTTATCTAAAGGATGCCTAATAATTCGTCGACAATTCATTACATCGGCATTACTTGCCAATCATTGGAAATATGGAAAAACGCAAATATGTAAAGTACCGTCTTCTACTTTCTGATCTTGTTACATCATATAAACGTTTCGTAATATTTAAATAAAAAATTTATAATGTCAGAACTTTCTTTGTTATTATTTAATTTTCAAATAGAATGATTTTCTATAATTTATTTGTTTATAAAAATAAAATTTAGTTGCAATAAAATTAAGATTTAAACAATTATAACCTATATTACCTGCAAATTAAAGTTCCACGTGACTGTAACCCTAAAAACTTATTTTGTAAAATTTATAAAAAACTTTTTTGTTCTAAAATTTTTAAATGACGAAACTAGTTTTTTAATTTTTTAATTTTTACATTTGTGAATGAATAATTTTTTCGATAATTTTATTAATTTAATTTATTAAAGTTGTGCATAGCAGACTGCTTTTTATGAGTTTATTTTATTTTAATAATTACAGGTTGTTCAAGTAGATTCTTACAAAATTGTAGACAGTTTCATTTATCAAGTACAGCCTTAGCAAAACGAAATTATTATGAAGTTCTTGGTGTTTCAAGAAATTCTTCAGCCAAAGACATTAAAAAAGCTTATTATCAGTTAGCTAAAAAGTATCACCCAGATACAAATAAAAGTGATCCAAATGCTAGTAAAAAATTTCAGGAAGTATCGGAAGCTTATGAAGTTTTGAGTGATGAAACTAAAAGAAAAGAATTTGATACTTGGGGAGCTACTGCTGAACAAATGGGAATGGGTTCTTCAGGAGCTGGAGGAGGAAGAGACCAGAGTACACGTGATTTCAATTGGCAATTTAAGTCAACTATTAATCCAGAAGAGCTGTTCAGAAAAATATTTGGAGAAGCTGGTTTTAAAAACAGTGGTTTTGACGATTTTGAAGATTTTGCAGAATCCAAATATGGTTTTGGCTCTGCACAAGAGGTATGTTTAATTTTTTTTAATTATAGTGTACAAAATATACAAATTTTTTTTCTGTAGGTGATAATGAATTTAACATTTCAACAAGCTGCCAGGGGTGTAAATAAAGATATAGTTGTAAACGTAATTGATGTTTGTCCAAAATGTCAAGGGTCTCGATGTGAACTTGGTACAAAACCTATTAGATGTCATTATTGTAATGGAACTGGCATGGAAACTATTAGCACTGGTCCATTTGTCATGCGTTCTACTTGCAGACAGTGCCATGGTACTAGAGTTTATATCAAATACCCATGCACTGAATGTGAAGCAAAAGGACAATCAGTAAATATTTTATCATCACTAAGAAAAAAATGTAGTCTATTATTTATTATTAATAACATTATAAATTTTAGGTTCAACAAAAAAAGGTGACAGTTCCTGTACCAGCTGGTGTTGAAGATGGTCAGACAGTAAGAATGGCAATTAATGGTAACAAGGAAATATTCATAACATTCAGGGTAGAAAAATCAAAATATTTTAAACGCGATGGACCCGATGTTCACTCTGAAGCTGAAATTTCTTTGTCTCAAGCTGTCCTTGGTGGTACAATTAGAGTGGAAGGTGTATATGAACATCAAACAATTCAAATTCGCCCTGGAACTTCTTCACATACTCTTATTCGACTTAGTGGCAAAGGATTAAAAAAAATGAATACGCATGGTTTTGGAGATCATTACGTACAAATAAAAATAGTAATTCCAAGTTCATTAAGTCAAAAACAGAAAGTTCTCATACAAGCATATGCTGAATTAGAAAAAGATACTAATGGTACTATTTATGGAATTACTTCAACAAAGGATGGTAAGGATAAAACAAGAAATAATTGTTGAAATGCTCAAGATTATGGCATTATTAAAAATAATTTGTTAGATAATTTTGTGATTAGACTTTCTGATATCGCTTGAGTTCCTCAACGTGTTGTTATTAATTAATTGTAAATAATACATTTAAATATACGAAAAAAAAAAATAAAAACTTTATTTGCTGTATTTTATTTTTTTTTATATTTTATTTTTTAACACAAGTCAGATTCATTTTTTAGGCACGTCAGAGAAAACTCAAGCGAGTCAGGACAGTGGGTTACTTGATAAGCTCAAGAGGGCAATATTTGGATAGACTCAAGTGGTGAGTTTATTTACCTGAGTAAATTTTGTTAAGTAAACTAAAAACCTTAACTAATTTCAGCAAAACAATTAATTTGACTAATGAAATTATATTTTAACTTTTCTTTAATATTTTATTTATACATTATATGTGTTATTTTTGAAATAATTATACATAATTTTCCCATACAAAAATATAAGTACGAGTTAGTATCAAATACAAATAAATCAAAAGAATTTTTACATTAATTAATATATTTATTTATTTTTTATTATAAAAATATAAAATGTTTTTAGGTACAAAGCATTGTTATGAAGAGACACACGGTTTGTTAAATTCTATACGAGAAGCTTTGAACAATAAAGAAAAAGGTTTGGAAATAACAGTAGATTCAAAAGCAAAAAATCAAGAAGTATCTGATCATGATGTTAAAGTAAATTGTCAAAAAATGTCGTGAAACTAAATACTTTTAGAATTTAGTGTACCAGATTTATGCATTTTGCGATAACTATACATAAAAAACAGCATCTAAGGACTTATTCATAAAATAAAAAATAGCTTTTTTCATATTTTGATTGTGAATAGCAGTAAAGAAAAAAAATATAAAATTAAAAATGCTGTGTTAAGTTGACTAATTCTTTTAAACTAGTGAGCCTTATGTGTACAGTGAATACAGTTTTTCTTGGCCAAGTTTTTATGTTCTTATGTTTAAATATTAAGTGTATGAACTATTTTGACTCTTGAATTTATAAAATTTGTTTGTTATTTTATTATCATGTACTTATAAATTTTAATTAAAAATTTTTATAAAAAAATCTTTGCATAAAGTTGTTGAACAAAAATTGAAATTATCATTGATTTATCATCATATATCACATATTTGAATTATTTAACATATAATGCACTATTATTACGCGTAGGTTACTAAACCATATTTTAGTCCAATGTTAGTAAAACTTTGGGTAGCTGAAAGTTTTAAAACAGCCACAGTTATTGCTGCTATTACAACAGCACCTTCAAGGTATATACCATAGAGAACTCTAACATGTCCACTGATTGTTGAAAGTCCTCCAGCGGCAGTAAAATCTAATGGAAAAAGTAAACTTTCTGAAATAGATCTTCTTCTTGCAAAACCAAAACCAATTGTACCAAGCACGTAATAAATACCTGTTGAAAATTTAATGTTATTTAATTTTTTTTATTTTAATTTTTAAAAATTGAGATAGAATAGTGAATAATGTAGATAATTGAGATAATGCAATTATAATGAGAGTATAATCATAATGTATATTTGTACAGAAACAATATTTTATTAAAAGTATAATTTACTTTCAAAAATAAAATTGTTTTATTGAAAACCTGGAAAATAATTATTCAACAAGTCTTATTGAGAACACGCACCACCCTCTTTTTCCATACTGTCTATAGGGGTAATCACAAGTAAAGTATTTAAAAAAAATAATGTAATTATTTTATTTAAAAAAAAATTTCTAAAATGTTTAAAATGATTTATATCTTTTATTAATAATTTAATTTATACAAATTAATAGTACATTTTTAAATAAAGGAGCAAAAAATAAAGAATCACCTAGATAACCATTTGCTCTTATGAGATCGAAAAAAACGCGTTTTCTCCCCACTGAGAAAGAAAAATTTAGTTTTGTCCATGGGAACAAAAAAAGAATAACCCAGATCGCAGGTTAATTAACATCCGAGGCGAAGCCGTTCTTTTTTTTTGCTCCCTTGGTTAAAAATGTACTATTGATATACTGGCACTTGCCCCCCTCCAATATTTCTAAATTATCATACTATGAAATAAAAAATAATTAAATATACTGTTTTCCCCCGCCAAAAAACGTGTTTTGCTATCCTAAAAAAGTTTCTGAAATCTTGCGCATGTTTTCGACCTGCTATAATAAGAAAAGTAATAGCATGCAAAAGTTTCCCTACGGCAGAAAATAGCCTTTTATTCCAACCCAGCGCTGGGCCCCCCCAGGGCGGGGCTAAAGTTGGGGCAAAACGGTTTTTTGCAAATAACTCAAAAAGTAAGCAAAAATAAAAAGAAAAGTTGTAGCTGAGAAAATTTCCTATAAAAATGTTCATTAGTAATTTTTCAGTAGGATGCACTGGGACCGAGTTATAAGGGGTCAAAGTTTAGACCTTTTTTACTAAATTTTCAAAAATCGATATTTCACAACGAAAAAAAAGAACGCGTTTTTGATGAGTTTTTTGGATTTTTTGGTTGTCAAAAGTGTTAGATATGGGTATGCAAGGTTTTTAACATATAATAGTATGTATGGGGGTGTAAATTTTTGAATATATATGTTTCTGCACCCCCACACATAGGCGTTGCAACCCCTAGAACGTGCATTTTTTTTAATATCCATTTTTTGATGTTTGCATTTTTGCAACTAAAAAAGCTTATAAATATGGGAAAATTTATCATGGAATTACTTATTAGAGATCCATACTATGTATTCAACTCAAAATATGCACATATTTCAATGTAATTTTGCCTTAATAAAAACGATTTTTTCTATGATTTTAAAATTTTTAGCATTTTTTGGCCAAAAAACGGTTTTGGATTCAAGCTACTACTGTACTATTATGTACCAAAAATGTTGAAAATAGTTGAAATATTATAAAAATATAAAATAAATCAAATTTTCCAGGCAAATAAACCATGTAAATCCAACAAACGCAATTTTTTAATTTTTTCGAAAAATATGGTTCTCGTTTACAGACAAAATTACATTGAAATATTTTGAGTTGAATAAATAGTATATGGATCTCTAATAAGTAATTCCATAATAAATTTGCCCATATTTATAAGCTTTTTTAGTTGCAAACATCATAAAATGGATACTAAAAAAAAACGCATGTTCTAGGGGTTGCAACGCCTATGTGTTGGGGTGCAGAAACATATACATGCAAAATTTTACATCCCCACTATTATATGTTAAAAACCTTACATAGGTACCCATATCTAACACTTTTAATATGACTACTAAAAAATCAAAAAACTCATCAAAAATGAGTTCCTTTTTTCTTTCATGAAATATCAATTTTTAAAAATTTGGTAAAAAATGTCTTAACTTTGATCGCTTATAGCTCATTCCCAGTGCTTCCGACTGAAAAATTTCTAAGAACCATTTTCGTCGGAAATTTTCTCAGCTACAATTTTTATTTGAAACTTTTTTATATTTTGTTTACTTTTTGAGTTGTTTGCAAAAAACTGTTTTGCCCCAGCTTCCCCCTCCCCTGGGGGGGGGGCAACACTGGGTTGGAATATCCGATTTTGTTTCCCCTTTCAAATTAGCCCAAAACCAACACATTCCACAACTTTTCATTTCTGGAGAATTTTTGTCCAAGTCGAGACCTTTCCTCAATAGCCCATTTCATAACTTTCACTTGAACCATGGGCGAATTTGCACAGAAATCTCTAAAATAATGGGTGCATTCCGCCCATGACGCAACGAATGTGCTAAATGGAGGTTTATAGGATAACTTTATCAAAATTTCGAAAATTTGAATTGATTATGACACAAAATACTCATTTTGATACAAGTACGCACACAAGCACGTAAATACGCAAAAAATAGTCAATTTTTAACCAAGGGAGCAAAAAAATAGGGTGAATCAGATAAAAAAATAGTTGTAAATTTATGAAAAATAGTTGTGAGTTGAAAACGCAATTTCTTTTTCAGAGGGGAGATAACGCGTTTTTCTAATCGTGTCGTGGGCGATAAAAAGAGTTTTAGATCCGCTAGTATGAAAAATTACAAAAATTTTTGGGCACCGTAACCTTATTTTAGGGGTGCCTGACAAAAAATTTTAAATCGTCCCCTCCAAAATGAATTTTTGGATATGCCCCTCAGTATCACTATGCATCATCAGTATGATCACAAATTGGCTTTTCATATAGGTTACCGAAATTTAAACGATTGAAACAGTACACTGTAAAAAGTAACTTTCTTAGATTTACAAAAAAAATAGAATTTTTTCGAAAAATTAGTGAATTTTCAAAAATTTTTGTAAATATTCGATAAAAATCGTAAAGGCTATGTCCGGATCTATATAGTGAATCGGCCCAGGAAAGATATTTAAAATCTAATTGTATTAGGTCAATGTACACCTAAAAAAATAAGATCCCGAAGTTTTCAGACCTCTAGATGCCTTCAGCTCTGATTGGCACTCTATTAATGATAAAAAAAAAAGTAAATTTTTAGCGACTATTTAGTCGTGTTTCTGATACTCCCGTGGTAAAACGATTTTGTCAAAATGATCTTGCGACCTCTCATTCAAAAGGTTAGACGATATATTTTGAGATAAAATTACTTTTGGAAGTGATTTTAGTGCATCCTTTTGATTGGTAGACCATAAACCGTGCAAAATAAATTTTTTTTCTTCTTAAATTTCAACTTTGGCAGTGATTTAAAAAAAATTGAGAGATACGCCCATTCTATTTTTATTTTAGTAATGAAAAATAAAACAAATTTTCATTTGCGACCATTCCTGCTCAAAAATATTTGGGGTAACATGGTCAAATACTTAAAAAACTGAAATAACTTTTGTTTTTAATTTTGTGAATTTTCGAAAAAGGACCCCGCACAAATGAATAGGAAATGGCCGTTCGATCAAATTAGGTGAATTTTTTGTATGTTTTAGATTTTATTATCCTGAAAAAAAGTCTCCATGGACACAAAGCTCCAAAGTATCAACTTTGGCTGCTACGGAGCTTGAAATGCTCCATAGCTCTATTACATGTACAGGCACAAAAAAAAAATCCTGTACCAGAGGGTAGACCCCCTGGTATGGGGGTTTTTGGTGGTACTAAAATCAAATATGGCCATAGAAATGCAATAAAACTAGCCAATTTGTTCCCAGCGCCCGGCCCCCATAAGCCCCCCAAAGGAGTAAAAAAATTTTTTTTTTCGAAAAATAAAAATTGAACTTTATACTTATGTTTTTTGGGACGCTTATACCAAAAATATATACAAAAAATGTTTTCTACCAATGTTTGGCCCTGTAAACCACCCCAGTGGCACAATGCACCACTCCCTCCCAAAACGAGATACAAAAATTTTTATTACAAGAACTAAAACTCAATGTATATTGTTATTTTTTTGAGACTCTGTAATCAAAGATGAATATAAAAAATGTGTTTAACCAATGCTTGGTCCTCTATAGGCTACCCCAGTGCCCCCATTCACCCCCTCCCCAAACGAGTTAAAAATATTTTTATTAGGAACATTAAAATTCAATGTGTATTCTTATGTTTTTTGAGACTCTGTAATCAAAGATGAATATAAAAAATGTTTTTAATTTGGTTAAAATTTCTCATGTAAGAAGTGGTCAAAAGCTAAAATAAATGGTTTCATCGAATTCCTGGGGAAAAAGTATACAAGACCTTCTTTTAAATAATAATCAGAAAAACTTATTTTGAAAACTGCTAACTTTTTATAATAGATTTCCATAAAATTGGGACCCTAAAAACCAATAAAATCGATTTTACTCCTATAAAACGTGGTCAAAAACTAAAATAAATGGTTCCATTGGATTCCTGGGGAAAAATTACTAATGTATATCAATTGGAACATAATTTGAAACGTAATTTTAATCCACTGGAAAAACTGAAAGTTTTAAGAAAATCCCAATTTTAAGGAGGCCAAAAAAAAAACTCTCGAGAGCTATCGTGGGCTCAAAAATCAATGTTTTGGTCTAATTCCAACGAGAAACTTATATTTTTTACTTATATTTTCGAGTTCTGCAGGCGCGTTAGGAATCCCGGATACTTCGAATAAAAAAGCCAGTCTTATAAAAAAATTCAAATCATCATTATTCAAATTATGCAAATATTGACAGCAAATGCTTAAAGTAGCTGGATAGAAGGTCCGGATAGAAAATTCGTAAACATTTTTTAGTGTAGAAAAGACCCTAACAAAGTTTTTTTTGTAATTTTGATCGCATAATAAAACGCTTCCAGGTCACCGTGTATGTAGATCCGGGCATAGCCTTTACTAATTTTAGTATTAATGATTTTTTGGTTTATATACATAATTTTTGATAAAAAACAATCACCTGCTTCCCGAGAGTCGGTAAAAAAAATTTGGTCATTAAATTTTTTACTTTGTAACATTTTTTTCATGTATTAGCAGTCAGTTTAGTGAAATCAGTGACTTTATAGATTTACTAGTAATTATATAAAATTTTTCGATTTTAAGAAATATCATTCAACAAAACAACTAATCGAAATACGATTTTAAGAAATTATTTTTTTTTTTCAACAAAATTACTAAATACTCCAATGAAATCGCCGTAGGAAGTTTTTGATAACCTGCCTTTAACAAATATGGTCTCTATAGGTTTTTTTGGTGTTTTTTCGCTAATCATGAATTTTCGGGTGTTTTCTACGAGAAATGGGGACTACAGCCTTTAATTTGCAAAAATTATACCTAATAAGGATTATTTTTATGTATTCGCTATTTTAGTGTCCAGATTCGGTCTGTATACGTTTTTTGGATCCTTGACCACGAATAAATTTGCAAAAACTACCTCTAATATGGACACTCTAAGATCAAATACATAAACACAGGGCCCCAAAGTTCGTAATCAGTGGCCCAAAAAACTCGGCTTCGCCTCGGATGTTAATTAACCTGCGATCTGGGCCATTCTTTTTTTTTGCTCCCTTGGTTAAAAATGTACTATTTCTTCCTAGCGGGTCGTAAACCCTTTTTTCGACCCGCAAACGAGATCGAAAAAAACGCGTTTTCTGCCCACTTATGATATTTATAAAATATCTCATATCTTTACAGGGTAAATGCTTTATGGTTCCAATATTCGTTTTACAAAAAATAATAAAAACACCCTGGTTTTAGATAAGAAAGCCAAACAAGAAATCAGAGTTTTAATACCTAATAACTTTAATACCCAATAATTTAAAATTATTTAACACCCAATAACTTTAATAACTTTTAGTATAAAAACTTACTTGCAAATATCATTGGTACATGTTTAACCCATTTTGGCATTGGTAAGGAATTTACTGCATCTTGTTCAAGATTGCATTCTTCTGGATATTTTTTTTCAATGCCATATCTTTTTAGTTTCATAGCGATCACTAATCCAAAATTATATACTAATAAAAAATGTGCTGGTATTCCGATCACAGCAAATATTGCTCCAACTGTTCTGCCAGAACTTGTACGTGGCACAGGAGCACCAAACCCTAAAAATTTTCTTCTTTATAAACTGTTAAAATACTTTAGATTTTAAAATTTAATCAAGAAATGAATTAAATATATGGTTAGACTATTAATATCAAGGAAGAGACATCTTCTTCCTCGGCGATAAATGAAAGAGATAGATGAACTTTTTCAAGATAAATGAACTTTTCACATTATGTCGAGGTTTCTTTTTTTTCCAGAAACTTATCGTAAAAATAAAATATTTAGAAAGTAGCAAAGTTTGGTGCTTGTGAAAAACAAAAATAGAATGTATATTTTATAGGAATGCATTATTTAAAATAAATTTAATACGGGCAGGAGTTGCTGCGAGCCTTTCCAAACCTTCTGCATAGTTTTAAAATACTTAAAAAAAAAAAATAAAAAAAATGAAATTAGCAGATACAAGAGAAAATAACAAGATTTTCCAAACGATGTTTCACGTAAAAAGCAGCTCCTATATATTAAGAAAAAAAAAGTATATTTAAATTTAAAAAAATCATTAACCTTTTTTTCAATTATTGGTAAATAATTATGCAAAGCATCGGGTCTTTTATTAAAAAATTAATATATGAAAATATGGCTAATATAATTATCTCAGTTTTAAAATATGCTATTCAAAAGTCTTTGAGCTTTCTTACGCTGCTTATAATATAGACTTCTTAAAGAACTCTCGCTGGCGCACACGCACTGACTGTGTTCCAAAGTTCCAAGTTTTTTACCTTTTTCATTTGCGTATAATACAAATTGAGTAATTACCGAGAGTTGTTAAAACAGCAATTGAAAATAAAACACAACCAGGAAAAGTCCAAAGTTGTCCTCCATCATTTGATTCCCCATAACCGGCTTCTACAGCATCCAATAAAAGTTTTTCATGTTTAGCTACATATTGACTTATTTTATTTGCCCAAATAGGTTCTGTTTGGCGATCATTATCACGTAATTGTCTTAATTCAGTTGCCAAATCAACAGATAATTGATGCTGCATATCTTTTAAGCCGGTAACTTGTTCACGTTCACGTGGGCCCTCTGTCACGTAAAAAGCTGTGGCTCCTAAAATTGCCCACGTTACCAGAAGCCATAATAAGCCTTTAAAAAAATTAAACCTTTAAATTTTGAGTAAAAAAAATTAATTTGAAATTTATAATTAACTTACCAAACTGGGAAAGTGCTGCACGAGCAAATAATACAAATACACGAAAAAATGTTGAGCGTTTTTTTGGTTTATCTGGTTTACTTTCATCACCTACAATGTCAGCAAGTGTAGGAAAAAATCTTAGCCTGTAAAGAATGTGTGCAATTGTTTGAGAACTCGTTGTTTTGAAATGTTTTGTCGTGGGAAAAGATATATTAACTCGAGAATCTTCATCTGATCGATTCGCTGAGCCATCACGAGAAATCCTTGAAGATCTCACTTTTTAATTTTGGATTACAAAAAAATTTTCATTATTTTTAAAATTATGGTATATAATAAGAATAAAATTAAATGGTAACTAGACTCTTTATTTTGTTAACTATTTAAAAAAAAAATATTTTGACACTTACTGAAAGTATGCAACAAATAAACAGAATCTTATCGAGAATCTTATTAAAACATACTTTTTTAAGAAAAAAAATTAAAAAAATGGATAGTAAAAATTTTTCGTATAAAATAAAAATAATATTTTTATACTCATTGATTTGCGATTACCCACGTGTTTGATAGTATTAAAATGTATAAAAAAGTTATTCAAAGTCCGGGTCTATAGTTTGCAACGCAGTGTATACTAATTAAATATTTATGCATACTTTTTTCTATGAGAAATCGATAAATAAATACTTAAAACTAAGAGTTTCGTCATGAAGCAAATAAGTAAAAATATTTCTTACCTTCGGAAGCTCGAACAATTTCAGTAATTACATTATTTTGTTGTTCTGTTGTAGTATCTATCGTTTTCGTCATTTTTTCATCTCTGCATGCATTAAATTTTTCAATCAGAACAAATTCTATGTTTAAATTAATCCCTCTTTTACAGAGCACAATTTTATTATAAAAAAAAAAATTTATGTACCTTTGATATGTTTCAATGGGTATTTTAATTTCAATTTATTTTTAAAATTTTTAATCATAACCCTTTACCGATCATCGTTTCTTGAATTGCGATATATAGAGATATTTAATTTAACGTATTATTTAATGCTTAAAATTTTCATACATATTTTAATCAATTCGCTTTTTGTAAACTAAAATACTGATTTATTACGCACTTCCTTAATTTATAGAAAAAGTTTTAATTTGTTATTTTTTTTTAAAATTGTTTAAATTAGCCTTTTGGCACCAACTAATTACTTGAATTTAAATTTTATAATAAGACTAGAAATTTTTGCTACAAGAAAATTTTTTTCAGTGATTGTAGTTAAAGCGATCTAAAAGAATACACAGACAGTTAGGTTGCTGCCCTTGGCATTTCAAACAACTTCAAAAATTTGCATAAGATAAAAAATTTTTAGAGTTATATTATTTTATGTTTTAAGTAATTTGATGAGCATCAGAAGAATATACCGAGATCTAAATCAATTGAAGAATCAAATATTTGCAGCGATTTAACCGTGTAACATATGATAAGCCAAATTAGATTTCTAAATCGTTATATTAAATTTTCTGGTATAAAATAAATACTGGGATAAATATTGTTCTAAAATTTTTGTTTGAGCAAAATTAAAAAAATAAAAACTCTAAAAAGTCCCAAGTCAAGGCTTAATTTTTTTGCTTGTTTTTGAAATTTAAATTCGGTCGGTAAAGGGTTGATAAAAAGATTCATGAAAATAATAAAAATATTTGAAAAATACCTTGAATTTTGTAATTTATAATGATTATCGTGTTGAATAATTTTATCTTGAGCCATAGTTTTTTCAATTTCTCTAACATATCTTCTAATAGCTACCTGAGGTTTAACATTTTGATTTTGAAAAGAACGCCCGCGCTTACGCTTTCTACCAACTAACCAACTGGCCGAACGTGCTCTTCGTTTTGTTGTTCCCATACGACGATTAATCGAGGCACAATTTTCTTGTAAGGAAATATTTTTCGGTGCTGGTGATGGAAATGTCGGCACGTTCATTGTTCTAATCATTTTTTGTCCTTGTTAAAGATCTTTTAGCAAATCGATAGTTCACTATGTCGCTGAAAGTAATTCATTTAAATGAAGCGTAACAATAAAATAATAACGTATTAGACACATCACTTTCTTTTTATTGTAAAATTACTTTCAATTAAACTACCTTTTAAAAAAATTTTATTTTTCCGATTTCTTTCTTCTTCAGGTTACATCCATTATTATTATTATTAAAAAAAAAAAAAAATAAAGAAAATATTTATTAATTGCAAGTAATAATACGAAGAAAAAAAATGTTAGTTTGACAATTAATGTCAAAAAAATGATATTATAATTGTAATAAAAAGCTGTCCTTCATTTGTGTACAATATAGTCTTCCGGTTTCATCGAAACTAATAAAATGTATAGGAAAAAGTTTATAGACACCCACGAACTCGATCTATTATTGCATGTTACAGTTTTTTATCGTTGTAGTTGTGAAAAATTAAACTGGCTATACATTATATTATACTACTTATGTATCTTTGCCTGAATGAGCAAGTGGTCGATTTTCTTATTTTTACACTCTATAAACATATTTTATTTTTTATTTATAAACTTTATTTTTCAAAAACTTCTCTTTAATAAATTATTTTCTTTTTATTTATTTACAAATGTAATTCAAGAGTTGCATGAGTTGAAGTTATTTTTATTTTATGTTATGTAAAAAAATTTACCTACGAGTGTGTTAAAGTAAAAAACTGTTAAAGTATAATTATATTATTATCTAAATCAGTCTAATTCTTTTGTTACGTTTGTATTGTTAAAAATATCTGCAAATATAGAATTTTTAAATGATGCCATTGAAATTTTTTATTTTTTATCTAGAAAATTTATTTATTTTTTTTTCAACTAAGAATTTTTGATTTTGAGTTCTTCAAAAAATAAGTTCTTTGCAAAAATAAAATGTAAATGTAATTAATCGATTGTTTGCTCTGTCACAAAATTTTTGGGCGTGATTAGTATGGCTGGCGCCTAGACTATATGCATAAATATAACATAATATAGCATAATATAACAAACAAGTATAATTATAAAATATAAATATATAAATATACTCTTTTAAATATTTTTACAATAAAGTGTAAATAAAACAAAATAAAATGAAATATAAAAAAGAAAAGAAAAGAAAAAAGCAACATCATGGCAATAATGAGTTGCAATAGCACATAGCATCAATTTCTTAATTTCTGCCAGTTTATTCTGATACAATAATAGAAAATAATTCTGAATTTCAAGATTTATTTATACAAATAAAAACTATACTTCATATATGAAATGAAAAATCCTTTCCTTGCAAATTTTAGTAATTTAAAAGAAAATTTCTTTTAGCATTTATATTTTATGATAAAGGCTGGAAAAAGTAATGTATTTAAAAAAAAATTTTCTCGCAAGAGAAATTATACATAATTAGTAACTATACAAATAGAGTAATCAGACTTACTTCCCCTGCGGCAAAAGTTATTTTTTCACAACGATGTTTCATACTTCGGTCAGTGGTATTAGAGTAATTCTTAGTGAAACTTTACTAATGGAAAGGTAAAAGTCGGGGATTTGAAAAAAACTAATTGGGTTGGGTTTGGTATACGTTCATATGATACCATACCAAATTTTAAGGTTTTAGGCTCAAAGGGTACAAAATGGCGGCTATTTTTCGGTCTTATATGGTTTTAAAAAAAAATCATTTTTAAAAATGACAATTTTCGATTTCATTTTTTCTACGCTCTGAATAAAGCTGAAAAATGGTTTTCTTGACTATGTCTCATGTAAAATTTCCCGCTTAGTCCGAATCTGCCACTAGTTTTTCAAAAAAACCTCAAGGAAAACCGGAAAATTGGAAAAACTAAGAAAACTCATTTTTTTTCAAACGCAGATTTTTCATACAGTCGTAACTTTTTTTTTTCCTAACCGGTCTTAAAATTTTTGTTTTTGTATGTACTTTTTAATAAAAAAAAATTTTTTAGAGTATTTGCCTTTTAAGTACTTAAAAATCCATTTCAATATTTCCCATTTTCACGAAATTTTTCATTTTCAATTTTCCGGATTTCCTTGTCACCGAATGAAAATTTTGACCAAATTTTCGGATTCCTCGAAAAATTTTACTAAAGACCCCCTTTTTTGAAAAGTTTTGGATGTTTCCATAACGCTATAGAAATAAAAGAAATAGCAAAATACTGAATAACTACAAAATACGACAATGTTATAAAATAGGGTTTTTTCGTAATCTTTAATTCAAAGCTGCAACCTCGACAGTTAACCAAAATACTTCCAATTGGTCTCATTTTTTTCGTATAAGTGTCACTTTTCAATTCTCGTACACCGCAATTTTTTTTAATTAATTCTTTCACGGCAATAGTCAATAAACCAAACGCCTATTCTTACCCCAAAATGACCAATTTTTAAATTGCTACCAAAATTCTAATTTTTGATAGAAATGGGTTCTGTAGGCCTTGAAAACTTTCTGCAAGCACTAAGTTTCCAAAAAATTTTTACTCGTCTTTTTTCATTAAATATTTTCTAAGATATCCCCTTTTTAAAGATAAAGATTAAAATTGACTTTTTTTCAAAAACCCTAAAAATGGGACTCTGACTTTAAATTATCATATCTGCAAAACAAAGTATAAAAAAACGAGTAAAAATTTTTTGGATACTTATAGTGCTTGTAGAAAATTTTCAAGGCCTACAGAACCCATTTCTATCAAAAATTAGAATTTTGGTAGCAATTTAAAAATTGGTCATTTTGGGGTAAGAATAGGCGTTTGGTTTATTGACTATTGCCGTGAAAGAATTAATTAAAAAAAATTGCGGTGTACGAGAATTGAAAAGTGACACTTATACGAAAAAAATGAGACCAATTGGAAGTATTTTGGTTAACTGTCGAGGTTGCAGCTTTGAATTAAAGATTACGAAAAAACCCTATTTTATAACATTGTCGTATTTTGTAGTTATTCAGTATTTTGCTATTTCTTTTATTTCTATAGCGTTATGGAAACATCCAAAACTTTTCAAAAAAGGGGGTCTTTAGTAAAATTTTTCGAGGAATCCGAAAATTTGGTCAAAATTTTCATTCGGTGACAAGGAAATCCGGAAAATTGAAAATGAAAAATTTCGTGAAAATGGGAAATATTGAAATGGATTTTTAAGTACTTAAAAGGCAAATACTCTAAAAAATTTTTTTTTATTAAAAAGTACATACAAAAACAAAAATTTTAAGACCGGTTAGGAAAAAAAAAAGTTACGACTGTATGAAAAATCTGCGTTTGAAAAAAAATGAGTTTTCTTAGTTTTTCCAATTTTCCGGTTTTCCTTGGCGTTTTTTTGAAAAACTGGTGGTAGATTCGGATTCAGCGGGAAATTTTACATAAGAAATACTCAAGAAAACCATTTTTCAGCTTTATTCAGAGCGTAGAAAAAATGAAATCGAAAATTGTCATTTTTAAAAATGATTTTTTTTTAAAACCATATAAGACCGAAAAATAGCCGCCATTTTGTACCCTTTGAGCCTAAAACCTTAAAATTTGGTATGGTATAATATGAACGTATACCAAACCCAACCCAATTAGTTACTTTCAAATCCCTGACTTTTACCTTTCCATTAGTAAAGTTTCACTAAGAATTACTCATTATCTACTTATGACTTACGAAAACGATGTTAGATACAGAGTTTTATTATTAGAAAACGGTATTACTATGAAGGCATTCGCAATACGGTATTAGATTCTTTAGAAAGCTTCGTTAGCACATTATGAACACAAATTCAGTTACTTTTTACATTGGAAAGTCGTGTTAGATACATTAGAAAGCTCAGCTAGCTACTTACGATTTTAAAGAACGATGTTGGATACTTCTGTAAGGTTTTTTAGCTACCCTGTAAAAACTAACTTATTAAATTATTAAATTAATTTATTAAATTTAGAATATCATTGAAAAATTCAAGAATCGTCAATTTTTTTTGTGAATTTTCGAAAAAAATTTGTAAATTATCAATTTTTCTTGCGAATTTACAAAAAAAAACGAGAATTCTCGAATTTTTCGTTAATTTACTAAATTTAGTAAATATGCGATTTTTTTCGAATAGTGACAAATTCTTTCGTAAATGTTCTAATTTTTTTATTAATATAAGGAAGTTACTTTTTACAGTGTACTTTTTACTTCGGAAAATGGTGTTAGATACATCTGAACACAGAAATCATGTTCAGATGTATATAAATCCGTATTCCGAAAGCATTTATCACAATAATTTGTTATCAAAGTATCTAAAACCTTTTACCAGCGTCATAAGATAACACCGCTTACCTGAGTATCTAACATCGTTTTCCGAAGTCGTTAAAAGATATCATAGCTTTCCATCGTATCTAACACCGTTTTCCGAAATAAAAAGTAGCTGAAATAGTGTTCATAATGTGCTAACGAAGCTTTCTAAAGCATCTAATACCGTAATGCGAAGTCCTTCATAGTAATACCGCTTTCTGATAATAAAGCTCTGCATCTAACACCGTTTTCCGAAGCTATAAGTAGAAATCACCACTCATCAAAGTAGCTAACGTTGTTTTCCTTAAATCTGAAGTACAGCTAAAATGTTTTTTAAAAGTATCTAACACCGCATTTCAATGTAAAAAGCAGCTGGAATTGTGTTTAGAAATATCTAAGACCATTTTCCGAATTTATAAGTCTCACTGTAAAAAGTAACTTTTTTAGATTTACAAAAAAAATAGAATTTTTTCGAAAAATTAGCGAATTTTCAAAAAATTTTGTAAATATTCGATAAAAATCCTAAATTTACTAAATTTAGTATATTATCGAAAAATTCGAGAATTCTCGATTTTTTTTTTGTGAATTTACGAAAAAAGTTGTGAATTCATTGTAAATTATCAATTTCTTTTGCGAATTTACAAAAAAAAAAATTGAGAATTCTCAAATTTTTTGTTAATATACTAAATTTAGTAAATATACGATTTTTTTTGAAAATGTACTAATTTTTCGAAATTGTTCGAATTTGTTAATATAAGAAAGTTACTTTTTACAATGTATCCACCACAGATTTCCAAAGTATCTAACACCGATTTACCGAATTCATAAGTATCTGATTCCACTTTCTGAAGTCTTTATCAGCTAACACCGGTTTCTGATGTAATTACCTATGTAATTAACACTGGTCAGAAAAATTTTTGGAGTTAGGGGCTTCTATAGAATATTATGGTGTTTGTGTAAATCGTTGTTTAAAAATTCTATTGATAAAAAAAAATTCATCTGACTAAGGGATTTATAATTTCATAAAAAACATAAAAATTGAATAAAATTTTGTTAAGTTTTGCGAAAATAGCGAAGTCCTACTAAATTTTTGATGATTAAATTATATATTAAATTAAGATCTAATGTTTAGATTCAATTTAAAATAAATCTTTTACTTAAACTAAAAAAGGTTGATGTACTTTACACATAAAATTGATTTTATATAAGAGTAAATATAGGGAAACTTAATTAAAGTTAGTTTCTGGTGATTGCATGTTATTATAATTATCCCTTCAACTTATTATAAAAGCAATGATAAACATTGTGATTGGTAAATTCAAAGAAAAATTTTCTTATAAAATTATAATGTTTGCTTAATTTAAAACTTTTTCATCTTGACGTGAGTCTAAAATTTTAATAATTGTGTTAATAAAAACAATAATTGTTTTTTCTATAATTGTTATAAGTCAATTTTTTTTATTATGATTTATTACAATTTTTTAATTTTAGTTATCAATCAAAGTTAGTTTTATTTTTTTTTAATTCTTTCATACAGACAAGTTAGAGCTTGCAAGCAATATCAATCAAATTTTATGAAGTTAATTATAAGTTTTAAATTGAAAAATTTTCTCCTGATGGCATAAAGAGAATTTTAATTTTAAGAGTTAATTTTTTTTGAAAAATTTTTTGCCCTACACTGTAAAAAGTAACTTTCTTATATTAACGAAAAAATTAGAACATTTTCGAAAAATTAGTAAATTTTTAAAAAAATTTGTAAATATTCGAAAAAAATCGTATATTTACTAAATTTAGTATTTTAACAAAAAATTCGAGTATTCTCGATTTTTTTTTGTGAATTCGCCAAAAAAATTGATAATTTACAATTTTTTTTTGGAAATTTTCAAATAATAGTTTTAATATTTGTTATGTCCAATTATAAAATTTATAATAAAAATTTTTTTCGACCTTGTTGGACCAATAATAAATCTTTTCGATTTATAACTATAAACTCACTTTTTTGATACGTGGATATTAATGGATCCAGTAGTTTGCTATTGTAAATTTATGAAAAATCGTTATGAATTTACAACTTTTTTCGTAAAATTACAACAAAAAAAATCGAGAATTCTCGAATTTTTCGATAATATACTAAATTTAGTAAATATACGATTTTTTTCAAATATTTACAAATTTTTTCGAAAATTTACTAATTTTTTGAAAAAATTCTATTTTTTTTGTAAATCTAAGAAAGTTACTTTTTACAGTGTAGTTTCTGATTTTATGCCATTCTGAAACCTAGAAAAAATAATTATTTTCATATTTTACACTGACAATATTTTTGGTTTTCTGATCGCTTGTATAGTAAGTCAAAGCTCTAAATCCTTACTTGATTCACTACGATTTTTTTGGGCATATAGCCCCAAAGAGAATTCTGTAACATGAAATTAGGTTCACGACTAAATGTATACATTTATTTTGAAAATTTTTTTGTATTTCATGTAAAAAAATGAAAAACAATAACAAATAATTATTTAAGGAGAATTATTTTGGAGCTGTGCTCCCCGAAATTAGGTTTTAAAATCAACAAATAGTTAATAAAGTAACGGATTTAATACATTTGGTCATCAAACAGAAAAGATTTTCAGTGTAGAAAATAAATGAAAAAAATTTTTTTCTTAATATACTATTTCTCTTTGATATATTTTTTTTAAAGCCTTTTTGAAAATAAGGTTAAGGGAACTTGTGTCCTCGGGGATATTTACAGCCTTTGAATGTAGTGGCATACGTTAAATTTACCTGGATTATATAATATGTTACGGCTGATCTAAATCAGTAAATATTTGAGCAGATTAATTTTTGCGAAAAAATTCCAATTAATCTTTTGGAGTCCGTCTGATTTTGTGTTCAAAAAACTATATTCATGTCTCAAAACTACTAATTTTTAAACTACTAAAAAAATTTTTACAGGACTTATTTTAACTTTTGTTAATGTATGGTTTGTAGATTTAATATTTAAGTAAAATACAAAAAACTAAATCTTCTGCAATTAATTAAGTTTCAGCTTATAGAATTTTTATTAATAGCATTATTGGCACTTTTTTTAAAAATAAAAAATGGATTAAAACAATTAAAAAATCGCCTATAACTTTTTTTTTATATAAAGTTTATGAATTACTATAAGCTTATAACGTCATGGAAAAGTAAAATTTTACAGTTATTGTATTTATTATTACAAGTAAATGACTTGCAAGTATGTACATTTAAAGACCTGTGCTCAATTGATTGAAAAACTTTTGATTAAAATTACTGTAAATTTCATTTCATTAATAAACCATGTTAAAACGCAAATGATTAATATTATTTGTATTATTCAAAAAAGATACAGTAAAAGTTTGGAAAAATAAAACAAAAATGAAATTAAATTACGAAAAGAAAAATCAATTCATATGCTTATGTATGGAAATGCCTATGTGTAAAAGTTAAATATTTTGAACAGCCGCTAGCAATGCAGTTGGTACCTATAGTTCATCGATCGGCACTACTAGCACACGTTTTAAAAACCCCTCCAGAATTCTTACTTTATAGATTGTAGTTTTAGTATGTATATGTGAAATAGAGACGGCGCATCAACACGATCCATTCAACCCTATTTTTTTACTATAGCAGTGCACAACCAACAGTGTCCTAAATGCACACCTCAATATTATTTTTATAATTTTTCATTATTATGTGATAATTAATGAATATTAAATTACCTTCTTTAATTAATATTATTTTTCATGAGTTCTTAGTCATCGGGTAATGAGAACTCGGTGGCACCGGTTAGTATTATTAGGATTTTGCATTGGCTTTCTACCTTTGATCATTAAAATATTACAAAAAAATAATACGGATTCTACGGATTTTTATAATTCATATTCATATTTGTCATCTGACCTACTTAATGATGGATTACTATCAAGTTATAATGAAAGAAGCAATCTTCAAAAACCAAGTAATAATAGTTACTGCAGGTAAAGCTTACATTTAATAATTTAAAAGATTTTATTGATTTTAAGTATAATTTTTTTTTTTTTAATTAGATGGCAGTATGGATTGCCAAATAAATTTATTTATTCGCCAAAAGACTTAGTTAACAGTCCTGGATCATCTAATTGGTTGAATTTAGTGTTACCATTTCTTATTTTAAGTGAAACCATCGAATTACTTCCACAAGTGACTTTATGTACACATGCAAGTGCTGATCAAATTTTAGGTATTATTGAATTAGCAAGAAGATGGGAAGGTCCTCTAAGTATTACTTTTTTTGGCCCTGGATCTGATATGGAATTAGCTGTTAGATTATTAGATCGGGCTTGCCATTGTGAACCGGCTATGATGAAGGCAAGTTTCTTTTTTTTTTTGAGAATTCAAATAATTAATGTATCCTATACAACAGAGAATTCTGTATAGAAATGATTGTCTGACTAACTCGGACTTTATCTACTTATTATTAGTAGTAAAATTCTTACTGACATTAATTTTTGATATTTTCGTTCAATTTAGGTATCGGTGCATTTGATATTTCCTATGGGCACACCACCACTAATTAATACAAATCTAGAGGATAACTTCGAAGAATTATATTCTAAATCTTATAATAACTGTGCACTTATCGAATTACAACGTAAATTTAGTGATTTAACAAATATAACTGTAAGACAAAAAGAGGGCCTAGCTTATCCAATAAATGTAGCTCGTAACGTTGCTCGACAATATGCACCTACCGAAAGAGTTCTTGTATCAGATGTTGAGTTATTACCAAGTTTAAAATTAGCAACAGCTTTCATGACAATGGTTCGAGGTAGAGCAATAAAATATCAAACTGTATTTGTTATACCAGTATTTGAAATTGAAAGTGGAGAAAGAATACCAGCGAATAAACAAGAGTTGATCGAAGCAATGAAATCTGGTTTAGTTGTTTATTTTCATAAGTAAGTTTTGAGAGAGGTTATTTTAACAATTCACAGATTGAAAAACTGAATAAATTTTTAGGTTTTTGTGTCCTCATTGTCAAAAATTTCCAGGGATAATAAAGTGGATAATAAGGCCAGATCCAGGTAAAGTAAGACCTCTAATAATAACTAGACGAGAGCGTCCCCATAATAGATGGGAGCCTATTTTCATAGGGACTAAAAAGGATCCACTTTATGACGAAGACATGACGTGGGAAGGCCAACAAGATAAAATGACTCAGGTAAAATTTACGTTAAATACTTAAAAGGAATTAATGATAAAAATTCTAATTTTAAATAAACCTAATTAAAAGATGTTTGAAATGTGCCTGATGAACTACCGTTTAATAATTTTGGATGGTGCTTTTTTAATTCATACTCCAGGAATAAAACGAAAAACAACAACGATCACTGAAATTCGTTCAACAGAACGTTTTCAATCTTTTGAAAGAAATAATTCAAAAATATATCAAAATGTGATAGGTCGATTGTTAAAAAAATATCCTAACAATCGACGGTGCTGACAATAGTTAGATTATAAAAAAATCAGTATTTATAATAATTTATTAATAATAGTTCCTTATAAAAGTATTTTAAAAAAAATTCTATATATGAATAAAAAAAATTTTCATTAGTTTTTTAAGAATATTAATAAAATTATATAAGCTTTTTAAAAAATAAATAATAAAAAATTTAACGATTGCCTAAATAAAAAAGGGTCTACTCGGAACCTACACATTTCGATCTTGCACATCTATTTTCTTACACATTTTATTACACGAAAAAAATATTACACATTAAATAAATTACCAAAATAAATCTTACAAAAAAGTAGGAAAATTAATAATTAGATATTTTATATATTTTAATTGTAAAACAATATGAAAATTATAAAAATATATAAAATATTTAATTATTAATTTTCCTACACTTGTGTAAGAATTATTTTGGTAATTTATTTAATGTGTAATATTTTTTTCGTGTAATAAAATATGTAAGAAAATAGATGTGCAA
The DNA here is from genome assembly GCA_022575985.1 of Anagrus nilaparvatae. NCBI lineage: Eukaryota > Metazoa > Arthropoda > Insecta > Hymenoptera > Mymaridae > Anagrus > Anagrus nilaparvatae. The sequence goes on along the minus strand of JAKSXM010000247.1, from coordinate 2,662,365 downwards.
GATTGAAATGTGTAGGTTCCGAGAAGACCCATAAAAAATTTTTAAATCAAACGAAATGAAATTTTATAAAACAATATTAATCAAAAATAATTTATAGAAGAAAAGTTTTTTAATGCAAATAGCCTTTTTAATAAAATATATCAAAAATAAATTTTAAAGCTTTTAAATAATGATAAAATCATAAAAAAATTTTTTAATTATAATGAATTTTTATAAAAAGATTTAAATTTAATCGTACTGCTTTTATAAAACTTGTACACATTTAAAATTTTTTGTAAAGCACATTTTTCAGAAAAGAATTGTTATTAAAAATTTTTTTAACAAAGATAAATAAATCAGTACTATAACACGCATAGGATATATCTAAGATATATCTCAGGTTTGAATTCAGAGCTGCATTTGTAATATATAAATTTTCAATTTTTTGTAAAAAAAACCTTTAGCCTGAAATCAAAGTAGAATCTAATACTTACAATGTTAATTATTTTCTTTTTGGTTTTAATAGTATAATATATACTACTAATTTATAAGAAGATTATATAATTTATAAAATTGTTAAAATACTTACGTAAATTAATAAATATGATTTATGAAGTTTGTAAAATTTGTTTTTTATAAAATAGCACTGTCGTTTTGAGTTTAAAATTACTATCTATAATACCTTATACCTAGTTTTTATACGAAAATCACTATATTTAATAGAATGTATAAAAAAAAACCTTTAGTTCATTAAGTTTTAATCAGAACTAATTGGTACCTAATGAGATAAAATGATTTCATTAACGAAAAACTCAAAAAAACTGAATATCAATGTCGAATCTTTAGAAAAAAGTTTTAAAAATATTGCTTATTTTTTATATTTATTTATTTTATATTATTTTATATTTATTTAAATATTGCTTATTTTTTATTTTTTATATTTATTATGATTTTTCAATGGTTCCTCAATGAGGAACCATTGTGATGGGTCAAATTTTGATTTTTGATTTTTTAGCATATATGCAAGTTTTGGGACCTCAGGAAGCTAAAAAACCGGCTTTTAAAAAAAGTCTGTATGTGTGTGTGTGTGTATGTAACCGGTGAAATTTCACAACCATTATGGAATTAAGACCTAATTTTTTTTTCAAAAATTTTTTCATCAAAAAATTTCAAACAACTTTTTTTTTTTTTAATTTGGATGTAATATCTCATTTTTTTCCATGAAAGTACTTATATTCAAAAGTATTTTTTACTCGATATCTCGAATCTGATAATTAATTTTTTTGGGTCGCTGAACACGAAAATCGGGGTAATTTGGCAAAGAAATTGGGGCTTCACCCATAAATTTTCAAAAACTACCCCCAAAAGGGTTTTTTTTACATATTCGCATTTTGAGCACTCAGATTAGCACCATACGGGTTTTTTGAGTCGTTGATCAATAATTTCGACTTTTGTTGTCATAAATAATTAAAATTTCACCCCTACATTGTTTAAAACTACCCCCGAAAGGGGGGTGTTTTTGCTATTCTCGTACTTTTAGCATCCAGGATATGCCCATATAGGTTTTTTGGGTCGCTAATCAAGAATTTCGACTTCTTTTTCATAAATAATTAATATTTCACCCTTAAAGTAGCTAAAAAGAGAATTTTTCCAGAATTTTTCTTATTCTAGGGGTAGGTGCGAGTACAGCATATGGAGTATAAAAAGGAGTATAAAAGTATAAAAATTCAAATCTATTTTTGCAAATATTGGAGGACATACAATCATTTTATCCGTTGAATAAAAAATAATTGTATTATTATGTTTAAGCTTATATTAATATTCAAAAAAAAAAAGGTAAAAAAATAAAAAAAAACAATTTTTTTTTCAATTAAAAGTGTTTTTCCCACCTAAAAACATTTTTTTAAAACTAATTTAGTCATTTAGAATAATTTCCTAGTGAAAAAATGCTATTTGGTGGGAGGGGGGGGGAAAGAAGAAGCACCAAAATACCCATAATATGCCTATAGCCTGGAAGCTCAAAGTGCGAAAATAACAAAAACACCCCAGTTAGGGATGGTTTTAACTGCTTTAAGGGTGAAATATTGATAATTTATGAAAAAAAGTCGAAAGTCTTGATTAGAGGCCCAAAAAATGTATAAGCACGTACTTTGGACGCTCAAAGTTAAAATATCAAAAACACCCCTTTTACGGGTAGTTCTAGCTGTATTAAGGGTGAAATTTTAATTATTTATGAAAAAGAAGTCGAAATTCTAGATTAGCGACCCAAAAAACCTATATGGGCATATCCTGAATGCTAAAAGTACGAGAATAGCAAAAACACCCCCTTTTAGGGGGTAGTTTTAACCCATGTAGGGGTGAAATTTTAATTATTTATGACAAAAAATTTGAAATTATTGATCTGCGACCCAAAAAACCCGTATGTATGGTGCTACACATAAGTGTGCTCAGTTCTCAAAATGCGAATATGTAAAAAAAAACCTTTTTGGGGGTAGTTTTTGCAAATTTAAGGGTGAAGCCCCAATTTCTCTGACAAATAACCCCAATTTTCGTGTTCAGCGACCCAAAAAACATATAGTAGAGCAAATCTGGTTTTCGTCAGTGATAATACAACCATACCCGTATTTTGACTGGAGTACCACCCCTTTCCACCTTTTAAGGGTTGTAAATAGGGCCAAAATGTATGAGACCTCAATGTATACGAAGTTTACTTAAATTTACATAAAAAATATTATTTTCAAACATATTTCAATAAAATTGGATACTTTTTTCATTGATTTTTCCAAACATTTCCTAATAATGCCTGACCTACCCCTTTCACCCCCGTTTTTAGGGTATTTTTAAGGGTTGTAGATTAAACTAATGTCAGATTTTGAAAGAGCATGAAATATTACTACCAGGATGAACTTTTCAGCCACTTACCTATCCTATTAACGCCTAAGCGGACATCCTTGGACACTTGCATTTTTCGGTAATAAAAACTGCATATTTTAGGCTAAAAACCTCACTTAATAGGTAATTCGGGTCGCTCTTTTCATTTCCGGGGCTCGTTTTTTGATACAACCCTTACGAAACGAGATATTAACCCCTAAAGTGGGGTAAATTTTCAAGTAATTCTTAAGGAAACTTTAGTTACTTTCAAATGCAAAAAATTTTTTATCTAGCATAAAAAATTTTTACTAGGAGTCCCAAGAAAAGGTTAAAAGTCAAATACGTATGTATTAGCCATTGCTACCCTCCCTGGGGGTGTATTTAGTAAACAAAGGGGTGAGTTTTATAAATAAATGAAAGATTGAATATTTTGGGCTAAAAAACTCATCTAATAGGTATTTTGGGTCGCTCTTTTCATTTCTGGAGCTCTTTTTTAGCTACAACTCCTACGAAATTATATATCAACCACGGGGTAAATTTTATCTATATACTTCAATTTTACGAACCTGCTCTTTTTTGGGAGTCCTGGTATCAATTTTTAATGTCAAATAAAATCTTTTTTGCATTTGGGGACATCTTACGCGTAACAAAAATCGTTTAAAAATTTACCTCATTTTAGGGGTTGTTATCTCATTTTGTAGGGGTTGTAGCTAAAAATGGGCTCCAGTAATAAAAAGAGCGACCCAAATTACCTACTAGGTGAGTTTTTTAGCCCAAAATATTTAATCTTTCATTTATTTATAAAACTCACCCCTTTGCTTACTAAAGACACCCCCAGGGAGGGTTGCAATGGCTAATACATGCTTATTTGACTTTTAACCTTTTCTTGGGATTCCTAGTAAATATTTTATATGCTAAATAGAGTATTTTTCGCATTTGGGAAGAACTTAAGTTTCTTTAAGAATTATTTGAGAATTTACCCCACTTTAGGGGTTGATATCTCGTTTCGTAAGGGCTGTATCAAAAAACGGGCCCCGGAAATGAAAAGAGCAACCCAAATTACCTACTAGGTGGGGTTTTTAGCCTAAAATATGCAGTTTTTATTACCGAAAAATGTAAGTGTCCAAGGATGTCCGATTAGGCGTTAATAGGCTATAAGTTAATATATTTATTTTTGCTCATTTCCAAAACTCTCCGCCCCGGCATTAATGAGTTAAAAAAAAAACAGTATACTTTGTGTCAGTTTCAAACCGTAGGCATTTACATTAAAAATCTAACATACTACCACATGCTCTGAATATTTGTTTGTAATATGTAAATTATTGAATATTTATGTAATTGTAATCTTATTATTTTTTATTTTTGCATCAAGTGCAAACATTTTACATGTGAAGATAAGAATTTGCTTCACAACTAGACCATTGAATAAAGATTTCGACTTGGAGAAAAATCCTCCAGAAATGAAAAATTGTGGAATGTGTTGTTTTTGGGCTAATTTGTAAGGAGAAAAAAATCGGACATTCCGTCCCAGTGCTGGGTTCTCCCAGGGGGGCAAAAGTTGGGGCAAAACGGTTTCTTGCAAATCTCAGCGCTGAAAGTGCGAATACGTAAAAAAAACCCTATTTGCGGAATTTTTTAATTTTTTCGAAAAAATTGTTACTCGTTTATGAGTTTATAAAAAATTTTTTAAAATAAAAAACGATTTTATCTATTTTATCTATTTTAGTATTCTTTGGCCAAAAAACGATTTTGGACTCAAGCTACTGTACCATTATATACCAAAAATCTTGAAAATAGTTGAAATATTAAAAAAATACGAAATAACATAATATTTCAGGCGTATGAAACATATAAGTCCAAAATAACGCAATTTTTTAATTTTTTCGAAAAAAATGGTTCTTGTTTTTTTTAATTTAAATGCATTTACAGGCAAAATTACATTGAAATATGTGCATATTTTGATTTTAATACATAGTATGGATCTCTAATAAGGGGCTATCCATATATTAGGTAAGACAAATTTCGGTGTTTCTTTACCACCCCTCTCCCCTTTGTAAGAAAAAATAAGAATTTCACCTCCACCCCCCCCTTTGTAAGATCTTACTCATTTATCATAAAGTTTTTTTTAACCATTTTAATCAAATTTGGGACTGTTAATACAAATTTATGTATTAGTGTTTTAGGCCCTCTCTACACTAGCAGATAATCATTTATATGTCCTGGTGTAGAGAGGGCCTTAAAAATTACTGATTGTTTTTTTTATATTTTTAATTATTATCTCCGAACTACTTGTAGAATCTATAAGAAATTTTAAATCTAGAATCTTAATTTAAACTAAAATTAAATCAGTCATAAAATTTTATATAATTATTTAACTTATTCAAAAAAGAATTTTTCTTTTCATTCGGTTAAATCTTAATCACTTAAATATACTCATAATAGGATTCGTTTATTTTTATAATCTGAAAGGTATTTGCAGAAACATATACATGCAAAATTTTACATCCACAAACATACTATTATATGTAAAAAACCTTATCTAACCCATATCTAAAACTTTTGACTACCAAAAAATAAAAAAACTCATCAATAACGCGTTTTTTTTTCTTTCGTGAAATATCGGTTTTTGAACATTTGGCCCAGCACTGGGTTGGAATGTCCGATTTGGAATGTCCCTTTCAAATTAGCCCAAAACCAACACATTCCACTACTTTTTATTTCTGGAGGATTTTTGTCCAAGTTTGCCCTTAATTTAGCCTTTATTCAATGGTGTAAACGGGATGAAAGAATCATGTCACACGTTGGGATTGTACTTTCAGTTTACTTCGCGACCAATACCGTTAATTCTTTAGATGTAATTCTCTTTTATCCTTTGAAAAGCAATTAAATGTTTCTGATAACTTTTTATTGCTCTAACATAAAATTCAAGCAAAATTTGTCATTACCTGGTAATTCAGAAAGGAAAGTAATTTCCAGACATTCACACGAGTATTCACAATAAGGTGGCAATCGTAACTCTATTTATCTTTTTGAATCACCATTTTTTAAATTAGTGTAGACAGAGGTGAGTGGGGGGTAATGCCTTAAATCAACCATGAAAACCTAACGAGATATAAGATCTCCGAGAAGATCAAGTAAATTATTGTTTAAAATATTATAAAAAACAAGAAAATTCATGTGAAGTGGGTGAGCCTTCAATTTATACTAAAATATGACCCCATATATAAGTACTTTATTTTTAAAAATTATTGTTTTATAATGACTATATTTCTGAGCAGTTATAAATTTTCTGAAATAAATATAGCCTTTGAGTTGCTCTAAAAAGAGAGATTTATTTTTAAGAATTAAATATTTTTATATTTTACGTTATTAAATGATTATTATTTTACTTAAAAAGAGTAATTAAAAGTAATAATTAAGAGTAAGTAAAAATAATAATTAAGTTTATTTTTCTATATGGGCGATTCTTTATCAAATCAGGCATCTACCTCCGAAAAGGGAGGCAACTTAAAAGGAAATGGATTTTTTTTAATTGACGGGAAAAAAGTATAGTTTTTATTCTCATTAACTTTTTCAACTCTGTAAAACTACTGTGCCTATTTTTGACGGATTAACAGTAAATTTTTCTTAAAAGTTGTTCTTTATTAAAACAAAAACTTCAACTTTGACTGTTGATATCTCTGAACTTACAGATCCAAAATAAAAAAGTTTTAGTTCAAAATGGTAGTCTTATAATACACAAGTGTGCCAAATGGCAGAGGATTTTATCGAGTAATTTCCGATTTAGCAATTCGTCACTATGTTTTTTGGCAACTCCTACGACTTTCCTTTTGGATGTTCGCAATCTCAAGAAATTTGAAAATAAATGTATTATTCTAATATTTAAGTAAACTAATTTGTTTATACTTTCAAAAGTTCATTAATTTACTACTCTAATTACAATTTAATATTTGGGTCGATATTCCTCAAGTGTATTAAACAGTGTGGTAAACCTAATTCTTGGGTCTTCAAATCGGTCCCAAAATATTTTTTCCTCAAAGTACTATCGAAAATAAGTTACCTCCCCAATTTTTAGCCTCCTAGGTCTTCTCCTTGATTTTTTACAGCCAAATTACTTTTTATTGTGCTTTTTATTTTTTTAAATTTTAAGAGCGCAAAAATTACTAAAATGTTACTACATGTTTTATATATATAAAAATATCTGCCAAATTTGGAGTAAATCGGTGAAGGTCATTTTGCAAGACGACACCATTCAGTTGGATTTAAACCTATTTTTTTTTTTTTTTTTTTTTTTTTTTTTAATTGTGCTAAATTAATCGACATTAATCGGGAAATTCTTTCAAATTTCGCTGTCTCAACATGTAAGCTTGTAAAAACATGAAAATATATATCCTTAGGTAAAATTTCCCGCGAAATCCAAACTTTTGGTAAGATTTTTGATTAGTCACGTGACTTGGCAGGAAATTTGAAATTTTTAAAAAATAAAAATTTTGGAATCAGTTTTTTTGCTCTAGTTTTTTAAGGGAGCCAAAAAACAAAACAAAAATTTTAACCATAAGAAGTGTACATGAAGACGAAAATTTTGGGTATTTTAAAAGTAAAATTGATTTGTCAGCAGGGGAGTTATGAATACTAGAAGTTGGAACGTATTTATTTGATTTCTCGCGCATGCCCAGCTCGAAAAAAAAAATTTGAACGACGGAATCGGATAGCCAAGGAAATTTCCTATCTGGGTCTAAGAGGGAAATTTTTTTTGCAATAAAATAAGAGTCTGAGAGTTTTTAGTAATTTTTGCGCTCTTAAAATTAAAAAAAATAAAAAGCACAAAAAAAGTAATTTGGCTGTAAAAAATCAAGGAGAAGACCTAGGAGGCTAAAAATTGGGGAGGTAACTTATTTTCGATAGTACTTTGAGGGAAAAATATTTTGGGACCGATTTGGAGACCCAAGAATTAGGTTTACCACACTGTTTAATACACTTGAGGAATATCGACCCATTTATAATATGATTAAATTTTTGAATTATAACAATTATAAAATAATTGAAATATGGAATAAAATTATTTTTAGACAAACGATCACAAAGAATATTTTGTTTGTTGAATTTAAATTTTATATTTTTTCTGAAATATAATTATTTATATTCAATATTTATAAATATCAATAATTTAAATTTTGGTTTAAAAGTTTCTATTGCATGTTGCTGGCGCAATAAAATACTGGACTTGTTTTTATGTCTTTAATACTTTTAATAACGGCAGAAATATTTTGTTTGCTGACTAAAAATTATTTAATTTAAAGAAAAAACTTAAAAATATATTGCGGGATTAAAATTAAATTAATTCAAAGCGTTATTCCAATATTATATATGATTATATATGATCATATATGACGAATTTTCATATACATTTTAATATGAACATATAGCATTTAATAAATTAGAATGTAGTTATACATAATTTAATAAAGCCTTTTTTTCCTGGGATATAAAAAATAGATTTTTTGAGAATAAACCTCGTAGTGTTTCTGATTACTGAAAAAAAGCTTTCTTAATAAAAAATGTTGTCTTTTAGTTGTGGTTTAATGCATGCAATCGTATACTTATATTAGTAATAATAATGTAAGTATAAATTTATAAGATAATAAATATAATATAGGAGTGCCTAAAAATTTTTTATTGAGTCCTATTCTATTTTTTTTGCATGTAAAAGATTTTATATATAGTTGTCTTTCTACTTTTCTCACTCTTTATTATCATTTGCAAAAGTCGTATTTTATTATAACAAAGTATGTTTATTCGACTTATTTCAAGTCTTGTAAAAACTATTTTTAAAATTATAATGAATTTGATTATTGTAAGGGTATTCTGTGAAGATTGAAAAAGTCACAAACATGGGGAAGAGGAACAGTGAAATGGGACTTAAAATTATTCAGCTATAGGATCTTAAAATAATTTTAGGTATTAGAACTATTACTGTGGTACTGAACTTAAGGAACTTTTGAAATTCTATCGTCACGTCTCGTGCGAATTAGTTTTGTATGGATGCAAATTTCTTTATCTTCATATTATCTTCAAGACCCATTTTTACATAGAAAGCTTTTCTCTGCATTTAATTTTTACCCCAGCTATTAAGCCTTGTTTAACCGGCGTCATAGCGTATTGGCATATTCTCAGATTGAAAGTTAAGCAATATTCTCAGCATTAGCTGGAACTGTAACCCCCTAAAAACGATGTTGAAAAAAGAAAAAAAAATAGGTCTAATAGGCATTATGCAGATAACGCAGTCCAGATGCGACAATATGCACTATAAGTAGGCATGGGGACAGAAAAAATTGTACGATTTTCTGAGGCCATAGGTTAAAAACGTACATAAAAACATTGACATAACACAAAAATGTTAACTTTTATACCCAAAGGATATGAAAACCCTTAGCATAGTAAATCAAGTATAATAAAAATCAAACAACAAACATAACAAACAAGAGATAAAAGCAACTAACACTAAAAAGTGTAAGACTTACATCTCCTACGGAAACCATAATCATAAGCATGTTAAGCCTTGCTCTGAACGTTTATAGTTTCCCTCTAATATCTAATTTAAATAGTAAAAGCCTTTTACGACTTTCGAAACACATACTGAGTAAATGATCCTTTTGTCTAAAAAGGAAAATAATTTTAATTTTGGATCCAAATTTACTTTTTATTAATCACAAGAGGAAAATACTTTTTGTTACAATAGCAGTATTTTCATTACTCTACTTATAGTACCCGCAGGTAATTTCTCTTTAAACATTTTTTTTAAATCAATTATTTTTTCGGCTTTATAATGTATAAACTAATAGTTAGAATTAAAGATTTTTTTTCAACCTTACCTAAATAAGATAGATAATATATACAGTGTCTATTTACATTTACTGTTTCCACACGGTTGTTCCGTTCTTCAGATAAAATTCACGGTTTTTCATCTTTTCCATATGTAATCGTATAAAATTAGCATTAACCCATTTGCCGTACATAACTGTATGACTCGCAGGTTTAATTATATATCTACCGTAAAAAACCGTGTGAAAAAAATTCAAATACTTCAATCGTGTATAACCGTGTCATTATAAATAAATAAAAAGGAATGCCGCGCCGTGTCCAACCGTATAAAAAATGTATTTAAAGAATCAACCGTGTTCAACCGTGTCAATATAATAAGAAAGAGCTCAGCCGTGTGTAACCGTAAGAAGAATGAATTTATAACTACTGCCGTGTTTAACCATATAAATATTAACAAAAAAGAAGTAAACAGTGAGTATTCGTATAACAACAAATAACAATAAATTTGAAGCATCAACCGTGTTTAACCGGGTCTTTATAAGCATACAATAGATCAACCGTGGGCAACCGTATGATAAATGCTTTTAAAGAATCAATCGTGTCTAGCCGTATGAAAAATAATTTTAAAGAATCCACCGTGTTTAACCGTTTTAATATAATAAATAAGAGCTCAACCGTTTATAACCTTACGAAAAATGAATTTATAGCTTCTGCCGTTTTCAAACGTACGTACCCTATATATTAGCTCACGGGGCCTTCTTAAAAATAAATTTTAACTAAATTAAATTATTGACAGAAATATTGAATGACAGCAAATAAGGAGGCCGAAGGCCCCGTGCGCAAATATTATGCACTTTAAATAATTCTTTTTTTTTAACGGTCGTATTTATACATTAAATTTTTATACGGTTACACACGGCAAGCATTTTTCATACGGCTGTTCACGGTTGATCGATTTCATGCTTATAAATCCACGGTCAAACACGGTTGATGCTCGAAATTCATTTTCCATACGGCTAGATACGCGGCTAATCTTTTTATCGTAAATTTTGAGACGGCTCAAAATGGTAGCAAATTTGAATTCATTATTCATACGGTTACAAATGGCTGAGCTCTTCTTTATTATTTTGAAAAGGTTAAACAAGGTTGATTCGTTAAAAGCATTTTTCATACGGTTGTAAACGGTCGACCTATTATAAACTTATAAAGACACGGTTGATCTCTTTTTCGTTAACAGTAGCACGGTTCAACACGGCTGCAACTATAAATTCATTTTTCATACGGTTATACACGGCTGAGCTGATTTTATTATATTGACACGGCTAAAAACGGCGAAAAATATAAAACAAATTTTTATACGGCTAGACACGGCAGAAGCTTGGCTTATTTGTAAGTCACACGGATATGCACGGAAAAGATGAAAACCCGTGGATTTTATCTGAGAAACGGAATGCCGTGTGGAAACTGTAAGTGTAAATAGACACCGTTGTCATGTTTTTACTTGGGATTTGTGAAATCACTCATACTTTACACTTCCTGATGCATAATTTTGAGATACAGCTGCTCCAAAGTTGGATTTTTTCAATTTTTTGATTTCAGCTGCCCAGTTCAAACTGAAATAATTCAAAACCATGAAACTTTTAACATATGCCGCATTATTTTTTTTTTACTACTTAACTTGGACAAAAAACTGAAAAAAAAAATTTTCAAGTGACATCGATATGACCCGTGTTTTCTGGTAGTTTGAACCTTCAGAAAACCGAAAAAAATCATGAACAAGAAATCAGTGATAGGTGCCAAAAAGATTTTTTCACTCTTATGTCAAAAACCGTGTTTTTCGTATCTGAGCTGCCCAAAATTTTCAAAATAACTTTTTAGATAAATAAAATTTTAAAAAATAGTTTAAAAAATCTGATTGCTAGGGAAAAACCACTCCAGAAAAAAAAAAAACTTATCTTTTTACGATGAAATTTAGCCAAGTTATCGTCAATTTAAGATTTTGCTCAAATTCGTCTTAAAAAAGATTGAAATTTCATTGAAAAAAGCCTGTTTCTAAACTTTAAACATGCATTACACGCTTGATTTTCATCGTAAAATAATAATTTTTTTTTTAAAACCGATGTATTTTTTCCTGGCAATTCATTTCTTTATGAAAAAAATCATTTTTATGCACCAAATTTCAATTTTTAGGCCAAAAGCCTTTGAAAACTGTAAATAGCAAAATTTACTTAACACAGTTTTTGACCTAAAAATTGAAATTTGGTACATAAAAATGATTTTTTTCTTAAAGAAATGAATTGCCAGGGAAAAATACATCGATTTAAAAAAAAATTATTATTTTACGATGAAAATCAAGCGTGTAATGCATGTTTAAAGTTCAGAAACAGGCTTTTTTCAATAAAATTTCAATAATTTTCAATAATCTTTTTTAAGACGAATTTGAAAAAAATCTTAAATTGTCGATAACTTGGCTAAATTTCATCGTAAAAAGATAAGTTTTTTTTTCTTCTGGAGTGGTTTTTCCCTGGCAATCAGATTTTTTATACTATTTTTTAAAATTTTATTTGCCTAAAAAGTTATTTTGAAAATTTGGGGTAGCTCAGATACAAAAAACACGGTTTCTGACATAAAAGTGAAAAAATCTTTTTGGCACCTATCGCCGATTTCTTGTTCACGATTTTTTTCGGTTTTCTGAAGGTTCAAACTACCAGAAAACACGGGTCATATCGATATCACCGGTTTTATTTTTAATGGTTTGAAATTTTCAAATTGACCGGAAGTTAAGTTCACCATAATTATTTTTGCTCAAATTTTCCCAGAATACAGGCCTATGTGTCAGTTTTACCAAAAAAAATTTTGGATATGTGATACTCAAATGAGCGCCCACAATCATTATTTTAGTCTTCCAAAATCAGCCAAAATTAGCTTGAAATCAGCCAAAAATATCGTACAAATTAATTGTTAGTCTTTTTTGGTCAATTTTACCGATAATTAATTACATTGATACCGATTTTAAGTTTATTGAAAAAAAAAAACAAATTCCGCCCTCTGTTTTGGCTATAACCTTTTCTTGGGAGTACTGGTAATAATTTCTTATGCTTAATTAAAATTTTTTTGCATTTGGGAAGAACTTAAGTTTCTTTAAGAATTATTTGAAAATTTACCCCACTTTAGGGGTTGATATCTCATTTCGTAGGGGTTGTATCAAAAAATGGCCTCCGGAAATGAAAAGAGCGACCCGAAAACCTTCTATTTTTTTTGTTAATCTAAGGAAGTTACTTTTTACAGTGTACTTAAAAATTCATTTCAAAATTCTTCATTTTTACGAAATTTTCTTGTCACCGAATAGAAATTTTGACAAAATTTTGGTATTCCTCGAGAAATTTTAACTAAAGACAAACTTTTTGGAAATGCTTTGGATGTTTACGTAACGCTATATATAGAAATAAAAAAAATAGTAAATACTTAATAACTACAAAATACGACTATGTTATAAAATAGGGTTTTTTAGTAATCATCAATACAAAGCTACAACCTCGCAAGTTAACTAAAATACTTTCAATTGGTCTCATTTTTTTCGTATAAGTGTCACCTTTCAATTTTCGTAAACTGCAATTTTCAATAATTTTATTATTTTTTTTTTTTAAATATTTATTTGACCAGAAAAAATTATTTATAGAATTTCCTATGAGATGGGCGGGGTATCCTCATCTGTGTAAGGGATTGAGGATACTACAGTAGTGTAGAAATATAATTAAATACAATAATTTGAAATATAATATCATTAATAAAATTAAATTAAAATTTTAATTAAGTTAAGTCAATAGAAAACTAATAACAATTAATTTAATATATTAAAAAATTGATTTAAATAAAATTATTTGTTTCAAATTTTATCACATTCTCAATAAGTAAGATATTTTAGTTTAATTTATTGAAAGTTCATGCATGTTTTTATTTTTTATAAATAATATGCTTCTTTAGTTTTGATTTTCTTGCCCTCCTTAAATTGCTGCCATTAGATATTATATTATTTATATTCTTAAAATCATGATTTAACATGTTGAAATTTGTTATGGCTGTATAGGAGCTTTTTTAAATATTTCTTTATTAATATTAGGAACAACTAGGATTTTATTTCTTGTTCTACTAGTTTATTTGTAGTTTTGAAAGAACTTGTTATCACATAATTTTCTCACCCTAATATTTCATAGTCCTTAGCTCACTTCCCCTCATCCCTCCACCGATTACTTCCTATCACTTCTCTACTTGCCTCCTACCTACAAACCCCAACACCTGTATGCTAAACTCAAATCCAAAGTTTCCAAATCTTTCTTTTGTAAATAGCTTGTATTTCAAATTTTTTCTTTTCTAGTTTATCATTGTTTTCATTTTAAATTATATTTCATTAAAAATTTTATCACAAATTATTTTTATTATATTAAAAATTTTTTTCTTATTATTATTAATTTTAAATTTATTAATATTGTAAATAACGTGCTCGCACAATATTTTCTATTTAACATTGTAAATCACCATTTTGTATAAATAAACTTATTAATCAATCAAAAAACTTGTCATAGTGGTGTAGAATTTAAAGTTATTTTTGACATCGAGTACTTCTGCTTTCAGTTCTGGGATTCTTTTTAGTATTCTGTTTGACAGATTTTGCAGGGGGTTGGTTTCTTTATTATTGGCACCACATATGCTGTTATGCCATATGTCCAGATGCTTAATATTATATATTCTTAATTTTTGTGTCCATGTGATATTGTGTCTATTGTGATTGTGTTGTGATTGTGTCTATGTAATTTGTATAATAATAATAGGAAATATCGCAGCTTCTTTAATATATTCTTGATATGTGAGTCCCATTTTAAGTTATAGTCGAAAGTTGCTCCAAGATATGTGACATTATTGACTCTCTAAATATTTATTTCATGTATTTTTATTATAATTGCATCTCTTTTATAGGAACACTGTCATAATAACAACCAAAAGTCATATAGTATCTTTTGTTGATGTTAATGGTTATCTTTTTACTTTTAAATCATTTAGTTAAGAAAAGTAACCTAGTGATCATTAGTTTTTCAGTTTTTTCCATGTATCAGCAGTACTAGCTTTTACAGTATCACCAGCATATGAGACGACAAAATTATATTTTATTAATAGGTCATTGATGTATAGTATAAATAATATAGGATATAGGACCTAAAATTGTTCATTGGGGAAATCCAATATTTATTATTAATATGGGATATGTTCATTTGATGGGGTATTCGAAAAAGTTTGGCTCGGCAAGGGAGGGGGTAAAACGGACTTAGAATACTTTTGATGCAGGGACTTAGAATAATTTGAAGTGGGAGTCCGGGCCTGATTCGAGCAAAAACTTAGAATACTTAAGGTATATGGACTTTTTTATATTTCGAGATTTATTGTAATTTCGGTTTTTGGATTTATTACTGTTATGACATGTTTCATGACCAGTTATAAATTTTTTTATGTATTTTTGATATTTCAAAGTCTTACTATTTGAGATCTATTAATTCTTTTCTTATACTACAGTCAATAAATGAAATGACCATTTTTGGCCTGAATGACCAATTTTTAAATTCCAAAAACCACTAAATTGTTTAAAAAGCTTGCTAGTAATAAAATATCTAAAAAAATTATAAATTATAAAATATTTTATGATATTTGAACCTAATTTAAAATTTATAGTCGTTTAAAAAACAAATATCCAAACCAATTGCAATTTGACTGTTTTGTTCACTGAATTCATTTATTCATTGAATTTTTAAAAAAATGAATATTTCTTATTTCAAAGGACGGGGCAATCAAAAAAAGCTTCTGTAAATGATCAAAATATCTAAAAATAAACTCTTATGTTACAATTTACAGCTTTTGTTAATTATTTGTTTCCTAACAAGGTTTTAGAACATTTTAGTTGTAAAAAGTTTTTAGTTAGCAAGGTTTTGCTTTTCCTGTTTTTTATTGATTTTTATTTGCGAATTGACACACTACATAAACCCGTATGTAATATTTTTTAGAAAATAGCTTTATGACTTGAAGTATCATATTCGAGTCAGTATTATTTTCTGTGGCCAGTTTGGGAAATAAGAAACACCTTACTATATAATATAATTAGCTTTATATTCAAAGCTAAAGTGATTATCTGGTGAAATCCCATCTGTAACTGGAGAATTTCTCTATTACATTTAATTGTAACGTATCGCATTTGCAAATGTATACCTTTTACTATTATCGTTTTACAACTAATGGAAATTGAATTTTTATTAATTGAAATTCTATGTATTCGAAAAATTTGATAATAAAATAAATTTACAAAGTGGGAATCAGAAATAATAATATTGTAAAAATAAAAATATGTCCATCATATAAAAATAAACACAATGATTTTTTACACAACAAAGTTTTCATTAAATTAAAATACATTTATTAAATAAAGCAATTATTTTAAGGGACCATGAAATAACGAAAAAAAATGTTTTAAAAGTTTTAAAAATAACGTTAAGGGAAATGTCATGCATTATAATTAACAAATAAATTTTTAAACTAGCAAGTCATTTTCAGCTAAGAAAACAAAAGACTATTTTATTTTTCGTTTATTTTGTAAAACTATCACGCAATTACTATTTTTCATTAAAGCCGAGTTTTATACCTTTTATTACTTCAAGTTACATGAAGTACAACATATGTTATTTATTGACGTAATACGAGTTAAAATTGAGAAAAAAAAATTATTAAAAAGACAAATATTTATGTCTTTAATTAATATTAAAAAAAAAATTTATTTCATTGATACGTCACTTAATTTAATTTTAAAGAAAAAAAGGGTAAGTTACTTAATGTATCAATAAAAATAGGAAGAGAGATCATTTAACTTTTTTTTTAATGCTATATTTTTATTTGATAAAATAAAAACACAGCATGCGTGGATGGAAAAATATTTATATATAATAGAGTTTTTCTTTATTTAAAAATAAAATTTCTTCTTTCTATCTTGCGCGATTTCATATGATTTTCAACGCAAAACGACCACGCCTCCCTCTTCTATATAAACCCTCGGGCAAAAGCTTTTGGCGTCACTCACATCCGAGCATCAGCCCCGAAGGGGTAATCTTATTTTTTCTAACAAATTTTTTTCTATTTATTATTATTTTTTTTTCTAATCAAAAAATATTAAAATAAAAATATATTTTTTCTTGAAAATAATAAAACTTTTATTAAAGTTGAAATAATTTTAATTTTAGAAAAAAAGTGAAAAAACGCGATAAGCTAAACACGTGAATCAGTTGATCAACAATAACATACGGCGTTTTCCAAAGAAGAGAAAAATTATTTTTGTTATTTGGTGAGAGGAAGAGAAGAAGTTTTTATAGATTTTAATTAACGAGAAATTAAGACAAACATCGATTTTAAGATATGAAGATCGGTTTCTTCGGGCTTATTTGCATTGGAGCTTTTGTGCTGGCTGAAAGTGCAACTGCCAGTCCTTTCACTGACGAAGGTAAGCTATACTAATTTATGCGGGATTATAAAAAATGCTGTTAAGACGTCAATGAATAAGAGATTAATTTTTTTTTCTTTCTTGAATACCGCATTAGAGAGAAAAAAAGGGAAATGAATGAAATTACTTAAAGCTTAATAATTTCCTATTTAAGATCTTTTGTACTTAAAGTAAAACTCTAGTAAAATAAGCTTTACAAAAGAAAGCTTAGAATTATTTTTTATTGTTAAAAAATTAAATATTTAAAATATCCTGTAATCAAAATGCGATTAGAAGAAAGCATATGCTTTATTGAGGTCACTTTTTGTCAGAAAAAATATAAGAAAATTTAGCTATAAATAAAGCTTGCTTTTTTATTTATGTTTTACAAAAAAACTTATGTGACAACATTGCGGTTATAAAAATGTGTGTATATCTTCTTTACCTTATAATACAATTTACTTTATTTATAAAAGCTCTTATCTTCTAAAGCTTATTTTATTAGATTTCTTTAGGATTACCCGAAGAGAAATATTTATTCTATAAACATGCTCTTTTTAACTGTAAATTTAAATACAATTTTTATGATTTTTTTTTTTCTTTCTTCTAATATTATTTAAAGAATATTGCAAAATTTAATGTAAAAACAAAAAACTTTAGTGAATAAATTATAAAGGGTGACATTTTTTTGTTTATTTTAAATTATTATTTTATTGTTTTGCCTGAAAAAATGATTTAAGCAGTCTACGTGACTCGTGAGTACTATCATGTAATAAACTTTATTTAATTTACCAAATATGTAAATTTGCTAGGATGAAACATTATGAATCTACTTGATAATAATTTAGTCTGAATACCTTCCTTTCGTTAATAAATTTTATTCATTAAAGCTATTTTTAAAATTATTTTTCGTCTACGTGTTTATACAAGCAGTTGTTAGAAAATTTTAGGATCACACTTGTTGAATGACAGTTTACAAAGCTCTTAAGACCTAAAAGTTTCTTCTAAAATTAATCTTAGGCTTTGGAACTTTTAAGAAAGAGTTAATTAAAATTTATTACGATTATTAAATAGTTTTTTGTGTAATGAGAATTATTTTAAATGCTTATTTCTAAACAATTTATTTGGGCTTTTAGAACTTTGCAATAAATTAAGGACTTAGATTTTGCATAAATTTTACAAAATTATTAATGGAAAATGATTTGAAAAATAGTTTGACACTAAAAAAAATATTAAAAATAATTTTATCATATGACTTTTCATTAAAATAACAGCGATTCTTTTCATTAGATTTTTTAATTTAAAAAAGCTATATACATGATTTCGACCAAAAATCAAATTCAATTTCTGAAAAACCATAAAAATTTAAAAATAAAAAAAAAAGACAAAAATAAGTAGGTCCTTGCTTTGCTGTATAGGTTTTTACTAAAAATTTTATAAAGTCAAATTTACATTTAAATTTACATTTTTTTTTATTCAAACGACCAAATAAACATAATTGTTAAAATAAACATTTAAATAAAAGTTTTAGAGAAAATATTCATAAGTCTATAGATTTTCATGATGTCATAAAAGCAAACAATAGTTACGTTAGTTTAGTCAAATAAACGTAACACTAGATTACCTAGTTTTAAGTAAAATTTAACTTTTTTAAGTTTTTTTTTTAAATTAATCAAGTTATCCGTATTACCTTTGAAAAATAAATTTTCATTATGTGTCGAAAATCGGAAATTACGAAGACTATAACCTTATCATAAGAAATACGTTACTAAAAGTTAGTAATTAGTTAAAAGATTTTTCGAAAAATAATTAATCATTAATAATAAGCAAAAATTATTTTAGTTTAGTGTCACAATTTTAATTATAAAACCCAAAACAATTTATCGTAACATGGAATAATATGACAAGATAATTTATGTTTTTTGATTTTCTGAAACCGAAGCTGAGGTCAATTTTAGCTATAAACGTGGCAAATTGGTTGTCATTAAAAAATTATTGCGTAATTGTCTATAAATTAACGGCTAAAGTTATCAAAATTTTAAAAAGGTAACCAAACGATTTTTATTCTAACCAATTTATTTTAACTTGCTTAATTCGAATTGTAAATGTTTAGCTTGAAATTGATAAAATTCATGCAATATATGTGTATTAATAAGTTTTTCAATTTGCTGAACGCGAACAAGAAACAATTACAAAATTGGCATAAATTCAAAATGATACATGAGATGCTAATTATTGTTGAAATTATTAACTTATGAGTTCAAAAGTAGAGTATTCGGAATATGCAGGTACTTCACGCCAGGAAATATATCAGAAGGTATTAGAAAGACATACATACTAATTGTTTTTTCCCGTTTAAGAATTTTGGAAACTGTAAGTTTGAGCCCTTGAATTTTTACCAATAGTCCAATAATTTGTTAATTACCTATAACCAATCTGTCTGCTTTAGAAAAAATCGGATATTAGATACAGGATTACCTACTTTTAGGCTCCACGACTACGACTATTGCTAAATCCGTTTGATCAAACAGTAAGGTAGTGACTGTTCGATTACAAGTTGCTAATCATTAATTTCTTTCATTTCTTATTCATATCTTCTTTACATTATTTTTATTCATATAAAAACGAAGTTGATTTATCAAACTATTTTATTAAATTAGGTTATAAAATTGAATATCAGTAAAAAACTATAAATCAAAAAAGAAATTAACATTTTCTTATAAATGAAACTTAAAGAAAATTATTTTTTTCAAATTTAAAAAAATGAAGATTTATTACTTTATATTTTAATAAAAATTTTCTAAATCTTATTTAATTTAGTCCTATCATTTCTAATAAAAAAAATTATTGCTCAGATTTCAAAAAGTAATTTACTTTGATTCATGAAGAATCATATTACAATCATTTCAAGGGTATAAATGTAATATTGCAATATATTATTCAACGTCTCCTGGGACATGTTCCAATTTCTATAGAGAATCTTCCACATCCTATGTAATTGAGTTTTAACAAGATATTTTATTTTTATGTTAGTCGGTTAATTCAATTTTTAAAATAAAAATTTTAAGTAAGATTCGATTTTTGAAATTTATTTTAATTAGAAGCTTTTTCTAAAAAGTATACACTCTTAAAAGTAACTTTTGTAAATTAACAAACAGTTTCTTAAAAAAAAATTAGAAAATATTCTGGAAAAAAATTTCGAGAAAATCGTAATAAAACATGAGATGAAATTTTTGTTTTTAATAGTGTAATGGAAAATAAATTCGAAAAAGGGCATTTGTAAATTTCAAAAAGTTATTTGATATGGTAGGTAGAAAGATTGCGATAAAAAAAATTAGAAAAGAAAGGTCTTTTAAACAGGCGATAGGTTTCACAAACATGCCGCAAAAATCTGAGCATGGGGGAGTATTTTAGATACCAAATGCACTCAGAATCCGCTTGGCAGAAAATTGGATCTAATCCATTTTTACACTTTTTCTTGGAAACAATAAAAGAATATTCCGGAAGATTAGGGGCAAATCTGCACCAGAATAATATCTAAAAAATCTTTTGAAGGTTGCTTGTACATAAAAAAAAATAACTTCCCTGTTGGAATTTTCCCCTAGCTGCCCTTAATGGGGCAAGGGGGGCAAATGCGTGTTTTTTTCTCATTAAAAAAAAAAAAATAATAATATCTCTGGTTCCTTAGTACCAAAATAGGTCTAAAAGGTCTTAAAAAATATGTTTTTCACAAGCAAAAGTTAAAAATTAATTTTGCTCAACTTTAAAATTTAATTATTTTGCTATAACAAAAATTACCTGTCTGTAAAATTCGTATATTTTTTGCCTATCAAGAACCTTCAAAACCAGTCCAGTTGGGCAAATTTGAGCCTCCGTCAACATCAAAATTATAAAAAAACCATAACTATTCGCGTTTTGTATGGGCTTTTTTAAATGATTTTTGATTATTTAATAGCATAAATTTTAAGTTATGTTTAAATACCATGAAAGAGGAGTAACATACTACATATTTTAATAAGAAACTGTTACATCCAGTCTTTTATAAATTATATGCCTCCTGAAAGATTTTCGGTTTACTGGAAAATTTTTAAATTTCAATCATTTCTGATAAAAATATAGCTTGAGGTCCTATAGAAAATATAAAGAGGAAAATGCCAGTAATGATGTCATCTTCCACTCTTCTTTCTATAGGTTCAGGAGACACAAAGCTTCCTGAACTATATATGCAGGCTTTAAAATCCATATAAAATATAAAACGATATATAATACGAAGTATTAATTTGATGCATTTTCTCTGATTCTCTTTTTAATTAACTTATAATTAAATAAATTAAATCTTATAACTATAAATTTTATATTTTATATTTAAGTAGGCAAAAAATATACGAATTTTCCATACAGGTAATTTTTGTTATAGCAAAATAATTGAATTTTGAAGTTACATTTTTAATATTAGTTTTCATTATTTTTGAATTTATTGGTTATTAAAATTAAGTTTTGACTTTTGCGTGTGAAAAAATCTTACTTATTTGATTTATTTTTCTACAAAGGAACCAAGGATATGATTTTTTTTTTAATGAGAAAAAAAACACGTATATGCCCCCCTTGTATATGCCCCACGTAAAAAAAAACACGTATATGCCCCACATTAAGGGCAGCTAGGGCACAAGCAACCTTCTAAAGATTTTTTAGATATCATTCTGGTGCAGATATGACCCTAATCTTCCGGGATGCTCTTTTACTATTTCCAAGAAAAAGTGTAAAAAAGGATTAGATCCAATTTCCTGACAAGTGGATTCTGAGTACATTTGGTATCTAGAATACTTCTCTATACTAAAAATTTTACGGCATTTATGCGAAAGCAATCACCTCTTTAGGAGACCCGCGGTGCAAAGGGTATAGATTTCTAATGATGAGTATAAAAACAATATACGAAAAAACCTCGAGTTTATTAAAATTTTGGTTAAACTGGACTAAATGTTAGCTTACAAAGAGATATTTATGTTTTCGCATGACTTCAATATCAATTCAACTTAGTCTCGATATATAAAACGTATCTATTTTAAATAAAATATGCATAATTATGATTTAAGCTCACAGATAAAATTATTATTATGCAAAATTCAATTTGATATTATACATTTATTAATGAATTTTATTAGTTAAAATTTCATAATTTGTTTGCTGAGTCTTTCTGAGCCAAAACATCAATAGTGGCTAGGGTCGTCGGATTGGCCTCAAATTCCATATGTTTCTATAACACAGAGATAGAAAAATCCTGATATTTTTAGCCCCCTAGGTCTTAAACAGCCTGAGTTATGGCCAATAAAACTGATTAGGCGGCTCTCAACCAGTGTTGGTCGTTTTTGGGAAAATGCTTAAAAATCATTAAAAAAAAACCTTAAAAAAATATTCTGAAAAAGTATACAGGTAGGAAAATCCTTAATAAACCGATTCCTGCAATTCATTTTTCGGAAAAATCGGAATATTTTTAGGGGATTTCGGTTGAAAAAAATTTTCAAATAAAAAAATTGCACTAAATGACCCACGTAAAAAGATTGAAGTAAGCTGAAGCAGCAAGGTTACCCAAAATTAAACTTAATCTTTTCACGTGGGGAATTAATCAGATTTTTCTGAAATCACGTTTTCTCCTTTTCCTGGGTTTTTCCGAAAAATTAATGTAAGGAATCGGTTTATTAAGGATTTTCCTACCTGTATACTCTTTCAGAATATTTTTTCAAGTTTTTTTAATGATTATTAAGTATTTTCCCAAAAATCACCAACGCTGGTTGAGAGCCGCCTAATCAGTTTGATTGGCCATAACTCGAGCTGTTTAAGACCTAGCGGGCTAAAAATTTCAGGATTTTCCTATCTCTGTGTTATAGTAACATGAGGAAAATTTGAGGCCAGTCCGACGACCATTGCTGTTTTTAAAAAAGTCATTTTTTCGATGAACTGTTTGAGTCAAAATATTGAAGTATCGAATGTAATTCCCAAAATTTAATTAAAATGTATACAATTTTCCCAGGTTAACGCAAGTAATTGATACATTTCATACATGTAGACTATGGAACTTTGTTGCCAAACTATTACGTAATTAAAAAAATATATATACACTGTAAAAAGCAACTTTAGTGATTTTACGACAAAATTGGTAAACTTACGAAAATTTAGTAAATTTTTGAAAAAATTTGCAATATTTCGACAAAAATCGGAAATTTACTAATATTTGTAAATTTGCGAAAAAATAGTAAATTAACGATTTATTTTTTCGTAAGTTTTCGACAAAATCGTAAATTTACAACTATGTCGTAATTTTACGATTTTTGTAGAAAAATTGCAAATTTTAATCGAAAATTTTCGACAAACAGCTGTTAAATTACAAGCCATATTTTTTGTACCTAAAAACGCATAGCAAACCATTTAGAGTCATAAAATAAAGTTTTTTTTCTCTACTTGCGGACAATAACGACTATATTCCAGTTTTGAGAGGCCGTCGTTATTGCCCTAAATAGAGAAAAACATTCTAAAATTCGTGTTAGAAATGTTTATTGTACTAAATGCGACTACAGGCGCTACGCGCCTCGGGCCTATAATCCGTCGCATTTACCAAAATTAACTTTTCTAAAATCCCTTTAAGAATGTAGTATTATTTTACACCATGGGAAAAGATGAATACTTTTTTTTGCTAGATTTCTATTAGCAAATAGGTATATAGTAATTATTAATATTTTAAGAATTAAAAAAATGTTTTTAATTACGTAAAAAAAGGTAATCTGGACGAACAAGTTATTATAAGCTAAATGGGACATTTTTACTAAAAAAAAAAAATTAAATATTGATAATAATTTTCAGTATATATATTTACCAGATTAATAATAATGTAAATTGGAAGCACCTTTACTAATTTACTTAGTAAATTAATTTTTTTAATAATTACTTTTTTTAATTACATATTTTTAATTTTTTGACAAACTATAAATGCCTGTATGTTTGTTGCTAATAATAATGTAAAATAATGTATAGAGTTACATTATATTTGGGTTAAAAAAACATAAATATCGTTTTTTTCAAATTTGTTAAATATAATATAGTATTTATTGTTTGCTAATTTAATTTTTTTTTAAAGTAAAAATGTCCCATTTAAATTATAATTGACTCATCTCGTTATTGCTTATATATTAACTTGTTCGTCCAGATTACCCTATTTTACGTAATTAAAACCATTTTTTATTCTTAAAATATTAATAATAATTATTTACCTATTTGCTAACAGAAATGTACACTGTAAAAAGTAACTTTCTTATATTAACGAAAAAATTAGAACATTTTCGAAAAATTAGCAAATTTTCGAAAAAAATCGTATAATTACTAAATTTAGTATATTAACAAAAAATTCGAGTATTCTCCATTTTTTTTGTGAAATCGCAAGAAAAATTGATAATTTACCATTTTTTTTTTTAAATTTACAAAAAATAGTTGTGAATTTCCGAAAATAGTTGTGAATTTACAACTTTTTTCGTAAAATCACAAAAAAAAATCGAGAATTCTCGAATTTTTCGAGAATACACTAAATGTAGTAAATTTACGATTTTTATCGAATACTTACAAAACTTTTTGAAAATTCACTAATTTTTTGAAAAAGTTCTATTATTTTTGTAAATCTAAGAAAGTTACTTTTTACAGTGTAGCAAAAAAAAAAAGTATTCATCTTTTCTCATGGTGTAAAATAAAAAAACATTATTTTAAATATGCGTTTTTAGGTACAAAAAATATGGCTTGTAATTTCACAGCTGTTTGTCGAAAATTTTCGATTAAAATTTGCAATTTTTTACAAAAAAATCGTAAAATTACGTTTAGTTGTAAATTTACAAAAAAATAAATCGCAAATTTACAAATATTAGTAAATTTCCGATTTTTGTCGAAAAATTGCAAATTTTTTCGAAAATTTACTAAATTTTCGTAAATTTACCAAAATCACCGGAGTTGGTTTTTACAGTGTATATATTTTAATACTGTATATATTTGAAAATTTATTTGTCTGTCTGTTTGTACCTTAATAAATCAAGAATCGCCGAACCAATTGGCATGAAACCGTGTCAAAATAAAAAATATATATTTATATATTGGACAATAACAAAATGATAATAATAAAAAATAATAATAAAAAATCAATAAAAACAAAACCGGGAACAGATCAGGGGAGGTATCTCAATAAGTAATTTTACGAGTATCAATAATAGTCTTTAATTATTAGATGCCAAATTAAAAAAAATATATATTATAGTCATATATATTGAGTTATCCGTATCGTTCATTTTCCTCCTTATTTTCAAAAAGCTTAATTATTTCTTAAGAATATGGACAGAATATATTTTAATATTTCTAATCATCGGCTACTTGGTATTTATTGTATAACCTCTTAGTAAGTTTACTGATAAAAAAAAACCGTTGACAACAAAAAAGCCAAAAAATAGAGGAATTGTCACATCATTTACCTGTTGTTTTCAGATACCTAAATTTATCTATAAATAGAAAAAAATAGTTAATGGTTTATTTAAAATTTATTATATTTTATATTCATGAATAATAAATAAAATTTATTTGCACAGTAAACTTAAAAGAAGTATAAAAAATTAAAATCATAAGTCTTCGTTTAAATTTGACGTAAAAAAAACACCTGTTAATTCCAAAACCGGAATTCCGTTTACTGAAATCGGAAGAAGAAGTATTTAGTTGAAATTTACATAAATAATAAACTGAAAAATATTTTTTAATTTAAATTTTCCCTTGGAAATTTATTTCAGATTCAGCTTGGTATAAAAAAATGCGAGATTCATGAATGCATGTTTTTAATTAAAGTTACAATAAAAGCATATATTAAAAATTTTTCTTTCATTTTATTACTAGCTGTATGAAAAAAAATTTATTATATGAATAAATTAAAATTTATCATCACCAGTTCACTTAGAATAAACCCTTTTGTTTAGACGAATTTTAAATAGAAATAAAATTAAAATTTATTACGTTAACATCAAGACAATAGATTTGTAAATGATACAATAACATCATTCGCATAAAAGATACAAAGGAACTTGATAAGTACAAATTCCGAATGCTGTTTCTTTAATAAAATATATTATTTTACCTAGTAAGTTTAAAAGAATGAACTTTTACAATAATATCTTATTTTCAACAAGTTTTATCATAAAATGAGAAAATTGCTGGAGATAAATTTTATTTTTCATATAAAAAAAGGACGCTATAACTGACATTTTTACGAATTGACCTTTTTATTTTTTGACATTTTTTTACATTATACCTTATCCTTTTTATTTCTTCCAATGACATTTATCTTTTTATTAACTTTTTTACCAAGAAAAATAAATACAAAATTATTTTTAATTAAATCTATAAACTTTATTATTATTAAGCTCCTGCGGGGCACCTATGTTATAATAGTTGATAAGCTTAATTTACTAGCTACGTATCATGTTCGTTAAAAAAGTTTTAATATTTTAAAATTTACATAATTTTCATTTTCTTTTCCAGCGGATAATGAAGTTATTTCATCAGATGACGATTATTCGGATAGCGCTATTGAAAACTTGATACACAACATTCAGCAGAAGTAAGTTATAAATATAAAAAAAAAATTTGCCCTTTTTTATCTCTAAATGTTATTTAAAAATACCTATTCTGATTAACTTACATGCAAACGAACTTAGTCTGGTATTTTTAAATAACCTTTATTTTTATTTATATATCATTTATGTCATTCATTGAATAAAAGAATGATATTTCAAATAAATGTTTCAATTTTATCGATTACCTACTTTTTTATGTTGGAAAGAAAAGAAATACTTGTATATTTTTATTTAGAAAACTTTATTACTAACCACGGTCAGCCAATTTATTTTTCATTTTACGTTCGTTATACGCTTTACATTCTCTTTAAATATTCTATTTTATTTCTAATTTTATTCATTTTTTATAACGACATGCGCATAATTATGAAACATATTTATTAGACTGTGACTTATTTTCTTTTTTTCGATATCTTTTGGCTCCCCCCATTTTTTTCGAATGTTTTGGTCATGAAAACCCTCCAACTCCAAGGATTTTGATTTTTAATTTTAAAAACCCGTGCCACCGAGCACTTGAAGTTTCCCATTTTAATAATATGGGAATTTTGAGTTTTTAACTTTACGAATTTTTACAGAGCCCACAAAGCGTTTTAAAAAGCTAATTTTTACTGAAAAACATACTTTCATATGTTGTAAAGACATGCAAACAGCTCTGCGTTCATTCCAAAGGGAATTTTGGGGCTAAAAACGAAAATTATATGTTGGCTCAATTTTGTAAAACAGGGTTTTTCGCTAATTTTCGATAAAACCAAAAATTAATCACAATACTTTATAAGATATATTTGAAATTATCATATTTGGTTAATAATTTATTGAAAAGCGTTGAGTAAAAAATTTTTGGAAATTCGAAGCATGTAGACCTATAAAGCTTTATTTTGTCGAAAATTACAATTAGGACAGCAATTTAAACAAATTCAAAAATTGGTCATTTTTAGTCGGAAATTACCGTTAGGGTAATTGGCTATAGTTATGGGAGGGTCAATGATAAAAAAATGCGGTTTACAGGCTTCTAAGTACTCAAATCTACCAGTCTTAAATTTACAAATGCAAAATCGTAAAATTACGATTTAAATGGTAAATTTACGACAAAATCGTAATTTTACGACTATTTCATATATTTACTATAGGGTATTTTTAACCGTGCGTGTTGAAAATTTAATTTAAATTCATGTTCCAAAAATTTCACTTTATCCTCCATCCTTCGGGACAGTATTCATTGCTGTAAGTCTCAAAAGCTTTTTAATGTTAGAGGTTAAAAAATATTATAATTTTTATTTTGACTTAAAATAATCAAATAATAAAAGAGAATTAATTGATTTTATTACTTTATTCAGTTTGAATATGCGTAATCCAAGTAGCTTACGAATTTTAATTGATTATTACGTAATAAAATTAAGGAAAAGCTCATACATAGAATTTATCGTTGAGTGTAAAACGCGCAGATACAAACGAAGTATATTTAATTGGTTTAACTCATTTTATCAATCATAGTGACTAGTCTTTCTTATAAATTACTAAGTTTTCCAATTTATTATTGATCGATTTGAAAAAGACAAAAGTAATATTATAGAGAATTATAGTAAGAAATTAAATTCTTCATATTTATAAGTAAGTTTTATTTAATTTTAAATTCCATCTAAAAGAAATATAATATTATTAAACTTTTTCAATTAATTTTATAAAAAATAATAGCTCGAATTATATTTTATTATTATTATTATTCTTAATTTATCGATTACGAGTATTCGTTTAATTAAAAACTATTCGAAATTTATTAAATTTTACGCTAAAGGCAAGCAGGTTTTTTTCAGTGTAGTAAAAATGATAAATAACTGTATTTTATTCACCCCCCTAGAGTATAAAAGATAAAAGAATGCGAAATCTTTATTTTGTTTTCTACGAGAATTAAACAAATTAGTTTGATAATTTTCCCTAAAAAATAAAAATATGGATGTTTTGCAGTTAATTTTTAATTGTCTAAGAAAAAACAGTCTATTATTCTGAATATGGAAATTTGGACGTGAAATATTCTTAAAACATATTTTTAGACGAATAATTTTAGTTTAATTGAAACATTTATTTGAATTACCAGTTTGAATGTCGAAGCTTTTTATGTGTTGAATACTCAGCATTTTAAATATAAATTTATTTTATAAATTTTAAAAGTACATAAAAACAATAAACTTTGAATTTGTTTTATTTTAAAATAAAAGTGCATCTGACTTTGAAGCGTTTGCATAATAAATTGTTTTTTATAATTAAAATTAATGTAATAAGTTTTAATTACATGCACTTTATTCAAATTAACTTTAATGCAAATTATATTATGATTAAACATGAAGTAAATTGATAAATTATATAAAGCTATTATTTTGAATTTAACAAATTGAGTCTTTTATTTTTAATGTTGAGTAAAATAGTTTTTATTTAAAAAAAGTATATTGCATTCAAGTTCACTTTAAACCAACTGACTTTTCTCAAAGATTTTAATCTCCAGATTTTATCATTATTACCAAGGTACATTTTTTCTGGAATCAATCAAATTTTTATCCAAAGTACTTTTCATTGATTTGATTTCTATTTACGAAAATAAATATTTTAACACAAATATTAACAGCAGTTCTACCCTCGTAGCTCTCCCTTGTCAAAAAATATTTGATTTAATTCACCTACACGGAACTAAATAGGAAACTAAATAAACATTTCCAATACTCTCAGTTTACTTTGATGCCTCGAACAATTAATAAGAATTAAAATTTATTTTTTCAATATATCTTAAAATAATGCTACACTACTTAAAGTTCAATCAACCATTGTTGATAAATATTTTTTTCTTTCAAATCTCAGCAGTATAAGGTGGTTTAAACTATATTTTTTAAAAGCTGCTGTTTACTCCGATTTGGTAGTACGTATTATTTTCTAGATACATAATTTTTAAAATATAAATCCGAGAGTTTTGACCAGTCCTTACTGCCATAAAATATCATGAGTTTTGATCCTTTTCAAAAAATCTTCTTTGTTCAATTGGTGCTAAAAAATTATCTAAAAAAGGGGGATAAAAATTGGTGATAAAAGTAGTTTTTGATTAAAGTGAACTTAATAATGTAAAAATGGATGTAGTGAAAAAATGTGATGGTGTGACTTTGTTGGCAAAAAATCCTTTTTGTTTCGATTCCCATAATCTTGAATAGACGTGCCTTGGGAATCTCTGTGTACAGGCGAGGGTGCATAAAGCGAGCAGGAATATGCGACAGCCGTCCACACGACTGCTGTTATGGAGCCAGTTGCCGATGCAATTTGTGGGGTACGAATTGCCGTTGCCAAAGAGTTGGAATATTTCAAAAATGGGGAAAATAAATGATTCTAGAAATAAAATTTGAAGAGCCTTAATATGTAATCTTTTCATGTCTTAGTAATCAGTTTTCGTTTAATAAGATCAAAGTTGCATTTATTATTTACATAATACATTAAATTATAATATTATATACTTCTCTATTATATATTTACCTACAATTAATATTGAAAATGTTTTAACCTGAGAATATTGAATTAAGCAATGCTATTCATATAAACTGAATTAACTATTTCTGTCCTTTATTGTGCATTGATAACAGAAATATTATCAACTTCAATTTAAATAATTAACATTTATATTATATCGAGTTTAACTGATTTTTTTAATTTGTTTCAACATCAAAGAAATGCTGTTTTTACTATTTTAATGTATACTAACTAGAAAAAGTGAGTCCTAATAATGCATACTGCAAACTCCTATTTTTCAATATTCTATAAGCGAAAATAAATATTCATATACAAAGTTTCATGTTACTAATTATATATTAATATAAATATATACCCAAAATGGCCAAAATACAAAAGTTTTCAAATTCTAATTAAATATTAATGTATATTTAAGACTGTTAAATAGTTTTTTAAAGAAAATGTCAATTTTACGAAATTTAAAGAAACTGACATTCCCGTGAAACAGTGATTTTTCTTACAAGCAAACAATTATTTTTGAGCTTTTAAGAATAAAAGAGGAAATAATTGTACACTTTCTGGATCCTTACATGGATTGAAGTAGATATTTATTTTGAAATAAGTAGATGATTTTTTAATTTAAAAAAAATTAATTTTTGAAAAATGTTTATACGTCATGTTTTTTTTTTTCATCCAGGCGCGCACACACGCTATAGGCTACTTAGGCTGTAGCCTACCCTTTCAAGGCATCTTTTTCACAAATATTTTAATTTTTTTCATATATTTTAAAAAATTTATCATTATTAGCCTACCCCAGCGCAACTTTCTGTGTGCGCGCCTGTCATCTATAATTAAATTATTGATCATTTTTAAAATTTTATTTTCCGAAAAATTGTTCAACTCTTACTTAATTCAAGATATTGCTATCAATATTTCAATAGTCACATTTTTTAGTCGTAATCCTCTAAAACGAATGCAAAAAGGCTTATTTCAAAAATTAAAATAAAACTATTTTAATAAAGCAGTTGTAGTGAAATGATTATGAGAATAAAGACGTGAAAATTAATTTTTATCAAAAAAAATTTTTTCCATTACCATAATTTTAGTTAATTCAAATTTTTGTTAAAATATTATTTTATTAAAAAAACTACTTAGCTTGAATTTTTGAATTTTTTATAGGAAAAAAGTCGCAAAATCGCAAATTTAAAATTTTGAAATAAATTCACTTCAGCTTGTATTGATTTAATAAACGAATCGATAAAGCTCTTTGTGAATAATGAAATGTAGAAATTTTAATTAAAGTTATTTTCCTTAAAATTAACAAATAGATAATTTAATAAAGAATTTTAAAAAATTGTAGTAATCATTTAGTAATTGAGTTAAAAAATAAATAAAAAATGAATTTTGGTTAAATTAATTTATCACTCAAGGTTTCAATTAATAAAATAAAAGGAAAAAATTGACATTCTCTTAAAAAAACGAATATTTAAGTTCTGATATGTAAATAATTATATTCCTAAATAAATAAAAAAACATACAAATTATTTATCAATTAATGTTCCTGTCAATATTTAAAAATAATGTTCATTGTTGTTTTTAATTAAATGTACGATTGAAAAAATAAATTCATATAGACAATCTAAATTATATCTAAAAAATATTAATGAAAAATAAATTTATTTTCAATGTTTAAAATGAATGTTAAATGTAAATTAAATAATAAAAATATAATTTTTTCATGAAATAAAAATATAAGAGAAAAAAAACTGTTATTTAATTGCATAATAAATAAATAATTATATATTTAGAAGAAAACTTTTAACTTATTTATTTCAAATTATAAAATTTTTAGAAAAATGTTTATTTGACATTTTTTTCTTCAAAAAAGGTCAAGACTGATAAGAATTATATTTTTGAAATTCTAAATAATTAATATATTTTGTAACATATTACAGTTCATTTAATTAAATTATATACAAGTTAATAAAATCACGTTTTCAAAGCCTTTATTTATCTTTGTTCTAAATGCTAGATGTAAAGCTAAATAAATGAACTGATCAAACATTTTAAATTAATTAATTTTTTTAAAACTTTTTTACCAACCAAATTACATCCATTCCTATTTACTTTCATTAAAATATAAAATCATTGGTATTTATTTTTTAGTAATGCTAACATATATTTTTAACAGAAGAAATTTCAAATTATGTACATCAACTTTTAACTTCATAATGTAAGTATAAAACCTACACGGTTGAAAACTCAATCAAAAGCTAAAATATAAAATAAAAATGATGATGTAATTATAATACATGGTAAAAAAATGATCTGTGCGATCATTAAAAGGGAATTCTTTTTAAAATATATATATATATATTATTCTTTATGCACTACTTCATTTGGCTCTGAAGCTGATGAATGACTAATTATAAAAATTATTCTACATAGAATCATTTTTATTTTGTATTTTACACTGTAAAAATTTTTTGTGATTTTAAAAAAATTTGTTTTGTAAAAATACAAAGCGCTTGCAAAATCACAAATGTTATTGAAAAATAAAATTTCTTTGTGATTCCCTAAAAGATTTTGTAAACTTACAAGCCTGATACTCAAATTAAAAAAGAGATGAGAAATAAAATTTCCGCTCTTAGTTCTTTCAAAATCAAAATTTTAAAGTTAATAAAAAAAATTTATTCCCAGTATGGTTGATATATAAATATAATATTTTTTCCATAATTTTACTATGAAAAATGGGCTATCAATGCAATAGAACTCTTAAGTATAATACGAACCTGGACCAAAAATAAAAAATGGCTCAAATTCACGTAAATTAACTACCGAGGCGAAAACGCATTTATTTTTCGTGATAAATGAATTTTAATTAGCAAGAGGTAATAATTTTATTTTTTTAATTTTTAAATAATAATTAGATTGTTTTTAGTTTATAAAAATCAAATGCTTAAAAATAATATTAAAATTTACGAAAAAAAACATGATAAATCAAAAGAAGTATCAAACCCATAATTTAAAAATATATATTGCCAACTCTTCTTTAGCATGGTGGTAAGTCGTGAAGCTGATAAGCAGCGGTCTCGGGTTCGCATACCGGTCGTGGCAAATAAAAAATATTAAAAAAATTAATAAAATAAAATTTAATCATATAATATATTATACCTACAGTATGTTTACTCAAAATCTAAATAAAAAAAAAAAAAAAAAAAAAAAAAAATATATATGTGATTAAAAATTATAGAAATTCAAAAAAAATTTTGTATATTAAAATCACACAATTACTTTTGTGAAAATACAAAATTATGTTTGTGATTTTACAAATCTGTTGTTTTGTAACTTTTACAAAACTTTTGCTCATGAAATTTATTTCCATTACATTTTTTGTGATTTCACAATAAAAAATTTTTACAGTGTAGCTTTTCGTTTAATTTTCAACAAATTTTCAAAATTCAATTAATTCGTTGAAATTTCAATTGTCAAAGTGTCGAATATTACACTTTTTGGTCAAATTTTACAATTTTTGGTTCAATTTCCAACCAATTGGTTGAATATTCAACCAAAGCAGCTCTCCGCGTAAGCTTGGATTTTTCATTCTTTTTTAATTGCAAATGAATGAGAATATGCAAAAGGATATTTTTTTCATTATCTATAGTTGCCTATTTTTAGGGGTCTATGCGCTGTCAATCTTACTGATACAAAAGAGATAGAAACAAAAAAGTCCATGTTGGCTTAAGTATTAGTTCAAAAAGTAATTTAAAGCCCTATGCCTTCTTGTTATCCAAAGTAATATCTCTCCTAGCAACCTTTTGGTCCATTTATCCATCGGGTGATTCGTAATTATCCTCTTTCCAAAGCTTTTCTGTCATTTTTCAATAAATTTTAAACAAAATTCCTTCAATTTTGAAACATAGCAACATTCTCCCACTAAAAAATACTTCAAACCCTACTTTTCCTTCAGATTATAGACCTATATCACTTTTATGCATCATCTCTAAAATTTTGGAAAAAATTCTCCACAAACAGATAGTCGACTACATCACTCTCCATAGCATTCTTGATTCTTTTCAGTCCGGTTTTCAGAAATACCACAGCACTAATTTCCTGCTTACAAATTTAACTGACGATTTTTGTCAGGGATTCCACTTAGATCGCATTACCATACTACTCATGCTTGATCTGTCCAAAGCCTTCTATACGAGATACTTTTAGATAAACTTAAGACCATCGGGTTCTCTCCCCAAGTAATTGGATGGTTTTCAGAATATCTTACGAACTGTTCCCAGTCCGTCATACTAGAAAATAAGTCATCTTCCACCCTCAAGGTTATCAGCGAGGTTCCGCAAGATTCGGTCCTGGGCCCTCTACTTTTTCTCATTTATATGAATGACCTAGGTCGGAAAATCACATACTCTAAGAGATTGATGTTTGCAGACGACCTCCAAATATATCTTCAAGTCCCCTACAAAAATTTTAATCTAGGCGTTTCTCTCAACTTTCATTATGCATTAAGCCCACACTTCGGCACTATAAAGGATTATGGAGTGATTGATCGACTTTAGAAGCCTACGCTTACTAGTCTTTAGTGCACAAGTATTTCTCATCAACCTGATCAACGCGGTAGTAACTCTGGCAGCCTTTTTATAGCAAATTTTGGTGTCCAACAGCAAGTCAAGGTATTTTACATGAATCTTTGTTTATATCCTAGTTAACTCTCAACCAACTTAAAACTCCATATAGAGTTGAAAGTTATTTCAATGGAGATGCAAAAAGTTGCAAAGCTTCCAAGAGTCGCAACGGAGTTACACATTTTTTGAAAAGAAAATAGAAAAACTCTTTGCAACTTCTCTGCAACAACATGCCACTTTTTGCAACTCCACCGCAACTTCGTTCAACTCCATTGCAACTTCACGCACCTTATCTTGAAACTCTTGAAACTCCGTGAGGAGTTTTTAGTTTGTTGAGGGTTGATGCTAGTTTCTCCTATGCATATTAGGAGAATAGCCTCAATATATATACGGGTAAATATCAGAATTTCCATCTTTGCCCATGCTAGCTGTAAGTCGTGATCCTTCATCCAATATTTTATACTATATACATTGCTTGGTTTAATGTATCCTGATCGATTCTGGCGTATTTCTCTATGATTCCTAAGGCCAGACAATGCTTGGAATGAGTAAACACGTGCTCAGGCATAGGGAGTTTAAGCATCTGGGTATATTTGATATTCCAAAGGACCGGTCGAATGGACCAATCTTTTCGCTTGCCATTACAATCCTCAGCCTTTTTTCTTTCCCAAATTTTAACCAATTGCTTAGGAAACTATTTATGATTCTTAACAGGTATATATGGATCAAAACCCTTTTTCGTTACTGATTACCAGCAATTTGGCTTTTTTCCAAAGCTAGCTGGAAACACCAGCTCGTACACAAATATTTTTGGTAACCGTTTGGTAACCAAGTCCTCATAGATCGTTTATCTTATTGCACAAAACTCTGTAGTTCCTTCTAAAAGTAAGTCTCAGACTTTTCTTGATCTGTTTGTAATCATGAGAGCAGGAGTACCTATTCTAGTCTTGTTAATATTGCTTTCTTCTTGTTGTTAAGCTCGCTCTTCTGATTCAGTCTATTTTTTCATTCCAACAAAAAGCTGGGGATCTGTGTTTATGAGCTTGTCTATTCGACATCGCTTTGTTGCATGCTTTCTTCAGCAGCGTAATAATTTTCTTAACTAAGCTAACTAATTCTCAGCGTTGTAAATATTTCCTGGTCTTTTTACTTCTTCTGGTTATCTCACTTATTATGTGCATATTTACCAATACTTTAAGGTTTAAATGCTTAAAATTCCGGAATGTATCCGGAATAACCTATCTTTAACATACCCTTTTGAATGTTGTTGTATTATCTATATTAAGCACTTTCAAGCTTCGTCTCGAAGACTTGTCAAGTATCTCATCTCCCCGTATATCGGGTATTCCCCATTCCAAAATAAAGTCTCCAGCATTATCTTAATTGAGACAAAGCCTCTAACTGAACCTTGTTCTTGCACCAGTACCTTTCTTGGAATGGTCACCCAGATGGCTATGGTCTGCTCATCTTGCGAACCAGCGCGGTGAATCTGATTGAATCCATTGCTCACTTATTATGAGAAGGTCTACCGTATGATCTCTGGAAATTTGTTATAACATAAGACCTGTTATAGAGCTTCTGCTCACGTTACCTTGAAGCACCCTTAACATTATTTGAGTTACTGGAAATTTTTCCTCAAGTAATATCTCAAGGGTCCTTGGTAGCACTTTACTTTTTCCTTGACCCAAATCGTGCATTAGATCCTTACTTTCAGATCTTATTTATGCACTTAGCATGTACCTTACGCAGTTAGCTGCTTTGCATCCTTTATAGAATTTGTTTCTGCTCAATCCATTATATTTTGAAGATATGAGGCCATATCGCAGACGCTTGAACAGCGCTTTAATGGGATCCTTTGGTTTAACTTCACACCTGAAATCCCTCAGGACATTAGCAGTCGTTTCTTTGGGGATAACTTTTTTTTCGTGGCTGCTGAATCCTTTTTAGATTCATTCCTGACTAAGCTTTTATTTTTTTCAAAGTAGTTAGTTTCTAGATGTCTATTATGTGAGTATATCGGCAGAGTATGCTTACAGCAACCAAAAGTTGGGTTATTACATACGCAATTTCCAGCATTGAGATACATTTCTGGATTGATCATCAAAATTTAAATTCGCGATCTGAAAAACTCTTACATTTATATTATTTGAATAAAATACTCGTTTTCCACTCCAACAATTAAACTTATTGCCATGACTGCAGTAGCTATTTTCAAGAAAAACAAATTGTGCAAATTAATCTTTTTAAATCACGAGTGATTTCTGTAAGAACATATTATCTTCGTAAAAAAAGGTTACTTTTACTCTATTTTATGGAAACTTACCTCTAATACCTCACCTTCCTGAAGGTCTTGGGACGCTAATGAGATTAGATGAGTATTAAAAAATACATAAAATTACTAATGTCAATACCCAGGTTTACTACTTTTTTTTATAGTTTTGAAACCCGAATTTTTCTAAATTAAATCTTGCTTTAGAAGCTACTTTTCAACAGAAGTCAAAATGAAAAAGGATTCTTGGAGTTAAATTGGAAATTTAGGTAAGAAGCCTTTTCCTTTGAAGACTAAAAATTTGCTGTAAAAATGGACTTGCAGGAATAAAAGTGGGGTTTAAGAAAACAATGTGGTAGGTAGTTTATATTTTATTTATGGCTAAATTTAAACCAAACATAAACCTCCACGTGATTTGGCGGGTAATTTGAAATTTGTAAAAAACGAAGTTTTAAAGCTGCTATATTTTGATCTAGAGTTCTCAAAACGCAATAACCCAGTGGTTTCTCTTTTTCATCATAAAATTTGAAGTATCAAAAGTATTTTGAAACCTACTAGAGGATTTTTTATTTATATACTATTGAGAAATTCAAATTTAAAAAAATAAGGAGGTTTTAGCGATATTTTAGTGATTTTTCGCGCATGCTCACATCAAAAAAAATTTTTGATCCCAGAATTGGATTCTACGGGAAATTTTCTATCCGAGACTAAGAGGAAAAAATTTTTTCATGTAAATGTGTATTTTTTCAGAAAAAATAAGAAAAATTTTCTCTCGTTTTTTTTTTACTTTTTTTTATAAAAGTCCAAAACACAAAAATGGCCGCCAAAAATTTAAGACTGAATCTTATAAGCTAAAAATTGTCGTAGAGGGTTATTTTTAGTAGTACTTTCGGAAAAAAATACTTTCGACTCGATTTGAATAACTGACCATGCATCTTATATTTGGTTTAAATTTAGCCTTATATTATACCCAAAAAAGGTAGGTAATGGATTTTAGGTAAAACATATTGCATCTAGATTAAGTAAGTATTCCAATTCATTATGTACAAAGTATTTTTTAAAGGTTTAACAAAAAGGAATTGAAGACTTATAACTGCGGTTTGTGTGTTAACACAATCAGCGAGCATGGAACATGTTCACTTATAACAGTTTTAACTTATACTTCCCAACTACTTTATGTCCTAGAACCGAAATTACAATACATCCTTAAATATAAATTATTCTAAGTCCATAAACCTAAAGTATTCTAGGGTCCCTAGAAGTCCCTAAATCAAAAATATTCTAAGTCCGAAGACATTACTATTTTACCTCTACCTCTACGGCAAAAGACTTTTTTGGTTACCCCAATGAACATGTTCCATGTTAAAATTATAAATTTTCAAAAAATGTAGATACTCTTTAAAAAAAAACTAGGGAGAAAGTTAGAGCTAAAATTAATAAAAAAAAACAACTGACCTAGAATAGTTAAAGAAACACTTGTTTTGAATTTGCAGAGTTTGCGATAAAATTGTCGTGCTTTTATATTATTGTTCGTACTTTTGAAGTTTGCTTAGCTTGCAACTTCCTGTTATGATTCTAAAAACTATGAATAAATTAAAATTATTTATTATTATAAAAATAAGAAGGTTAAAGTTCTTTCGTTGTTTTTAAAAATAATGACACCAAATTTTATTTTTGAAATAAAAGGTAAAAACGAATATAAATTTCACTGTATTTGTAAATATACTAGAATAGAATGTTTGTAGGTTGCGGTATTTTAGGGGCAGTAGAGCAAGTTTCGATACAAACATTAAACGTCCGACTAGTATCATACTATTTCTACTGAATTCTATTATACTACG
Source organism: Anagrus nilaparvatae (assembly GCA_022575985.1). Classification (NCBI taxonomy): domain Eukaryota; kingdom Metazoa; phylum Arthropoda; class Insecta; order Hymenoptera; family Mymaridae; genus Anagrus; species Anagrus nilaparvatae. The sequence continues at coordinate 2,623,309 of JAKSXM010000247.1, read as the reverse complement.
ACTGTAACATTTTAACATTTGTAAAATATTATTTACACTTGATTTAATAATAAACAACGTAAACCGATAAATAAATGGAAATAAATTATTAAATTATTGTAATAGATTTTTTATTTACATTAATTTTTTGCCATTGTCCTTGGGCAAAAATTTTGTTAAAAATGCTCTGTTTTAGAGTTTTACTAGCTTTTTTTTTAAATCATTTTAATTTTTTGAGGTCAGTTATAAAAGAGACAAAAGAAATTTTAAAAACTGCAATGTTATTGTTATTCATTTGAAGCTTACTTCTGTTGCGAGTTTTTTATTATACAATATTAAGTCCAAATGTATGAAAAGAATTTTTTATAAAATTTTTATTTCAATATAAAAATGCTTACGATGTAAAGTTTATCCACGAGAATTCGGTGAAATAATTTCTTTAATTTTAATTTTTTTGAAATTTCTCTTAATTTTTTTTCTACGTAATTAACTTTAATTGATAAAAATCTGTGAGATTTTGAAAAATTTTATTCACAATTATGAATAACCACGAAAAAAATACTTGAGGTTAACATAAATTGCACCAGGATCCACAGATATTTTAACATGGAAAATCGTTTTTATTAAAATATTGGCCACTAAGTATCGAAAAATACGAAATTGACAATATTTGAAATCCTTAATTTATTTGCATATCACGATTTTGAACAGTCGTTTGGTATTTTCAGTGCATTAAACACGTATTTATATAAAGTAATAGCTGAAACAATTATATGTAATAATTATATTTATTTTAACGTGGAGCATGTTTACACAGAGGGGGTACTTCAAGAACTTGAAAATTAAGGGGGGAGGTCAAACGGGACTTTAATTTCAATTTTAGGATTTAGAATAATTCAGGCTTAGGGACTTAGATCAATTTTAAATTGGGGACTTGGAATAACCCGGGTTATTACTCAGCTGTAAGTAAACAAGTTTTAAGCATTTTGGTTGTGTTGACACAAACTGGTTATATGTTTTTTTTGGATAGTTTTCGCCCATAAATTTGGTCAACATTCAATTAATTTAAAAAAATAAAGAATATTCATCCGTCGAGCTAATTTTTTATCCTGAATGGGGCTAAAAAAGAACTTCTTGGTTACTTTTTGGGTTTTTTTGTGACTGTAAAAATTTCACATCAAATTTCTTTCAAATGAAATCGGTATCAAATATTTTCAGCTTGAGAATTGTAAAATAATCAGAAAAATGTCAAATTTTTACATTTTTGCTTATTTTTAAGTTACAAATCAAGGTTGTGATTTTCCTAGTTAGAATAAACCTAAGAATTATACTTTTTATTTATCCATCTACTGGTATAAAAGATCTGTAAATTCGGGAATTTTTTTTTCAAAATAATAAACAGATTCATAACTACTATATGGATTTAGTAATTTTGTGCCAGAAAGAAATAGTGGTCTCCATTTATTAGTGTACAATTTTAAAAAGGAAAAAATTTAAAATCATAAATAATTTGATTTTGGCGTTATTTTATTGAAAGTTTTCATTCTGGAATGTTATTAGAACTAATTTGGTAATCATTGAATTTAAAAGATTAATGATTTAAATGGCAAAAAATATTTATTTTTTTGATAACATAATTAAAGTTTTATTGGCAAAACTGTCCTTAAAAAATGAGACGGAATCGATTTAAAAAAAGGCCATAAAAATAATAGCATCGTGATGTTACAAGTTAAAGGAAGATAATTATAATAATATTATATAACGATACTTCGTGTCGCCTGCAATAATTATAGTTAATGAATGGAAACCAATGACACTTGATGTTTTATTTTTTTCTATGTACCTATTTCAATGATTATCATAATAGAATTCCACTCGCATTAAAACGTCGTAATTATATCATCATTCATGAAAACATTAAAATATAATAATTTTTTTGTTGCTGCTCTTTTATTTTTTGTCGTTATTATATATTTTTATTACAATAAATAAAACATAACAACATAAAAAAAATCGAAGAAAAAGATAATAAAAAAATCTTTGTCTGTCTGGGTGTGTGTGTGTGCAAAAAAACATCAATTTCATAGACTGTGAAAATAAAAAACACGCGAGTTTTTATAGAGAACAATCGAGTGCACAATAATCTAGAACATCATAGACCACCCATCGCATAAAATCCATACGATGTTAAAACAATCCGCTCTAGACTCCCAAAGTAAAATTAATCCATCCGAGGAGTAAATAAAGTATGAAAATTTTTACACATAATTTGAATATAAAAATGCAGCTAAAGGATGTGTGTTATTTACCACGACATAAGGTAATGGTAATACTGGGTAATGCACGCTTGGTTACTCATTTTATCTTTGTCATTTTTTTATATTTTTTCAAACATTGCCTCTCTTTTTCTTTTATATTACAAAACATTCACCGTACAAGAGAAACTCCCACTCTTTAGCGAATATCACGTCTCTTTTTATACACCGTTCCCACCTTTGCTCGTGCACTTATGGATAACGTGAATTTGCCTCTCTTGGCCTCATCGTCAACAGTCTTCGATTTACCGCGCAGGCTCGTACACACGCGAATTTTACGAGCGATCGGTAATTTTTTTTTTCTTCCTTAATTATGTAAAATCTACGTTTACTTGCTAGTTAGAAATTTTGAATTTTTTTTTCATCCAAAATTTTTTGCTAACCTTACAATTTGCCGACGATTTTCTCTGTTTAACACTTCGATCGATATTCAAACGTTTACGAAAAGGAACAAGTTTGCCGGTTTTTTTATTGGTTTTTTAGTTTCTTTGACAACGAAAATCTTACTACGCAAGTACAAACAAATAATTAGTGATTTTTGAATTTTTCAATTGAAATTTCTGTGAAAATTATTTTTGTGATAAATCAAAGATTTTCGAGTGCCTTTTTTCTGTGCTTTGTAAAATTCGAAAGTTTTTTAAAAAAATAATTTTAATCACAAGTTGTCTAGGAGAAAACAGGATGTTCTTTAAGACTCAAAGTAGATTAAAAAAGAAAAATTATATAATAAATTAATTGCATATTAAAAAAAGTATAAAGTAACAAGTGAAATTCCAAGGTGCAAAAATAATCCTAAAAAAATTACGAAATAAAAAGACCACAAGAAAGACCTTGCAAAAAGAGAAAAGTTGTATAAGTAGGAATAAATTTCTGTGCATACATAATCTTGTTTTTAAAAAAATGAATAATAATTTCTTGACTCGTACGAAAAAGAAGGTTGAGAAGTAAAAAGGGATAAATCGTCATGAATCTCGAAAAATAACAAAAATAAAAAGCACGTGAGTGGTATTTAAAAAAATAGGAAAAAAGGTGTGCAAGCATTTGAAAATCGATATAAAAAATGGAATTTGAGTTCAACACATGACAAGTGCAAAGATGTGAATTTAAATAGGTGCGGTTTCTAATTTGTTATAAAGTAAATATAATTTGAAAAAAGGAAAATGTAATTTAATTACTAATTTATTCGAATTTTCGAGCATGGAGATATAAAAAAAGGTAAATAAACTCATATTTAAAAAACGATCGATCGTTACATTTTGTTTAGCACGCGTTTTATATAAAATAATATTATGTATGATATGTGAATGTACTACATGCATTAGATCCTATACATGTTATGTTATATACCCGGCAAACACGAAAACCTCTCTCCAACTCACGTACACTCGAAAGAATTCTAAATATTTATTTATCTGTATACAAAGGTTGTGTGTGTGTAAAATATTTATTAGTTGTTGATATTATATTATAATAGACTTTTTGCATTATTGCGTTTCTGTTTCTCAGTATCCTTTTTTTTTTCAAAAACTTTTTCACTTTTTTATTGAACAACTTTTTCATCAAAATTATGCAGGTGTATATGGAGTCTTTGACGTCACTTCAGTCATTTGAATTTTTAAAGTTTCCAAGTCACTGGGAACTCCCTCGAAATATCTCAATACCAAGGCAAGGCATAATAAATTTTTTTGCACCCTCGTAATTTTGATTCATTTCAGAAACCACGAGAAAAAAATTTCTGGGTAATTTTATTATTCTCGCCTTCGATACCTCTGAGTCATCAAAAATTTTAACATAAGCTCAAGGGTTTTCCAATTTTTTCGGATAATCTGAACTTATAGTCAAGAACTTTGCCCTGGAATTTGGTTCCAAGCCTGAGTGATCAAATTCAAACTGACTTTTACAATTAAAAAAAAGTAACTTACTAAATTAACGTGAATTGTCCCATATAAAAGTAAAAAAAGAATAAAAAATATGTACATTTTATTGTTTTACCTTTTGTACTTTTTTTTATTATATTCGTTTTAAATATATAGTAGTAGTTGATATAACGGATAATTAATCATGCATGGAGGTTATGTGTTTTAATAACATATTTATACAAATTAAATGTAATGTTTTGATATAAAAAAAAGAGCGAGATGACAAAGAAAAATAAGTGTCAAGTATACTTTATACATAATATTTATTTTTTGTAAATGCACTTTTATATTTGATACTAAGAGAGATTGGGGTTAGTTGGAGACATATTTGCGATGATTTCGTTGTTTTTAAGTAATCTTGAGGATTCACGAGGAATAACTTTTTTTTTTCTCTCTTTTAAAACTGTACTTTCACTCCTTAGTTTTGGAATTATTGCTAGAAGCATTTTTATACAGTCTTTTTTAATTCAATTAAATGCTAAATTTAGCTTTTATATACTTGAATAATATTTTTATGTTCAACTACTTTTTCTTCGAGAGCAGCTCCTTAAAATATCGATTTTGCATGTTTCCTGAAATCTTAATCTTCTTTTTCAATGTACTGTTGTTGTTTTACTTTTTGTACGTACTTAAAATTCGTATAAGACCCAATCAAACTTTGAATAAACTACTAAAATGCTGGAATTCAAAAAAAGGTATATCAGTTGCAACAGAAATATGGGAATTGAATTTCAAAGAAAAAATCTCCTCTTTAGTAGGATTTATTGCTAACAATAAGTAAAAACTAAGCTTAGAATTTAAAGAGGGTTGGATGTCGATAATGAATTTTAATTTGAATGCATTTTTATAGATAAAATAATTAAATTTATTTTTAGACCAGTGTTGTGTGCATGCAGGATATCGTAGATTTACTATAAAAATTAAAAACTTTACTGATTTATTTCCCACGGTTGGTTTATTAAATCTTGGAGTGAAATGATAATAAGCATAATTGTGGACATTGAGGGATATAGCCATCGAAAATAACCACCCCCTTATTATACCAGCTCACGTAATACATTTTTTCATATCTCCCTTCAATCTCTATTTTGGTTTGATAAATGCTGGAATGACGTCCGCACTATTATACCCAGTGTTAATCATTTATGTCAAAAATCACGTTTTTCTATATAAATTGGCACGTTTTTCGTTAGGGTGACATGATACCATATTAACTATTATATAACCAAGATTTTTAATCGTTGTAAAGTTATTTCATAGATGAAAATGGACGATTAGCTTGAAAAAGTAAATTATATTTTTATTGATAAGAAATAAATACATTAAATTTTCAAGAAGCTTTAATTTCCTTCACCTGCTAATACTATTGAGTCGTATTTTAAGCAAGTAATTCGTTGATTTCGATAAAGAACGAAATTAATACCCTCGAAAGTATTCGATCTATTCGATCTATTAAAAAACTATCAACACACCCCAATCTCTTATTTATTTCATTATTACTATGTGATATAGTAATAACAGTTTATATATGCAGAATGGTTATTAAATCTAGTTATACACACACACACATACCTCAAACTTACGTAACTCGTTAAAAATACGTTACGTAAGCAGAAAAATAATATTTAACGCATATAATAGACTTTTTGTTGTTGTTGATATAATTAATTGGTTAATCCAAAAGATATTTTAAAAATTTAACTAAATCCTTGTAATGATGTGAAGTAAAATATTAAATATTTAATAAAACAAAAGAATAACAGGAACGGTGTAATCCTTTATTCTGGGAGTATTTAATTTATGATAAATCGTTGTTCCAAGGATGATAATAACATTTTTAACAATAGTACAATCATCCTGTTTAATCTAAAATCTTCTTTCGACACTGAATAATACTAAAAATGCATTTTGATGATTTAACAAATCAAGAAATATTTTTATTTACAAGAAATTACTTTTATTTTTTGATGACATTATACTTTCACTGACCCCATTAAACAAAATTATTCCTATAATAAATGGCCATATCGATTAAAGAATACTTTTTTCTCTTTTAAAGGTCGTACTTTAATACAAAAGGAAGAAGAAGATCACAACAAGAACTGATACTTTTTGATCAATGGATTGGATACTTAACAACAGAAAGAAAAAATCACATCAATAAAAAGTATTATGTGAAAGTTAATCAATAAGAGAAGAAGGATAAGAGGGTGGTACATTTGCAAAAAAAAATAAGAGAGATTTTTTTCTCCGAGGTGTTTATACACATAACTTCTTATTTCAAAATCAAGTATCGTCCGCAAAAACCGGTTTCGTGACCAACATCGCTTCTCTCTTTCTAAAAAAACTCTTTTTTGGCTTTCTTTCTTTATATTATATTTCATTTCTTATAAATAAAAAAGTGTAGTATTTTATAGTAAATTTATAAAGTGGTTGTCCAAAACTTGTCGGACAACAACAATAACAACAATAAAGGAAAAGGAGGAAATCGCGAATTCCAAAAGTAATCTTTCTTTTTCTCTGCGTCTTTTTATTGTTGTTCTACCAGTTGTTCCAACTTGTTTTCACTTTAAATATTGGCAATCTAAGCTGTGATAAACCAAATGATAGTGTGTTCTGTCCACTCTAAAGAACCGTTATATAGAAAAGTTATGTCAACGTAAATTTATTACGATAAACGCAAAGAAAAAGGAAAAAATGCTTATTTATTTTTTAAAACAGTTCTAGAGATTTATATTTTAAAGTCAAATATCAAAGAGGCATGAAGGATGGCCGAAATTGCAAGCGTACACGCGGCTGTCGGCTTTACCGATGCAGGCCGTGGAGAAAAGCGCGCCCTAGTGGCACGTTATGCCGGTTATGCATTATTTCTAGTTGTACTTGCTCTTGCACTACAAGTTACCACGACGTTTTATCCAAGTTGGGGAGAATTTCAAAATCCAAATGGTAAGTTGAGAAACTAATTTTTTTATTTTATAATATCTCAATCATCGACAACACGAAACGCTCAAAAAAAATTTTTAATTTCTAAACTGTTTTTTGTTTTCAATTTGGTCTTTGGATAAATTATCTTGAACCTGACCTTCTTCTTTAAACTCATAAAAATTTTTCGAATAAAACTTGACAGTAAAATTGACATTAAAAGCACAATGGATAATTTGAAAATATTTAAGTGCTAAATTATGTTAGCAGTTATCGTTCATGTTAATTCTTGACGTCTGCTTTAATATACACATGTTAAAATTACATTAGTCATTTAAAATGAGGTAAAGGCGTTAGTTTGATCAAATTTATCAAACTGTCTTGAAGAAGTTAACATAAAATATTTATATTTAATTAAAAGTTTTGTAAACGCATAATTATAGTAAAATACTTTAATTTTAATATTTCAAAGAGAATTAAAAAAAACGTAATTTTAATACTCACCTTGACTTGAAAATATTTCTATTCCAAAAATTACATATTCCAAAAGTTAGTGTCTGTGAAGCAATTCCAAAAGTTTAGAGAAATAGTATATTTACGGCTCGCGCCAAAAAAGTAAAGAATGGCCGAAAAAGAAAAATAATTCGCCTCGGATAGTAAACTGCAATTCTAGGCATTCTTTATTTATGGACAAGGGTCGTATAAAACTTTTCTGCGTCTGTGTCGAGAAAATAGGTCTTCGCCGGACGCGCATCCAGGGCCATAGACCAGAAAATTTAATATTGGTAAAAAAGCTAAAAGTTTCAAGGAGATTTAAAAAAAAAATCAATACCTGTGGTCATATAACTGTAAGAGAATTTGCGCGGTCAAAATAATCTAAATTTATAACAGGTAAATCTTTTGAGAAATTGTTTTAAACGCTATAGTGTTTGCAAAATATTTATTTTATTGTCAAAATACAATTAAACCTATAAATTAATGAATCAGTTTGTAGATTTTAAATGAATTTCAAAAAAAGGGAAACGAAATGCGTAAGCAAGGTTTAAAAAATAAGCTGAGTAATTGTTTACGATAGAATAAGAAAAAAAACTTCTGAATTAATTTATTGCGTGTAATTATTTAAATTCGTTTGCTAGCTGTGTTTTCAACGTACCAGAATGTATCGAATGCTAATTTCTACAGCATTTTTATTTCCTAGAAGGCTGTTTCCACAATGCTCGAAAATGCAAGCCTGCAAATTTGCACGTTGTCAAACTAAAAATTTTTTTTCATGTAATCCACGAAAGTGCAAATAATAAAAAAAACTCAAGGTACATTTTTGGTCTCCTCATATATTATTTTATGAGTTCATAATTTTTGACATCAATAGAAGTAGTTTTAATAACTAAATTTTCTGCATTTCTAGTACTTGAAATGAAAAAATATATCGGTGAACTTTATTTAAAATTTTTATTTTTTTAACGACGTGTCTTACGCATAAGAAATACATACTTGCAAAAATTTATTCAGCAAAGTCATGAAAATTTTTGCCAAATTAAATTGCATTTCTCAGGAAAATATATATTTTAAAAATTACTTCAATCTAAAATATAAGCGAAGAGAAAATTAAAAATTTTCAAACTTTTATGATAAAAAAAAGTTTTTTATATTTTGTTTTGACTTTTATTCAAGTTTTATAACTATATTTAAGAAATAAAAAATCATAAAAATTATAGAGAGTAATAAAAATTAATTGGGTAAAGAAAAAAGGAATGAAGTCGTATAAAAATAAATAAATTTATTCTTTCTATTCCAAGGGGCGGTCCACTCAGTGCACACCTAATGTGCGCCTAGTGTAAAAAATGGCGCACTCCTAAGAAAATTTTGATTACTGATGCCAATTTTTCAATAATTTGTTAATATCAAAAAATTGACCACGAATTTTGCGAAATAGACCCCGGATTCGTGTTCAGCGGGTCAAAAAACATAAATACCACCCATTTTTTTCCATGGAACTTTTATGGCATTTTATGGCATTAAATAGCATTGTTGGTGACAGGACTATTTAGACCTCTCGGAGATTCATTTCGACAAAGATATTGATAAAATATGATTTGTTTTAAGAAAACCTTAAAAATTGAGATTCATTTTTTAAATTATCATATCCGCTAAACAAACAATCAAAAAGGAATGACTAAAAAATTTTTCAAAACTTAGAGCTTGTACAAAATTTTTGATACCTTTAAAACTCATTTTCATCAAAAATTACAATTTTAACAGCAATTTAAAAATTGGTCATTTTTGACAAAAAATGGACATTTGATTTACTATCAATAGCGACGAGAGAATAAGTGATAAAATATTGTGGTCTATGGGGAATGAAAGGTAGAACTTATACAAAAAAAATGAAACCAAATAGTAGTATTTCGGTGGATTTGCAATATGACAGCGTTATTTGGAAAATTGCCTAAAAACCCTATCTTATAACATTGTTATAGAATTGAGCCCAGCGTTTTTCGGCCCAAAAGGCACGTTGGAATAAACGGAAGGAGTTTTGGGTACTTTTCAAATATCTTTCGAGATATCTTTAGATCATCTACATCTATAAATTGTAATTTACGATTCAGATGTTTCGAATATATACGATTTTTGCTATTTAATCTAAAAATTGTTGGTAAGAAAGGGGTGTTTTTTGTGTTTTAAGGGTTTTTAAGGTATTTTAGGAAACTGGGATGCTTATATTCGAGTTTAGCGACACCAAAAACATAAAAGAAAGTATAAAAACAAATGAAAAAAATTTTCGTTCCCCGAAAAAGAAAATTTTAATTTTATTTCTTAATAATTTGTCGCTAAAATTGATTAGAATGTATAATTTGAATTGACAAGTATATTCATTTTGTAAAATCTAAATATCTTGGAAGGTTAAGTAAAGGTTCTAATAAATTAATTATTAACTTTCAAGCACACCCAGCATCAGTAATTAAAATTTTCTTAGGAGTGCGCCATTTTTTTGGTGCACACTAGGCGCACACGAGGTGCACATTTGGTGCGCGCTGAGTGGACCGCCCCTTGTTCTATTCTTATTGTTATATATTTCTGATTATTTTATAATAATTTTCTTCTCTGCATATGGGTCGTTTCATGATCAGTAGTTTCATATTTTTTTCAATGAGAACAGTATAATTTTGCTCGTAATAAATTTTTAAACAATCGATACTCTAGCTCTTGATATACTTGATAGTTTTTTAAAAATCAAATTCGCACTGAATCAGCGAATTTTTCCCTTTCATTAAAGCCTAATTTTGATTAATTAATTAAAAAAATAAAATAAACACATATTTTTACTTACTTCACACTTGTTTATTTTAAAATTTATGGGGACTTCATTAATTGAGCCAAGTGTATCTATTCTGAATTAAAAAAGCAAGTTTTTTATTGTTAGTATTTTATGTTGAATGGAAGGCATTCCAGTTGAGCTGAAAAGTCCCGTGTATGTTTATAAAATGGTAGATTGTTATATCAGCACACAAAGTTGATGTCGAGGAATCAAGTTATTTTTTTTCTTGCGAATGAGTACGTTCGCTAATAATAATAAAAGTATTTTTAAAGCCACCGAGAATACACATGGAAAAGTATTGAGTTTTACCTGTCACACACGTATATAAAGTATAACTTTTCTGTATGATATAAAATTGACTCTAATTTACGATAGAGGAGACGAGTTTATTATTATTGCCTAAGATACTACTCTCATTCACAGCGGAAGGTCATTTCTGCTCATTGGTAATGTCATTTTATGCTATGTGTGTGTCGTTGTATTATTATTGCACATATGGTTTCACTATTATATTACTTTTATTATGAAATAATAATACCACCAGCTATCCTAGATTTTGTCAATCTTTTTATAAATAATTCAACATTTTTTTTTCTCTCCAACTTTTGTGCAATTTGCTAAAAATACAATTTCTAAATTTTTTTATTGCTTATTTTTTTAACTCACTTGGGATTGTAATAAAATAATTAAGAGAAAGTCAAAAAAAAGAAATTATGAAATTTTATTATATGTGAAATGTAGGATTTTAATGTAAGCATTATTATTCTAAAAAACAAAATATTTATCTCTTTCGAAACATTTTTAATTATTATTATTTTTTTGGACTGCCCTATTTTAAGTTTTGTTCTAAAAAGAGCTTTGATTTCAGTTTTTACAAACTTTCAACTACGCATCAAAAATTTATAAAGGTGAACTATTAAAATCAATTTTTTCTTATCATTGACCTAATTTTCTTACCACTTGTAGTATTAGAAATTTTGATATTAAGATAACAAAGAAATTCAGGTTTTGTAAACGTAAATTAATTATCTTAACTTTTTATTTAAAGTGCTTAAAAGCTCTACCCCCTTGATAATCCAATGCCATAATTTTTGGTTCTTTTGAGTTTCCCAATTCAAATTCCAAATATAATATCTATTAACCCTCACAAAATCGTTCGGAATTAAAGCATATTGGATAAGTAACATTATTTGAGATGCATTAGGAAAAAGGTGTAACCCCCACTTTTAAAATAAAAGGAATTTAAATAATTTTTAAAATACTTAATAAAATACGAAAAATACGAAATATCCACTCTCCCAATTTTAATTAAAAGGGAGACATTTTGTGAAGTTGTGAAAACTATTTTTTTGGTGTATACTTTTGATAAAAACATTTGTTGTCCGATTAGAAGACTTGACCATCCAAACTATATTTATACTTCTCAAATATTAACCCATATCAAACTATATTGCTTGAAGCTAAAAATCCTCAGGCAGGTATTTTTATTCTCATTTTGTGGAGTTGAAGTTTTACGATAAATTTGAGGAATGCTTTGTATATAAAAATGTACAATCTTACTTTACGACATTAAAATTTATGAAGCATACTTGAAAATTTATAGTTTATTAAAATATCTATTAAAAGATTTTTATTAAACATTTAATTTAAGAACCATACCCAGAATTTATAAAGCAATAATATTTTTTAATATACTTTAAAATTAGTTTTACTGCTTCGATAAGTTATAAAAAGTCTCCGATTGTCTTTCATATACCAGATACAGATGATTCCTAAAATAATTTCAATTATTTCTATTTATGTTTCGTTGATTAAAAATTAGGTTACATAACTTTGAAACATTGTATAAATTGCAATAAAGATATTTAAAATGCTTTTCTTTACGTAATAAGACGTATTAATTTAGTTTTTTAAATTGCATAAAATTATTAAATTAAACATTTTTTTCCTTTTATTAAACGAACAATGAAAAATTTGTCAAGTTTTATACAGATTTTTCTGGAATAAAAAAGAAAAACTAATAACTTTGTTATTTTTTATTTTCTAACAAAAGATTTTTTAGACAATACAAATTATATTTTCATGTTAAACTTGATTTATTAATTAAAAAATTCCTACTTTTTTTTCATTGATTTATCTTCTGTTTTAATTAATATTTACGTGAATTGACCTTTCACTGTTATAATGATCATTATATTCTAAATTTTTTACATCGTTCTCTAATCAATCGCAAAAGCGATAATGTTAATTAAAAAAGAAGAATACTATATGCATTTGCTCTTGTTTTTTTTTTTTTTTTGTTACCAAGGGATAATTAAATTTTACTGATAATAATTTTTATTTTTCTTTTGTAAATTTAATTATTTTTTACTATTTTTCTATTATTTTAATTCATTATTGTAACAAAGAATTAATGCGATGAAAGCTTAAAAGATGCTTTGAAATTTATATTATTTTTATTTTAATCCTAAATTAACTTGTTTCGTTTGAACAAATTATTTGATAATTTAGGTAAGCTTTTAAGCTTCTTACAAAATTTACTCCGATATGTCTAAGTAAACTTTGGTTTTTCATGTTGATTCTATTGTATTTTAAATTCAGGGAAAGTTTACTTAAGAGAATTGAATTAGAAGTTAATTTAGATAACAGATTATGACAAATTCACATACTGTGTTAAAAGTAGCTTCTGTAAAGAATTAATTAAAATTTATTTTTTCGAGAATCAACAAATACTTTTAAGCCTCCAAGCTTTAATTATCTACCATATTTCACCCCCCCCCTTTTTTTTGATTAATGGAAACCTGAAATACACATGTTTTACGATTAAAATTTCTGATATACAAGGGATGCCATTTAAAACGAGGCATCGAAAATTTATTATTTTAATACGCATTTTTATTTTAAAATTGAACTACAGAGCTTTTGAAATATTTGGTTTCATTAGACAGATTTTGATTTCTTGCCAAATTCTTATTATACTCTGTAAAAAACTACTCTTTAGAAATTTTCTAGAAATTTTAAAAATCAATTTAAAATTTACTATGATAATAGTAAAACCAAGGATAGTTTTTTACAGTGTATGATAAGATTATGTATATGATTTACAGATAAAAATATGCTTGAGCATTACATTACTAATGGCACCCCTTGTGGGGATTTCATAAAAAAGCTGTCATTTACAGCTAACGTTTTATACAGTTTGGTACGTGTTTAAATTAAGACTTGAAAACTTATTTAATTAAACGTTTTTTAAAAGAAGGAGAATTTCAATACATAAGTTTAGGAGGCGAAAGGAAGAAGCATTATACCACAATTTACAGTTTAATTAAGTTTTGTGGTTGGTTGGAACTATAGAAATTTTTATTAATTATTTAATGCAATAAGGATTATTTGCTGATTAATTTTATAATAAAATTGGTTTTAGCTCTCCGTTAACTCAATAACGCTTTTTAATATCCAAATCGCCATTAACTTTTAATTCACATGGAAAATTAAAAAAAATAAATAATAACTTATGATGGGAATGATTATTTTTACAGTCAAGAGCAGACTCTCATCTTTTTCAGTACAAAGTTTATATCCAAAAGTATTAAATGGACGAAAATGAATCCACTTCAGAAGATTTTTTCAATTTTTTGTTAATAACTAAAACTGACTTGTAAGGTTTCGTTTGCTATAAAATGGCCAATTTTGGATAATTAAAAATCTTTCCCTCAAAATAAGTAAATAATTTGCAAAAAATGCACTTTCTACATAAGTATTGCCAAAATATACAAAAATTTGACTCGATCAGTAATATTAATCTATAACATGGTTGTGTAGAGGGGATCAATCTAATGGAATTAAATTAATCAGGGTCCAGGTACTTTGAAAAATTTGAGACTAAGCAAATCTGTTTACTAATACTATGGAAAGAAAAATTGTACAACGTTGTTTCATACTTTTTGTGTATTTAGATCAAGCATTTATCTAAAGTATCCATGCATCTTTATTGTGTTTATACTTAAATTTATAAGTGAAGTGATTTTCAGGATTAAATTTTTAACTTATTTTATGAAAAAAGTTTTTCATTACTAAAAATTGGCTATTGAAAAATGGATGATATCTTCAAAATGAATTTAATGATACAAATAATTAGGGATCATTGAAGGTAATCGATTTTACTCCATTTAAAACTTTTAGATGTATTTAACATTGCTGTCAATAACAATACAAACCGTTTTAAAATTTGTGGTAAAGTTTATTGTTTCAATGTAAGTAAGGAAATTGGATTTTTTGATTGTAACTTTAAGAAAGTACACTTTATTTTATCTGGATTTTTTTTTTAAATATATGCCTGTATAAGTTACGTAATACAGATTAGTTATAAAATGTAAAGCTTATACCTTTTTAGTTTGAATTTCCTCACTCAGAAAACGTCTTGTTTTTACAATTCTAAATTAAAAAATTCAATTGATAAATACTAAAGGTTTCTTCCATGTAAAAAATCCAGCAAAGTTAAATTAAATGATCAGAACAGGTGACACAGAACAGCAGCCACAAGACAGAATTTATTGTGTAAGAAGGATGAAAATTACAGAATAAATTTTAATAATATAATTATATAAATAAAATGAGTTTCCGCATTCAATCTGTATGATTTAATTACTTATAAATAACTCGAGATTCCTAAGACTGTATAATCATGAATAATCGAGAAGAAGTTGTGAATTATTTTATTAAAGAACAATAAAAGAGCGTTCTCGGAAATTCATCTAATAATTAATTACTTATTTATTTACGATTATTTTATTTTAATAATTAGACAAATTGAAAGTTTTAGATTAATTTCGTGATAAAATGATAACTGTTATTTTGTGAACTTGAAATGAAAGAAGGAAAACTTTGAGAGATGAGTTTTTATATTTTTCCATGGGAAAATTCATAATTAGTGTAAATAATAATAATAACTGAATGAAAATAAAATAAAAGAAAAGAAAATATTTGTTATTTCGAATGAGAAAGGAATAATATATCATTAATTTAACTCGAAAGTGCGAATATTTAAAAAAAAAGTAATTACCAGTTATTAAAAGAAAAAGGTTTAAAGATATACAAAGTACATAATGGAATGAAAAAGCTATAAGCAGGTGTTAGCTGTAGATTAAATGGTTTCAAATATCATTGCAATTTGTTCTGAAAAGTAATAAAAAATTTTTTTTTAAGAAGCGTGTAATAGTAAACTTTAAGTATGTACATAAGGTTTAAAACTGCAAATTTTATTAACTCCCTTTTTTTTAAAGTAAGCGTAGAAAATTTATATTTTATTACTTTTTTGAAATATAATAGCTATTACTCTATTCTGCTGCTTATGTAATAAAAATTTTATTTAATTTCCAATTAATTTTATACCTAAAAGCTTTGGAATTTAATATTGACAATGTTTTATAACAAGCTCGACTTTTTTCAAAAATTTGGTAACTTCGTAGGAATTCCAATTGCAACATGTGTTTTAGAGTCAAGTTGCAATCAAAAGTTATACTGTAGAGATATTATTTATTCATTGTTTTCATTTTATTGTGAAACTTTGTTAAATATATTACTTGAATAATCAATTGCGGATATTAAAAATTTTTCTCTTATTAAATTAATTTCTTTTTTCATACAATTTGGTGGCTAAATTCCTGAAATTTTGTTTAGCTGATTAGTTCGATCGTCTTTAGCTTACACGGAGAAAAATAACCGTTAATCATAAACAGAAGTGCTGGTTATGTTTACATTATAAAGTTTTGATATTTTATATTCAAAAAATTTTATAAACATAACTATGGTTATGGTTAGAATCACAATTCTAACTTCATATTTTTATAAAATTTACAAAATTTTACTAAAATTAACCTTGCAAAATATACAAAATATTTTTTTCTCCGTGTACTTTAAAGAAATTTCAAATTTCTGTAACAATTTCTGTCAGCCATTTCTTTATCTTTATGTTATTGATATCGTTTTGCCATTCGTAAAATAAAATTTCTTTATTTTGACAAGATTTCATTAATCCCTTGGTATCCAGGGTTTCCTTTTATTATTTTTATGTCCACTTCTTGTTTAACAAATCTTTTACAATCAGTATCAACATTGACGTATTCTGTTTGCAATACTTTTTCCCATTTTTCTTTTTAATAAATAAAGAATTTAATTTTTATTAAATTCCATATGGTTAATAGTTCAGGTACCCGTGTTTCGTTACGTTATTTATAACCGAAATATATCCACTTTGACAATAATTATTTATCTAGATGTCAATGTTACTATTGTACTTATTTGATAAAATATTACCTTCAAGTATGTCTAAATTGATGTCTCCAAAAGTTATTGTGATATAAGTTAGTAAATCCCCCCTTTTCATCCTTTTTTATTTACGACTTCCGTATTTAGTTGCAAAACTTTTTTCTTACCTGTTTTAGTGATTATACATGGTTTGAGCCGTCAATATATTCATGTATACATTTTTATCTCATATATAGGTCCTGTGAAATTATATTATGCATAGGTTACTTGCTGCAATTTGTATTGTTTACTATTAGAATATGTAATTTAATAAATATTATATATTTGTCTTTTTTTTAACTTATAGTTTGAATTTCCAAGATCATGATTGGTTTGGGATTTGTGATCTGCAGTGGCTTTCTAAAGACTCAATTTAAGTACGATAACAAAATTGTGCCTTGTAAATTTGTCAGGTCCAAAAATTAAAAAGAATTAAAAATTTCTAATTCGTGGAGAAATTTGATCCCCAAATGACTTCGATGCCTCCAACTAATTTACATCGAATATTTATGTAGTATGTTTGGAAAAGTTTATCCTTTATTTTACAAAACCTATTCTGAATCGAAAATCCCTTAGTTTTGGGGATTTCAGTATCAAGTGATTTCATCCAGTCATTGCAGAGAAATCATGATATGACCGATTTCAGGTATCAAAAATTTAAGAAAAAAAAAATGCAGCAAAAACTTAAAGTGCTTGAAATAAAAAAAATATTAGTTATTTTATAAATTCAAGCGATTTTTCTTTTACCCACTGCACATTTTGAATGATTTTTTATTTTTGACATAAATCTTTAAAATCTTAAATATTCTATTCTGCGTTATAAGTTTAATTTTATAGGATACTATATATTATAATATTTATTCTTTGGAATAAATTCTAATTTTAAACATTTGATTATTCTACTAAAAATTATTATTTAATATTATACTTACTACTTTGATTTATTATTTATAATTTTATAGGATTTTAGGTCTTGTTAGAATATCAGTAATAAATTAAAATAATAAAATAAAATAGTGTAGCAATTTAGTTTTCAGATCAGCAAAGTTTTGAATATCTGCTTAAAAATTCGAGCAATATATTTTTAGAAAGTAATTTTTGGTTAATCGTTGATATTCTGTGTACTTTTATTCTAAAAAGTTGTGAATGTAAACAAGTAGAAACTTTTCAAAAGTTTAAAAGTTAAATAAGATTGCGAAACCTCAAAAGCTCGCTAATAGCCTTTAATAATTCTTACTTATGTTAACGTGCTTATAAATTTAAAAATAAATTCAAAGATTCTTTTTCAATCGCAGTAGGGTTTTCTTATTTAATCGCTTAATTATGAGAAAGACGAAATTTTTTTTTGTCATTTTTAAAAGCGAAAAGAATGAATTATAATTTTTTTTAATTTGTTGTTGGGTAAGACAGGTTTACAGCGTATCTAGTTTGTCGAGAAAACTATTAAAAAAATGACAAAAAAGTAAATCATAATCGTACCCTCGGTAAAAAAAAAAGATAATATTACCTAAGATTGCTAGGTAAATGAAATGACTGGCGAAACTCGATAAAAATACAGTTTTAAATAAATTGAGTTGGTAAAGAACAGAATAATTAATAATATAAAACTCTTTTTAAAAATTAAATTTGCAATTCAAAAGAATTAAACTTTGGAAAAAAGCTGAGAATCCTTTATTAAAAAAACATCTTTTGGAATGTTGTTAGTAAGATGCAGAGGGTTAGGCTCTATCGTATCGCATTATTTACATATTACATAAAGTGTATATAATTTTAATATAATATAAGAAAAGACTTTAATCGTTATGAAAAAATATCATAATTATGCTGGCATAAAAAGTGTATCTATTAAACATAAAATAACAATAATGATGATTATTATAAAAAAAAATTCATAAAGAGCATATCCTCTGATAAAAAGCCATGATAGAGTATTATTTATGTATTATATAAAATTATATATGACTTTGTCCTAGAACTTTTTCAATTGAGCATCTTGGCTATACGCTAGAGTCTTATACAAGCAGTTAGCAGCCTTTTTCTTATTTTTAACCCTTTCAAAGTTTACTTATTTTCAAGTTCTAAACTATCCCAAAAATATCTAATAATGTTTTATACACCATAACGCTGCTTTGGTTGGAAGTTTAACAAACTGGTTAAATTTTCAAAATTTTGCTCATATTATAAACCAATTTGCTGATTTTTAATCAATTTATTTGGCTTGAAAATCAACTAAAAACTAAAATATTAAATAAAATTGGTTTGATTCGAGTAACTCGTTGTTAGGTTGTTACTTGAAATTTACAGGAATTCAAGAACTTGATATTCCAACCAAATACTTAATATTTGAAGCATAATATTTAATTTTTCAGATTTTTTCTGAATTTCTCAGATACCTTAAGCCACGTAATATCATTCTAAAATAATTTTTTTTTACATATTTGGCTTAAATATAATAATAAATAAAAAAAACTGTTAATTTTAAGTAAATTATCTGCTGAAAGTATTTATAAAAAAAAGTATCAGACAGACTCATATAGAATTATAATTTTTATAGCATAAAGTCAGTTAAGTAGAGCGAATATAAAAGTTGTAATGAAAAATTACAGACAGTGATCTTGAATCTTGGAGAAAAAGAAAAAAAAGATTATTAAATATTTTTTTTTTTTTATAATTTTAATTGCTTATATACACAACACATTAAATAACGATAGAGAAATTAATGCACATAAATTATTATATAATCATGAGCCTTATATCAAAAAATAAAAGTATAATCAGAGTTTTTCTTTTTTTCCTTTTTTTCAGGATGAAATGATATAATAATGTATCATTTAATAAAAATAAAATATTTTTTTAAGACAAATTGTTTATTTATGACTGACAGGTTTAAAGTATCTATTTATAATATACCGCTATTATTATATTAAGAGCCCTAGAGAGAAAAAAAAAAGGAAAAAAGGAAAAAAAGTCTTGGTAGAGTGCAACGTCCGCGTAGTTGTACATAATAGTACCTACCTGTAAAAATGTGATGGGAGAGAAAGAAAAATATAAAGGAATATTATTTATAAGAAGGGACGTGATTTTCATTCTCTATTATATAACGTTATACATTTATTTATTTTGCAAAAACAAAAATCTTTTCTTTACTTTTTTTTTATTTTAAATAAATATTTTATGGGCTCTACTTCATTTGCTCTTATATAAATATTTTTCTACACAGCTAAATAGAAGGCTGCTGCCAATTCGAAATCTCAAAAGTCTAAATTTTTAGGACATATGGGCATATCTCAACAACCAGTCATTTATAATTTTTTTAAATGGTTAGATTTAAATGAAGTGAGTGCGATTTGTATGGTCGGGTCTTCAAAACTGCCCCATGTATTTTTTTCTAAAAGTACTACCAAAAATAAGTAACCAGCCCAATTTTTAGCCTCCCAGAGTGAAATCTCGATTTTTGGCAGCCATTTTAGTGTTTTTGACTGTCGTAAAAAATGTAAGAAAAATGAGTCATAATTTTTTTTATTATTGCTGTAAAAAATTTACATTAGCATAAAAAATTTTTTCCCCTAAGGTCCGGATAGGAAATTTCCCTGGCTATCCGATTCTGAGATTAAACATTTTTTTTGAGTAGCACATGCGCAAGGAATCGCTAAGATAGGCTGTTTTTTTTCAAAAGTCGATTTCTCAAATGCCTATTAGTGAAAAATCTTGTAACCAGGCTTAAAATTTTCCTTTAAACCTTATATTTTTTGGCGAAAAAAGAATTTCGATGGGACACTGCTTTTTGGGAGCTCTAGATAAAAAATAGCAGCTTTCAAAACCTCATTTTTTTCAAATTTAAAATTTTCCTGCCAAGTCACGTGACCAATCAAAAATCTGACCAAAAATTTGAATTCCGCGGGAAATTTTACATAAGGATATATCTTTTTATGTTTTTAAAAGCTTTCTTGTTAAAGCAGCGAAATTTTAAATTCTAAGATTAAAATTTATCATTTTTTTAAGGAATTTTTTTATTTTTTAAATTATACCAAATTATACCAAATTATTCAAAATTAATCAGAAAATTCTTTATTATTTCATTGTTTCAATTTTTGACCCCGGAATCGGATAGTCAGGGAAATTTCCTAACCGGACCTAGCAGGAAAAAATTTTTCATGCTAATATGAGTTTTTTACAGCAATAATAAAAAAAATTATTTCTCAGATTGGTATATGGGTGGTTTTCACTGTAACGATATATTTTTTTATTGTTTACGGCACAACACTAATTATATTTTTTTTTTTATTTTTTTTGTATTTTAATGTTTATCAATGTCCAAAAACCTAAAATTTTCAGTGGTACTGCTACAAATGTAAAAATAAATTCTACGTGTTATTCTTATGGGATTTTTTTATTTATGCAGACGGTGGCGTCAGGGACGGTTGCGACATTTTGAATGTATTATTGAAATAACTTTGTATTGAAGCCATCAAATTTTCTCAAACTCTGGGTATCTTATTTTTCCATCAAAACACATAACTGAACAAGATATATTAAGTAATATATGACATACACTTGGAGAAAACGACATGACTTATATGCGACGATACGCTAAGAGGATTGCATGAAAATTTGTTTCGTTGAAAAAATTGAGTTTTTGGGACCTAAATACGTCATATGCATCCTACAGAAAAATTTAAGTTCAAATTTTAAGCCGTTTGTTAATACTCAAAGTTTACAGTTAAGCAAAAGGACAGCAGACGGTGGCGTCAATTTGAACACATATGCTCCAGAAAATTTTTTTATTAAGTTACCAATATATGCATAGTAGGTTGTGACTTTAAAAAAATATTATTTATGAACTTTTTAGAAGAAAAAAAAGTGTAAAAGAGCTTTAGTTTCGGATATAAATGGAGGGGACACTATGTATACCGTTCCTGCGAAAACTACCCATATATATTTTTATGAAATTTTCTTTTCAAAAATTATGTTTTTAAAATTATGTTTATTTCTAGTCTCGTATAAATCTGTCTAAATGTAACTTAAATAATGTTTTTTGAAAATTGTTGATTTTTTGATATACCAACTACAAAATATACTTTTAATATGTGCACGACATAGTTTAATTTAAGTCTCGTGACTGCGTACGTGATCCTCTATGTACCCTTACACTGTATTCCATATTTTTTTCAAATAACGCAAATTTTAATACCTCTAATTTCACATCCCTTGAAAAACTCAAAGTTTCTCGAGAGGTTTATTTTCTATTATTAAATAAAACTATTTGATTTTTGAGCTAACAATTATTTGCTTTATTTTTTCAATAAATTGCCCTTATTTCGAGTGATATACCATAGGCTGGGAACAATTTTTTTTGGCGATTAAAAAAATATTTTCACGAATAAAAAAAGTCGTTTTAGAACGTTTTTACATATTTTTCATTCGAAAAACACCAAAATAATCACGCCTTTGTAAAATTTCTAACAAAAATCCGAATTTTCTGTTTTGAAAAAAGTTTTTTTATCGAGCTTGAGATGAAATTAAAAGAAACTAATTTCAGATTCAAATTCAAATGTAAATTATAGCGTATGTCTAGAAACTTTCAAGTCAAGAAAACTTTCGATTTAAGAAGTGACTAACTGCAAACCATTCTCGAGAAATTCTGGATTTACTCGAATTAAAATTTGAGTAATTTTTACTGTATTTTATTGTAGTGCTTGTCAATTTAGGGCGAAAAAAATATAATATATTAGAAATATTACTATACAGCGCAGTAATATTTGAATCGACAAGTGGGTTCCGCACTACAATAAAATACAGTAAAAATTACTCATCGTGTTTTCTCAGTGTAGTTTATATATTACAATAAAAATGTACAAAAAATGAAAAATGGCCAAAAAAGGTAATTTGGGTCTGATTTCGTCAGAATTGTACTTAGGGGTCTGTAAATTCCATGGATTTAATATTTTCTCTGAAATTAAAAATCGAAAGCTCTCTGAAATGTAAAGCACTTCTGTTATTTTATTCAGGTAGATGTAGTATAAATTTTCTTTTAAAGTCTCCAGGGATATTATTACAGTGAAATGGTTTATTGAAATAACTTTATTTACTCAAACTTTTGTAAACACAATAGTTTTTAACAGCATGAAAATTCGCCTACATTATTGATAAGAAATTAAAAAGTTTTTAAAAATTACCTTTTATAATCGAGTATCTTTGATTTTAATTGACAATCTAATCGTTTCTAAATATGAATTTATTGTTTTTAATGAATTATTTATTTTCTGTTTATAAAAAAAAAAAAAACAGTCCAATGTCTCATTTATATTAACTACTGTTTTTCACATTAATTATTAATTCATTTATAATATTTACATAATATCAATGTTAAAATCATTTAATAAATAATTGATATAAATTAATAACATAAAAAATCGAAGGATTTAATAAAAATTTTTATTCCTCTACTAAAGTGTTAGAGAATTCAATTTGTACCGCACAAATAGCAATTACTTTTTTTTTTACCTTTATAAAATATAGAATTAGCTTTTTTTTTATACTATAATTATCTTTAATTATAAATGAAATTTAAAATTGAAATAATCTAGTTTTTTTCCTTTGCTTTAAATCTGCATTTACTACAAACGAAATAATTTATTTCAAGAATATTAATTTTTTTTTATTAAAATATTTCACGTAGGTTTATTAAAAAAAATAAAATGAATGATTTAAATTGCTACTTGAAAAAATAAATAAAGATTTATTATTTTTTGAACATGTGCATGAATTAATTAGAAAAAAAAAGTTGGTAAATACTTTTAAAATTTAATATTTGCATGAAATCTTTTTTTTACAGTAATAAAAATATTTTTTATGATTTTTCTACATAAATATTTAAGTTAACATTATATATAATTTATCATTTGTAAATATTCTTTATCGTGTGCTTATTTAAATAAATTTTAATTTAATTGAGAATAAAATAAAAATTTTAAGAAATGTTTGTCTTTTTTTTAATTAAAAAAATAATTATATTTTTAGAAATATTTTATTCTTAAGTTTAATAAAAACTAACTGTTATAATAGTGAAAGTTGGTCAGTTTAGAAAAAATTTTTTTTTTTCTTTTAGAGGTGAGAATGAGTTTTCTAATTGGAAAACTAAACACATTAACACACAGCAAGTGTTATATCTTCGTAGAAATAAAAAATTACAAAAAGTAAATATCATTTTTAAAACATAACCTATAAATTTTTATTATTTTTATGTTTAGTTGATTAAAAAAGAAAAATTGTTTTTTTATTTAATTTATAAAGAAAATTAAGTTTACGAGTATTTTTTCAAAAACTTGTTTAATGTTCAGATTTATAAATTCTCGACTTTTTGAAATTTCTAAGATTTCAAGAAGATATAATACTGAAAAATGGTCACTTTTATCATGCTGGGATTATAATGATTGCGTGGGAACTTAAGAACTTACCGATGGCCCCATTTTTTCACCTTTCTATTAAATTTTAAGCTTCGAAAACTAAAATGTTTTATCATAATACTTCCCTCTATCTCCCTCAATCTCATTAAAGGAGGGTTATTTTTGAGATTAAAATTCATATTTTTAAAGCTCAAAGTTTTTTGCTTCGAAAAGTATCAAAGAATGAACTTCAGTTGAAAAAATTATGACTTGTTTGAGTGGAACATAACCAATGACCATGGGGCATGTTGGTGTATAATAATTTTTATTTTTATACCAAATTAAGTCCATAGATACAAAAATATTAGTCCTCGTACTGAAATTACGTCCCTAAATTAAAATCATTTTAAGACAATTGGAAACCTCCTTCCTCCTTAAAAACGTCAATTTTTAAAGGGACTTTCAAAAAGAGAGGGTTTAAACTTATTTCCAGATAAATGAGATTTATACGCATAACTTAAATCAATAAGAAAATGTAAATTTTGAAAAGGAGATGGAGTGGTAATGACCTTTTGAGTCGTTATAAATAAATATATAAGAAAGTTTATATTACATAGAGATGTATAAAGTGACTCTCACGGATTTAAATCTCAAAGTAACATATACTGTTACAACTTAAACTTGATTCAAAACTTTTCTTCTTCATATTGTATACCTTTGCAGCCTATATACCGTAATTTCTTTAATACTCTTTTTACTTCCTATTACTCTGTACACATAACCTGCTCTGGATTTATTTAAGTAATTCCCTTTTCATATGAAAAACTCCTTTACTTTTCTATACACATAGGTATAATCTTTTTGCTCTTATATTAGCTTGCTGGTTGTTTAAAACAGTTATCTTTATTTTCGATTACCAAGCAATAAAATTACATTTATAAAAAAATCACCAAATTTTTAATTCATTCAACTGTTCGACTGAAAAAAAAATCCAGTTATAGTGCATAGATTTTTTTTCCTCATTTAAACTACTAATAAAAACTTCAAAGAGTCGGATCGGTCTTGGATTTTTCGGATCAGTTTTCAGGTAAACCTTTCGGGTACAGTTTTAAATCGGAAAATTTACGATTCACTAAACATAATTTTTTCAATTTTTCATTAAGTATGGGTAATAAATTATTATTTTTTTTAATTTCAGTATAAGTTAATTATGTTTACCATTTTTCCTCTTTTTCAAGCGTAAGTTAAAAAAAAATAGTTTCATTGCCAGGGAAATTTTCGGTTCAAAACTGTACCTTCCTATCTGAGAAGCTTTTTGGGTTTACCTAAAAACCAACCCAAAAAAAGACGAGTACTCGAAAACTTAGGTAATTGCTCACCACTAAGTTGAAGGCTAGCAGATTTTCTAGGGAACCTAGATAATAAAATTTTGTTTGATTAATTATACTCACATAGCTAATGCTTAAGCAATTTTCGAAAATAACTGCCAAGCTAATATTTATTCTTTTATCCTCTGATGCGTCAGAAAAGCACGCATATTGTGTCATTTTAATCTTGCCTTTATTCCCTCTCTCTATACCTTAAGTATTTTATTTTTCTTTTTTTCTTGTATAGAAAAGGGAATATTTTTTCATATTGTCTGTTATAAACCGTTATATATATTTAATTCCAAGGAATCTGAGTTAAATATAAACCACGATTCTATGTACAATTGATTGTTTCTGTATGTTGACATAAGAGCAGGTTTGCAAAGGACCTAAATGTTAAAAACCTAATGTATAGTAAAAGTAAAGACATCTCCAATACCTTCTACTTGGTTGAGGTTGAAACTTATTGAACCTACGTTTGTTTGACTGTTTCTGCAGTAATTGCTATATTTCTTTAATTTACATGCAAAGGAAAGGAACCTCAAAAAATCTAAAAGTTAGCAAGGAAACGCTTTTGTCAAATAAATATCTGAAAGGATTATTATAAAGTAAAACATCGAAAAAGTAACATAAAAGCTCAAAAAGAACAATTGAATTCTAGAAACTAAATATTTATTCAAGCTTTAAGTACTAGAGAAAAAGAGTTACATAATTTAATTTTTTTTCTATTTATGTAATGTTAATTTCGAAATTTGACACACATGTTATTATACCTACTATCCTCGTATGTATAACATGCTAATAATAATAATCATCTCGTTTCGCAATTTTAATAAGCTTACAACCATATGTCATTTCATTATTCTGATTATTATATTTAATTTTTTTCGTTTAGTTGCTTTATAACAATAACAGATTTTTTTATTTTCAATTTACATTCTTCGGCACATTTATTAACATTTTTAGGTTACATGAAAATTTAAAGTTGTTTGTAAAATTAATAAAAAATTATTGAATAAAATTAAAAAGTTTTCTTCTCTGATTTTTGACTAAAAGTTGTTTTCTAACATTTTTAATAACCTAACATGTGTAATTTTTTTTACTTTTTTCAAATTGACATCGATATACATCGGATAAAAGCTGCACTTATAAAAAAGCATTTTGAAATTTGCGATCTCATTCATCGTTTACTACAAAAGGGCGATAAAAACTGTATTTAAAAGCAATGTTATTCAGACATTCGAATCAGATTAACCTTTTCGCTCAATTAGAAGTCACTTTACTCTTACTCTCAATCTTTAATCGATATCCGATTGTTTCAACAACTGCCGTTTGTTATTTAAAATCAATCTGCTTGTCAATAAATCTACATCAAGAGTCAATTTGAAAACCAGCGTCTCTAATATCGACCTGTCACTCGTTTTTCAATTTGTCGCTTGGATGCTGAAGGTGTAAAGTCTTCTAATGTAAAGAAGATTAGAAGTAACTCAGAAGTATCAGAGAAATTTTATTCAACGAACGTAGTACCTTTTTTTTTAAATAATTCCAAATTCAAGACTCTGTACTAATGCTAGGATAAACAAAAGAATTTTAAAATAAACAAGAGTAATTTAGGACATGAGCTAATTAAATTTAAATATTTACTAACAATTTTGTAGCAATTAGTGTATGTTTACTTATTGAGCGAGTAAATTTCACTTATAAGCTTACATAAAATTAATTAACAACTTCAATTAAAAAAAGTAACGAAAGCGATAACAAAATTTTCGTTACAACAATAAAATATTTTGCCTAAAATATTTTTAATTTGATGATTTTACTCCGTTTTCGATTGAATTTTAAAATTTATTTAAAATAAGTTTGCAGTGAGAGATTAATAAATGAAAAGTCTAATTAAAAAAATGATTATAAAAGTTAGTATCAAATATAAGTATGAGCTTTATTGTTTCTAATTATTTAAATAAAATTCATAAAATACCAATAATTTTTGCAAATTTATGCTGCTCTTATCGTTACCGAGATTAATATTCATATAACTAGGATAATATTCATTTTTAAAAAAAAGTAAGTTGTTCGTGTTTATTAATATTAAATTTTTAATTATTTTTTATTTAAAAACTTTTTTTTTTATAAAATGCAATTTTATCGAGTAACTTTATAAACTTAATTATACTAAATTTTTTAGTAGAAAAAATAAAATTATTTGCACAAATATTCTTGCATTCTATTTTAATACTGACTAAAATAAGAAATATAAATTTTTTGAAATTAATACAGGCTGCGAAATAGTTTTTAGTTCTTAATAGGTCCCAATTTTTTTTGTTAAGTAACATCCATAACTAACAAACTACGCATATTCTTTCACAATTAGCCAATAAAAGACGTCGTTAAAAGGGTCGTTATAGGAGGCTCCACTGTATTACTATTTAGTAAACCAGTTTTTAGACAGAGAATTTTCTGAAAATTTCTACTTTCCATAGTATTGAAATAGATTTGGATATGCCATTAGTTTCTTGGAAAACCCAAGGAAACCCAGTGAGCTTAAACTCATTGTGAGTATAAAAAAGAAAATTTTCCGAGTTTTGAATATCTTGGGAAAATGCACTTATTTCCTTGGCACGACAAAAAATGAAACATGTTATGCAGTAATCAGGTCAAGATTTTTTTTCAATTCACCCTACATAGTTTTCAGATTTTAGACGATATGTTTTAAATGCGTAATTGACTAAAGCCAGAAACCTTGAAAATACAAATAGTATTGAATTTCACAGATACTTACAAAATTAATCAAGATAATCTGTCAATTATTTTTGAATAAAATTTTCCAATTAATCAATTTGAACCTTGAAATTTAATATTGCGTCTATAAGAGTTTTGTATTTATTTGAATATTTAAACGCTTTTTTCTGATAAAGCAGCTAATAAATTATAGTAAAAAAAATAATTTACAAGTATTCTCTTATCAAACAAGTCTTTTTTTACTATTTTAATATCAGCATTATTTTAGATAAAACAATCGAAAACTTCTTTGCTTATTCTTTTGTTGACTGCCCACATATTCGCACTGTTCATAATTTATGTTTTAAAAAAAATTATACGTGTATAACCACATAATAAATATACAGTAAAATCTCAGCAAAAATAAAAAAAATTTTTTATAGATCGATATGGTAAAAAAAAGATACGGCATCGTTGAATTTTTATTTTTACTAAAGCCTGTAGAGGTGAACGAAAGGAGAACTTCCGGTGCCTACCAGCCGGAACATCATTTTTTGCTCAGCCAGTTTATAAAGACATGAAATATACTATGTTGTATATATTTTACTTCTTTTTCTCAATGAAATTATTTTACTCATTTTTTTAAATTTTTGGCAAAAAACAAAACCATCCATCAATCAATTTCGTATCAAATGTAAGATATTTTACTGTTTTAATATTTTTTAATTTTCATATTTTTCTTTTTTACGCATGTCAAGTCGTTGATCAATTTGCGTTCGTGTATACGTAACGTTGACATTTTTTTATAATTACATCAATTTATCATTTAAATATGATAGAAAAATATTTTTTCAAACAATAATTTCATTTGCATATGAAAATAAATAAAAATTTGATTAAACGTGTAATTTAAATAAATCATTTTTTTTTCAGGATTAAAAAAGTTTTTTTTCGGTCATGGTTTTTAGGTCTATATTGTACTTTTTTAAAACAAAATTATAATATCATTTAGATACGACCTTGGTGAAATACGAAAGAAATCAATAATTGAATAAATTAATTTTTTATGATTATTATTTTACGAACTGCATAAATGTTTTTCTGCACTTTTGCATAAAAATATATATTTTTATTACACTACCCAAAAACAATGTAAACTTGTAAAGAAATATAATAATAAACTAATAAAAGTTAATTAAAACAGTAGTTTTTTTTTTTTGTAAATAAAAAAAAAAACATTACTACTGTCACAACGTATAAATGAAAAATGATATTTTTAAATAGGAGACAGTCAGATAAAACCGAATGGTATATCGATTGGTATGTTTATTCAGTTATTTGGTTGTGAACTAAAAACACGAAAAGTTGCATTGAATGCAAAATAAATTAATTTTTTCTTTAAATAGTTTAAACACGAAAAACAGATTTATGTTGAATCAGGTTAAAAAATTGTTATTCAAAGTTTAGCACGTAAATGAGTAATTTAAAAAATAAACAAGTCCTGAATTTGAAATTACTATTTTTTATTTACTGCTTTCATCCACAAAGTCAGAAAGAAAAAAAAAGTAATTAATTAAAAATTTTGTAAGCTTTTAATCAAATAGCGAAATCCTTGAACTTATGTTGATTTAAAAAAGTTGAAAGAACCTGCTGAAAATATATTTTGATGATAAAAAATTTGATACTATTTATAGTCAAGGTTTTTAGTTTCAACCCCTAGCAAAACTACTTGAAAATATGAAAAAATAACGGCTTTAGGTTAGCATCCCCTAATATAGAAAAAATAGGAAAGCAAACTAGCAGCTGTAAAATAAACAAATTTATGTAAAAATTAAATTAAAAAAGCCATAAAAAAGAATAGTATAGAACTGCAGACAAATCTGATTTGAATTTAATATTTTTAACAACAAAAAATATTATTTACAGTATTTGAAAACAAAAATATATAACAATTAGGAAATTATTTATTAATTTATGTACTATTTTTCATAATTAAATGGATTTGTACAAAAGTTGAAAAGTAAATAATGATTCGTGGAGTGCAAACGTAATAATTTTTTTTTTTTTTTTTAATTTAGTCTAACCTCAAAAATAACTATTTTTTTTGGCTTATAATGCTATAAATTACCTACGAATTTAATTAAATATTGAATAAAAAAAATTCTTTTAAGGCTTTTAAAGCATAAGAAAAATTCAAAAAAATATATGGCAAATAGCGCTATTGTATGAAGAACTTTAAAATAATAATTTTTTTTTTAAACTTAAAATTTTTTTATACATTTTACTCGGAGTATATAAAGTTATGTTAGTTTTTCTATTAACCCATTAACGCCTAACCAACAGATATAAACCATATCATTATTTAAAATAAAAAAAAAAAAAAACGTTCAAATTTATTTCACGCTATAACAGCTCTTCTCTAGCAAACAACCCATCAAGGGGCAATTTTAAGTGCATAGGATTGCTCATATCAGGTGGGGTTCAGTTTGTATTCCTTAAGTCTATTTTTACCCTTTGGGGTTTACTTGTGAATCAGGATTTTATTTTATCCAGAAGAGGCCCATTTGTATCTATAGTTGCTCACGAGTATGTATTCTATAATATATGTAACGCTTTGTTCTGTACACAGCGGCTTCGTTAAAGAAATTTAATTCGAAATTTTTTGCACATTCTTATAAATGAAAAAAATTAAATGTTGAAAAATTATATATTTTAAGCTTCATAAATAATAGTCGGTATTGATTTTCTTAATAGCATAACAGTTTAAAGTATAAATCATGTTTAACGTACACCTACATTTAAATATAAAAAATTAAAAAAAGATCATTGATAAAAAATAAGTACTTTTAGTACAATAAGATAAGATTTTCTACAACATTGCATGCATACGAATATATTTATTTAAATATTTTATAGGAAATAAAATTTTGTTCAAAATGACATAATAAAAAATAAAAATCTTTCTTTCAAAAAAAGCAAAAACCGTTATTTTATAAATTCTTTATAACGTTATTTAAAATGATTACTAGTCAGAGATAAGAAAGTAAGAGAAATAATTGGAATTTTTAATTAAAAAATAGTATAATGAAATTAACTTTTAACTAAATTAAAGGACAATGTTTAGAAAATTTTTCCACTGCAATTTAAGAATTTAGCTTTTTATTTTATTTTTTTAATCACTACCTAATGCATCAATTTATAGATTTAATAAGATAGTTTACGTCATTTTTAAGACTTGATTTTTTTCGATCATTACAAGTTTATCAGTACTAGTTAGTCAATGTCGTGAGGTAAGAGAATTTTTCAATTTTATACTATCGATAACTATCATTATTTATAAGAGTTGGAAAAATTTGTTTTTATAAATGATTTTGTGTTTTTAAAATTTCAGTTATTTTCATGTAATTATATTATTCCGTTATCGATAAAGAGTTTAATTTTTTTTATTCCTTCTACTCATCAATACCTTACTGTACATGATAGATTATGATTATAACTATGTATTTACAAACTAATCCTTTACAAACTTGTACATTTATTTCTTAGATTTTATCAGCAATTTAAAAGCTTCAATATTCTCTTAAATGCAATTTATATGAACATTTCCGTTCTAATTTAAGTAAAATGTATCTATTGGGTTGGATGCCGGTTGGTAAATGCTTAAATAAACAAAAGTTTTCATATTTTATTCAAGGAATAAGGGAGCTAAAGCACTAAACAGACATCAATTTTTTATATACCTATGCAATTAATTTTTGAGTAATACTTTGGAGATAAACAATTTTATATTATACTGAATTCTATTTTTCATAAGATCGACGACTGAGCTTTTTTCAAAATGTTTTAAAAAAAGCACTTGTTTTAAGTTTAATATTTTTTTTCTGAAAGTCAAAAAAAATTGAATACATTAATATTTTTTTTTTTTTGGCAATAAAAAATTTTTTTCCTTCTTAAAAAATATAGAAGAAAGGTGTAATAAAAACGAGAAGATTTCACATTTTCCATAGAATACGTAAATCATGTATCTTCATATTTTGTTGTGGTTATAGTTTTGAGAAAATTTATAGTATTCGAAAGCTTAAAAATAAATAAGTTTAAAGAAAAAAATATTTCTTATATTTATTTATATATCACGTCAAAAAAGAAATACAATCTTCATGATATAATTTATACCGGTAACGGTAAAAAACATGATATAAGTATTTCGATTTCTCTATTTATTCTTAATTAATGAATTGCTCAATTGCATTTAAAATCTAACAGCTCTTCTTTATTCTCAATTATAACGGCGCCATTATTGGAAAAACCTCGACTAACACAAAAAGGGTTTATTTAGCAGTTTTCGAAAGCAGGAAGACTATTTTTATAGCTACATTACACCTAAAACAAACAAAAATATATATATTTAACTTTAATTATCTTAGTTTATTTTACTCTAATTAAATAACAATTTTATATCGCATTATGAAAATAATAAAATTTATCCTCACGTTCTTTTTTCTCGATTTCAATTTTCGTAATAAAAAATTAATGACTTGTCTATTTATACAGTATTATTGATTTATAATTATTTCCTGGTCATTTTTATGAAAAAATATTTTTTTACATTTACATATTCAATTGATGATTACAAGAAAAAAATTTTTATTTTATCAAATAAGATTGATTGCTAAATACGATTTTAATTTTGATAATGTATTTTAGTAATTCGAAATGAAACTGACGTAAAAAGATTTTCAATAAACTAATTTAAATGGGTCAAAAAATTAAAATATACAACCTTGTTATTTTAAAACGTTTTCAATTCAAAGGTTCCAAAACAAACAGAAGGAATCAATTTTTTAGTATTATCAAAATTATGAGACTTTGAAAAATTAATTTTAGTGAATACAAAACGTCGTAGATGCTGAATTTTTGCAGTCAAATGATGAGTGTCAAATGATCACTAGAGAATATATCTTGTAAGACGTTTTGTATTCACTAAAATTAATTTTTCACATGTTTCATGATTATCACCGTTAGATTCAATGCATTATTTATATTTGAAGTTCACTACTCGTTTACTTCAATTATAAAAATTCATTTTTGACATGAAATATGCGTTTGCTTGAAAAAATAAGAAACAAAAGTAAGCTGAAAAACCTCGTGAAAAACTAAAAAAAGTTATTTAGTTAAATTTCTCGCTACTGAGAAAAATTTTATACGGCCCTTGTCCATAAATAAAGAATGACCCAAATCGCAGTTTACCATCCTCGGCTCCGCCTCGAAAGGTAATTTTATACGTGCGATTTGGGCCATTCTTTACTTTTCTGGACACGAGCCGTAAATATACTATTTAATTTCTAAACCCTTTTTGTGGGCCCCAAAAGTTCAGATTTAGATGAACTTGTGATTAGAAAATAATAAGACTTAACTTAAATGTGAATAATTTATTTTGGTCCGATTTGAAAACTTTACCATACAAATAATATGCACTTCAGGAACATCTGCTCATATATGCTTAAAAATTTTTTTTGCTTACTATTAAATTAATGGAATTTCCTCAGATTTAATCGAGAAATGTCTGGAAAGTCAGGGATTTTTTTCAAATTTAGTGCACTTCATGCATGTTAAAATACTTTTCAAAAATCAAGGTTACGTAAAATTTTCTGCAAAATGTGACTTTGCCAAAACTTTTATAAAAAAGTTGAATGAAACAATTTACCTATCTTATTTTTTGAGTTGAAAAGAAATCAATAAAAAAAATGAGTATTTTTTAAGGAGCCTTATATCGGTATCGTTAAAATTTAATAATAGTTTTTATAATATCTATAGTTTTAGTATAAATAATCACACCTGTTATTTTATTCCATCAAAATGACACATCAAACAAGCAATAAGTTTTTTATTGAGCTTAAGCCATCTGTTATAAAAAAATAGTTAAAACATATAATCATACAATAAATTACTACGTAAATGTCATTGCAAACATGTTTACGGTGATTATCGAAAACAAAAAATTAAAAAAATAAGCTTGGGGATAAATTTAACATTTAATTTTATGCTTTAATAATTTATCTTCTAAAAATATTGGTTCTTCTACTTTTATTACAAATTGTAATATTTATTATCTCTATTATTAAACGTTGACATTAAATCGTTTAAATAAATACTTTTTAATCAATTTTTGATGCACTTTCAAATGAATATATATGAGTAAAAATATAAATTCTTTGGAAACAATAGATTTAGCTTGAAAACTTATATACTTTTTTATTAAAATTTATTTCGAAGACGAAAAAGTTAAATATACAATGTTGACTGCTTTCTCAGCCAGTCGACAGGTTTTCAATAAAATAATATTTATTAGATTTAATCACCTATAATTTTACTAATTATTAGTCTGAGTGAAGCTTGCGTTAGCAAAATTCCTGTTATATTACGTCATCAAACTGAATTAATTTTTTTTTCAGGTTATGTAAAATCACTTTAAAATTTTTCAGTTATATAGTTTATAGTTTTCATAACCTAAGTAGTAGGATCTGAAAATTTATCCAAAATCTCACTGATTCCCGTTCGAATTAGACCTCTAGGCCTCAACATGCCCACAAAAATCTGAAAACAAATATTACTCTACTCATGGGCTAGAAAACTTAACGTTCCACCACAATTCAAGAAAATTTTTTTTTTGGGCCTTTAGGTCTCTTTTAAAACTCCAAAATATAATTTTGAATTGGTTTTTTGAACATAAAAAAAAATATATACCATCCTTAAAATGTTTTTTATAGTCCTGATAGGGTAAAAAACTATATTTTTTAATTTTTTAAAAAATCTCCTCTTTTTAATACCCAAAAATCCAAAATCGTCTACTTTTAAAACTGTTATGTATATTTATTTCAAATAGTTTATTGTTCTGCCAAAAATGCAAAAGCATAGTTATTAAACTGATTTTTAATAACAGTCACCATTCTGCTGTCCCAAGATTGCTATTCTGACATATTTTTGCTTTTTAAATACATAAGTACAATAAAAAAAGTAGATTATAAAAGTAGACTATAAAAGTTTACAGTACTATAAAAAAAAATTTAAGGTTGCTATTTATATTTTTTATGTTCAAAAAACTGATTTTCGAAAAATTCAAAATTAATTTTCGGGGTCTTAAAGGGTACCTACAGGAAATTCTAAGTTTTTTAGTCTATGAGTAGAGTAATTTCTGTCTATGGGTGGGAGAAATTAAATAAAATCTAAAAAACCTAAAAAGAATGACTTTTTTAGATTTTTCGGGGCCTGCCGTAGCCTAGAGAGGTCTAATTCGAGCAGGAATAAGTGAGTTTTTTGTTAATATTTTGGATGCTACTACTAAGTTAGGGCTTAGTTCTGGGGACTAAATCACTATACTTGGTAAATGGGCCCCTACTAGAGATATTTATAGATTTTATAAAAAAAAATTTGCAATACTTTAAATATTTAAAAATAATTATTAATAAGTGCTTTGCAATTTATTAGTCATAAAAAAAGTTGGAAAAAATTTGTTTTTGAAAATTTAATTTTTAGATAAATAGCATCAGTTAGACAAAATTATTACAAAATTTGTTGCTCTGGAAAATGAAGTTTCAAAAAAATTTGTTTTCCAGCTTTTTCTCTAATTTATTATTTTGCACTGTATAATCTATATTCTTTGTTTGTATTTGAGAATACTTAAAATATGAAAATTTATTTTTTATGCTCATATCTGGCCTCTAGGATCCAAAATAAATAGGGACATAATTTAGTAAAGGGAGTAAAATTTCAGTCGAGAAGCTAAGAGAGGAAACTAGGACTAAGATAAAATACCGATGTAAAAGATGACTAGTAAGGACAAAATGAACCCTTTGGGTCTAAAATAAAATATGAGAAACCAGTTTTAAAAATAATCTGTTAAAATAAGACTTTTATCCATATAGCTTGAATTTTTTATTATTTGCTTAGACATTAAATTTAATAATATTTATGTATACTTTGAAAGAATGAATATTAAAATAAATATTAATTTATCGAAATTTTATATTTTGCATAAAATTTATATTTATTGTATTACGCATTAAAATTATGTCGTTATTTGTATTTGAGCTTTTATCGATATTTTATATAATTCTAAATTACTATTTAAATAGAAAAATAACTATAAGTGTTCATAAAATGGATTTATAAACCATATAGTTGAAGCTTTTAGAAAACAATATATAATATTTTATTTCGTTTATTCCTTTTTTTTCGTCTCAATATTGACATTTTATTTATACTCGAAAAAGCTTTTCATAGTTATACGTTTATATTTTATTAAAATTTAGTGAGCTGCGTATTTTTCTCGAGTCTTTTACCCTTATCAAAGTTTTTACTTCAGGAATCACAAATTTCGAATGTCGAAAAATATTTAAATTGAATTTATATTTTCTTTAGAAAGATAAATATATTGAAAATTCGTTGATGTAAGATCGCACTTTACGACATACCGAATACCAAATGAAACATGATACATTACACTATCAGTGAATATTTAAAAGGGTTGTCTTTTTGGGAAAAAATTGTTGATTATTTAGCTGTAAAAATTCTTGCTAATTACATGGGTATCTAAAAGTAGGTGTGTTTTTTGACGGGCATTTTCTAGAGTTTTCATACGGTTACCCGACATCTTAGATTTTTTCGGGTCGGGTTAATTTTCGGGTAAACTTGAAAAAATTTAAGGGTCCACTTAAGGTACAGTTTTGAATCGGAAATTAAAGCCTCTATGAAAATATTCAGCTATTAACACATTGTAAGTCATTATTTTTTTAATTGCATTAGTTAATTTTTTACTATTTCTCATCTTTTTTGAGCGCATAAACGAAAACTTTTCAAAATTAGAATATTCATGGAATCCAAAGACCCCAAAAATTTGGATAACCGCCTATGTACAAATTGCAAATGTATTATTATATTTATCAAGAGAGCTCTTTGAAAGTATTTTGCAATATCCCAGGGCGAAAAAAAAAATTAACTTTGCTTTTACAAACGAAAATTTAATTAATTAAAAAAATTGTTTTAACTCGAAAACGCAAAAAATGAATAAAATATTACATATGATTAATATTTCATACAAGATTAATTAGAAATTCAATTATAAAAATATTAGCAAATATAATGCTTTTAAGATATACGGTTATAAGAATGCATTAAAAATTAATGATTGCAATAGTAATAATAATAATAAATAATTTACGATTATAAAATTAATAAAATAAAATAAAATAAGTTGGTTTTATTCATATAAATATCTCATTATGTTTAAAATACCGTTAAAATCTTGATATTTTAAATCTATTTTATTAATTAAATGCACGCTATTCGTTATCAATTAATTTCTATAAAATCTATAAATACCACATTTAAGAAATTTTGAAAATTTAATTATTATAATAATTATATATTTTATAAAATTTTATTATTTCAAAAGTAATTGTGAGTTTTAGAAATATGCAATTTGTGTATAAATTTTCTTTTAATTCAATCAGAAGATTCATTTTTGCCATTATTTGTTAATTTTTCATTTTATTAAAAAAAATTGTTAAGTGTTACTTGTAAATTGACTAATAATGGTTTCATATCTTTCTCAAAATTTCTTGAAGAATCGTCTTACCACATCTGACAATAAGACTCCGTGGTACTTAGGTCCCCAAATCGACCCAGATTTTGAGGGTGGATAACACAGTTGAAAAAATATCCTCTATGTTTATCGAATGTTCATAACTAGATTGTATGGATCGAAGAACAAATCGCTTTCTCTTGTAAAATACAAAGTACAAATTTTCGGTAATTTGGAGAATTTACAAATTTTTTGAATCTTTTAAGATCCATTTTGGTCAAAAATTGAAAAATTAGAAATTTTTGGTAAAAAATTGGTATAACGGAGAATCAAGTAAAAATAAGAGTATACGCAGAAAAAATTAGTCCTAATATAGAAATTACCGAATTAAAAAATGATATGGGTGTTTTTTGAAATTTAACCTAAGAAACTCTA
Source organism: Anagrus nilaparvatae (assembly GCA_022575985.1). Taxonomy (NCBI): domain Eukaryota; kingdom Metazoa; phylum Arthropoda; class Insecta; order Hymenoptera; family Mymaridae; genus Anagrus; species Anagrus nilaparvatae. The sequence continues at coordinate 2,585,067 of JAKSXM010000247.1, read as the reverse complement.
GGAGAGCAATTTGACCGAGTTATAGGATTTTTGAGAAATTTTATTTTTTAGCTATATCAAACTACCCTCAAAACCTGTATAGTAGCGATTTGGGTACCCAAAGACCGTAGAGTTTTTTTTGTGAGAAATTCTTTTTAGAAATATTTTAACCAGAGCTGGGATACTGTGACACGCTGTTATCCGTATATACGGCATACGGTAAACGGGTACTAGATGTAATCAGCCGTATATACGGCAAACTGCATACGGTAGCTGTATAAATTAGCCAATGAATACGGCAAATTTCAAACGGATCCCGTATATACTTCAGCCGTATAAAATCCATACGGGGAAAAGTCAATACGGGAGCCGTACAGAATATGCCGTATTAATGGACTATTTTACACGGGTCCCGTATTGACTTTTGCCGTATGAAAATCCGTACGGCAAAATCCAATACGGAAACCGAACAAAATATGCCGTATTAATAGACTATTTCATACGGCTCCCGTATTGGATTTTGTCGTATAGATTTTCATACGGCAAAAGTCAATACGGGAACCGTACAAAATATGCCGTATTAATGGACCAATTTATACGGCTCCCGTATTGACTTTTCCCGTATGAAAATCCATACGGCAAAATACAATACGGGAACCGTATAAAATATGCCGTAATAATGGATCATTTTATACGGCCCCCGTATTGATTTTCGCCGTATGAAAATCCATACGGCAAAATCCAATACGGGAGCCGTATAAAATAATCCATTAATACGGCATATTACCTACGGCTCTCGTATTTATTTATGCCGTATGAAAAATCGTATGACAAAAATCAGTACAAAATCACCCGAAAATCACCTATTTGTACGGCATAAGAATATACGGCCCCATATTTTTCTAATACGGGCCCGTATGCATATAGGACCTGGGTAATTTTATAATGCCCACGGACCCGTATGCGTATAGAAAAGGGTATTTTCATAATGCTCACGGGTCCGTATGCGTATAGAAGAGGGTATTTTCATAATGACCATGGGTCCGTATGTGTATGAGACTTGGGTGTTTTCATAATGCCCACAGATCCGTACACAGTATGAAAATACCCAAGTCCTATACGCATACGGACCCGTGTGCATATAGGACCTGGGTATTTTCATAATGCTCACGGAACCGTCAGCATTATGAAAATACCTAGGTCTCATACGTATACTGACCCGTGGGCATTATGAAAATACCCAGGTCCTATATGCAAACGGGTCCGTATGCGTATGAGACTAGGATTTTTCGGCAGCTTCTACAATAGCCACATACAGCAATATATGTATATGTATGGATAGACATATTTGTGTATGGCCAACCTAATTTATAAATCTGTTTTACCAGCAGGTAAAAAGTCTACAAAAATTAATGTAGAAAAATAGAGGGCGCAGTTATCTGAAGGTTGGCCATACACATATATGTCTATCCATAGGTACATTTATTTTTGTGTATGTGGCTATTGTAGAAAGCGCCTTCATAATGCTGACGGGTGTATGCATTCAAACTTTAACATACTACCAACTTATCCGTATACTTATAAAAACAAAGTATGGACAGACTGTGCACGGATCATTATACTGCTTGGCCGTATATACGGCTGTTAGTTTTCCGTGCCCAAAATGCCGTGCACGCCCAGCTCTGATTTTAACTTTAATTGAAAATTGAAAATTTTCAAAGATTGAAAAGATAAGATTGAAAATTTCATAAATTAAAACACTTTAATATTTGTAATAAATATTATTTATTTTTCTTTCTATTTTACAATTAAATCATTTTATAAAAATGACGCGTTTTGAAAAGTTAACTTTTCATCTTCAGGTTGATTTCAATTATGAACATTCTTTACTTCATTGTTGCATGGTCGAGCGACTTTTAAGAATACTAAATTTTGTTAATAATAATTTTTTTTTCAAAAAAATAACGATAAAATGACATTTAATACATTAATATGTGTGTGTAAATAACTTTAAACTATAAATTCGACTAAATAAAACCTGTTCTAAAGATATTATGGAATTTTAAATATTATAATAGCTTTTCGTATAAAATGTTTTTATTGAAAATTAATTTATCGTTAAGCATGTTTCTTTTTTGTGGAAATCGAAGAAAAATTAAATGAATTATAAAATATTTGTTCAGTTTTGAAAGAAATGAAGATTTCCTTATTTAATTTAATTTCCTTGAAGAAATAATACTATGAAATTATTTAATTTAAAAAATGTTATTAATTTATTAGAAAAATGTTAATATATTTACATAAATGCATAAAAAGAAATGCAGAAAATGAAAGAAAAAGATAATTATAATAAACAACAGCAAAAACAAATTAGGGCTAGCATCAGTAAATGTCTCACGTCTTGAGTTCGTTTAAAACTATAGAATAAGTGCAATGACATTTATTTATCTCCTCCTCTTATTGTTGTTTATATTTTTCGAAGAATGAAAAATTGGTGTTGGCAGCTTTGCATAGCCTCCGGATAACGAGTTATACTTTTTTACAATTTTTAGTGATGATTTATAAACTCAAAACATGATAATCCCACCAGTCTATTCTATTATAATGGCATTATGAGCTTACATAGTTTTCAAAACAATATATTAATAATTGGATCATTGAAAATTAATAGTATTCATGGCTGCAAAATTAACGCCTTGTCTAAAACGTGAAAAAATTAAAAATTAATTTTATTAGAGATTAAATGTGCATGCACTTTTTATGGGAGGAAGAGAGGGGGGAATACGATACGGAGAATACGCATCTAGGTCAACCAACGATGCCGATCGTCCAAGTTATTATTATCATTATTATCTAACTTTGTGTCTTTTCTCCCTTTGGTGAACACGAATTCCGGAAGACTGCCGATGTGCTCAAGGATGCGGTATTTATAATGCATAATGTAAAGGAATGTCTTTATTATATTTTTTTTTTTCGAAAAATAATTTTATTATTGCATTATCTGCAATCATATTCATTTTTATACAGAATTTTTTTGAAATTTTTGTTCACATGAAAATGATGTCTTTAATTTAATTTTTTTTTAAATCAAAATTTTCTATCCAAATTATATCCAAAAATATGTATTCAAATTGGATGAAAAAATATAAGTTCAAATTTTTAAATAACTGCATTGTAAACCAAATATAATTTACCAATAAATAATAACTTGCA